>CAWUHW010000005.1:1482814-2190591 GCA_963922195.1 Panagrolaimus sp. PS1159
GGAATTTACAACTGATCCTGATGCACATCATCATTTTTAGTTTATAAACTTTTTTTGCTTAAGTTTTTCGTTTCTGGGTTTGGCAAAAGGTTGTGGAAAACAAAGGCACTTCAAAACCTCTCAAGTGCCTTTGTTTGGTTACTTTGGTCAACCGTATCAGGATACCCATATCATGCAATCCAGTTGTTGTCGTCTTTGGACCAATGAGAAAATAAATGACGAAGTTAGGAAAAAAAATCAAAACTGCAACAAATTTATTATTTTTTTCGGGGGTTTTTTTTTCTAATACCTTTTATTAAATGTGAAATTTGTCTTTGTCATTTTTTATATAAAAAACCTTATTCGATTAACAGTGCTTATCGCTTTTTTTTCATTAAAATAAAAAAGTGTAAGCACAAAAAATATGAACTAGGAAATTTCAGAGAAGACACTTTCACACTTTTAAAAAGCATTGAAGAAAAGAATACTCCAAAAATATTTATGTGTTTTGCTGGTCTATATAACAGAATTTAAAATTCAAAGAAAACACAGTCAAAATATTGATTTTAATATAAAAAACATTTATATTATGTTTGCAGATCTGGAAATATTGGATCCCAAAAATCTGGACAATAATCTGGATTATTTGGTGGTTCAACTTCATATCCACGTGCCATCATTCGACATCTAAATTCATGCAAACGAGGCCATGCCGCATCCGCTGATATTGTCTGTAATGGATTGGACCAAAGCCTTTCTGCAACAGCAGAAGCACGAGGCCATAATCTTGGAGTTAAATTTGTTCCATCAACAAATTCCCCCCACATCATTGCTTCACCACCAAGAACTAAATCCTTTTGTGCTTGAGTACCATTAAATCCTGTCGGTTCACATTCATAATATAAGCCTAAAAAAATAATGAATATTATTTTATGGCAATTTAAAATTATTACCTCGAAGACGTCTGTTATCATTATCAATATACCCCCAATCTGCGCCATATTTTATATAATTTAAATACCTAAAAATTTTGAAATGAATAACATGACAAGCTAAAATTTTTGCCATCATATCTGAGTTTAGATTTTTTCTTTATACCCATATTTCAATTTCCAAAAGGAAGTTTTCGTCTCCAAAAGCCATAAAAAATAAATAAAATGACTAAAGTGTTTAGAAGTGTTTTTGACACAAAAAATGAAGTGGAGAACCATCGAGGGTTCGAACCCCTCATTCGTTCGTCCATAGCCAAACGCGCTTACCACCGCTCAATAGACGCTAACAAGGGACGCGTCAGGGTGTGTTCTGGAGTTATGAGAAAAAAAGTATTTCATGATATTCCCCGACCTTAAAGAAGTATTCCTGCTAAATATTAGCTGCCCATACGCACTTTTGTATTTTTCATATATACTACATATATATAGGATCGCCTGCTACTTAATACTACAAATTAAGAAATTTATTTTTATTTGGGCTAGGAAATAGTCGCAAACAATTTAAAATGGTTTTTCGTATGGTTTCCAATGCAAAGAAATATATTTTTTAATACAAAAAAATATTTGATAAGGACAAATCTTAAGTTGTGGTATTAAGTAGCAGGCGATCCTATATATATGTAGTATATATGAAAAATACAAAAGTGCGTATGGGCAGCTAATATTTTGCAGGAATACTTCTTTATGGTCCGGGAATTTCATGAAATACTTTTTTTCTCATAACTCCAGAACACACCCTGACGCGTCCCTTGTAAGCGAACTGTGAGCGCAAAAATATATTTAAAAAAGTGTGGTTTTGACGAAACTTTAATGTGCAAGCCTATTTTCCTAGGCAATTCCTGTAAGTCACATCAAAAACATACAAAACATGTTTGTCAGTTCCCTTTTGACTGTGACCCTTAAAACTAAAAAACCATACCAACAAGATGATAAAATAGCTTGATGCCCATTTTTTGTAACAGTATCCATTTCTGCCATTATCTGAAAATACAACATTTATCCCAAAAAATATTGCACTTTTTTACTTGTGCATATGTTCCACCTTCCCATACATGAGCAATTGAACCTTTTGGCTAAAACAATAACTTTTAACTGTTTTACAAATTTAATAAAAAATATTTACAGCAACATTCATATCCAAAACTTCTTGCCAAAAAATCATTTTTGTTGAATTTTTATGGTTTTGAACAAGTTTAACCAAACTAAAATAAGTTTATAATTTTTTTGCTTATAATTTTAAAAGCAAACTTTTGAAAATAATAATTTAAAAGTTTATTTGTATCTGTTCCCATTCCATTTGTTTTCATCCAATTTATTACGTCACTGTTACGTTCCCTGACAAAGATTTTTTAAATTTTTTAAACAATTTTTTTATTATTTACCAACAATAAAGCATATCCGATGAAACTTCATCACCACCAAAATGAAAATAATTATCTTTGAATAAATCCAAAGCTTCCTAAAATCCTCTTAAAATTACAAAAACACAAAATAAACTTACTCCAAAAAAATTAGTTAAAAATTCCCAATTTGCGCTTTTTGTTGGATCAATAATATTACTTAAAATTGTATTTTGTCCATTTTTGTCATAACAAAGACTTAGCAGTCCTTTAAAAGCATGCCAAGCTCCTAAAATCTTTATTTGAATTTTTATGCATATTTCCCAGATTTACCTGTATGCCCAGGAGTATCAAATTCAGGGATAACTCGAATTCCACGAAATCTTGAAAATTCAATTATATCTTTTATTTGATCAATTGTATAAACGTGTTTTGGAGTGTATGCGCCTTTTGCAGATAAATCCGGATATATAATAGATGTATATGGAAATGATTCAGAATCTGTTAAATGCCAATGTAAAACATTCATTTTATTTTGTGCCATTAAATCCTATAATTAATGCCATTTGATGAATAAAATGGTATAACATACAATTTGGCGTTTTATAATATTTACGGATAAAAAATGCCGAGATGAGTCTAACATTATTCCACGATGTGGAAATCGTGGAGAATCAGAAATTGTTGCAGATCTAAGCCACCACTAAAAGATTTTAAATGCCCATTAAAAAAGTTTTTTTGAAGAATTAACTCTTGCCAAAACAAACCTGTCCATTTGCATCTTTAAAAATTAAATGACTAAACGTTTCTAATGCTCGAA
The DNA here is from genome assembly GCA_963922195.1 of Panagrolaimus sp. PS1159. NCBI lineage: Eukaryota > Metazoa > Nematoda > Chromadorea > Rhabditida > Panagrolaimidae > Panagrolaimus > Panagrolaimus sp. PS1159. The sequence continues at coordinate 1,485,946 of CAWUHW010000005.1, forward strand.
TTCCACCCCAAACTTGATTTGCAACAATAATACCAATTGCAGAATTTGCTTGAATTGTATCTAAAATATATTTTCTCATATTAAGAAAAAAAAGTTGTATCATTGGTATCGAACTTTTAGGAACTGTCAGGTTTTTCAAAACTCAAAAACCAGCTATAGAATTTTAAAACAATTAATAAAAAAAACTATCTAAAATCCTTTAACAACATATAAAAAAATTATTTACAAGATTCGTCCATATCAGATTGCGGATAGTCATTTGTACATCCTTGTTTAATTGTAATATAAACTGATGCAATATTTTTTGCAAAAGTTTGTTGATTTAAAGAATTATTTCTATATCCAGGAAATGATAATTTTTTATATCTTTCAAGTGCTTTATCAATTATTTCACAACCCGGTTTCCAACTATTAAATTGAAATGTTGATGGATCAATTTCAAATGTTTGATTTCCACTATAGGCTAAATTCTGTGGAAGAGGCCATACACCACCTCTGAAAAAAAATTAGTGTGAATATTTTTAATTTTCATAAAAATTAAAATAAATCAAAATCCATTACTGTGTCATTAAACCAGGATCCGGTCTTCCATAAAACCATGAAAATGTTGAAGGAAATATGCAAAACAGAAAAAATAAATAACAAAAAATCATTTTTTGATATTTTCTTTAAACATAAAAACTGAGGAATACCTGATTGAAAGAAATCAATTATTGAAAAGACAAAATGCTTGTTTTTTCTTTTCTTTTTTAATCTTATCACAATTAAATGATAAAAGAGCAAAAACAACCAAACTATTTTTGTCCGTAATAAAAAAAAGTAGAAAAAATAAATTTTATTTTTATTTGAATGAATGCGTAAATAATGCATAAATTAAATTTTTTAAGTCTGCATTGATTGTTCTTTTTTTTGTAAAAGACACTTTTTTACATGAATTTTGAAATTCACGCATGAAATCAAATTATAAATATCAATGTTTTTGTATTGAAACAAACGAATGAAAAATTTTAAAAATAGAAAATAACTGAGTGATAATATTTAGCTCGAAAGAAAATTTTATGCAGGCAAAAAAAAAATTTAACCATCGAGAAAAATAAAAACAGAACAAATTTTAACACATTTGAATAACATTGAAGATAGAAAAATATTTTTCAAATATTTTTTTCTTTCTTTAACAAAAATTTTTTCCTATAAAGTTTTTTTTAGAGAAGAAAACCTAATTTTATTGCATTTGTTTTGAAAGTCAGTCATTATTTTTTTTAAATATATTTTAAAGATCCTTGCTGTCTGTACATTCCATATTTTTGTAAACTGAAAAAAATTTCAGTCTTACAAATATTTTATAAAATTAAAATGGCTTGTTCAAAACAGCACCATTTTCAAGGCCCATATCATCCACAAAATTGGTCTCTTCCTGATTCTATAATTTATTCAATTACAAAAAATCCATCAAATTCAAAGGGATATCAAAAATTGATAAAATCTTGCAAATATTTTTTTGCAAAAAATCCAATTTTTGTTATTACAAAAATAAAATATGAATATTTTAACGTTTATAAAAAACGGGGAGTATCTTTTAACAGCTATAAACCTATTTTTAATGTTGAAAAATATTATAATTTTTTCAATGCATTAGTCAATACCACAATTAAATTATGGATTTCTGATGAATTTTCATCAGATCTTCTTGGTCCAAAATCTCTTATAATTCCAAAAATTCATCGTTGTGATGCTCGACGTATAAGAATTAGCTGGCAAAATATTTCATACAATAAGTTTTCATTTTTTTGTTCAAATGTTGTAGACATTTTTTTAGAGAAGATTATTGTAAAAAATGAAATTGATGAAGTTGTTCCATTGGAAAATCTTGTTAAAGCAATGCCGAAAGTTAAAGATGTTTTTCTGTAAGTCAAAAATTTTATTCTACTGAAATGTTTTTTTCAGCCCCGTACCCAGGGGGGGCACTTGGAGCACGTGCCCCCCCCCCCCCTGAAAGGGTGGTGCCCCCCCCCCCCCAAAAAAAAAAATTCCTGGGTACGGCACTGGTTTTTTTGTTTTACAATCCCATCATTCATTTTTCGAACGCATTTCACTTTACTTCACTTCACTTTGGCGTTTCTTAGCACGAAAATTCAATAGAAAAAAATTTATAACTAGACCAAAGTGAAGTGAAGTGCGTTCGAAAAATGAAGGACGGGATTGTAGATGGGATAAATATGATTCTTCATGTATCACACAAAATACAATCAAGAAACTTTTGGAACTTCCACATTTTTCATTGATTGTCAGCTTTTCTTTATATCAAATCCCAGAAATCTTTGATTTCGAAACATTCTACAATTATTTAAAGATAATCTCTATCTTTTTTAAATTTAATAAAAATTATATTTTTAGAAAAATAAACAAACAAAATTCCGTCTTTTTTTTCTAATTCCATATCAGAAGCCTATAAAATTAAACTTGAAGAAATTGTTGATGAAATTATTGATGCTGAAAATCATGATTATAAAATACCGTATATTTATTATGATGGAGCTAATTCGGAAAAATTTAACAAACTGCATTCACTTTTTTTTATAAATTTTAAAAATTTTATTTGTTCGAGGTTTTATGTTCGTAATTATATATTTTATATTAAAAAATTAACAGATAATTTATATTGCAAAGAAGATTTTAAATATTAAAATCAAGTTTTTTGAGCAAAATAATTTCCAAAATTTAATATATTATAATATATTAAATTTTGGAGATTATCCCAAAAGGCACTTTTATAGTATTCCCCCCCCCATTTTTCAAACTTTTTTTACAAATTTTGAAAAAACAATTCACGCTTTTTTTTGAAATTTGCATAGGTTGCGTCGACATAAAATATCTTTTCCCTTTCTAAAATTTCCTCTTTTCTTTTTCCATTTTTTAAATCATGGACGAACTTCGAAGTTTAACAAATCGCGATTTTTATGACATTATTAATAAACCAGAAGATGAATTTAGCTGTGGGGGGAATACTATAAAAGATGGTCATTGCCTTCTTTTATAGTATTCCCCCCCCCTTTCTGCAAAAAACATATTTCTCAAAATTCCCTGAAATTAACATATCCAGCGTTGTTTCTTTTACAAAGACTTCTGTGTATTTTTCTGCCGTGTTTTTAAACTGCAAAATGCGGGGGGAATACTATAAAAGAAGTCAGTTGCCATCTTTTATAGTATTCCCCCCGCATTCTCATCGATTATGTTTTTTCATTCACAAAGAAAAAATTTACATGAAATCAAGCAAAATCAACGAAAGTGCTATAAAAGGAGAGAATGCACACAAAACAGGCTTTTTTACACTCTTCGACGGTTTGCTGAACGGTTGCTCCGTCACTCTCTCCAACTTCAAAAATTTTTCAAAGTCTTTTTTCTCGGGATTTTTACAAGTTCGAAAAGAAAATTGGACTTGTAAAAATTACGAGAAAAAAGACTTTGAAAAATTTTGAAAAGGGGGGGAAAAGCTATTAATTTAATATAATATATTTTTGGGATACAAAGAAAAAATTTTCGAAGTCGAAAAAGGAAAATCGATTAGCAAAAGCAGTGTTTTAGCGCCACAATTTTGAAAGAGACAAAAAACAAAAAAAATCACTAAAAAAGGATAATTTACAAATTTGAATAAACATAAAAAAAGTTGATAAAACCAGAGGTGTAAAAAGCGGCCGAAAAAATGACGGCCTGGCCGGCCGCGATTTACACCTGTGGCTAAAACCAAAAACAGGAACGCGCGCAGCAATGTGCGACACCAGTGTTCCCTGCATTCTTTTTATCCAAAAGAAAATGAAAGAGAGAGCTCCTTAGGTATACTGTAAAAAATAAAACTTTTTTTTATAAATTTAATTTTTATCGACCTAGATGAAAAAAAAAACGGAGATTCCGAAAACCCAACTTTGGTCAAAAAATTTTGAATAAAAATAGGAACGCGCGCAGCACTGTGCGACGCCAGTGTTCCCCGCATTTTTTTTATCCAAAAGAAAATGCAAGAGAGGTATACTGTAAAAATTTAAACTTTTTTTTAAAATTACGATTTTTATCTTAATATATGTAAAAAAATACGGAGATTCCAAAAATCCATCTTTTGGATATTACTTTTCCTACAAAAAATGAAGAAAATTGGAAAAAACCGTATTTTTTTACGTTTTTTTGAAAATGATGTATTGTGTCCAAACATTCCGTGATTCGGGACTAGGGTTGCCGTCCCCCCTCGTTTCCCCGATTTCCCCGCGGGAATCCTCGAACGGGGATCCCCGTTTTCCCCGTCCCCGAAAGATTTTTGATTTTCGGGGATCCCCGTCTTCCCGTCCCCGAAAGATTTTCATCCCCGAAAAAATTAAAGTTTCGATAATAAAGGAAAAATCACTAAAAAGTTTTCCAATTAGCGCTCCCTTATTGATTACTGTCAGTGTTCTGCGGTGCTGGCGCGACGCGCCGCGCCGCAGTCGCGCCGGCTACTAGAAATTAAGTTTAAACTTAAAGTAATAATTTCACGTGATAGCCTTTATAGCTGAATATCTTTTACCAAAGTTGTAGGAAAATCTGTAATCTAATAGAAGTTTAAATGTAGCCGGCGCGACTGCGGCGCGGCGCGTCGCGCCAGCACCGCAGAACACTGATTACTGTACATAATAAACGACTTTTATCACTTTTGAATCTTCAAATTTCAAAATATCCAAATTTTTTCTCTCCCTGTCCCGTAGAAAACAGGGTTCCCCAAACGGGGATCCCCGTTTTTCCCGTCCCCGAAGGATTTCTGATTTTCGGGGATCCCCGTTTCCCCGTCCCCGAAAATTTTTGCATTTCGGGGACGTCCCCGTCCCCGACTTTTTCGATTTACGGGGGGGGGGGGGCGGCAACCCTATTCGGGACCACATCTATTCGATGCAGAATTTTTTTCTGCATCAAACTGTATTTTTAAAAGTTTGACGAAACGTGACGATAAGGATATATAATTTTAATTTTTTTAATTTTATTTATCGCTCCCTTATGTAGCGTGATAGTAAAAATAAAACAATAATACAATAGAAAGAGGAAGTAAAATAGTAAAAGGGGAGAATAAAAAACAAAATAAATTTACCAATGTTAAAGGTTAATGGGGAAAGTTAACAGAAATAAACAATAAAAACAAAAGAGACTAAAGATTACTTTTTAAATTTGTTAGTAGAAGATATAAAGATGCCTTCGAGTGGTCAGATAGATTGATTTTGTTCTTATTTAATTTTGATGCCATTCTAGAAGAGAAGTGATGAGATAGCAAACTTCTTTTGATTTTTCCGTAATAGTTGTAATTTCCACCAGTTCGAGTTTTCCCATGGTTGAGATAATGGAGGGATTCTGTTTTTATGTTTGAATATTTAGTTTGGGTAATGCGAAGGCTTGGGCAAGAAAAACTAAAGAAAATTGGAAAAAACCGTATTTTTTACGTTTTTTTGAAAATGATGTATTATGTCCAAACATTCCGTGATTCGGGACCACATCTATTCGATGCAGAATTTTTTTCTGCATCGAACTGTATTTTTAAAAGTTTGACGAAACGTGACGGTAAGGATATATAAAATATTTATGTGTCTCTGGTGGGATTTTATCCTTTGAAAAAAATTTTTTTTGCTGCAAAAAAAGTGTTGTTTGCGAACGCGACACGAAAATATTTATGAAACAAATGTGTTCCCCGGCTAAAAAAAAAATAATTTTTTTTGTTTTTTTAACCATTAATTAAAAATTATTTAAAAATTATTTTTAATATTTTTTTGTTTTTTTCTTTTTTTATTTCCAATGATTTTTTTGCGGCGATTCTAATGATACCAAACTTATAACATTTGGCGAACTAAGAAAAAACTGCGCGCGTTTCTAAATAAAAACAACTTTTAAAAACGCGCCATTTCTTCTTTGGGTCCTGAAACGAAATTATCATATCTCTCTCACTTTTGCTAATTGCTATTGTAAATGTGAGCGACGTTTCATCAAAAAATAAAAAAGAACATGTTTTTTTCGCGTTGCAGTTTTTTCTTTTGATCGTGTTTTTTGTAATTTTTTTGTTATGTTTTTTGCTGCAACTTTTTTAAACATAATATTTTTTTAGAATTTGTAATTATGGCTTCTGTCAAAGTAAATGTTAAGCGATACTATTGTATTAATTCATTTTGTCATGCATACATTGGTCCTATGGAAGATGATGGATTTGCATGTAAAAATTGTCCAATTTCACATGAGCATGTACGAAGATGTTTCTTACATAAAAAATGTTTATCCAAAACATCGAATTTATCAAAATGTTGTGCTGTTACAGAAAAAGGTTGGTTTATGTTTAACTTTTTGTATACATATATGTATGCTGGATCTTAGACAGCTAACAGTAATAAGGGTTGTATGAGTTATTGTTCAGTTATTTAACTTTGTTAAGCAAATTTTATTCCAACAAGAAAATTTACTACATCGATTAATGCATTACAATATATACATATTTTAGATCCATCAACATCTGAATACAATTTATCTACTCTTCCATCATTAATTCAAAAGCGTTTTTTTGAAACTGCTAATCCATATCAAAAATACAAGCTTCAATATGTAAATCAACAATTCAATAAATCTGTTCCTGCTAATACTTTCTTTGAAGTTTATGAAAGAATGATTATTGATAAGATTCCTAATCTTGATGAAAGCCAATATGGAAAATTTCGGAATGGCATTTATCTTAATCCTCGAAATTCTGAACATATTGAACTTCTCAAAGATGTTTTAATCAATAATGAATTATTCGGTAATGAAGTACCAGATGGTTGGATTTTAAAAGCATGTTCAAATAATGTAATGTTTTACTTGGAAACTATTCGAATGGAAAAATGTAATTTATCTTCAAATGAAATTAATGCAATATGTTCATTTGGTGCTGTACAATATATTTTTCTTGATCAAATTGTTGCAGCTTCTCAAATTTCTATGAAAAATATTGCATCATTCTTAAAAAATGCAACTCGAATTTGGATTGATATTAAAGGTATGGAATTTGAACATGATTGGCCGACGGCATTTCTTGAATACATCAATGGTGCTGTTCCTGCCAAGCTTCATCGTATAACGATTAAAAATGTTTCATTTAATATGGATCCAAAAGCTTTTAATCGATTTGTTAAAGTATGTTTTTATCTTTGTTGTCAAATAATATAATTACAGTACTACTTTTTCAGGAACGAATTATTCGAGATAAAACTGAACTTGATTGGACAAATAATTATCAACCACCTAAAACAATTAAACCTCCAAAAGAAATTCATATTGCCTATGTTATAACTCTTACATTCAATCCTGGGGAAAGTAAAGGAAAATTTTCAAAGAAAGATTTCTTGAAGAAACTTCAAAAAACTTTTGGTGGATTTTATACAAATGTTACAAAAACTGAATTTGCAAAATACAAACTGAATGAAAAGTTTGTTGTTGAACGAAATGAACCTATCAAAAAAAGAAAAGCATTTCCATATCCACCAAGAGCAGAAAGAATCGATCGATATTTTTATGTTGATGCTTCTGTTGCTGAAGTTACAAAGCAAATGAATAATCTTCAAATTTAATCACTGTTTACTCTTTTTTTTACATCTTTGTTGCCCTAATCTTAAAACCTCATATTCTTTTTCTACTGTTATAATCCTTTAATAAATTTTGTTGTTACCGTAATCACAAATTGATATAATTATTTCTTTATTGGTTACAATGTATACTTTCTATAATCAAAACATAGCCATTGAGATAAAACATTTTATTTTTTCATTGCAGCTTCAAGCTTCTTCTTGAGAGATTCAGGCATTTCTGGTGGTGGAGGACGTGGAAGATTGAAAGCAACTTTAACAGCGTCATAGATAAACCATTGCAATGCTGTAAGGGTACCAATCATAATAATACGTGGAACTAATCCACTCCAAACACCTAAAAATGTATATATAAATAGAGAAACATAAAAGGCAACGAATAAACATACCAACAGGACCAAGCTTTTTAAGAATTTGACCAGCAGAAGCTCCAGCATCTTGATTAAGTTTTGAAACAACAGTATCAGCAGGATGAGAAACAATTGCACAAAAGACACCAGCAATATAACCAGCAACAAAAGTAACAACAAGTTGTTCAGCTTTTGTACAATCTGCACGTGGCTTTGGTACAACATGTTTGTATAAAAGTTCAACAGTTCGTTCAAAGCATGCAAATTTCATCATTGTATATGGAATTTGACGCATCCAGAGTGGTGGAAGACCTTTGAAAAAGCCAGAAAGGCCTTCACTCTTGTAAATCATTGGAACACATCCACGAAGATATGGTGGAGCAGTCGGAGAAGTTTGAATTCGAACTTTTGTTGCTTCCATTGGAGCAAGTAACATATCAGCAAAGAATTCAGCAGATGCAGAAGAAGCCAAATAAAGTGTTGTACGCCATTGATAAGCTAATTCTTCACCAATAAGATCAGCATAAAATACTTTGAAGACTTCGTAGAAGCCAAATTTTCCAAGACCTTGCATTGAATAACCAATAAATGTTGGAGCCCATCCTTTAGCTAATGCTCGGCCACCTTCTTCTGCAATTGTTGTACGAAATCCAGAGACAATACCCTTATATTTTTGAGGATTTACCTATAAATATGAATGTTAGACATAAATAACGTATAAAAAGCATCACAGCAACATCTGCAAGTTGCTTATAGTGTTTGTAAAAAGGTATACGCAATCCCTTTGTCAGTTGCGGCACAATCTTTTCTTCGGAGGGCATTGGTGCACCACTTGTTTAATAAGAGAGTCGAAGCAAAAGCGAATCCAAGGGATTGTACATGTAATAAATCAAACTTACTTGAATACGACATTTAATAAGATCAAGAGGAACAATTGCGGTATGAGTAAGACCACATGAAAGCATACCGCCAAATGCACAAAGAGCATAATATTTGCCAGAGCCAAAAGGAACAGTATCAGCAGCTAAAAAAAAGTTACATGTGTTAGTACATAAACATTTAAGAAAATAAATAAATCCTTCAACAAAGTCCCAAATTCATAAAATAACCATACCTTTGGTAATTGAAGCACATTCAGCTGAATGAAGAGGAGATTTAAAAGGATTGTTTTTAACAATTTCAGACAAATCAGCAGAAATACCCATAATTAATTAATTAAATTCTTTAAAAGCGACAAAAGCAACCAACGTCAAAAATCACAAAAAAAAGTAATGTTTGAACGATTTTTTTAGAAAAATTTTTCGTCGTTCAAAAAAATAAACACAATGTAAATTTTTTGAGGAACGATAAAAAAAGCTGTCAGGGTTTTTGCAGGCAAAGAGCGGAAAATTTAAAAATTTCCTTGAAGTTTTTTTGCAGCAAAAAAAAGAAAAAAAACTTCAAGAAAATTTTTTGCTTTCCGTTTTTTCAACTTTTTTGCTTTAATTTTTAGTTTTATTTTACAGGGATTTTGTGTTATTTTAGTTTTTATATTTTAGTTTTTCTTAATTATAGCTTATTTTGTTACAGTATGACCTTCTTTAACGCAATATCCTGAAAAAAATTTTAGTATGAGCTGGGATGATAAACACGTAGAGACTTGTTGTTTATATAATAGTTCAATATTTTTTTGTTTGGTCATCCTTAAAGCTATCATCACCTTATTCTTTAGTATCTTTGAATATTAACCCTGAGAATTTAAAAAAATCTAAAAAAATTTCGATTTGAGATAAAATAAGATATCACGACTCCAAGAATCGATAGTTCACAACAGCATATAAGTCAACATTTTATTCATAAACTTGTATTTAACAAAAATGTAAAAAATCAAGAACAATAAATATTTTTTTTACAAATCATCAAAGTGATTTAAAGCGGAACCTCTGAGATAAATGAAGAAAAAAGGGATACCAAATAAACTGAAAATCACAATATAATTTTTGAAGAAAATCATTAATGTTCAATATTGAATGAATGAGGATTTAATCGATTTGCAATTAATAAAGCAACAAAACAATTTGGTTGTTGAATTTTCTTTCCGCGTTGAATTAATAAAACTAAATGATCAGCAACAGTTTTCATTTTTGTTTGAGTTTCGATTGGTAAATTTTTAAAGATACTACGAATTTGTGAGATTCGTTCTTGAAGATTTTCTGGAATGGTAATTGTGTTAGTTGAAGGAGAAGTTGTTGTTGAAGTAATAACAGCAGGGGCTTCAATTGAAGGATCAGAAGTATTAATTTGTGGAAGGATTGTATCTTCATCAAGTGTATCATCATTTGAAGCTACAATAAAGGTCGATTATGGGTTATTGTACAGGGTGGTTCAAGAAATTTTCCCGTTTTTTTCATTCCTTTTTTGAAAACAATAGAAAAACAAAGGAAGTTTTATGAGGTGTCGAAAAAACCGGAAAATTTCTTGAACCACCCTGTAGGTTTACAATTTTAAACGTACTAATATTGGTGCTGATAAGATCTGATGTTTCGAAAGGTGTTTGTGTTTCAGCAGTCGAGACATTTGCATTCTTCTAAAATTGCACAATTTTGAGTTTTACAAAGCTTTCTTTTCCTCTAATCAAATTAAAAGCACTTACTTTTGCATATTCATTTTCCAACATTTTTTGAATTTCTGCAAGCCATTTTGCCTTTTCAATATCAGATTTAACCTTTTCTTCATCAATTTTTGCCTGGCATTCTGCGCTATGAATTTTAACCCATTCTTTATAAATTTCGTCCTTTTCTTTTAATTGATTTTCATGCTTTTCACGAATATTTTTAATTTCTTTTGCTAATGTTTTAACACTTTCAATAAGTGTAACATTATTTTCTTCAGCTTTTTGAAGTCGTGCTTCCAATTCCCGATTCTTTTGTGCTTCAGTTTTTATACATTCTTCAGCTTTTTGTAAAAGTTGAAATGCCCGAGCTCGTTTATCACGATCTTCTCCAACTTGAAGTCGTAAATCATCTTTTGTTAAAAATGTCATTCGGCCACGTTTTCGTGATGGTGAATTTTCATCTTTAACATTTGACATTTTTGAAAAAAAAATGCCTGCAAAAAGTTTTTTCGATTTAAATATAGGGGAATGTTAAGAAGGATAAAAAAATCCAAAAAACAGAGAAATACGAAAGATCTAGCTTTAACAAAAAAACAACATGGAACAACAAAACTAAAAAAAAACACATGAACATAATTTTTTAGCCATTTTGGAAATAGTAAATTCCATCTTATCATAAATTTGGAGGTCAAATAAATAAGTCTTATCTGTTCAAAAATTTTTTTTGTCGACGATGAAATAAGTGGTTTTCCTTTCATTCATGGTATTTTTTACTTGTTAGACCCCTGATTTTCACGTAGGTGGAAAATCCCAGTTTTAACGAAAAAAATTTTAAAAGTGTAAAAGCATTTAAGAAAATGACTTTAAACGTTTTTCAACAGATGGGGGAAAAGAAAAAAATAGATTTTTCAGGAAAATCAACAAAGCAAAAAAACGAGCGATGGTATTTTGCTGTATGCAAACCGGGATGCATGCAGGGTAATTTGCTGCATGCAAAATTTTTTTGCGGAGAGAAAATTCATATGGGCATCTGGGGCAGAACAATATATTAGGGTTCGGGGGCGCCCAAAATTCTCAAAAAGCTGGGCGCGCCACCCCCTACCATCCCTACAATATATCAAAATCTACAAAAAAATTTTGCACGCAGCAAATTATCATCGCTCCAAAAAAACCAAATAATCATCAATTTTCGTTATTTTTTGGATTGTCAAAAAAAGTTTAGAGAAAAGGAGCACGTCTGTTCATCGGCATATTGTTTGCGCAATAATACGGTTTCAAATAAAATTGAGGAAATGAATGAAAAGCTTTCCGGTAGCAGCCTTTAAAATACATAAATAAAAAGGAAAGAATAGACAGACATAAACCATTTATTATATTACAATATTTTTTTGACAGCAGCAAAAAAGTGCGATCGGCAAAAAAAGGAGAAGATACGTCTGTTACAAAAACATTGAGCAAGAAAAAAAAGACGACAAAAATGTGCGAAAATGTTGTAAAAACATTTTTTTTCTTCCAATATTTCTTGCTTATTGTTTTTGTAACAGATGTATTTTCTTCCTTTTTTACCGATCTTTTAAAAACTACATTAAATTTACAGGAAACATTTGTAATAAAAATTTGTTTGGCAAGAAACTGTTTTTTAAAAGAAGTTTTGCTAGAAAAGCAATATTGAAAACATTTGTAAATGGAGGCCACTGAAAAAAGTTTTTTAATAGTTACAAAACTAAATAAAGTCAGTTTACGCTAAAATAAAAAACAGTCAGATCATCACAAATATAATTGTTTTATACTGCCAAAAAAAGTTTTTAAAAAAACATTTGAAGCTTTATTGCGCGTGATAAACTGTTTCAGAAGAAAAGTTGAAAAAAAAACAGTTGCCAGATTTATTACATCATGGCTATTAGCCGGGCTCGTGTATCAAAAAAAAGAGAAACAGGCTGACCATTTTGTAAAACAAAAAATAGAATCGGCAAAAATGAAAAGATGTCTGATAAAAAAACTATCGTCGGAAAAATTTGTGTTTTTTAAGAAAAATGCAGTAACAAAATAAAAAGGGAAACTGCGACATGTTTTTATTAAAAAGATTAAAAAACTTTAAGCATGCCGAAAAGAAATTACCTAGATTTATGCTTCACAAAAAAATGGGGTTTTTTAAAAATTTGGTTCTTCGTTTTTTCTAAGGATGTTCGAGGGCCCAAATTTTAGGCCCCGGGCCCAGCCCCTTTTTTTTCAGCCCCCGCCCAGCCCCTGGCCCCGGGGCTTTAAAAAAGCCCCGAAATTTTTTTTTCAGATTTGATTTAAAAATTTTTAAGCCAGCGTATAAACACGACTGGTCCAAACAAGAAAAATAAATAATGATTTTTTAGACTAAAAAAAGCTATCTTCCTTTTTTGTCTTTTGCCCAAACGACGCACATTTGTAAGAATGATGCAATTTGACCAAAAAAACGCCCGTTTTTCTAAAGCCTCAGGCCCCGTAAGCGCCTAGGGCCTGGGCCTTCAGGGCTTTCAAAAAGCCCCGGCCCCCCGTGCATCCTTAGTTTTTTCTCAAATTTTTTAATAATCTTTGCTTACAAAAAATTAGAATGTTAAAAATTATTCACATCTTTCAAAGTTTTCCTCAAAAACAAAAATATTCCTTTTTTTGTCCATCAACGATGCAAATTTTACCATTGAAAAACATTCTTTCGTTTTTTAAAAATTTTTCCGTCAGTTTTTGGCGTTCATTTTTTTTTTTGCTTTTGCTAAAAGTCGTGTCGATTTTTTTTAAACGCAAGTTTTTTTATTGATTTATTAATTCTTTAGTTATAATCTTTTTTAGACTATGTCATCATCAATATTACCTCGACGTCAAAATAAAAGAAGAAATGTTGAACAAGAATTTCGGATTGCTTATCAAAATTCTGATGAAGAACTTATAAAATTTATGCATGAAAATGATGAAAATCTTGCAGTTGCAATTGAATATTTTTCTGATGTTTTAGAAGTTCGAGTTAATCATAAAGAAATTTCTATCCTTCAAGTATGTCTATTTTATCAATAACTAATTTAATCGATTGATTTATAGGAAGGCGGAATCTTACATTCTTTTACAGATGCTCCACCAAAAGAAGTCTTACAAGCTGCTGGAAATTGCGTTCATCGAGTTATTGCAAAAGGATGCAATAAAAAGTTTTTTCATTTTTTAAAATCTCTTCGAGGTTTGATTTTTTATGTGCTCCTTTAAAGATTATCTTTTTTTAGAATTGGATTATTTCTTTTGTCAATATAAATATAAAAATGGTCGACAATGCCTTACACATAAATTTACGATTGATGAAGCAATTTTGGATATTCGAACTTTAACATTTGCAGAACTTAAAGATTTTGGTGCTGAATGTACCACACTTTGTCTTTTTCAAGCTGAAGATGCAATTACAAAGATACAAACTCTTCCTTCGTATGTTTATTCTGTATATATTTAAAGTTGTCTGAGATGTTATATAAGCTAAATACATACTTTTTTCAGTGATCTCAAATTTCCATCTGTTAAATACTTTAAAGTTCATGCAGATTATGCAAAGGGTAAAACATTGGATCAACAACTCCAGTATTTGTCAAATGCCATTGAAAATTTACCAAAAATTTGTCCAAATTCAACATATCTTTCTATCACATTTTTTATGGGAATACTTTCGTATGTTTTTATATATATTCTTTGACATCCTTAAGTTTATTGTTTTAGTGAAGATACTGTTGAAAATCTTATTACTCGTGTTACAACATTAATGATGAATGATACATTAAATAATATTCGTCTTAAAGTTCGATGTCAGTTTTATAAAATTGATGTAAGTGCTTTTACTTTAGCAATGTTTATTATTGATTGAATGCTTGAATTTTTTTAGGCAGGAATTGATGAACATTGGCATCTTTACAATTATCGACTTCAAGCTCAACAAATTATTAATATTTCTGATACAAAAACTTTAGATCTTGTTCGAGATCCACTTCGTTGTCCAAAAGGTGAACTTGGACGTGCTGGTATTTTATATATTGAAGGCATAGAAGGAAATGAAGGACAATTGGAACGAAAATGGTTTGATGAAATTCTTGATGATCATTAAAAGTTGAATAATCCTTTTTAATGTTTTTTTTTGGCTATTTTTTTGGCTATTATTATGTAAGATTTTGTGGTTATTTTTGTATCACATATAATTAAATATAATTATTTTTAAGTTATAGCAGAGATTACGATTTTTTCATAAATTACAGTATCACATGACTTTTATTCTCGTAAAAAATTTGAGGGGTGTATAAAAAGTGTATTACGGTAATTACGACTTACAACACAGCAATTACGAAAAAGATAAAAATTTGCAGCATTTTTTTTGCATTATTGAACTTGGTTTGTTTCTGTTGTATTATTAAAAAAAAACCAAGTTCTCAAATTGCATCCAATTTTTTATAAGCCCCCGACTTTTTTTCGGGCTCGAGGATTTGCCCGTAATTTTTGTCAAAAAATGATATTATCTATAAAAAGATTTATAATAGTAAAGTTGTAAAAGTTATTTGATGAAGCATCATTCAATTTAAATACTTCGAAAAAAACGATTGTACAAAATTGAATTTTTTGGGAGATTTCACAGCAGCGAAATACTTGAGTTTCACTTTGCCAAAATTTATAAAGAAAGAAATTATTTCAGTATTTCGCTCAAATTAATAAATTGTAAAAGGTTTCTAAAAACTTTAGATCTTTCTTCCTTTATATTTACATATAAAATTTAGCATAAAAATTAGCATGTCACAAATTATTCACGTCTGTCAATGTTTTCCTCAAAAATCAAAAACAATATCATTCCATTTTTGTACATCAACGAAAGCGGTTGCTTTTTCTCTTCTCTTCATCAACTGATTTATCTTTCTCTTAACGTTTATCAAAAAGAAGGAAAGCTGTCGTCCTACGGTGTAAAAAAGCAACAAGGTCCTCCAATGGAAAAACAAATTGAAAATGAGCCATATTATCATGGCTTATTACCAAGGGAAGATATGAAAGCAATGTTAAAAAATAATGGAGATTTTTTGCTACGAATGTCTGAACCTCATGCAAAAGGTGAAAGGTATGTTTGTCTTCCTTTGTTCTCTTTCTTTTATATATGTACTTGTTTTTAGAGCAATAATTCTTTCTATGATGGTTCGAGAAGAAAAACAAGAAGCTGGTGTAAGTTTTTTATACATATACTTTTCTTTCACTATATTTATAGATGAAACATTATGTTATTCGTCAAACAAATGGAAAAGTATCAATTGAAAGATTTGCATTCTCAAATATCCCTGAAATGATTAACTTTCATCTTACAAAGAATGAACCAATCTCTGAAAAGGATCCGGAAACAGCAATTAAAAATCCAGTTGGACGACAACATTGGGAACTTCTTCATGAAGATATTGAATCAACAAAGAAATTGGGTGAAGGTGCTTATGGTAATATTTCTTTCTATATTTTAAGAGTTGCTAAAGCACTTGGTTTTTTTTAGGAGAAGTTCATGCTGGTAAACTTCGTCTTAAAAGTGGCACAAAAGTAAATGTTGCAATTAAAATGGCAAAAATGGAATCTCTAACAAAAGAACAAATTAAAGAAGTTATGCGTGAAGCTCGTTTAATGCGAGGATTCGATCATCCAAGTATGTTTCTTTTTCACTTGTAACTTTCATATACATAATATATCCGCTTGTTTTAGATATTGTAAAGTTTTATGGTGTTGCTGCTGGTACTGAACCTTTAATGGTATTAATGGAATTGGTTGATTGTGGTGCATTGGATTCATATATCTCAAAAAATCCAAATCTTGCACCAACAAAAAGAATGGAAATGTGCTGCCAAGCTTCATGGGGCATTGAATATTTACATCATAAAGTTTGTGTTTTAACTTTTTTATGTTTTCATGTCACAAATTATTCACGTCTGTCAATGTTTTCCTCAAAAGTATACTATACTTTTTTTTAGCTTGTTATCCATTGCGATATTGCAGCTCGTAATTGTCTTTATGGTGATGGAAAGGTATGTTTTTGTGTTTTTGTTAGCTTCTATACAATCATTTTTAGGTTAAAATCAGTGATTTTGGTTTAACTCGTGAAGGTGAAACATATAAAATGGATCCACATTGTCGTGTTCCAATTCGTTGGTTAGCTCCTGAAGTACTTCGAACTGCAGCATATTCACAAAAGACTGATGTTTGGGCATTTGGTAAATCTTTTTCAACACACTTGTATTGTATTAACAATTATCTTTTTAGGTATTATGTCTTGGGAAATATTTGCTGGACAAGAACCATATCCTGGTATGACAGTTGCAGAAGTTAATGGACAAGTTAAACAAGGTTATCGCATGTCATTCCCTGAAGGAACACCAATGGATATGTCAACACTTATTGTTCGAATGTGTTGGACTGAAGATCCAAATGAACGTGCAAGTATGGCAGATGTTTCACATGCTCTTGAAAAACTTACAAATCTTCCACGTCCTCCATTAGTTTCAACAGTAAGTTTTTTAAAAATTTAAAAAGAACTACCATATTTTTTTTAGAATCCTGAGCCTCAAACAAATGTTCAAACAAGTCGTTCAAAGAAATCAAAAGCAAAAAAGAAGGGTGGAAAATGAATAATTTAAATAATGTACTGTAATACTATTTTGTGTTTTATTTAAAAAAAAATTAAGCTCAATAAATGTTTGATCAAATTTTTCCCGAAACTGCAGATGGTAAAGTCCCTAGAAACATGTACCGGAAGCACCTAAAGATTCAGAAATCGCAATTTCTTTTGCTGCATTTTTGCATTTATAAATTTCCAATAATAATTTAGCTTGTTGTACGTAGTTTTTTTATACAGTAAATTTATTTTCAACAAGAAAAATGCTTAAAATACACAATGCCGCTAAAACAAAAAAACACGGCTTTTCATAATTTCCTGCTTTTCTTCATCTTGTCCAGCATATGCAATAATACGGTTAGGAGATTTAGATTCAATGATTTCATCAATAAAAGCATCCAATTGATCCTTATATTCTTCAGACATATTTTCATTAAAAAAAAGTGCAACCTTTACATGTTCATAAATGGCGAATAAAAGTTAAAATGCAGCACAAATTTCACCAACCTTAAAAAATGCAGAAATATCTTCAATAGATAATGATTCTGGAAGATTGCCCAAACCAGCACATTCAATTTTTCCAAGATTTTTAAGTTTCAAAATACTTTTCATTGAAACATTTACCGTAGAATCATCATCATCAAAACTACTATAATTTAATAGAGTTAATAAAAAATATAAAAAGAATAATAACCTACAAAAAGACACTTGTGACAACGGGAGAAGATTCAAGAATTTTATCAAGCAAAACAGGTTTTCCATCATTAAAAGTAATCTTATTACCACATAAAGTAATTTCTTTAGCAGATGAAGTTAAAAGTTGTAAATCATCAAACATGATAACATTATCCCAAATATCAAGACGATTAATTTCACATTGATACAATTTTGAACAAACGACAGAAGTAAAATTTTTAGGACCATATGCCATATCAAGTTCTTCACGAAGCCAAATTTTACTTGAAAGTTTAGCAATATCAATTTTTACACAACATTTTCCTTTATTCTTCATGTATTCATCAGTTTTATTTGAACAAATGTCACATTCGATGGTTTCTTTACAAGCTTCCAACTTTGAAACAACAAGCACAGGATTTTTTTCAAAGAAATATTTGCAAGATTGAATCATTTTTTGATAAACTTTTGCTGATGATGGATTTTTAGCGATATAATGAATCATTGACTCTGGATATCCCCAATCTTGTTTCCTTGATGGACAACCCGGCCAAGCACGTTTTCCAAAAAATGTTGAAACAACATCTGAAGCAAAAATAAAAGATGAAGCTGCCATTTGAATTTTTGGGGGTTTTCAGAGTGAAAAAAATCTAAAACAAAAACAATCTTAAAAAAAATATTGCGCAAAATTATATTCACGTAGAAACAAAAGTGAGAGTGCTAACAGAAACAGAAGTAGTTTAAATTAATATTATAATAAAATGGTTAAAAAAAATAGAGAGAGTTCAAAGTTTTTGTTGAAATGGTTTTTGAAGAAAAAAAAGCGATTTGTTGTTTGCAAAAAACACCTTGGAAAACAAACTTTTGTTTTTTTCCCTATCCAAAAAATAGGTTATTGACTTTTTTTTCACTCGATTGCTAGCAATCGATGGAATTTATTTAAAGCATGCTTTAAAAAAATTCCAAAAGCACGCATTTGTAACAAAATTTGTCAGCGCTAATAAAAAACATTGCTTTATAATTTTTTTTAAAATAGATTTTCGTCTTTAATGAGTCCTTTAATTTGAATGATATTTGTTTTGTACATGAAAATAATGTTGGTAAAAACTATTTTTAAAATGATTAAAAATAATTTTTACTTATTTTTGCACCTTTAAATGTCATTGTAGTAAAAGTAAAAAATGCAAAAATTGGATGAGTTTTTTTTGCATGATTCATTTTTATTCATTCAACAAGTTTTTCAACCTTTCAAACAAATTTAATTGATTTTAAAATGTTTCTTTTATACATAAAAACATCATTATGCTATTTTTTTGTTGATAAAAATCTGCTTTTTGCTCTGTTTCAAATTTAAATTTTTGAATTATTTTCTCCAATAAAAAATGCAATAAATTTGCAGCAATTGTATAGTTTATCATTTTCAGCAGGAATATTCTTTTTTAACCATAAAAATAGGTAGTAATTTTTGGTGATGATGAACTGTATTATGCAAATTTTCCGAATATCCTTGATGTACAAAAATGGAACGTTGGTAAAGGGTTAACGTAATGTTTTGTTCAAAATTTTTTTTTCTTTATTTTTTTATTTTTTTGTTGAATTAAAATTATTTAAAACAAACAATATTAAAATATTTTTTAATAAACAAAAACTTATATCTTTCGATTTTTTTAAACAATGTGTTTCATTTAAATTTGATGAAAAGCTTTTTTAGCACGTATTATTATTTTTACTTTTTTTTAGCACGTAGGAAGGATTTGAAATTAAGTGAAATGGGAATGAATGATTTTGAATTTGAGGGACAATTATTTTAAAAAATATAAAAACAAAATTGATAAAGGAAGTGGCAAAGGCAAGAATAAATGTGGAAGAAGAAGCACTCGGGAAAACATTTCTTTGTTGGATTTAATTTTTGTTGAATGTTGAAATTTGTTATGCTTTTTTCCGGGTCATCATTTGGCAGAATTCTGAAAATATATTCATCAATTTTTTTTTGGGATAAATGGATTAAATTCATTTTTAGTTGAGCCAATCTTTATGTGTGACTTCATTTAACTAAGAAAATCGCAAAATTTTGAAGCTTTATATCTTAAAGAGAAAATTGTTTTTTTTTGCTCAGGGGGTCACGAATGAAGCTTTGAAAAAAAGTCAAAATAAAAAATTTTTTCCTCCTTCTCATTCCTAATACAAATTTTTTAGGCGTGGTTGCGATTGAGGACGGGAAATTTGGAAATTATGACGGGGTTTTTGCGGGCGAAATTTTTACGATCAACTGGTATTGTTTTTTGAAGCATGATATTTGGGAATTTCAGAGCAATAGTTTTTAAACAGCAAAATTATTAGGTTACTGATTCCCAAAAACGAAAAACTATAACAGAAAATATCATATCGCTTCCAAAAGTTTCTTTCCCAATAGCAGAAATTTCGACAAATATCAATTGAAAATTTTTTAGCCCCAAAGTTTTAGAAAATTTTTTAAAATGGCCCAATTTTTCTTGTAAATTTATGCTTCCATTATGTTTCAAAATTTTCCGGGCTTTTTATGTTTTCTAAATTTAAGTCGTTTTTTAATACTCATTCTTACAAATTGATCTGCACTATTTTTAAAAAGCTTTTAACGCTTTTTTTGTTTTCTGGTCTATATTTATTATTGCTGCTGTTGCAAAAAAGCCTTAAATCTAAAAACAATGATCTTTTATTTCTATCTATATCTTTGACGTCATTCCTTTTTTTTCTTCAAAAAAATCTGTTAATAGCTTTTTGTTGTTAAAAATAAGCTAAAACTTTAGTGGCGGCTTTTGTTTTTAATCTCTTCGTCACATTTGATTGTTGCATCATTCAATTTTAAGTTATTTTTTTGTGGCTTTTAAAAGAGAGTGTATCATTCAATTTCAAAAGTTAAAGAAATTCAATCAAATTGAATGACATTTTGGCAGCAAAGAATAACAATGAAAAAGCAAAACAAACCTTGGAAATTGATTTTTCCATCTTGATTTACATCAACATGCTTATAAATTGCTTTAATCTCTTGATCAGATAAATGATGTCCCATCCTTTGAAAAGCAGTTCGAAGTTCTGAGCGTGTAATATGTCCATCTCCATCAACATCCAGCTCTTCAAATACTGCTTTTAAAGATAGTGATAGGGGATTTGCTTGAGCAATTGTTAAAAATTCTGAAAAAATATGTTTATTATAGGAAAAATTTTTTTCCAGTTTTAAGGAAGATATTTGAGGATTTTTTACATCCGTACTTTTGTAGTTTGATTTTTTATGAATGATTCAGTCAAAAGTTTTTTTTTCTGTACAACTTAAATTTTCGAAATCGAAATAAATCGAAATGTTTTTTTTTACTCGAACTCAAAATTTTGAAATCGGAATTAATTTTCTTTCTAAAATCCCAATACCGAAATTTCGATTTAGATGTTTTGACTTTGCAAAATTAAAATTTCGATTTTGCACAACCATGATTGTAACCATTTTGATTTTTAGCCTTTTTTGCAAGTTCTTTTTAAAATACAAAAACAGCTTCAAAAAAGTGTTGTTTCCGATTCTGAAAAGCCTTTTTTTCACTTCTTGGAACATACTTAAGAATCATAATCCACAATCTATTTTTAAAGAAAAAGACAAAAAGTAAACAAAAATCTTGATAAAAAAATAAACCCCTAATTTTCACACATGTTTAAACAAGGATTTTCAAAAATTGATGTTTTTTTGATGAAAAAAAGCCTCACCATGAAAATCAATATTTCCATCTTGATCTTTATCCGCGGCATTAAACATTGCATTTAATTCTTCATCAGTTGGAGATTGGCCCATTTTAATCATAACTGCTTTAAGCTCATCCTTTTGAATAAATCCATCACCATTTAAATCAAATTCTCGAAAAATTCCTCTCAAATCATCTTCTCGAATTTCGCCAACTTCTGCGACCTTTAAATGGCTTTATTAGTTAATCTTTAAGGGGGGATATAAGAAATCCTGTAAAAATTTTTTTTTGAAATTTTTTGAATAATTGACAGAATTTTTATTTTGGTTTTTAAAAGAAAAGCAATAATCGTCGCAAGATTCAATGAAATTTTTTTTTCATTCTTTGATTCTTCAAAATCAGGGTTTCCCGTTCTTCAAACTTTTTGAAATACTTACCTCATGTTTGTCATTTCTTTTATTCTTTTTTGAAAGACATGAACCCATATTTGTATTAATTAAAATATAAAAGTGAAATAATAAAAAATATATATATCAAAAATTTGAACTTTGCTGCTGCCACCAAAAACAAAATAACAAAAGAGTTGTTCTGCGGCGGCGGACACTTTTTTTTATCAATGGAAAAAAGAATTTGAGTTGAGAATGATACTTCTTTTTTTTATGCTGTTTTTTCTTTCTATTTCTTTCAAGTGGTTTCTTTTTCTTCTTTTGATGATGATAAAAATAAAAAAGTACTTGAAAAATGTGCTAGAATAAATAAACGGGGATATATTCAATTTTTAAAAGTTTCTTTTAAAAAAACACTAAACGTTGCAAAAAAATTCGAAAGTCATTTTTGGAAACAAAAAAAAAGATACTCAAATTTTTTTGGAAAAAAAACTGATTAATTCTGGCACGCATTTTCTTCTTTTGTTTTTTTAGCCCCATAAAAAATAAAGTATTAAGTAAAATTGACAAATTTTTTATGTTTTTTCAAGGGTAAAAAATATATTGATTTAAAGATACCCAAAAAAGAGCAAACAAAATGATGGGATATTTTTCAATAATAAAAAAAATTTATTAGATTTTTTTAAAAAAATTTATTAGAAAATTTTTTCTTTAAAAAAAACGAATATATTCAAGTATTATATTTTTTGGGGGTGTAGAACAAAGGGGGAAAAATCTCACCGCAACAAATTTTTTTCTTGGACAATTGAAAAACAAATATGTAAACATTGGAAAAAATGAATAAAAAAAAGAAGGAAAGAAAAAAGATCAAAGAAAGATTTGATTGCCATATTTTTTTATTTAAACACAAATAGCATTCAAAATGCATTTTTGGAAAAAATTTTTCGGGTTTTAGCACGCAAAAGTAAAATATCAAGAAAAATTCGCGTCGAAACCTTTGAAATTCGTAAATTCGCGTCAAGACCTTTTTCATATCAAATAAAATTTATTTAAAACAATTTAATACCACGAAAAAAATCATACACAAAACTAACGCAAAAAAAAGCCTTCGTCATTGTTGAAACAGAAACAGAAAAAGAAAAAAGTGACTCAAATAATATAAACTTTCAAGAAAAAAAAACTTTGTAACTTTTATTTTAAAAACATTTTAAAAAAGACGGAAGGAAATATATTTATTTGAAACAATCAAAATTTCATAAAAAGAAAAGAAAGGGTGCATTTTTCTTCAATACCTTTTTCAATCGGTTCCTTCTTCTTTTCTTTTTTTTCCTTCCGATCAATTGCCTTTCTTACGCTTCAGCAACCACCACATTAAAAACAAATTGAATAAAAAAAATAAAGAAAAACTTTGGAAAAAAAATATTTTTGATCAAAATCATCTAAGACCACAAAAGAAAAAATAGAAAAAGTTTTGTTTTCAAGGACAAAGAGAGAAAAAGTTTAAAATTGACTACACAAGAAGAAAATTTATATTAAATAAAAATGTTGGGAGTTTTATAAAAAGTAGAATAGAATTGTAATTAATTAAAATATATCGAAAATAAAATGTTTTGACGTAGAAAGAACAAAGTTGCAAATTTGTCATAAGTTTGCAACTTTGTTGGCATTTACCAGTGGCCTTGTGGATAACGCGTCTGCCTACGGAGCAGAAGATTGCTGGTTCGAATCCAGTCAAGGTCGAAATTTTTTGAAATTTTTTTTACACATTTAAATAAAACGCGTATTTAAATGTATAAAAGAGAAAAGCTTTTGATTTTGTGACATTGAATGCCAAAAATATTTGGCATTGTGTCCATAATGCTAAAAATCGGTATTTTTAATTTTATCAGCAAAATCCAATTTTTCCTAAAAATGTTTTTCAAGAGACATTCATTTTTTAAAGGAGGCGGCCCTTTGATCCATTTTTAAAAAAAAAGGATTTCGAAATATATATTTTTTTTCCAAACCCTCGATATTCGTGATCAGGGTGACTCTTGAAATGAAAATGCAGCTTCCCTCGTTTTTATTTTTTTAACAAAAGAAACTGCGTTTTTGTTTCAAGAGTCACCCTGATCACGAATATCGATGTTTTGGAAAAAAAAGAAATATTTCGAAATGCTTTTTTTTTTAAATGGATCAAAGGGTCCGCCTCCTTTAAAAAACATCAAAGCAATTTTTTTTTTCTCAAAGTCTAAATGCCACCCTCACTCACATACACAATCACAAATAAATAAAAATTGGTTTTATTTCATTTCACACGACATTCGTCAAAAATGTTATATATTTTGTTCTTTTTGACTTGTCAAAACGCCAAGAATTTTAATAAAATAGAAAAAAATAAAAACATTTAAAAAAGGAGGAAGAAAAAAAATCAAGAAGAAAAAAAAGAATGTCAAGCATTAAAAATGATTGTAAGTTGTTGTTGTGGACGAAGGAAGGACCCCCCCCCCCCTTCCCTCTATTTTTCTTCTCTCTCTTTTTTCACGTTTTTCAATTTTAAACCGATTTGATTATCAAAAAAGGGAGAGAAAGAGAAAAAAACGAGTCTAAAAAAAAGTTGACAGAAAATTTTTTTTGCAAAAAGATTTTAGCGCAGCGGAAAACAATGTTGTAAGTGTGTTGTGTTTTCTCAATCACACAAAAAATATCATCATAAATTTAAAGGAAGAAATAAAATGGTTTTTAAATGAATCAAGAAAAAGAAGAAAAATACAAAGGATATAAAAATAAAAATGTAAAGATAAAAAACAAAAAAAGCACATATGTGTATTTTATACTGATAAAGAAGATGTTGTTAAAAAAAGAAACAGAAGAAAACAGAAAGGTTAGTTTTTTAGTTTTTTAACATTAAACATCAAACTTCTGTTTCTGATTAGGTATTTAACAGCTTTATCTTATTATAATAATTTATCTCATAAATTTATGCAATAGTCATTGTTCAAAAGGTAATATTAAGGCAGATATCTAAATTTCAGATTGTATATCTGGCTTATTCCAAATCAAACAATCCTATATTTTTAAATTACGCAGCTAACAAAAAATTATTTATGAGTAATTTTGTACATCAAAATTTCCACTTACAAGAAAATAAAAGAAATGCAAAATTATACGGCAAATATTGTGTAACGTAACATCTATAATATGCAGTTATTCCCCTATGATTTGTCAAAAAATTTTTTCAACTATAATTAAAACGCACGCAAACTACAAAACTAATTACAGATGAATTGTCTTAAATAGTAAAAGATAATTCAGTTTTAAAAACAAAGGTATAAATTAAAAGTAAAAAATAAAAGACGTATGTATCATCAAATGTCATGACAACCTCCAACGGATGTTTCAAATTAAAGGTGTGGCAACGTAATTTTTTCAAAAAAACTTTTTCATTTTTGTTACTTTTTAATTACAGAAAAACACAAAAATTGTTTTGTTTTTTGACAATTTTTTTCTTGATAAACTAAAAAGTTATTCATATGTGTAATTAAAAAAATAGTAAAAGTAAAGATGAGAAATAGGGAGATTTAATTAGCTTAAATATTAATATTAAGAGGTTTAAATGAAATCCCTTTTATCACCCTGAATCGGGGAGTGAAATCTTACTAACATCCTAAAATCATCCCTAAAATCCTGAATCGGCTGATGCTAATCGTTGCAAGACCAAAATTTTTTCAAAATGGCATCGCTTTTTAACAGCAATATTTTTTAAAAGCATTTTTTGATTAAACATTAAAAAACCATAGATATGCATTTATTACCAACTCAAGATCGTCATGTCCTTCTTATATTACCAAAAAAAATTTTTCCCAAAACCCACATATGTTGATTTTTTGAATTCTTTAACAACTGCAAGAAAATGGTCCAGACTTTACATCTTTTTTCAAAGAAACCTATTTTTCCCATTGTTTTTAAAAGAAAACAAATAAAAAAGTAATGCCATTAATAAAAAAACATGATAATTTTTTATCGGAGAAGAAAAAACAATAAAATAATAATTTATGAGTTATTTTTTGACGTAAAACAAATATAAGTGCAAAAAATGAGGATGTTTTTTTGGAAGTAAAATAATGTATGAATTTTTTAAAAAGAGAGGTCTAGACAAATACATTTTGCAAATGTTATAAAAAATAAAAAGATAAAAATTAGATAATACATAAGCTGAAAAAAAGAGATATGTGAAAACATATGCGTTTTTATGGACACTGTAATTTTTTGGTCCCAAAAAGAAAATTCGAAAATTAAGAATGAAAAAAGTTTAGCCATAGTGCCCCTTTAAAATTTGTTATAAAATCAGCTTTAGAAAAAACCTTTAAAAAAATATGTGTCACTTTTAAAAGATATAAATATAAAAGTCAAAGGATAAAAGTAAAAGAAGAAAAAGGGAGCATTGTTGCAGAAATAAAAAAAAATGAGAACGGGCGGCGAGGGTGGAAGAAGAAAGAGGGGGAAACAAAAAATGAAAGAGAAAAAAGTGTCAGAGATTTAACACTCACTTTTTTTTCCAATTCAATTCTCCAAGTCAACTTTGACGTCATAAAAGTCAAAAAAAAGTGAAAAGACCCGTTTTTGATATAAAAAAAAGGCAAATCATTTGAAATCTATTTTTATAAATCTTGGAGGGGATATTCTTTGGGGAATTCTTCAAAATTAAATATGAAATCAAACTATTTTCCATTTCACTTTTTTTTGTGTTTACAAAAGATGATATTTTGCTTTAAACGTGATTCTTGTATAAAACAAAATTTAGATTTTTTAATACTTTTTATTATTTACGAATCACTACAAAAAATTATTAGAAAAACATGAAAAGTCAAAAAACATTTATAATTTGAGCTTCAACTTTTTGAACCGATTGGAACGCCTGGTTTTCTCTATTGATGATATTGTTGTGGTTGGGGTTGGGGTTGTGGCTGGGGTTGTGGTTGTATTTGTTGGAGCTGGGGTTGAGGTTGAGGTTGTGGTTGAGGTTGTGGTGCAGGGAGTTGTTGGGGTTGATAATTTTGTTGAGGTTGTTGTTGTTGTGGTGGTGGGATAATTTCAGGTTGGGGTTGGGGTTGTGGTGCAGGTTGTGGTTGGTAAATTTCCATTTGTGGAGGTTGTTGTTGTGGAACGATTCCTTGTCCAATTGCTGGAGGAGCAGATTCTTGATAGCGTCCTTGTTCTGGTGCTTGAGGTTGTTGTTCTTGAACTTGGGGAGCTGGTCGATGTACGGCATAATCTTGAGGAGCTTGTGGGGCAATTGGTGCTTCGATTGGAGCTTGTTGTTGTGGTTGTGGTTGATAGACTTCCATTTGTGGTTGTGGAATTGGTTGTTGTTGTTGTGGGATAATTTCAGGTTGAGGTTGGGGTGCAGGTTGTGGTTGATAATCTTGTGGAGCTTGTGGAATCATTGGTGTTTCAATTGGAGCTTGTTGTTGGGGTTGAGGCAAAATTTGTGGTTGTGGTTGATAATCATTTGATGGCATTGGTGGAGCTTGTTGTGGTGGTTGGGGTTGGGGTTGTGGTGCAGGTTGTGGTTGATAATTATCACGTGGTGCTTCAGGCATTGGCATTGGCATTTGTGGAGGTTGTTGTTGTGGTTGAACTGGTGCAACCGGAGCAACTGGAGCTGGATTATATGGTTCTTGTTCAATTGGTTGTGGCCATGGAACAACTGGAGCTTGTTGTTGTGGTGGAGGTGGGAGCATTTGTTCAGGTTGTGGTTGATAATTTTCTCGTGGAAGAGGCATATCTTGTTGTGGTGGTGATGGTGGTGGTGGAAGAGCAGGTCCTTGTGGTGCAACTGGAGCAACAGGTTCTTTCTAAAATTCAAAATTATATTTTTTCAAATACAACTTTTAAAATTAAACTTACAGGTAATTGAGGGGTTTCCCAACCATTTGAAGGTGATTCCCAACCTCCGTTCAAAGGTTTACCGAAGCAAACAGCAGCCAAAGTGGCAAAACCAAAAACCAATACAAATTTCATCGTTGTTTCTTTTTTTTGAACAAAGAAGAAAAAAGAGAAAACCAGATGGAGTGAAGATTCTGTCGTGAATCCAACAGCTTTTATACGGATACAAAAAGCATAAAATCACTTCCCTGCCCTTTTTTCCCACTCCCAAAATTATTCATTCTTTTTTTTGTTCATTGATTGTTTTAAATTTTTTTCAAAATGTTAAACAAAAGTCTTTGGGAAAAGATTGGCTATCGTTCTTTAGTTTCTACTAAAAAAATTATATGATTCTCTCCTTTTGCTTCTGCCTCATCATTGTTCTGTTTTTTAAATGTTAAAAAAATATTAAACAAAAAGATCGAAATTGTGTTTGAATCATTTTTTGTTTAAAATTGGAGCAGAAAAAAGTGTCTTGAATTTTGCAATTTCCTAACATTTGATTTTTTTTCAAGATCTACATTTCATGCTACCGTAATCAATAAAACCAGATATAAGCGTAAATGAAAAAATGATTTTAAGCTTACAAGGGACCGTTATGACATGTAACCCTGGGTTTTTTTGGGGCTTATGTGAATTCGGTAGTACTAGTGTAGTTATGAAAAACCCCCAAGGGATTTTTGCTTTTTCGCGATTCTGCAGAAGTTACAGCCTTCTGAAGTTTGCTTCGAAACCCATGACCCCCGGGTCGTGGATATAAGGAGAAAAAATGAAAAATTTTTGTTCCTCTTTATTCCACTCCCATATCACTCAGAATACTTATTTAAGTAATATAATGGCTATTTTCGACATTTTACGGCATCTGGTGCCATTTTTTGCTTGCCGGATTCTGAAGGTCGAAACTTGAAAATAATGCGTTTATTGTTTATTTTCTCTCATTTTCCGTTTTTGTGGGTTTTCAAATATGGAGAATTCAATGGTAAACTTTGTTTTTTAAAACAGAATTATTTTCGTGCCGAGATTCCAGTCTGGTAGGAATCTGAAGTCATAAACTTTCGGCTGACGGAAAAACTGAATTTATTGTTCTTTTTTCTTATTTTTTCTCCCCAATAGATTTTTGAACATGGGGAATTTTGTGGCACACGCCGTTTTTAATATAATAATTTCTGAAATGTTGTAACATTTTGGATCTTATGCTATACTTGCACAGTTTTAAAAAAAAACTGTTTCTTTTTTTTTATAAAAAATGTTTTCTGAATTTGTTATACTATAATTATCTTTCAACTTCTTGCAGGTATGACAAATTTCAATAACGAAAACCATTTATTGTCGTCCAAACACATTTCAAATTTTTATATGGGGAAAGATCACGTTGAAAACATTGTTTTTTTCATATTATATATTGTAGCTTGACAAAAACCAAAAAGGTTTCAACAGAAAATAAAAGTAAAAATTTAGTAAAAAAAGTTGATAGCTTTAGCTTTTCAGCATCGTATACTTACGTAGAAATTTCGAAACTTTTCGTTGGACGAACAAATTTTAAGCGTAACGAAATATCCAAAAATTTTTAAGCTTTACTCAACAATTTTTGATTTAACATTATTTTAAATTTCTTGTTGGAAAATGCAAATTGTAATGTTTAAAACAATTAAGTCAAAGAAAGATATTTATTTAAAAGTAAAAAAAAGTTATCTCTTATTTATTTGTAAAAATTGAAAAACAAAGAAAAATTGCAATTGCAGAAGCAACAACAAAAAGACAAAAAAGAAAGAATCCAAACATAACAATTAAAGTGACCAATAAATAATACATAATTTCAGAATCATTGGATGAATGCATTTGTGAAACAAAAAATCTTCCTTTTGGATGATTTACATATTGATTTATTAATAGATTTGAAAGCTGTTGTCGAACCTGTAAAAGAGAAAAAAAACTGTATATGAAACTTTTGGATAAATATTTAGAAAAAAACTTGGCAAATTTTTCATTGCTAAAATCAACTTACAACAATATTGTCATCAGAAACATGATAAGTAAAAGTAACATTTAAATTTATTGTATCAGGTTTTTGGCGATAGGGTGTTATCGTAGTACTTAATGGCTGAAAATAAAACTTCTATTGTCAGAAAGAAACTAAAATCACTTTACCCTTGACGTTGTTAGAGTACGATGTTCTCCCTAAAGTTTTTTTTGTTTTAAAAATACATTTTTAAACAAAAACACAAACTTGAGATTCATGTGAATTAGTAAATCCATTGCCACGAAAATTTCCATGTTGAATTTCACCAATTGTAAAAGCTAAAAATTAATTCATGTTTTTTCTGTGAAATTATTTCTTAAAATAATTTACTTGAAAAGCTGCAAAAAAGAAAAAGCATAAATGTAAAATACAACATTTTTGTTTAAAATTAAATTCAATATTTGAAAATGTTTTTTTGAAAGAAGAACATTTTTTTATGAAGATGATTCTTCCAAACTTTGTTTTAACTTTTCGAAAACAAATATCAATTAATAAAAGGTTGGAAGGCATCATCAATTTTTTCTTTATTTTTACACAAATTTTAGTCATCAAGTGATATATTAAAATAAGAGCTTCTGAAAATTTTGTAATTGCATACAAAAAAACATTTTTTTCATCTGTAATTTTGTTCAAACTATTAACATCGCATTGAAATCTGTGTAATGCATTTGTTTTTTAAAATTTTAAAAAAAATCACAAAAAACGCAGATATTTATAAAGAAATTAGCAATCATTTTAGTTCAAAAAATCTAATATTTACTTAATATGAAAAAACATTAAATTTATATAGTATGCAATCAATGATATCAATAGTTGTATTCAGGGATGAGAAATACGGCCCGAGGCCGCGAGTTTTCAAACTTTATTAGAAGCATCAGTTTTATTCATTATTTCTACAAAAAAAAATCTCCCTAGCACCAAACAAGAGAGAATGAGTAAATAAAAAGCGGCAATTTTACGTCTTTAATTGACATTGAAGAAAAGATTAAAAATATGAATGCATTTAATTTTTGCAGGATTTATTTTTTTTTCATTCAACAAATTTTGCAAAGAACGATTGATATTTTTTATGCGTTAGTTTACAGTTTTTTGCATAAAAAAATTATATTATTTTTCCTTATGAATTTTTTTAATCGCTTGCTTTTAGGTAATCCGGTAAAACAAACCTCTGACTTGAGTTTAAAAGAGTTACAAAAATATAAAAATGTCTACTTTAAAAAAGTTGCATTTCCGTGGGCCATATCTCTGCCAAAATTGGTCATTACCTGATTCTGTTATTTATTATATCACAATGATGCCTTCAAATGCAAAAAGCTATAAAAAATTGGTAAACAGCTGCAAATATTTTTTTTCTAAAAATTCTATTGTTGTTGCTGATGATTTAAGTCTTGATTCGAGCAATAATTTGACATTGTCAACTGACTTTGGTAAATGGGTTTCTATTAAAAATCTGACAGTAAAATTATGGATAACTAATGAAATCTGGTCATATCGTTATTCACTTTCATCAATTTTTCCCAACCTTTACAAAACTGATTTCGAAACGTTATCTCTCTGGTATCAAACAATTTCATATAATGATTTTTTATTTCTTTCATCAAATGTTGAAAATATTGTATTAATTAAAGTCGTTGTAAAAACTGAAGATGACTCAATTGTTCCATTGGAAAAACTTGTAAAACCTCTTCCAAAAATTAAATATATTTCTTTGTAAGTTCTCTTGAGACATTTTTACTATATTTTTTCTTTTTCTTTTATTTTAGCCGTGATGACATTGGTACTTCAAGTTTCACATCCAGTGTTTTGCTTCGCGCCGCGCCAGCGCGCGCTGGACCGCGCCGCGCCAGCGCGGCGCGGCGCTCGGCGCGACTTTCAAAAATCTCCCACGTCAGACCCGTTCTATTGAAAAAGTGAAAGTTGGTTGCATGCAACATGCAAGATTTTAGTAGTAATTTTCAACCTTGTTTTTACCTGTTAAACGATATTTTTAACATTATTTATTATTACCAACCACTTTTTTGGGTTAATTGCAAAATTTAACCAAGGGGATTTGTCATAATATAATAATTAAAGCAAGATATTTGATGATATTGTTATAACTAAAAATAGTAGGGGAAAAAATATTCTTACAACGAAAATTCACCCGAGTTTGTTTGATTTTTTGAAAAAGTAGCAGACGATAATGGTTAAGATTTAATGAAAATGATTAAAGTATTTGATTATATATGTAAATTTTTATATCCTGAAGCTTTTTTAATAATTAGTCAACGATGCTGAAGAGTTAGTAAATGCTGAAATGTAAGTTTTTGATAAAATTTTACTAAATTTTGTTATAATTCTTTTTTAGATATGTTCAAACTATTGTTTAAACTGTATTTCTGCATTTATTTATCTTCAACATCATTGATTATTTAATAAAATGGCCATTAGAATATCCGATATTATATATATAATCAAATATTTTACCAAAACACAAAGTTATTCATGAAAAATTTTTATTGAATCACAAAGATCCATCATTTTAACAATAATTTTTAATATAAACATGCATGGTTACTAATTGGTGAGATTGTACTTTATTCATTCTTATCTTCCTCAGGATTTGTAATATCTCTGAGCAAATTTCGTCTCCATTGGTGTTTTAAAAGCCATTCATTTTTATTCTTTGCAAAGCCCGCTAAGTGAAAGACTTTGTTAATTTCTGCATGAAGGCTTTCAATTCCTTGCTCTGTAAAATATCCAAGCATTTTAAATTCTTCAACAAAATCTGCGAAGTGATGTAAAAGCAAATGAAATTTTGGTGTTACATTTATATCACTAACATTGTTCTGCATGTGAACTTTTAATACTTCGATGGAGGTCTTCAGTGTAATAATTTGTTGTGGAGTTAAAAAGCTTGCAACAGTAAAACTTTGAATTTCTTTTAGGAATTTAAATGCATTTATAAGATTTTTAACTGGTTCTGATTCTGCTAAACACGGTAATTGTTCAAATTTTTCTGCGTTAAGCAAGAGTTTATGGACATGATTTCCACAAAGTGTCTGAAACCAAGCTTGCTTGGAAACTTTCATAGCATTTAGAATTTGGCCATATTGTTTCATGTTATCACCAGTTTCAGTATATTTTTTTAAAATTAAACCTTCCATTTTGTTTGTCAAACTTTCAACAGCAAATTTGATTTTATCGATATCATTTTTCAAGCTTTCAATTAAAGAAGAAACTTCTTTGAGTATACCACCATTGCATTGATACTTTAGCAAAGTTGAACATTTAAGAGTTTTATGTTTGTGGTTACTTCCTATGCAGAACACATGGTATTTTTTGGGACGAGTACAGCAACTACAAGATCGAAATTCATCTTCAATTGAATATCCTGCACGTCTTGCGCAAAATTCCATGTTGCATCTGTTTTTTTGCTTTTTGTTTTTTTGTAAAACAGAAGTATCTCCATATTCTGATGCAATGTCTTTGAGAATTTCCCGGCTTTTTTCTTTATCAGCTATTAATGATTCATTGGCTTCTAACTTTATTTTCATTCCTTTTAGCTCTTCGTCAGCTGATTCTAATTCAATTTTTACTTTTTCACGTTCTTCATCAGGTAACTTTTTAAAATCTTCTTGTTTCAAATATGTTTCTAACTTTTCCAACAATAGAGTAACTATTCCCATAAAAATGTGAAGACAAGGCAAAATTATTTGATTCGGGGAAATGTTTGAGAATAATGGTTCACGATCTTGCCCAGGATCATCGCCAACTTTAAATTTTTCACGAAGACAACCCTTGTCACAAGCTCCAGCTGTTCCAAATGTATTGGGATTTGTTTTAGCAAACAAGCATCGGTAACAGTAATATGTTGCACTAGCAGATTTTCGTCCTGTTACTTGCAAAATAAATTCATAATCTCCTGCAAAGATTTCACAAAATTATTACCAACCATTACATTTTTAAATACCTGCTAAAAACCAACGGACTTTGAATTTTTTTAGTTCTCCATCTATTTTTATTTCTATATATTTAATATCTTTGATTTTGTTTGCCATTTTCTTAAATGCTGCATAAACCAGTTTTGCTGTTGATGGACCATCATACATTCCACATAGAAGAAGCTTATCAGATGCATTTGGACAATCTTGATTCCCTAATGCTACTGCTAATTTCATTGATTTGCCTCCTTTATCGCCCAATATTGATAGCCAAATTTCGTCTTCAAATGGTGACAAATTGTATTTAAATTTTTTCTTGTCAGCAATTTGTTGATATCTGTTTTTTATAGCATCTGAGAGATTTTCGATAGTGGCAACTTCAATTTCTAAATCATCAATTTCAATATTATCTACTGTTATTTGACACTGTGCGTCAAATGATTTCAACAAGCCATTAACCTGAAAAAAGGATCTTACGTGTTTTAGAGATTTCTTTTTTATTTACTTTATTAGCACTGGCAAAAATGTTGTTATCACCCAATAAAGATCGTAGACGCTTGGACATTGAAATTGTCATACCGCAACTGTTGAAAATTGTAGCAGTTTCAAGTTCAGAAAGTCGATTAACTGGATGAAGCGTTAAATCAAACTTTTTCGCTACTTCTTGTAACAAAATACGAAGGCTAAGTTGTGCTTCTTCGGAATTGACGTTACAGTAAGGAGCTGCAAGCCATGCCATCTCAACCATGCACATTTCTACTCTTTCTTTTATTATTGGCTTTGAAGCACCTCGAAGACTACAATGAAGTCTTAAAATTGGATTATCTGATCCAAAATATCCATTCCATTCATCTTGATCCCATCCATTTTTAATAATTTCTTTTGCTTTCCGTATCGATTTTGCAGACTTTTTTTGCAAATTTTCTAAACGATTGTTTAGCTCGACACATTTTTTTTCAATATCAAATATCCATTCCATTCATCTTGATCCCATCCATTTTTAATAATTTCGTATCGATTTTTTTTTTTTGCAAATTTTCTAAACGATTGTTTAGCTCGACACATTTTTTTTTTTCAATTTTCTTTTTTTAGAACAGTTAATTCAGTTTCAAAACGCTCCGTTACTGATTGGAGTTCTTTTCGATAATTTTCAACAAGCTGTTCTGCATCAGCTTTCTCTTTGGACAGAACTTTTCTTTATTTTTTAATTCTAAAAATTCGTTGAATTTATCTTTATCAGGTCTTTTTTCTAAAAAAGTACTGTAATTTTTTTTACAATGATGTGTCCGTACCATATTTTTGTTGTTCCTGAAATTTTTGACGAGCATCTTCCAGCTGAGTTTTCCTTGACGTTTTTCGAATTTTCGGTGGCAAAGAACCTATTTCTAAAAATTGCGACCTTCATTGATGACCAAAAAATAGGAAAAAAAAACCTTTATTTTGAGCTGCAATAGCTTGTAAACTAGATGAAAATATGCTACCACTCAAGGAATAATTTACGCTACCAGCAGATGGGGTTGATGAAGGAATTACTTCATCAGTTCCATCATTTAATGGATCAATGTCCATGTCAAAATGCCAACAAAACTAAATGAATATTTCTTCTATCAACGACTATGATTTTTGTGCCAATACATATGTATGTCACCTTTTGGTTTATGTTTTACGGCTTTGTCTTATTTTCGTGCCATTTTAGACCACATGTTTTCTTTTTTACAACCACAGTTATAAAAGATTTTTTGTTGTACAGATAGAAAAACTTTTTCTTTTTTAAGTTGATATCTTGTGAAATGAACGCGATCGATTGCAAAACTGTTTCCATTGTCGGTATATGGGCATTGAATCCGTCATCTTCATCACATTTCAATATCAAGCTATTACGTACAGTTAGCCGCAAAATTTTAAATCAGGTACTTTTTTCAAATTAAATATGAAGGATAAATCTTTTAAGGCTAACCAATTACCAAAAACTGTAGAACAGCTTATACAAAGTTTGCGGAACCGTGCCACTTGTAAACCAAAAGTGTATTGCATTTTAGTAGATTATGATGGAATTACTTGGGTTCAACATATAATTACATGTTGTATAAACAAGAATGAGCAATGCAAAGGCAAAGATCAGGTAAAACCATTTCACGGTTCAATCATCAGAATTTTATATTTTAGATAAAGCCACTGTTTCTTACTATTAACAAAAAAGATAGCCAACGTATTATAAAAGTGCACCAACCAGCAAAGCAGGGACACTTTTCGTTGGGGGCCGTTCATTCTGTTTACTACCCTGAAAAAATCGAAATGACACATATTCTCTGTAACCATTAAACATTTTGTTCCCCATATTAATTTATGGACAATGCAAATTGCTATATTGTGTAACCATGCATGTTTATATTAAAAATTATTGTTAAAATGATGGATCTTTGTGATTCAATAAAAATTTTTCATGAATAACTTTGTGTTTTGGTAAAATATTTGATTATATATATAATATCGGATATTCTAATGGCCATTTTATTAAATAATCAATGATGTTGAAGATAAATAAATGCAGAAATACAGTTTAAACAATAGTTTGAACATATCTAAAAAAGAATTATAACAAAATTTAGTAAAATTTTATCAAAAACTTACATTTCAGCATTTACTAACTCTTCAGCATCGTTGACTAATTATTAAAAAAGCTTCAGGATATAAAAATTTACATATATAATCAAATACTTTAATCATTTTCATTAAATCTTAACCATTATCGTCTGCTACTTTTTCAAAAAATCAAACAAACTCGGGTGAATTTTCGTTGTAAGAATATTTTTTCCCCTACTATTTTTAGTTATAACAATATCATCAAATATCTTGCTTTAATTATTATATTATGACAAATCCCCTTGGTTAAATTTTGCAATTAACCCAAAAAAGTGGTTGGTAATAATAAATAATGTTAAAAATATCGTTTAACAGGTAAAAACAAGGTTGAAAATTACTACTAAAATCTTGCATGTTGCATGCAACCAACTTTCCTTTCAGGTCTGACGTGCTCCAGCGCCGGCGCGGCGCTCGGCGCGGCGTTTTAAAAAAAAAGCATAACACTCCTTATAAATTTTGCTTTATTGCAAATGAATTTAGTCAGTGTTGACTTCTTTGTGACTTCAAAAAAAATTAACAATGAAGTTTACGTTTTGATTTCAACTTTTAATCATTTTCCTCTACAAGACCCCTCTTTACAAAAATGATATTTTTATTTTAAATGCGCAAAAAAATGAATTTTTGTCATTGGTATTGCATCATTCTTATTATTTCGTATGGTTAAACTTTTCCTGTTGCGCAAAGTATATTTTCAAAAGAGAATATTTTTACTAAACTTTTTCGTGCAGCTTTCTTATTTTTAATTCTCTACTGTATTAATTTTTTTTAATAAAATAAACTGTTTAATTATTGTTTACATATGCTTTTTGATAATTAATTGTAAAACTGATTTTTAGATGACAACCGATTTTCATAAATGTAATTCAAAAGCATATCTTACACGAATGCGTGTTTTGCTCAGCTGTAATAAGAATTTGTATGATATTCTTGTGCGTGAAAAAATTTTATGAAATGTTTCTTTTTGTTAAAGAATATATTAATTAATTTGGTTAATAAATGTGACAAAAATAAGCTTTGTATTGACCGTAATTCATATAAAACACTTCTTTATGTTTTTTAGTAGCCTAAGCCAAAAAAATTACAAATTTTTAGCCTCATTGAAAAATCATGGCGCGGCGCGGCGCGCAGCGCGACTTTCAAAAATTTCCTGGCGCGGCGCGGCGCGCAGCGCGACTTCAAAAAATCTCGGGCGCTTGGCGCGGCGCGACAGAGGTAAAAAACAAAAAAGCATAACACTGTTCACATCGAATACTGTCAAAGGACTTTTGATAAATCCACATTTTTCAAAATTAGTGAATTCAATTTAGATGGAATTCCTGAAACATTTGATATTGAAATGTTTTTTGTATTTATAAAGGTAATGACTTTCTTATTTTTTATAATATTAGAATTTTGTTGTTTAAAAGTATTTGGTTTTAGGAAAATAAAATTACAATATTTCGTCTTTATTTTTTTGATACAGTTTCTGCTGCTTATAAAATTCGACTTGAAGCAATCATTGATGAAATTCTTCAAACAGAAAATCATGATTATAAAGTTCCTGTTATCTCTTTTTGGGGATGTAATCAAAAAATGGAGAAAATACCGTTTACTTTTGATTAATAATTAAAAAAATTTCCTTGTTATTTTTTATGTATTGTTGTATCAAAATCCTTAACTCGACATTTTTTTCACTAGTGTTACCAAACTTGAATCCATTTTCATTAATCTTATTTACAATTTTTTAAAGGATTTTCCGGTTTAACTTAAATTTTTCGGGCCTCTATTTTTTTACATCAGAAGGTATTAAATTTTTATTAAGTAATGATTGTGATCTAGAATATTTGGATAACACTTCAAATATGAAGTAGGAAGTTTGGAATTTTTCAAACACTAATAATAAACAATATTAAAAAACGGTGAAAAATTAGTTAAAATTTCTTAAAAAAATTACTATAACATAGAAAAACCCTGTATTTAAAATGTTAGAAAAAAAATTTTAGTGTAGAAAATTTTTTTTGATTAAATGAGTTCGGCCGCGGCCGGAAAATTTTATGCCGGATTTCTTATCCCTGGTTATATTCAACCATGAAAATTGTGAAAAACAACCTAATATTCTGGAAAAAAAAGTTGGCAGTTGTTTAGAAATTTTTTATCATAAAAAATAGATTTTTTAACCAAGTGGTGACACTGTTTTTGATCAAAAAATGTTTTTCGCAAGCAAGTTGGCTAAAGCTGTGCCATTCTAAAAATTTTAAAAAAAAATTTATTCGGCATTTTCTGATTAAACAATAGAAACAAATAGGACAGAAATATTTTTCTGTATTTCTGCAAAAGTGCGAAATGCATAAAAATTTAATTTACTAATTTTATATTTTTTTGCTCTTTTTGAACTTTCCTACTTATTTATAAAATTGGAGATTTAAGAAATTTCGCGTTTTTTGCTTAATTAATGTCCTACATTTATTTTTTTTCAGTTTTTAGATTGATAAAAAATAATGTATTCAACTGAATGCGTTACAATTCATCGAATTTATCAAAGATTTAAATCTTCTGCTGTTCCATTGATTCTTGTTTTTATTGGTTTAAGTATTCTTCATTTCATTTTTCGAAAATATGGTAAATTTTTTCTATACGATTTTAACAAACTTATAAATTTAATTTTAGTTACAGATGTTGGAAGATTTTGGCGTGATGCAGATTTAATGGCAGCTGTAATTATTATTACAGTACATTTTTTTATAAACTTTTATTATTTTTGTATTTTATTGTTTTTCAGATTATTGAACTTTTTAAAGGTTTATTGCATAAAAATCAACTTTTGTATGGAAAATTAACAGAAAAAACTGAAATAATTTAACAAAAAAATTTAAATATTAAAGAATTAAAAGGATGCAATCTAAGAATGAGAAATAACCAACTTTCTGTTCAAGATGTTGAAGAACGATTAAGCAAAAATTTTTCTGCTGAACTAAAATGTTCCAAATCTTTAAAAAGTAATAATGAAAATATGAAATTGTTTAAAGAAAATGAACAACTTCGAAATCAAAAATTAAACCAAGATGAAATTATTCAACAACAGAAAACTGCTTTGAATCAATTAAAAACAGCAAAGGAATTGTTGGAAGAAAAAGTGCAAATTCAAAATGAAGAAATCCAACAATTGCAGTTTCAATCATTAATCAAAGTTGAAAATATTCAAAAAAGAGAAAAAACTATTAAAGATTTTGAAAAATTATCCAGAGAAACATAAAAACAATTTTCAAAAAAAGGTATGATTATTTTTGAAATGAATGTAAAAATTAAAGAATTGGAAAAAGAAATTTTAAACCTTAAAAATGATCGAAAACTTGCTGCTGATGCTTTATTGATTCCAAAAACTCCAGCAATAAAAAATTGTCAAATTCCAATTAAATCTGAAATTGTTTGCAAAAAATGTCAAAAACAAAATGTTCAACATCAAGTTAATTTTTTAATTTCTATAATTATTTTTCTAGAAAATTTATTTCAGGAATTTGGATTGATTCAACCAAAAAATACAAAGGTACCCAATAATATGCTATCACCTTCTTGTGAAAGATTAATCTTATCACCTCAAAGTAATCCAATGGAATCTGATGATGATGATCTTCCAGCACCGCCACCCTCAATAGCAGCAAAATCCTTGAATCAAACTTCTTCAACATCAAATTTTTCATCTTCAACTCCGACAATTCCTTCTGCTGCTTCAGAATCAACAATAAAATCAATGGCTCCACTTCCAATTCATCCAAAACCTAAACATATTACATATTCTTCATCCATTTCATCACTACCTCCGCCACCACCTCTACCTCCATCTTTCACTAAAAGCTTATATGCACCTCCATCTTCTTCTTCGTCCTCAAATGTTACTCCAAAAAGAACTTCACAAAATATTCAAAGAATTTTATCTCCTGATCTTCAAGATGAAATTCGTTCTCCTCCAAAATTAAAAAGTTCTGATGAAGCTGAAAAAGAAAGAGAAAAAAGAAAGTCGAAAACTCAAATTATCAAAAGAAATGAAACCGCAGATTTTAAAACAATTATATCACATAGAGCCGACAAAGTAAATGCAAATACTTCTGATGATGAAAAAGAAAATGATAGTGAATGGGATGATTAATTTTTGTATACATTTTTTATTGTTGTTACTGCTTTGAATTTTATGCTTTTTTGTAATTTTTTATACATTGAAATAAAAATTTCTTTTTATTTTAGAAATAAAATCTTATCTTAAAATAAAAAAGAAATTTTTATTTTAAGATAATTGTTTACAGGGTGGTTCATAAAATCCCCCTCCCTTTTTTTTGTGTGGCGAATTAATACTGCTAAAGTTATCAAAAAAACTGATTGCGGTTTTGTAAATCGCAAAAATATATGTTTTTGTGACGTTAATATGATCTAATTCTGAGGAAAAAAAATTTGAAAAAAAAATTTGACAGTACGTGAAAACCAAAAAGCTTTTTTCTCAAAATAACTTCATATTAACATCATAAAAACTTATATTTTTGTTATCAACAAAACCGCAATCCGTTTTTTGATAACTTTAACAATACTAATTTGCCACCCAAAAGAAAATCGGGGAATTTCTTGAACCACCCTGTAGTTTATTTTTTTGCTGACTCTTAGCCCAAGACTCTCTTTAGAAGTGAAATTATAAGCTTGTTCTAAAAATTTTTTAAGAAATTTTATTTTTTTTTAAAAAAACCAATAAAAATTTTGACAATTTACATAAAATAATTTTGACGACTATACATATCTCGATATTTTTCTTGTGAAATACCATGAAAATTAATATAAGGAGGATTGTAAGAATAAGTTTTTGTTGAAACAATTTCGTCAACAATTGATTCCACACGATTTTTATAAGCATCAGAAATTGTATCAGAAAATTTAAGAAAGAATTTGGTATACTTGCATTTCTAAAAACAAAAGCAAAATGACTCAAGTCAAAAAGAAGAAAGAGTTGTCAAATCACGCAACTCCTTTCAAAAAAAGAAAGGAGTTCAACTTCCAATAACGCAACTCTTTTTTCTCTTTTCAAGGAAAAAAAGAGTTGCGCCGTTATTTTGGCAAAATGTTCTTTTCGAAAAAGAGTCAAAGAAGTTCCTTTTGAACTCTTTCTTCTTCCTGACTTAAATATTAATGAAAAAATTACCTTAATGTGTTCAAAAAACATTGTAATATCAAATGTTTCAGAAATATCTTGTAAAATGATTTTATCAATTTTTGAAAAATTTGGAATTTTTAAAAGTTCTTTAACTGTATTTGAAGTAATACTTGAAGAAGAACGATCACTAAAAACAGAACATGAAAGACAAAATTACGCTTTTTTTGAAAAAAAACCTACATGTTAATGTAATAAACTTTTGGAAGAACTTTTACAAGATTTTCCAAAGGAACAATTGTGCCATTTTCGTTCTTAACAGTAACACAATCCAAAACAATGTTTTCGACATTTGTAGATAAAAATAAAAATTCATTGTAAGAAATAATTTGACCAGCAAGATTTAAAATAGTTGCATCACATTTGTAAATATTTGGAACAATGGAGGAGATACATTTCGAAGAACATTCATTAAAAGGCTGAGAAATTTCGTTAATAATCCATAATTTGCAGGGCAAATTAGCAAAAGCTAAATCTTTTTGAAATCCATTCAAAGAGGCTTTCCACATGTTCTGCCAACAAATTGATAAACTATCAATAACAAAAACTGGGTTTTTGGTAAAATAATATTTGCAGCTTTGAATCAATTTTTGCCAGGCTTTAGCATTTGATGGGTTTTTTGCAATATAATAAATAACAGAATCCGGTAATGACCAATTTTGTGGACGATATGGACCATGAAAATGGATTTGTGTTTTAGAAAGAGCCATGGTTATACTTTAATAAGTGGTTT
The DNA here is from genome assembly GCA_963922195.1 of Panagrolaimus sp. PS1159. Taxonomy (NCBI): domain Eukaryota; kingdom Metazoa; phylum Nematoda; class Chromadorea; order Rhabditida; family Panagrolaimidae; genus Panagrolaimus; species Panagrolaimus sp. PS1159. The sequence continues at coordinate 1,528,282 of CAWUHW010000005.1, forward strand.
CACCTCAAAATTTTATTTAAATTTTAACAAATTTATTTCTAACAATTATAAGTAAGAAAAAAACGAATGATGAGAAAAAAAATGTGATCCTGAGTTTATTAAAGCATAAATACAAATAATCAGAGATTGTGGTCGTTTTTTCATTAATGTGCATTTTCTTCGGTTGCATGACTTATTTTACCTTTTTTTTTGGCACTTTTTATTTGAGTGCAAAAACAATCCTTTAGAGGTTTTATTAGAAAAACTTTTTTTCTAACGAAAAAGCTTACATTTTTCCTAAGTAAATAAAGTAAAAAATAATGAAAGCAGAAACTAACATTTTCCAAAGATTGAGGAGTTGAACTTTATCATATTCCAGAATTTGGTATGGAGGCAATTTTTGGTTATGTCGAGGTAATTTTGTTCTTCTTTTTTAAAAAAAATTCATAAAAGAAAATTTAAATTTTTCGTATTTAAATTTTCTTTTTTAGAAATACAAATCCACGAAATTTTGTCTGGAATTTAATCATTCAATTTCTGAAGCCTACAAAAGACGAGTTGAAGCAATCATTTATGAAATTATTGAAATTGAAGTACATGATCACAAAATTCCTTTTATTGAATTCTATGGAATTTTCCATGAAAAAGTAAACAGATTGCTTTTTCTTTGTATATCTTAAATTTTAATTGATATTAAGACTCAACTTTTAACATATTTTTTTTGCATTTTTGCCTTTTTAAGCAGTTTTAGCTGAAGAAAATTAAGTTATTAGATAAATTTTGTTTTATTTATTAGCATTTTTTAAATATTACAAAAACATTATATTATATTTATTGATTCCAAACTACTGTTGCAATTGATCGAGGTTCCATATCAAAAGTGAGAATTTTTCCAGTTTGTTTATCTGTCAATGAAATTGTATATGTATCAATTGCTTGTCGATTATCCAAAACAACAACATTTTTGTTGTCAGCTGTTACAAATCCAACAGATTCAAAGAAATCTTGTGATGTTGCAGTTGTTGTTAAATCAACACGTTGAGCACCAGGTTGAAGGAATTTTGAGAAATGTCCTAAAACGAAAGTTTATAAAAGTATATGGTAATAGTTTTATATTTTACCCATAGCATAAAACATTGGTTGTTTATAAAATTCATCTGATGTATTACTTACAATAATTGGAGCATCAACATAATTTCCAACCCAATTTGGACCACCTTGAACATTTACAGCAAGATTCCTTAAACGAAAAATATGCAAATTTTTTGATTTATATTGTAGCTTTTACCAATCAGTCCATCCAGAAGCCCAATTTTGTAAATCTCCCATAATATCATATGAATATTGTAAAGCTCGAGACCAATCTCCTTGCATTGGTGCAGCATAATATGTGCAAGCTTCAGTTGGAAGAATGAATGGTTCTAAAATATATTAATAATTATATAGATAGATATATTAACTATAAATGTTAAACAAACTTGGATGTGCATTATGAACATCAGATAATACAGTTGGCTTATAATTATCATCAAGATACCAATGAATTGCAATTCCATCAACAAATTTTGCGGCATCTGGATCACCAAGTAATTCATTAACATATGGAACAATTTTATCTCGTTGATCATCATAGATCATCAACTTCAAATTTTTTGTGATATCATTATTTCGAAGAATTGGTCCAAGATTCATTTTTACATATGCACTATAAAAATGGAATCTTAGATTTTAAAATTTTTAAAATAAGCACAAACGTTTCTTGTGTTGCATTAAACCACATAATTTGCCAATCTCCACCACTGAAGGGTTCATTGAGGACTGTAAGACCCCAGAAATCAATTCCTTGATTATGATATGCTTCAAAAAATCTGAAAAAAGGGAACTGTTAATTTTTTTAGATTTAGAAGTTTCAATTTTGCAAAACTTAAAAAAACATTTTAAAATGATAATTTCAGCGATAGAAGAATAAAGTTTGTTAAAATGTCAAATTAGCTGTTTTAACAAATTTTTTTTGTATTTGTCGAAACTATTTAGAAGTCTACTTTATATCTGTTTTTAAACTGAAACAAGAGCTGAAAAGAAAACAAAAACGCTTTCGTTAAAAAAAAACAAAAATATCTCTCTTGCTTTTTGCCGCCGCCTTTTAAAATTCAACAGCACTTATTTTTTGTTTTTTTTTTATTTTGCTTTGCTTTTAAAGGAAACAAAAGAAAGCAACGTTCAAAAGACAAAAAACTTATTGTGTTTTTTTCGAAGGAAAAAATCGATTTAAAAAAGTTTTAAAAAAAGTTTTTGAATATTTAAAAAATTTTAAAAAATTAAAATTAAATTTTTCAGATAAAAGTAATTACTGAATTTTTCATACTATTTTAATCGGAATAAAACCTTTATAGTGACCAGCAACTAGTAGCGGACAATTGTGAAAATAAATGAACGTATTTTTGTTCCATTTTCGATTTTTACCGTTTATTCTAATTTTTAATACTAAACAATTTTTTTGGTGATGAAAAATTTTTAAAAGACATTAGTTTAAAGAAAAAGTATTATTCTTTGTATTAGTGGCATTCGATCCAAGCTAGTGTTCGTATCCCTCCCGTCCCCAGCGGGGAAACACGGGGATCCCCGCGGGGACGCGTCCCCGCTCCCCGTCCCCGTCTGATTTCCGTCCCCGCGTTTCCCCGCATCCCCGTCCCCGTCAAATATCATCCCCGTGATTTTAGCGGATGGTGACTTTGATATTAGTGCTATGTCGATTAAAAAATTTTTACGTAATACTTGTTTTACAAAATATTTTAAATTTGATATTTGAAGTAAAAAAACTACTTTTTTTGTCAAAAAAAAAGTCTTTTTATTTTTCCGTGTCGTCCCCGGCGGGGAAACACGGGGATCCCCGCGGGGACGCGTTCCCGCTCCCCGTCCCCGTCTGATTTCCGTCCCAGTGTTTCCCCGTATCCCCGTCCCCGTGATTTTCGAATTACGGGGGGGGATACGAACACTAATCCAAGCAACCCCCAGAATTATCGATAACCATATTTTTAATTTTTTTTATTTTTATTTCAAAATTTTTAAGCGCAAAAACCTTACTTGTAATAATACAATGCAAAAGCTTGATAATATTTTCCACCGAGATCACCTTTCAATGTTCCTTGACCTCTCATTTCACCATTGGTTTTCATCCAACCTGGTGGGGCCCATGGAGTTGAGAAAAGCTTCAACTTATTTTTACTTACTTCTCTTGCACGTTTAATAAACGGGATCTACAAGCTTATGATTTATGTTTATGTATAATTATTGTAGTCCTACTTTATAATTAAAATCTTCAACAGTTAATGCAAAAGTTGTCATATTAAAATCATCTGGGGTATCAGCATATGAATATTCATGGGTTGAAAAGTCACAACTTGCAACAGGTACTCGACCTTTAAAAAATTGTATTTTGGGATAAAAAATTTTTTGTGAACACAGAATTAGGAAAATCGGAATTTTGATTTCGAAATCATTAGTATAAGATAGTAAACCCCCAAAAAATTATAACTGAACTTGAAAATTAGGGAATCATTAAAATACATTTTTTAATTTTTTTGCAACTTCAACAAACAAAAAATGAATCCCTGATTTTCAGCGTCAATCTTTAAAAATTTGAAATTATAATTTTTACGTTCAAAAACAAAATTATACCAGTTGTATATTGAATTCCAGATTCACCATAATAAGTTTGAATAAATTGTTCTTGTGTCGCAGCACTTAAGGTTGCCAAATTGATACTTGCTGCATCGGTGAAAGCACCGCCAAAACCAATAATTGTTTGATATTTATTTGTTCGATCAAATGTTGCTTTAATGGTTTTTGCGGATTCTAAAATATTTTTATCATTTTTGAAAACCATAAAATAGTTATTTACTAGCTGGTTGACTTCTTTTAGAAGACATAAATTTTCCAGTTGTTCGATCAAAACGTTTTCCACTGATTGATGATTGATAGATTGCGGCATCCCCAGCATTCAAGGTTCCAAGGGGTGGAAATTCATCACAATATGTTGAATTACAAATACATTCAATTCGAGGATCTTTTCCTGGACTCTTTTTTTGAATGCATGTTTTTAATGCATTTACGCCTAAAATTGGTATACATTTTTTAAAGGTTAAGCTTTTTTAGTGATGTTCAAAGGAAAATTTAAAATATAAAGAAATTCAACAGTTCAAAAGTGCTTTTTATAGGTAAGTGAGACCTCAGAAAAATTTTATTCTTATAACGAAAGCTGAAAATCTATTCTTCATTGTGAATTTCTATATCTAACAGGAAAATCCTTGTTTATATAAGTCAAATTTTCTATTAAGTCTGCTAAAAAAATTTATGATGTGGTGAAATTATTTTAAGCAATGTTTTAAAAGCAAAACCCTAACATAAAAAATAAACTTACAAGAAATAACCAAAATAACAGCTAAAAATGCAGCAAAAAGAAGCCGCATTTTTTGATACTTTTTCCTTTTTTTGGAAAGTTAAAATGAAAGTTTAGGGTTAATTAACTCAAGTATAAAAAGGGTTCCATCATTAAAATTTGTTATCAGGTATCTTTTTTTATGAGATCAAATATTGGGAAAACAAAGTTCTATTCTTTTTTTTTTCTTTTAAAGTTGTCTCCTGAAAAAAAGCAATAAAAATTGTGATAAGAAAAAAATCGCATTATGCTTCAACATGGCAATCACACTGCTTTCCACTGAGTCCAAAAATCATTTTTTCAAAAATCTTTTATCTTCTTTTTAAGTAAAAGTTCTTTAATACCAAAAAAAGCAAAACACTGGCAAAATTCTAGCCTGTATACCAGTGAATTGACTCCCCCGCCCCGGGGGTCCCCGCCCTCTCCTTTAGAGGGGGAAAGGGGAGGGGAAGGGGGAAAATTTAGAACATGAGGGGGAAAGGGGAAGGGGGAGGGGGAGATTTTGAAACATCAAAGGCGCCGACGTCCCCTTTTGTCCCCCGGTGGTCCCCGCCCTCCCCTTTGGAGGGGTTCGGGGGAGGGAAAGGGGGAAAATTTAGAACATGAGGGGGAAAAGGGAAGGGGGAGGGGGAGGGGATGAAAAAGGCCGAGTCATTTCTCTGCTGTATACGTATGTATTTTTAAAAATTAAAAGATTCTAGCCAAGAATTTTTAAATAAATTATTATTACAAGCGTTGAAAAATAAAGAAAAAATTAATTGCTAAATCCAGGTGGTTCAAGAGAAATCGAATCTATATAATTACAGTAGGGTAAAACCAAAACATAAAATAAAATGCAAAATTACAGTTAATGTTCATTTTGGAAATGTACGACAATGAAAAACATCTCCTAGTTTCGAAAACGGAAGAATAAATCATCGCAATAAACCCGCTTTTTTAAATCTCCTTTTTTTAAAAACTATTATTCGGAAGAACTTATAAGAATAGCTGATTTCAAAAATCCCATATCTGTTTTTATTTTGTATTGAAATTTCTGTTAAAATTCAATTTTTTTTCCGCCAGTTGTTATAATATTTCTTTCTTTTTATTTTCTGTAATTCTGTAATAGAAAATAAAAGGAAAGAAATATTATAATAACTGGCGGAAAAAAAATTGAATTTTTTATATTTAAACAGAAATTTCAATACAAAATAAAAACTAAAATGGGATTTTTGAAATTTTTTTACAATATTTTCAGAAATAATAACTAAAAGTGGAAGAGAACGGAACGTCTAAAATCCAAAAATGGAACGCGTCCGTTCCGTTCTTTTTAAAATTTCACCCGTTCCGTCCCTTCCGGAACGGGAAGGGGGCGGAACGGAAGAACGGACGTTACGGAACGGAACGGTGGAAACACTGGATTAAAGCTGCATATTTCAACAATCAATTTTTTGACACAAAAAAACTGTGCTTGCAATGTTATAATTTATAACCGATACATGTAAGCAATTCTGCTATCATTTTTTACTGTGCCACTCTTTCTTGTAAATCTTAAACAAATCTCGGGGTAATTTTTAATTCAAATTTTTGTTTTCTACAAACTTGTTTTTAGTGAAATTGATCCTTCACATTCATGTATTACAAAAAATACAGTTAAAGAGTTATTGGAAATTCCACATTTTTTAAAACTTTATAAATTTGGTTTTAATGGCCTTCCAGAAACATTTGATGTCGATGCAATTTTTGCTTATTTAAAGGTAATATTTCTAAATTTGATATTTTTTAATTTAAAAACAAATATTTTTTGGAAAAATATGCATACAAAATCCCGACTTCGTTTTGCTGCTTCAATTTCACAAGCTTTTAAAACTCGTATTGAAAAAATTGTTGATGAAATTCTTGAAACATTTTACCATAAACCACCAAGGATTAGTTTTGATGGACTTGATGAAGAAAAATATCGTAAAATGAGACATCATTACGAACATTGCAAATTATAAACATGTGACATGTGTTTTGTTATTTAAAATCAATAAATTTGTTTTCACGATTTCTGCGGCTGTTTTAAGCATTTTAAAAAGTAATTTAATACCCCATATTTTTTATAAAAAAATTAATAACAACAAAAATTGCAATAACCATTCCTATCCAAGATTTTTACAAAAAATTCAGTTTTTGTCATTGGTTGTTTATTAGTTTCTTCGCATTATAAAAAGTGGGAAGACTCTTTGAATAAATTTTAAAAAGGTTTAGCTTTTGCTAATTTGCCCTGCAAATTATGAATTATTAACGAAATTTCTCAGCCTTCTAATAAATGTTTTTCCAAGAATAAATACGCACTTTAAACAATAAAATACAAAAAGTAATTATTCAAAATGCTATTAATGCTATATTTAATTGGTCATCTGAAAATTCTATGACAACTTCAACATCAAAAACTTTTCATATGCAATATGGTCCAAAAAATGAAGATGCAAAATATTTTATAAATAATACTCTAATTTCTACAGTAACCATTGTTCGTGATCTTGGAATTATGTTAGAAAATAATCTTCAACCCCATGCTCATATCAAAAAAATTGTTGGATCCGCAATGGCTTCAATGTTTGCAATAATCAAACGTGTACTTATTTCTTCAACAGATGTTCTCATATTTTTATTCAATGTGTATGTCAGACCAATCTTAGAATACAGTACTCAAATCTTCAATATTCAACAGAAAAAAATTGCAAATTATTTGAAACGACCACAAAAACTTTTTACCAGAATACTGTATCGAAGACAACACAAATTTGGTATTATTCCATTTTATCCATCTCGTCTCAAATTATATAATATCAAATCTCTCCATGAAAGAAGAAATATAATTGACTTGGAAACTGCTTATGATTATCTCCATTCAAATTTGTCAAATGATTCTTCGCTAAGGTTTATTCCAAGTTATGACACAAGATTCAAAAAATCATATTCAACAACTGAAAAGCTGACCAACAAATATCGACTTAGTCATTTCTCTATCACAACTTGGCACTTTTTGAACAACATTAAAAATGTCAACATCTCCAGTTTTATGAAAAAGAATCAATTTAAACAATATTTATCAAATACCGAAATTGAAAACTATTACTCTTAATTTTTTTACTGTATTTATTTAAAACTTTTTTGTTTTGTTTTTTGCTTAATTTCACTACCAGTAATGGCAGTCGAAATTTATAAATCTTATCTTATCTTATTTCAAGATTTTAATGAAATCTGTCTTTCTGGCACGCGCCATATAATTATAATCCAACACCGGAAATGAATTTTTAAGAAACAATTGATAAACTTAAAAAACGATTGGAAGGCTTATACTTGCAAATAAAAGAGATAGAAACATTATTTCACAATCTTTGGTACTTCTTTAGTTTGTCCCTCCATCTCAAAAATTTTTTTTTTCATTCATAAAAGCAACCGCTCATTGCTCCCACCCTTTTAAATTCTCAACACAAGCTCACTGTATTTATGCAAATTTGTGAATGAAAAAGAAATGGGGGAATTTCAAATTGAAACAACAAAAGAAAAATTACTATTTTGAATTCTACCTGATTTTTTTCTTCTTTTTTCAGAATTTTTAACGTTTATAGTGTAATTTTAAATTTTAACAAACAAAGTTCTTTTTTGTTTTTCCCACGTTTTTGGTTAATTGCAATAAAAAATTTTTATCTTTTCTTTAAAACCAAAAAAACATAAAAGAAAAAGACTAGCAAAATTCTAACATTTAAAAATTTTCTTAAAAACATTTGAGTTATCGTATACCAATAAAAAACATAAATAAAAGACTAAATAAACTTTTTTTAATATGTACAATTAAAACCGGAAAATAATGTATGTACTTTTTTTCTTCGTCGTTCTACTATACCATCTATTCTCGAACATCAATTGGAACAGGATTCTCAGGAATTAATGAAAGGAAAAAGCTAGAAACAGTTGAACAAAAAAGATTCCAAGAGCTTTGAAGTTGAGGATGTGGAGGTTGTGGTGGTGCAGGGACTTCATTATTATTGTTATCATTTTGTTGTTGTTGATGTTCATCACCTGCTTCAGCATTATTATTATTTTCTCCATCATTTTGAGGTTGCTGTAGTGGTGGTTGTTGTGGTTGAGCAACAGGAGGTTGTACAACCCTTCGTGCAGCAGCATTCAAATTATTTTGTTCACGTTGTCGATGAACATACCATAAAATACATATAATTAAAAATACTGCCAAAAATCTTTCAAATGATGAATAAAAGAATAAAACCATTAAAAAGAATCCAACTCGAATTGCTTTATATAAAATTCCAAGAATATCATTAACATGTTCTTCTTCATTTGCAGCAACATTTTGAGCTTGATTATTATTGTTTTGAGGATTTTGATTTACTTGTTGCATTGGATTATTAAAGCCATGTCCAGCCTAAAAAATAACGTTTATGTTTTGAAACGCTAATAAAAATAGTTTACTTGAAGATTAAATTGCATATTATATTGTCCTGCTTGAAGTAAAGGTGAAGCTGTTGTAAAGAATTGTGGATTAACTGGAGCTGTTACAAATTGATTGTATTGCATCCAAGCCATTCTAAAATAAAAAGACGATTATATATTTTCTATACTGTAGAAATCATTAAAAGCTTACAATGCTTGTTGATAATTCATATAACTTGCATAATATGCCATTTGCTCAGGTGTTGCATTTGGTGGTAGTTGATATTGTTGGACAGCAGCAGCATTTGTCAAAATTTGAGGATTTTGTATAAGACTATAACCATAAATAATTACAATGAACTAACGATAATAAATAAAACTAACAATCCTTGCTGGCCAGCAGCATTGATTACTGTAGCAGGAGCTCCAGAATTGGTATTATTTGTTGTGGTTGCATTTGGGCGATGTCGAAGTCCTGCAGATGAAGAAGAAGAAAGATGTGGAGGTTCTTTTGATGCACAAACCATATGAATAACTTGAGGTCCAACTTCTTGACCTGCTTCAAAGCCTTCAGATGCTTTTTCAACAATTTCTCGTAATGTTTGAGTATCTTTTAAGCAATGACCAGCATAGATAAGTCTTTGACGCTTTGGTTCCTGAAAAAAATTCATAGATAATTAAATCAAATATGAATGTAAACTTACAGGTTTTGCAGAACAAACTTCAAACAAATGTGCCTTCAATTGTGCAACCTTCCATTCAACTGGGCATGTTATGGTTAAATCATCAAAGCTTTGAAGTGCACAACGTACAGTCAATTGGATATTTTCAATTTTATTTGAATCAGAAGTTGATGATTCAGTAGAAGACATCCTGAAACAAAAAATGAGAAATAACTTATAAGATTTTTGTAAGAAAAGATAAATAGGGTATCCGCAAAAAAAAAGCAAAAACTGGTTTGCTTTCCACCAAAATATACGCAACATATACATCAAATCGGACAAAAACACGTCAGCATAAAAAAGAAAGAGAAAAGCTTTAAAAAAAATACGCACTTTTTTGGTCGTTGGTTTTGGTTCCTCTTCGAAAGCAAAAACGATCGTTAAAGTTTTGAAAATTAAGGATTTATTGATTTTTGCCGCTGGGAATAAACACAAAAAAATCGCCACGTCGAATAAGAAAAAAGGTGGGATGATATTTCATAAGGACAAATGTGTATATAAAAAATTACAATAAGCTTTTATTTAAGCACACGTACACATAGACGGAAAAAAGGTTGTCAAAGGAAACGGAGTGGAAGGAAATAAAGAAGGGGGGTCATTATAGTCAATGTCAAAGTGAATGTGTTTTGTCAGCTGATAAGCAACAGCCATTTTATTGTTGCATAAGAAATTAGATATCGCAATAAGATCCCCAGAAGTTCTCTGTAAAGAGTCCAACGCCTTATAGGGAGGTTAAAGTTAACTTATGAGCAGATTTTTCGTGGCTCAAATAGTTTTCTCGAAACAGAATTAAAAAGCTCAAATTTTTTAAGACCATTAATTACTGGTTAAAATTTAGTAAAAGAACCAAAATTTAAGAATGAAAATTTTTCGAAGATTTTTAGAATAAATTTATAAACTGTTCTTGCTGTTCAACAGTAATATATCATTGGGAATTTCATTTTCTTTAACTAAAAATGGAAAATGTTAAAGCTCGTTTATAAAAGAGCATTATAAACGAGCTGGTCAAAAAATGGTATGATAAATTTTTTTTCCTGGAAATCTCGGCATCTCTTATATATAAGGAAAACCCCAGGCCCCGGGGCCTTACGGAGCCCGGAGCCTGAGCCTTCGGGGCCGGGGCCTTAGTGAGGGCCCCGGGCCCCGATATCGGGACCCAGGCTTCAGCAAAACGGACGTTTTAGTGGGGGTTTAAGCATAATGTGGTCATTTTTATCAAAGTTTTTCTTCGTTAAAGTTATTTTAAACAAAAAAATGAAGAGTAGTAACGCTTTTAATGTCTTAAAAAAATTTTTTTGATCAAGTCTGGAAAAAAAATATTTAATCAAGTATGGAAAAAATGATTCGGGGCCTTTTTGAAGCCCAGGGCCCCCGGCCGGGCTTGAAAAAAAAGCGGGGCCCGGGGCCAAAAATTTGGGCCCCCGTGCATCCTTACTTATATGGAGTGACTGGAATTTTTCAAAATTCTCACAACAAAATTTTTGAAATATGCTATGAAACAAAGTGCTTGATACAGTTCAAATGTTTGATACAGTTCAAATGTGCAAGTAGTCGTTAGTCAATTTGCTTTTTTTCAATTTCATTCTTTCTTCGTCTTTGAAGTATGATAAAAAAACTTTTATCAAAAAATTAATGTTTTTATATTTATAGATGTTGGAGTATTTACGGAGAAGTTTTGGAAAGATTTATTTTCTACATCAAGATTTTTTTGACAGAGAAAAAATGGAAATCACTAGAAAAACGTTGTTTTATTCCAAAACATTCTAAACCGTTCTTTTACAATGTAAAATTTTCATGGAAAAAATCAGCTTATTTCTGGAAACTTCACTTTAATGATTAAAAACTGGATCCATAGAAACTCACTCCATGGAGTTGTTTTTTTATGTTTCAAATATTGCGGCTTTCTTTTCGTTTTAAGAATTTTTTAGTTCTTTTTTTCGCCAGAAAAAAAGCTTTTCTGTTTTTGCGTTTTTTCTCATTGTTTTTTTTTCTTCCTTGCCTTTTTTTTCTTTGCTGACGTGTTTTTATATTCGAAGAAAATGAAATTGTTTTACGTTTTTTTTGCCTTTATAATTTCTTTCTTACTTTTTACGTGCCACTTTGCTACCTACTTTTATAATACACAATTACATTTTTTTGTACACTCGTGCTTCATTTATATCTTATATACATCCAATTAATTTTCAGTTTTCTACAAAGATGTCAGATTTTTCTGATTGGTATAAATCTATTCCTGAAATTACCAGATATTGGTTTACAGCTGCTGCTGTAATACCACTTCTTGGTCGTCTTGGTGTTTTTTCACCATATTCTATGCTATTAGATTGGACATTGTTTTGGTCAAAGTTTCAGGTTTGCTTTATTTTTTTTGCTATATTTAATAAATCCTCTTCTTTTTTAGATTTGGCGACCTATTACTGCACTTTTATATTATCCTGTTACCCCACAAACTGGCTTTCATTGGCTTTTAATGTTATACTTTTTGTATAATTATTCAAAGAATCTTGAATCTGGTCATTTTGAAGGACGTCCGGCAGATTATTTGTTTATGCTTTTATGTAATTGGCTTTTATGTACAATTATTGGATTTGGAGCTGGTATTTATTTTTTGCTTGAACCAATGGTTTTGAGTGTTCTTTATGTATGGTGCCAATTTAACAGAGATACAATTGTTTCATTTTGGTTTGGTACTCGCTTCAAGGCTATCTATTTGCCTTGGATTTTGGTCGCTTTTAATATGGTCCTTCGTGGTGGTGGAATTAATGAATTGATTGGCATTCTTGTTGGACATTGCTTCTACTTTTTGGCATTCCAATATCCACAAGAACATGGCACAACTATTCTTAAAACTCCTGGATTTTTGTAAGCCTTTTTTTACTTAATTACCGTAGATATTTAACTATTATCATTTAGGTATAATATCTTCCCTAACAGAGTTGGAGGCGTTCATGGATTTGGTCAAGTTCCACAAAATCGTAGACCTGCTGCCGCTGCTGCAGATGGAAATAATACAACTCGAAATTGGGGACGTGGTCATACACTTGGAGGAAACTGATGATTATGCGCTTTTACCTTGCCTTTTGTACATAATCTGATTATCTCGTTTATCAGTTATTTATTATTATTATTGTATGACAACTGTTTTGTTTTTGAATTAGTATTACCTTTTATTGAATAAGAGTTTTAATAAATATAAAAAAATCAGTATATTTTTTCTTTTGTTTTTCAAAATAAATTTTATTTTGCTTGTTCACGAATATCTGTAACAAAACAATAACATAGTTGTTGCACAACAAACAAATCTTAATTTTCTCTAAATAAAAAAAGTGAAAACAATTTCCTGTATTTTTCTTGATCAATTCCATTAAAATGAATTACAAAAGGTTTATAATCATGATTTTCGGTTTGAATTATTTCATCAACAATTTTTTCTAAGCGATTTTTATAGGCTTCTGAAATTGAATAAGAAAAGTAAAGACGGAATTTTGTTTGTTTATTTTTCTAAAAATTTAAAAATGTTAAGTTTAAACAAATATCATATAAAAACATTACCTTTAAATAAACGTAAAAACTTTCGATATCGAATGTTTCGTGAATTCTGCCCAAAGTAAATTTGTTAAGTGTATGAAAATGTGTAATTTTTAAAAGTTTTTTGACTGTATTTTTTGTGATACTTGAAAAATTTCTGGGATCAGAACTACAAAAAACTAATTATAAATGTAAAAGTTAAAACAGATAACGACTTACTGATGAAAAAGGGTTGTTTTAGGAACATTTTTAAAAAGTTTTTCTAATGAAACAATTGAGCCATCTTCATTTGTTATAATGCAATAATATAAATAAATTTCTTCAACATTTGAAGAAAGGAATAAAAATTCCTTAAAAGAAATATTTTGTCCATAAAGATATAAACGTGTGATATCACAACGATAAATTTGTGGAATAATTGATGAATCTCGATTTGGAGTAGTTCCAAAAAAACATAGAATCCAATCAAGAATCCATAACTTAGATAAAATTTTTGTTAAGCTTATGTAATTTTAAGTTCCAGGTATTTGAGCATCACAACTTTTATATCCAACCGATAATTCGCTGATGACCAAAATTGAGTTTTTGATAAAAAAAAAATTTGCAGCTTTGAATCATTTTTTGGTAAACTTTCGGAGATGAAGGATTTTTTGTAATATAATAAATTACAGAATCAGTTAAAGTCCAGTTTTGTTGAAAAAAATATGAAGCAAAAAATTTATCGCGTTTCGACATTTTTAAAGTTGAAATGTTTTTTACAGAAGACATTTGTGCGTTTCTCTGTAAATTATAATAAAAATAAACGAGTTTATTCGTTTTAAATATTAAATTAAATTAAAATTTAATATTTAAAACGAATAACCTGGTAATGACCAATTTTGAACATGAGATGAGATATCGCCTTTTGATTGCTTAAAAGTTGATCCAGATCCAATGAAAGCCATTACAGTGAACAAGAAAAAAGAGAAAAGACGAATCATCAATATTATTTATAGTTGACTCTTTTCATGAGAAACAAATCAATTTTATATGAGAAAAAACTCGCTAGTGGAATTAATAATAAAAATGTTGGTGTATTCGAGCAGGCCAATGTAGAGGGCACAAATTATAAAGATACAATTCTTAGTTTTATTTGTTGTTGAAACAAGAATTAAATGGAATAAAATTTTTTAAAGAATAGAAGAATATCGAATTTTTAACCACCCTATAAGTTCATTTTTTTCGTAAAGTTTTCTGAAAATTTTTTTTATTTGAGAAAAACATAAAAATTTTTAGCAAAAGGTTTTTAAATTCGGCGGTTTTTCGAATGCCATCAAAAGCATTTTGCCAGACATCGGATCAAAAAAAGAACGATTTATTCGCTTTCAATTCAATGTGAATATCGATGGAAAATGTCAATTTCGTTTGTGTAAAGTGTAGTTTTACGATATTAGTAGATTTCGCGACGGTAGCAAAAAAAGAGTTTCAAAAATGTAGTAGCCAAAAACGTTTTTTTTTTGGGCACAAAAATGATCCAAAATGTTTTTGATTTTCAAAAATTTATTTTTATAATTATTTCAGACCCAACTTATTAGAATAAACAATTTCTTTAAATTTTTACTAAAAACTTAAATATTTATTTTCAATAACATTAATTTTTACTTTAAACGATTTTGTTTAAATTATTTTAACAGAGATTGCAACTTCTTCCACAAAATTGACGCTTTTGTTCATTTGAATAAAATGCATTGGAACAGAAACCATTTGAAACCCATGCAGCACAATTCGAATTTGCATCCGTACATGTGCTGATTCCAGAATGATTACATCTTCCACAAGTTGCAGAACATTTTTGTGACATTAAATTAAAATATTGACTATTATTACAAAATCCAATATTTGCAGCACAATTTGTTGCAGTATCTGTGCACTGTACGGTACAACTTGAAGTTGTTGTATTTGAAACAGATGTTGAAAGAGTTGTTGTATTACATTTTTGACATGTTCGAGCACATCTTGCTGTCATAAATCCCATAAAATTCATATCATTACATAATTGTCGCATTGCTGTACATCCAGGGTTTAAATCTCTACAAAATGATCCACTTAAACATGTTCCACATGTTCCAGGACAAAAATATTCCATTACATATATCCATTCCGGATCTCTACATTTATGCCTGTTTTGAATGCAGTCAATTGGGGATGCTAAAAAATATATTTACAAAAATACAGAGTATAACATTTCAGCCCATAGTTTTATTACATACTTTCATCATCCCCACATGTAAATTCATCTTGTTCACAACAAAGTCCACAACGTTTTGCACATTGATTTGCCACAACTTCCATAATCGGATTTGGACAATTTATATCAACTTGTGCCGGAGATTCAACAATAGCTTCCCGAAAAATTCCGGCACATTCTGCATCATCTCGAATATTTTCACATGTAAAAGCAGATACCAAAAATTCTGTGCCAGCTGAATCCAAGCATTTTGTTGCTGCTGTTAAAGCAGAAAAGCTTTCGTGAAATAAAGCAAAAATTTGAATAAAAAAAAGCAAATATTTTGAGGAAATTGCCATGAAATTAGTTATAACTAAAAAAGTTTGTATTTTAAATAATAAAAGCTTCTTTTTTAGTTCTAAAAAACTGACAAATAAGATTGCAAACAAATTTGCAACAATCGAATTTTTTATTATCCTAAAAAGCAATATTTAATTATTTGGTTTTTTTGATTACAAAGGAATTACCGTTGAATAAACAGAAAAACAATAAAAAATGTTTTCTCATATTAAAACATAAATTGTAAAAAGTGGAAACATTTTATTTGTACAGTAAAAAACAATAAAAGAAAAATCATGCAAATGTTGTTTGCATTTTTTTAAAGATGGAAAAAATTGGAAAACAAACTAGACACACGTAATAGCACATGTGTATTTTTATAAAACAATTTTTTTGGCATTATTTAATGGACAAGAAAAAATGTTTGAACAGATGCAACATCTCCGTTTTTGCGCACACGAATAAGTTCTATAAACGTTAATAGTTATTAGGGTTGCCGTCCCCCCCCGTAAATCTAAAAATCCGGGGACGTCCCCGAAATGCAAAAATTTTCGGGGACGGGGAAACGGGGATCCCTGAAAATTAAAAATTCTTCGGGGAGAGAAAAAATTCGGGGACGGAGACGAGGAGAGGAAAAAAATTCAAATTTAAAGATTCAAAAGTGGTAAAAGTCGTTTATTATGTACAGTAATCAATAAGGGAGCGCTAATTGGAAAACTTTTTAGTGATTTTTCCTTTATTATCGAAACTTTAATTTTTTCGGGGATGAAAATCTTTCGGGGACGGGGAGACGGGGATCCCCGAAAATCAAAAATCTTTCGGGGACGGGGAAAACGGGGATCCCCGTTCGGGGATCCCCGCGGGGAAACGAGGGGGGACGGCAACCCTAATAGTTATATCATTTGCTGATACATCATTTTTATAAGCAAGTTTGAAAAAAATAAAAGCAATTGCTAAAAACCGTGGCAAAATGTAAAAAATTCGTGTTTGTAAAGTTTGGATATTTATTCATAAAGTAAAAAGATGTAAACCAAGAAAAAAAATAAAAATGTAAAAAAAAAGAAAGAGTATTATTTAGTTTCAACAATTTTATAAAAAGAATTTTGAAGAATTTTTAAAGCGATATCTTTATCAAGAATTTCAATATCACTAATTGGTGTCTTTGAAGCCATAGCAGCCATTATAAATTCCATACATTTATTTTTGAGTTTAAAAGAATTTGAAAGGACTGAAGCATTTGTCAAACGACAAACATTTGCAGCAGAAATTTGAGCAATTAAAAATGGTTCAATTTTATCCTAAAAAACTCCTATTGAAATTCTTACACCAATAAAAAAATATTAACCTTGAGTTATAGAATATTATATTTATCAGAGAATTGTAAAAGTTTCATTAAATTATCGAATGAAAACGAAGTTTCGATATTACAGTGATATATCATTTTAATTCTAATTTCAACAACATCGAATGAGAAATCAATAATTTCAACTTTGTTATCGACTGATTCTTGCATGTTTGAATTAAACATTGTTCGAAAAACATTTGATTTTGTCCGAAGAACTAATTTATGAACCTAAAAAATAATATAATAGAATAAGGGTAAATATGTTTCTTTAGAACTTGCTTAAATTTCTTCATTTTCAACAGAAATTATAAAATCTGTCTTCCTCTTCTTCCCATAATTCACGGCCTAATTCTTCACCATTCCATTTTTGTTGTTTAAAATCAGAAATTTGTTCATCACTTTCAAATTTAAAAGTTCCATAAACATTTACAGCGCATTTTCCATCAACAATAAATTTATTTTCAGGATCAAAAAACTGTTTTGTTGTTGCAAAAACTGGTCCCCAAATCCCTGATTTATCAAAGGTATGTTGGCTTCGGAAAGAATAATTTGCTGATTCAATTGCAAAAGCATAATCAGTTTCAACTTTCTTCACATTTTTAAGATTCAGTCGTAAGCAGATTATTGATTTTCCTTGAAATTTTTCATCATTTTTTCCATTTGAAAGAATTGATAAACAATATTCAAAAACATTTGAAACAAAATTGGATTCCAAACGACGACTTTCAATAGAATTTTTTAATGGAATTAATCGGTTTTCAGAAATTGTCCATTGAAGAGCAAATGGAATCTGAGGCATCTAAACAATTTTTGCAGAAACATGTATTTTTCTAATTCAAATTTTTTTTGATAATGCTTATAAAAATGAAATTAAACAGAAAATTGTTAAAACAGCTGTAATATTATTGTTCTTCCGTTTTTTTGATTTTTGGTACAATATTATTGTGTTGAAATCATTCCATTTTTAAATGCTTGCATGTTTAACAACATTTTTTTCTTTCTGAATGTTTAAAAAGCTGTTTCTTCTTTAGCCGAAATTTTTGTTTCATTTTTATCGCAAAAAGGATTTGTTTTTTTTTGCAATATAAAAATGGTTCATGCAATTTTGTTAGATTTTTTATTTTTTTAAAAAAAGTTTTTCAAAAACAGAAAATTTTGTCATAGCCCTCTTACATTGAATGTTAAACATTTATTTGATTTTTTGTTCGTAATTCTGTCAAAAATTTAAAATATCACAAATTACATTTTTAGACAACAAAATTAATGTTCCAAATATATTTAAAACTTTTAATTGCATTTTTTCTTTACAACTTTTGTGCCTCTGCTGGTTTGAAGCCATGCCTTGATTCAACCGGTCTAACATATTTACCATCGGCAACTTCATGTGATAATGAATTGGATGATGCAATTTGCATTGAAATTTTTGCTGCTGCAGATCATACTCCTGGAGCTGTTGTGATTGATACAGATTGCATAAATCCTGATATGACAAAAATTTCATTGGAATGTGCAAATCGTTGTGGAATGTGTTGTGAAAGAGCAGAAAGTTCATGCGGGGATAGTGAAAGTAAGGGATTTTATAGAGCTTCTAAATATGAGTATTTAAATAATATTTTTATTCAACTTTAAATCTAGAAACTAATTTAGTCTAATTTATTTGCACTTTTAAATTTTACAGATTCCCCAATTGACTGTTCCCTCAATATCCAAAGATGCAGAGATCCAGCTTGGTCAATTGTAATGAATACATATTGTCCTGGAACATGTGGAACATGCCAAAATGCAACATGTCGAGATTTAAATAATCGCTGCATTGATATGACTGGAATTTGTAATCATATTGTATTTCAAAATTTTATGACACTCCGATGTGCAAGAACTTGTAATCGATGTACAACAATATCAACAACAACGACATTGGCAAACATTATTACAATGGCACCACCTTCAACATCTCTGTGTTCTGATATTGCCGGAAATTGTGGAGCAAATGCGAGATTATGTAATATTCCTTCGTATTATAATTTTATGACACAAAAATGCCCTCAAACTTGTAATCGATGCCCTGGAACAATTAATATATCCTGTGTTGACAATAATCCAAATTGTGCTGCATGGATTAGGAATGGATTTTGCAGAAACAATTTTTATACAATAACTCAAAAACGTCAATATTGTGGAAGAAGCTGCAATTTATGTTAAAGTTTAATTTTAAAACCATATTATCTTGAATTAGAGTAAAATTGTTTTATGGTTTTTTTTTGTTGATAAAATAAGAATAAACACCTGAATAATCTTCCTATGTTTTCTCGATTTATTATACAGTCTTTGGACATCAATGTGTTTTCTCAAATAAATGTAGCATAAGAAAAAATAATATACCCAAAAACATAATTTAATGCGTTTGAATTTTGTATAATTTATTTGCTTTTAAAAATATTTAAAAAATTCAAACACAAATAGCATTGTGCATGCGCGACACAAACGCCACTGTTTCTCACAGGGATTGCGGGCGGCGGACGCATGCTGGCCGGCACGGCCGGCGATTTTGGCAAAATTCCTTGTTTTTTGCCTTAAAAAATTAAAAACAGAGCGGCCGGCGATTTTTTGGCCGGATTCCTCATCCCTGGTTTCCCTTCATTTTTTCAGTCAAAAGAAAATTCAAGATTGATATATCACGTTTGAATCAAGTCCACTCTTTTTGTTCATTCAAAAAATGGCTTGGCATTGTGTTCTTTTTGTTTTTGTTTAAAAAATTTTTTTAAACGAAAAAATGAGCATTATCTTTGACGACTGAGCCTGATCTTGCATTAATTTTTTATGCTTTTATTATATACGTAAAAATAATCAGGGAAAAAAACTGAGTCGGATAGCAGCGAGATTTTTTTTAAAAAGTATCTGAAAAACAAAACCAATAATCAAAGATGATGCTCACTTTTTCGTTGTTAAAAAATTTTTTAAACAAAAAAAGACAAAAAGAAAAAGAACACAATGCCAAGCCATTTTTTGAATGAACATTTGATTCAAACGTGTTATACTGTAAAAAATTAAACTTTTTATATAATTTTACTTTTTTATTCTATTATATGTAAAATTTTACGGAGATTTCAAAAATTCAACTTTTGGATATCATTTTTCTTTGAAAAATTGGAGAAAATTGCATTTTTTTTTACGTTTTTTTGAAAATGATGTATTACACCTTTTTGATAACCTTTTTGGGACTACACCTATTCGATGTAGAAAAACTCCAAATCTGGTTTTTTCTTTTGCTGAGATGTACATCGTATCGTTTTGAGTAACTGTAGATTACTTTTATTTGGTTTAAATATATTTATTCTTTCCATAAAGTCTTGGTCGGCCGACCGCAAGCTTGGAAATATTCAACTATAAAAAAGATAGAAAAAGAGAAATCGAAAAGAGGGAGAAAAAGGATGCGTTGGCGCCTTTTTCTTCTTTGTCTGCTACCCTTTAAAGGTGCAGGTGTTTTGAAAGTGGTGGAAAGCGCGACGATGGTGCCAACCGTCGCGACACTCCCGCCGAAAAGAGAAGCTTTTAAAGTTAGTAACAATTTTAAGTTTTGGCTTAAAGTTTTACATATAAATTTACAATAATGACAACTAAGGGGTTAGTATAAATTACAAAAGAAAAAACATGCAATGGTATAAACTATTTTGTGAAGGTCTGATAATATGAAAATGCATGCACAGGGAAGTGTTCATTGACAACTTATATGACTTACAATCCATAATGATTCAGCCTTTTTTATCCAAGTTTCTTGCCATGCATTTTGTTAGTAGAATGTGAACACTTGATTCATTGACGCTGCCTTTGTTCTGATGTTATAACTCTTTTTGCAGAGCTAACCACTCGTTGGAAATTCTCGGGGTATCCAGGATTAGTTGCTACTGAGAAATAACTTTTCTTTGAACTGTTAAATTGCGTCGTTTGATGGTTCACCTGTACATAATAAGTTGCCATTAATATTTTTGAAAATATGTATTTTGAAGGAATGCTAACGCCAATTAGCAGCCCTCCCCGCCAAATAAATATCTCTTTGCTATCGAATTAATGGATTTTCTGCAACAATATATGGTTGTTGTGGTGTTGTTAAACGCCAATAGAAATTTGATCCGTAATAATTCTGTTTTTGAGATTTTTGCTTTTGATCCATTAGCTGGTTCACCAATATAATTTTAATACTGTAGCCATATGATCAAGAAAGTAATTGTTTTAGCACTAACATTTATAAACAAATGGAATTTGTTTGAACTTGCTTCTAATTGCTGCCACGCGGGTTTGATTAAAAATTACAAAGTATAAGAAGGTATTAACCGATTAATAAAAATATTTTGTAAAAAAAATAACAATAATAAAGTTGGTCAAGATTCGTCGTTCAATTAATGAACTGGTCGATGCACCATATCGTTTTGAGTAACTGTAGATTACTTTTATTTGGTTTAAATATATTTATTCTTTCCATAAAGTCTTGGTCGGCCGACCGCAAGCTTGGAAATATTCAACTATAAAAAAGATAGAAAAAGAGAAATCGAAAAGAGGGAGAAAAAGGATGCGTTGGCGCCTTTTTCTTCTTTGTCTGCTACCCTTTAAAGGTGCAGGTGTTTTGAAAGTGGTGGAAAGCGCGACGATGGTGCCAACCGTCGCGACACATCGTAATGAAAACTGTTTTTTTAAAAGTTAAATAATAAAACATTTTATCATAATTTTTATCATTTTTTTACATTATTTTATTAAACAATAGAGGTTATTGTTTAAAACCTGATTTTTGGAAAATACTCTGCAAAATGCTTTTAATTTGCGTAGGTGGTTTATATTTTACAGTGACATGAGCATTATTTTTAGCAATTCCATCTTCAGATGCTTGAAACAGCGCTCTTAACGTTTGTCCAGTATGAGGTAAATTAAAAAGCTCAGCTTTACACGCATCAATTTCAGCAGGATCAATAGCTTTGCCATCATTAGCTCCCTTTTTCTTGGCAGCTTTTGAAATAAGGCATTTTTCTTGTTTATACTCGGCTAAACATTTTTTCAAATTTTTCAGCTTTGATGGATCCCCTCCAACTTTGATACAATTTTCTTCTTCTCTGATGCTTTGTTCAACATATTTTTCAAAGGCATCATTGTACGGCAAAATAGCATTTGCTTGCAAAAAGCTCCCAAATCGAAGGGAAGTTTGAATAATCTTTTGCTGTTCAGCTTTAAGAGAAGTAATTTGTTGTTCACAATCTTTAAGCATTTGCTTTTTTATTGATGACGCAGATTTATTCTTTTCAATCATATCCACAGCATTTTTATCTTCAACCTCCAAAGTAGTTTTAATTTGATCAAATCGAATATGCATATGTGTACTCCACAAACATTCACAACTTTGACAATTTTGTCCTGACATTGCAGCACAATTTATTAAATTTGGTTCTGGCACTTTTTCAACATCGACCCCAGTAAGATAGCAATGATCATGACAGATTTGTCGATAGACAGTTTGAAGCTGTTCAGTATTGGGTAATTTAACAGTTTCAATACATTTCTCAGATGCGCATACTGTCTTTGGATAATCCAATGGTTTTATTTCAATTGCAATCTTTGAAATTTTGATCTTCTTTTTTATCTCATCCATAGATG
Source organism: Panagrolaimus sp. PS1159 (assembly GCA_963922195.1). Classification (NCBI taxonomy): domain Eukaryota; kingdom Metazoa; phylum Nematoda; class Chromadorea; order Rhabditida; family Panagrolaimidae; genus Panagrolaimus; species Panagrolaimus sp. PS1159. Next base: position 1,550,901 of record CAWUHW010000005.1, read on the forward strand.
TTGCAGTATTTTTTAAATCAGCTTTTCTATCATTGAATACTTTGATATTTGATTCTATTAACTCATTAACATCTGCTAACGGCTTAGCTAAATGAAGAATAACTGTTCGAGCTTTATTCACGGATATTGTATCTGCGACTTTATGAGAGCGTTGAGAAGCAGCAAATTCCAAGAATTTATGAGTTTCATTGGCGGAATGTTGCCAAGATCCAGCAAAATTTGCTAAATCACCGGCAGTAAATTTTGCTCCATTTGCTGCTGCACAAACTAATCGAAATGCTTCGTTATCTGTACAGCAAATCTTTTTTGGTTCTAATGCTATTCGAAGCCCCCTTTTCTCTTCCAGCTGTGTAAGAAATTTTGTCAATGGCGTCATTGTATCTCCAGGTTTATAAAAAGTTCCTCGAGAATTGGTAAAAAAGAAGAAAATATTGTCGATGGCATCTTTGTGAAGTTGCAGCAGCAGCTCACTAATGCAATATTGAAAGGAAGCAGTCATTCGAGCTTCATTGGCTTTAAACAAAAAACAAATTGCATGCAAATCTTTGTAGTGTCCAATTGCGGCCAATATTTTTCGAGTATTTTCTTTATCTTGTTCAATACCACGAGTATCTCCAATGCCAGGTGTATCAATAATGTTGACAATATATTTAGATGTTTCAAATTGATACGTTTTTGGTTCTTGAGTTGACGATTGACCCTGATCCGAGAACGCTTCATTTTCATCTTTTTCACCATGAGATGGCTCAACTTTGACCAAAATTTTATTTTCGTGGCTTTCATAAAAAGTAAATTTTGAGGCTATTAGGCAAATTGGAGATGGGGCTGCAAGGGCATCTTCGAGAGTGTTGAAAGTTTCGTAATTTGCAGTGGCATTAATCCATGTGGATTTACCTACCCCCGTTTCACCCGAAACTAAAATGTTTACGGTCATTTTTGGACCGAAATGTTCTTCTTTTTGAGCATTGAAAAAATTGTTTTTATAGGTGGGCTCGCGTGGAACTGCTCGTGGATCTTGTTGAGCCGGTAAAGTGGTGGGCAATGGGCCATATAAAACTGTTTCATTTGAATTCTGCGTTAAAAAATTGTCGGGTTGTACCAGGGGCTGGTTTTGATTTGAGGCATTTAATTCAGTAGTCAGTGAAAGATGCTGTAAAGGTGGAGCAACAAATAAAGGTGTTGTGTTAGATCTTGAAGAAGAAATTGAAGAAGTACTTAACATATGTTGTGGCAGTTGTTGTTGTTGTTGTTGTTGTTGTTGTTGTTGTTGTTGTTGTTGTTGTTGTTGTTGGAGATATAACTGATACATAGCGGCCACATCAAAGGGTATTTTTTGATTTGGTATTTGAGGTGTGATAGTTTGGAATGTGTTTGTCGCTAGCAGTGGACTTTGAAATGGTTGATTTTGATAATCTGCAAAAGCAAAATTTTCAAAACAAAATTATGTATTAATTTTATGATTTGTTTCTAAATTAAATAAAAATTAATTTTATTTACCGTATGTTTGCATGTTGCTAGTACTGTTTTGCATTGCTTGGTGCTGTCCGAAAATATTATATGGAGAAATTACTGGTGGAAAACAATGAAAACCTATTAATATATTTATATTTAAACCTTTATCATTGCTTTAAATCAAGAATAAAAACCTTGCTGTAAACCTGCCGATTCAATGGGATCAAAGTTACTTCTCATAGCATTGGGTGAATTTGATTGAGATGTATCTGAATCCCATTTTTTAGATTCCTAAAATTGGCAATTTATCTTCGAAAAAACAAGAAAGGACGATTATAATAATATTACTATTTCATTATTTCTTGATTGCGGAACCATATCCAGTTGTTTCTGAAATCCGAATAATATTATTTATCATAAATTTTTTAACTATAATCGCAAAACCTCAAGTTCTTCCAATCTTTTTCGCATAGCTTCTTTTTCAGGATCTAGTGGTAAAGTTCTATAAGCCTCAAAGGCAACGTTGTTCCATTCTGGAAAATTTTTGAGCTTAATAGAATTTGTTAATGCTTCTGCTTGATCTTTTTCCGTCATAAATTTAACTAAAATTGGACGTGGATTTTCTCCTGAACTCTGTTGTTGTTGTTTTGATTCAATTCGAGAAACATTTTCCAAATTTTCAACTGCTTGTAATGCTCCAATAGCGTATAACATTTGTTGAACCGAGCTTTTATCTGCAACATTTTTTATTACTTCAGAACCAAATGGTTCTTTTAGATTAAAAATCAATAATTGACAAGATGAAGCACATGGTAATATTGACACCATAGCTATCTGAAAATATAACAGATAAAATTACTTTCAAAAATCATTGTTACTGACGACAATTTGGGTCAGTTGAAAATCATTGATAAAAATATCAAATCTCGAATAAGCACGCTCATTTCGTTTTTCTACGAAAACAAATGAAAAAGAAGGAGAGAGATTTGAAAATAATGTCTAATTTTTTAAATCAAATTGTTAAAACTTTTAACAAATAAAAGTAAATGTCTTTTAACTTAAAAGACATTTACTTTTATTTGTGTAAAAACTTTTTCTTGAAAAAGTCTTTTTGTGATTGGAAGAAAAAGAAATAAAAGGGCAACCCTTTTTTTATTCCCCAAATAAATTGCATTTCAAGATAATAATGTGTATTTTTTATCGTGAAAGAAAGATGAATCACACTGAAAAAAATAGACACCTTTTAAATGACATTATTTTTATTTAACAAAGAACAACAAATGCTTAAAAGTTTATATTGAAAAATACGTTCTTTTTAAATCAGGTAATATTAAAAAGAAGATGGATTGATAGGAGATTTATTTAACACATTTAAAATAAAACTTTTTAAATACTGGATCGTCCTTGATTATTTTGTTGTGAAATTATCAAGCCTGCTTTTACAGTATAATGAAGGCAATAAAGAATTCCCAATACAATTAATATTAAAACTGCTCCAGAAATAAGTGCAGTTGCAATATAAATGATTCCATAAATGACAAATATGACAATTGAAATAGCCCCAAGGCTAAGAATAATTACTAGAATAATTGTCAGTGTCATGGTTGCACATGTACTCCATTTTATTACACCCGTATTTAAAATTTGTGTAATAGCATTTGGATCTCCTGTAGCTTGAATATTATTTAGCCCATAGAAATGGCTTATTCCAACAGTCGCATTTCCGTTACTACAAGGGATTACAATTTGATTAGGAATATTTGAAAAGCTGGTGACATAATTTCCAGTATTGTTTGTTATTTCATTATTAGCTGTAAGTGATGAATTGTTGGAATATGGAATAAGTGTATATGACATTGCCGAATTATTATTTAATAAAACTGAAGTGTTTTCATTATCATCATCAGGAAAAGTTACGATGGCTTTAGTAGATCTTACCGAAAGATCACTTGACGACGAAGATGAGCTAGAATCTTTGAATGTGAATAGGGGAGGAGAAGTATTTTCTTCTTTTTCGTTATCGCTAAGATTGTCGCAAAGAATATGATTCAAATTTCGCATCAAAAATATCTATGAAATTTTAAATATTTATTTCAGGAAATTTTTAAATAATTTCAAAAAAGGGTGACAACAATTATTAAACTAAAAAATAATATTTTTCCCGCGAAAGAACTTGAAAAAATCAGAGCCGAAAAACCCGCCGAAAAAGTTCAAAGTATATATTTTTTAAAAGTAGAGAGAGGTAACAACATAATTTTTATCTTGAAATTTTTTGAAATAAAGTGAAACAATTTCAAGACAAAAAATGACGGGGGAAAATGGGGAGTGTTTCTTTAATTGAGCAGAAAAAGAAAAAAAGTTTTTACATTTTTTTAGGAAAAAAATTATTTAAGCTAGAAAATTTTTAATCTATTTTTTCAAAATTTTATGTAAAATTTGTTAAAAAATGCGAAAATTGAATGAATATTATGGCATGCGAAGGTTGAATCAATTCAGTCAAGATGTTGAAGAACACTCATCATTAACAAATGTTACTTCGACTTTTGATGATAATTCCGTACATATTTATGATGATTCTATTCTTAAAACTGATATTCTTGCTCAACAAAAAAATGTCAACTGCGATTCAGAAGTTAATATTTTAGTGCTAGGCGAAACGGGGGTAGGCAAGTCTACATGGATTAATGGGATTACAAATTATTTTAAATTCAATGATTTTAAAACTGCTATTGTTGAAAATGATCCCATTTATTTGCTTGATTCCTATGTCTTTTAATATGTATTCGGATAAAACATTGAAGAAAATTCCAATTGTAATGCCAAAAACAATTGGATCAAATGATACCAATGAAGCAGAAGCCAGCAGTCATGGCCAATCTAGCACCCAAAAGCCTAAAGTTTATTCATATATCATGGACAACATCAAATTCAATCTTATTGATACACCCGGAATTGGTGACACTCGTGGCATTGAAGCTGACACATCAAATATTAAAATGATTTTTAAAACTTTATCAAAATGGAATAAAATTCATGGAATTTGTTTGTTGCTAAAACCTAATGAGTCAAGACTTAAAATTTCACTTCGTTATTGTATCGAAGAATTATTGGTAAATTTGCACAAAAATGCCATTCCCAATATTGTTGTTGTCTTTACAAATGCTTGTAATACTCTGTTCAAGCCGGGTGATACTATGACTGTTTTAACTCAATTATTTGAGAATGTTGGCAAAGCTAACCAAAATTTTATTCATTTAAATAGTTCGAATACTTATTGCATTGATAATGAAGCTGTTCGAATGTTATATGCATCTTTTAAAGGTATAATGTTTGAAGAAAAAGATATTGAAATTATTTCAAAAAGTTGGAATCATACAGCTAAAGAAATTCGCCGACTTTTTTCATATATTTCAACTTTAGCTCCTCATTCTGTGGAAGAAAGTAAAGTAACGTATAAAAAGCGATCAGAGCTAATAGATTTATGCATAAATATGGCGGATCTGCAGAATAAAATGACTTATATGGAAAAAGTTATGGCCAATCAAAAAACATTTAAAGCGACCCTTACATCATCTTCTAATGGATCAAATAAAATTTATGTTCAAATTATTAAAAAAACTTTAGCAAAAAAGCCATCCACAGTTTGCTGTGGCAAAAACTGTACCGAAGCTATCTGGAATCCGAATACGGATGAAATTGAAATATTCTATGGAAAAATTTGTTGCTCTTCATGCCCCTTGAAGGATGTGCCAATTGAAAATAGTGGGACTCCAAAACTTCGTACATGTAAAGCTTTTCAAAATAATGGAACATGCAAAAATTGTAAATGTTCATGGCAACAACATATGCATATTTTGTATTCTCAAAAAAAAGTTACAGAAAAATATTCTTGTAATCGAAAAGAGGATAAAAATATAAAAAATTTAAAGCGTAAAACTTTTAACTCAATGAAAAAGATTCAAAAAAATATTAGCACTGTTCAATCGGAATATTTGATAGCTTTAAATAAATGCAAAAAGTTTTATACGAGTCTTCAAGAAAAAGCCATTATTGTTTTGAATAGCGCTTTTGAAGAATATATAAAGATTTCACTGCAAGATAATGACAAGCTTTCTATTAATCAAATAGAACAACTTGAAAAATACCAAGCTTTAGCTTTACAGCTCAAAAACATCCCTCAACCATTGCCAAGTGAGTATTAAAATTCTTTAAAGTTAGGGTTTTAGCTTTAAAGATTTGAATTTTTTAGGTTTCACTGCAATTGTAATTGATGAATGCGAAAGCAATGATGAGGTTTCTTTTCCTTCTATTTTCTCTTGCATTTACAAATTATCTGTTTTAGTCTGATAATGATACTTCACCGTTAATTTCGTCACCGTTAACTGCTTCAAGATTGTTCAGGACATTATTGCCTCATCCAACGGCTACAACAGCTGCTGCACCAACGTCTGTTCAACAAATAATCACTCAAAATATAACTTCAACATCCTCCACCTCAAATTCTAAATGTTGCAGCCAAAAAACAAAAAATCGTATTTATCTTACTTTCAAATGGATTTCAATTGTTATTGGGGTTATTCTTGGCATTTGTGCCGCTGTAGCTTTGTTATACGGTATTTTTTGGGTAGGATACCAAATATATATTTTTATTGCTCTCTATCATCGAGAAATATTAGCTATCATCTTAATTATTTCTTTAATTATGTGTTGCTGTTATTTCGATAAATAGCTCAAAAAACTTTGTCTTTAATAAAAAAGTTGTTATTTATAAAAATGTTAAAGTAGATTTCTGTTTCGGCGTCACATTTTACTGCTGTATAAAAATTGGATATTGTTTTTTATCAACTTTATTCTCTGTTTAAAGATTAACTTTTTAATCATGATTATTAAATATATTTTTTTCTTTGCACGGCAACTTGGTGGGGGGGGGGTGTCCGGATACCATTAAAGTTCAAATTTTCACATTAAATTTAAATTTATACTAGATAAAATGAAATTTTTTCTAAAATTTATAAAAAAGGACACCCCTATAAAGCCCCTGACACCCTCCTTAAATTTTTTTGAAGTCGCATATAGGCATGGCATCGGGGCGACTTTTTTAATGCCCGGCCCGGCCCGGGTAAAAATTTAATTTTTAGTAATTTTGCCTTGGTCCCCCCTGTGCAGTTTTTTTCAGAAATCGTGAAAATCAAGGCCCGGGCCGGGCCGGGGCCGGGGATTTCCGGGTTTACCCGACCCGGTGCCATGCCTAGTCGCATACTGTTTTTCTTTGTGTATTTCGATAACTAATGGTTAATAAAATGTTAATTGAGACTAAATGAATTCCTTCATCGTTAAAAAATTCACAACTTTTTTTTTATTGCAAATAAAAAATTAAAGACAAAAAAAAGATGGTTAAGGACACTTGGAAAACAATAAAAAAAGGCAAATTAAAAATGAATAAAAAAAAATACACCGGAGATAATTGCACGAGGATTTGTTGAAAATGTTTTTGATTAACAATTTCAACAAGGTTGAAAAATATATATATCTGATTTTTGGTTTTTAAAAGAAATCAAAGGTTGCCAATGAGATTGGGAATTTATGGTAATGTTGCTTCAGTACCAGATGTGCCATTTGGCACAGAATAATTTCCTTCTTTATGTGCATTTTGTCGTTTTAAATCAGATTTAATTACTGCAGTTAGCAGAGTTCCAACTAACAAAAATGCAGATAATATAATATTACATGCAAAAACTGATACACTTCCAATAACATATCCCATTCCATAGGTCATTGCAATTCCAAAAAGTTGTGCAGAACCATTTAATAATCCGGAGGTTGTACCTTCGGCAATTGGAAAAGTTAGCTCTGCAGCAAATTCAAAACCAATTGGAAGATATCCAGTCATAAAAAATCCGAGTACAATTGCAATCACAAATATAATCCATAAATGCCCCAAATTAATTGTAAATGTAAAAAGTAGCATTCCAATAAATGAAAAGAAATATACTACAAGGGTTGTTAATCTACAAAAAACTTTTTAAATGAGCCTTTAAAAATTAATGTTCTTACTTGTAATGATGAAATTTATCCAAAATAAATCCACAGACAACTGAACCCAACATTCCACTAACAACAATTAAAAGCCCAATTGTACCCGTTTCTTCTTGGGCACCCGGATAATAGAGGAGAACCATCTGAGATAAAAGTGTTGAAACTGCATAAAATGCTCCAACATTTATACCTAAAAATTTTAATTTTAAATTTCTTGACATTAAAAATTTGAAAAATGTCAAGTTTTGGATTATTAGAGTAATAGTAACTTTTTTAGTTAAAATTCTGTTACTATCATTTTTTCTTGACACGAAATTTCTGATAGTAACAAAAAGTTAAACAAATGTCTTTTTTTAAAAATTATTGTAGTTTTTTTTACAAGAAATGTGTTAATGTCACTTTGTCCTAGCACGAATATGTTTTAGGTTAAAACCTACCATATGAAACCAATAGAAGCATATAATGTGGATTAATGACCAACTTCTTCAAAGATGCCAAATAATTTCCATCAATTGATTCTTCGATTGCTCGAACCTGTGCAATTGAGGGCGGAAGTTTAGGCTTTTCAGAAAAGAATGCAATAATTGCAGCAAAAATTAGTGTATTAAAAATTGCAGAACCAAGAAAAAGGATATCAAGATCATTTGTAATTTCTGCGACAGTTCCCATATGCACTATCAAAGGTGGAAGAACAAAACCAATTGCAATTCCCAATTGATTTCCAAAGACTCCTGCGGCACAAGCTGTTGAAACTTGTTTTGGTCCAAACCATACTGCCGCAAGTCGAGGCGGAATTCCAAGAATAAAAACTTGTGAAGATCCAACAATTGTTTGGGCTAACATTGTTAGCCAAAATCGATCTGGTTGTGTTGAAAAGAGTTTAAGCCATGCTCCAAGGCAATTCCCGCATGCACCAATAAGGACAGAAGTTCGAAGGCCATATTTATCCAAGAACCAACTGAAAAAATTTTTTTAGAATTGATAGTAATAATTTTTTGTAGTTTTTGATTCTCATTATTTTTGTCCCCTCAAAAAATCTGCTAAAATTTTTTTTTGAACATTTTCCAATAAAAAAAATTATCAACTTCCGCTTGCATCTCTTTTTTTGATTAATTTTTTTTCCTCGGCCGCCGCCAATTACTTTATCTTCTTTTTCGTGTTCTTTTTTTTATCTTAAAAATCTCATGTCAAGTGAGAAATGATGGATGAATTAAAGCTTGAAAAAAAAAAGAAGAAGTGAAGATAGACGTGAAATGTCTTACACAAAATTGATTTCTTTTTTATTTTTGCAATTTTTGTCGTCGTCCACTATCGATTACAAATTGCAAGGGAAGGAAACGAGTTCATGGTTCAAAATTTATCTTTGAAGTTTGGACCAATAATATCCATTCCGTTAAATGCCTGATTTTTTCATTCAGTCATAACAAATTTTTTTTAAAAAATGGGATATCCCATGCAAATCCGAAAAGTGATAATCTTTGTTTTACAAGAGATTGAAATCCTTCCATGATAAAGATTGAAGACCAACTACACAAATAAAAAAGTAGCACTTCAAACAATACATTTCTAAAAACTAACATAGAAATAAAAAGTTGACAAAAGCTTTGGTAAACATTGTTCTTTCTCTAACAAGCTTGTAACAAAAAAAGTTTGTTTTGACGTTGCTTTTTGTCTATTTTATTTTTTGTAAAAAGTAAGAAAGAGTAATACACAAAAAAGTGAAGACAAAACTTTTTTGACCTTTTTCACACTCGAAACAAAAAAGAGTTAAAATTTCTGTAATACAAGTTTTTACTTTTTTATCGCTTTTAAAAATGTTTACTTAACTTTTGACATTTTCTTTTTGAAGATGAAATGAAAAAAAAATGTGGGAAATGGTTTTTTATTTCCTGGAAAGCAGAAAAAAGCAGCTGGAAATTATTAGCTTTAAAAAAATAAAACATTAAAAAATGAAACCAAAAACTTTTGTTTTTTTAATTAAAAATTATTATTTTTAAAATTTGCTAATTGCTTTTTTCGCAGCAAAAGTTTTTTTTTGTTTGTGCAGTAAAAATAAGCTTTTGTAAAAAATAATAAAACAATTAGTTTTTTAAGGATACTGTAAAAAAGTAACGTAGAATTGTTAAAAAATTATGGCTAAAATTTTACATTTCATAAAATGTTTCTTTCCCTAACAGGTGATAGCAAGAATTAATTAAAGAACAAAAGCATTTAAAATTATTATTTTAAAATATACAAAGCGATTCAAAAAATTCCCCAATTTTTCATTTGACTGATAAACCTGTTTGGGATGAATTTAAACAAACTCAGCATTATTAATTTTTCACGAAAAATTTTTTGATTATTATTTTTTGTGTTTTACAGGGAAATTACGAAAATTTCGGTTTTTTTTTCCAAAAAATTCTTTTGCAAAATTAAATCCTATCGAATGTTGAGTTTAACTGGTGAGAACCGTTTTTGTTTTAATCAAATACAAGCGATTTGCCAGACAAATAAAAATTAGGAAATTTCTTGAAACAAATGTTTCGATTATAGTTTTGACTCTTTTACACGACCCTTTTAAATCCCATCTGTGAAAACGAAAAATTTAAATCAATAGACAATAATTTAATTAATTCAAGTTTAAAAATTTTAATCAAAAAAGTTGATATAATTTTTTAAAAAAAATTTAAAGCTATTTTATAATTTTGTTTTATTTTTTGTAATAATAATTTCAAAAAATCTCCCATACCTTCCAGGAAAGACTAAAATCATATAAGATAACATATAAGTCATTGAAGTCCAATCAACAGTCGTATATGGGACACCATAATAATTTGAAATAATATGTGCAATAATACTATATTCAATCCATTGCATTGAATTTGATCCCGATAAAAGAATAAACATAATTAAAATAAAATATCGTCTTTTATATATTTTTGTTTCACCCCCTCCTCCATTTCTACTACTCATAAGTGTACTGCTATTTCGAAATTCTAATGGTACAGTTGAATCCGTTGTAGGAGATACGGTATCACTCCCAGAACGAAAAGAATCTTGATGATTTAATGGCATTTTTGTTTCAATATTTGTTACAATCATTTTTAAAACAAATAAATAATATTATTAGAGATGTGCAAAAAGATGGTGAGGAAGTTAATGAATGAAAAAATATGTTAAACATTGTGCTTTATTTGTTGTTATTGGTGGTGGCTGTCCTTGATGGCGATGGAGGTGGTAAAGATCTTCATAAAAAAAAATGTCCCCAAAACTCCTCCCACTTTTTTTTGTCTCTCTTTTTTTGTTTGAGTTAAATTGAGCTTTTTGAGGAGATTTTGTTCTTTCTTTCTTTTTTCTTGGATCACTTTTTTTTGTTGAGCAATTAACAGACCTGAAACAAGTGAAAAAAAAATGTGTTAAGAGATCAATGAAAAATAAAATAATTGGGTCAAAATATAAGTTTTAAAAATCTCAAACAATGTCTTGGAAAAAACGAAATCGAAAAAAATTAATGAGCAATATTAAATCAGACAAAATACAACAGACAATAAAATTGAATAATAACCGTTAATCGAAAAAGTGTTATTGAATTATCTCATTTTTTATTGAAAAAAAAAATAATCCAGTTTTTTTCTACATGTTGAAAAAATAAAAACATTATCTGAATTTTTAAAAAAAGTTTTCACGAAATTTTTTTTTCAAACATCAACCGAAAAATATATTTTAATTAAAAAATTTTTTTAATACAGTAATTGACTATTTTAGGTATTTATGAGAAAAAAAATTGTTTGTATTTTTCTATGAAAAAAGTATAAAAATAAAAATGCTTCTGTTTTTGTAAATAATTTTGATTAAATTCAGTTATTTAAAAAATTCGAGCATGTGAGTTGACGACAAAAAGTTAGTAATAATATTTCCTATATTTCTGGTAAAAGTAAAAAATAGAAAAAAATATTTTCAAAAGCTTCTGTAAAAGTTAATATCAGAAATTAATCGAGTTAAAAAATCTCTTGTTTTAAGGAATAAAAAAAGTAAAAATTTGGAAAATGAAAATAAAAAACTGTTAAACATAAAATGTTTTGACAAAGTTCATTCTTTTAAAAGCAAAAACAAGTTCAGGTAAACAGAAAAACAAATGAAAAAAGTGATCATAATTAAATTAAAATGAGATAATATCAACTTATATCGCTCAAATTTTTGAAATAAAAAATAATTGGTTAATCTGAAATGACATAACATCAAATAACAAAACAATCTTAGTCTAGACAAAAATAATTTCCTTGTTTAAAGATTTTTTAAATAATTCAATGCCTCTTTTCTTGTGTGTCACCCAAGAAAAAAGTGGCACGCTAAAAATGGAAATAAAAAAAGTGGAGGTGGAAAAAGCATACATAAAAAAAAACAAGGATATCAAAAACACTTTTAAAAAAATATTTCACACACTTAAACTGTCAAAACCCATTGAAACAAAAAAAAATTCATCAAAATAAACAAAAAAAAAAGCAGGACGCCATTTTTTGGCTGCCTTTTTGACTGCCGGAAAGAAAAAAAGAACGCAGCAGAAAAATGGAAAAAAAAGTGAGATGAAAAAATATTATTTAACAAAAAAGGAAGCATTTAAAAAAATTCATACACAGGTTTGTAAAAAATGTAAGTTTGTCTTTTTTTTCAGCAGCAACAAAAAAAGAGATTATTGTGTTTTTTTAAAAATTTGATTCATTTTATTTTGTCTTTGATCCTTTGGTAGCTTTGGACATAAAAAAGAATTAAAAAAGCAGCTGTTTGAAAAAAATATATATATCAAAGTTTGTTTTTCTAACGTATATTTATTTTTTTTCAAAAATATTTTTATTGCCAAAAACTTTTTCTTATTTTTATATTATTCTTTCTATTTTATTTATTATATTCGATTTCGTTGGAAGAAAAAAAAGAAAATGGGAGACTCAAAAGAACACCCCGTTATTGATATTTAATGGGAGCGGATTAGTTAATGGGAAAAAGAGCAAGAGGCTTAAAAAAAATGAAGAGGAAAAAAAAGAGAGCAATTTTAATGAATTTTATAAACAATAACATTGCATATATATTTGAAAGGGGAAAAATTATGTGACATAAAAATACAAAAAAACAAATCAAAACATAAAAATGAAATAGTGGCGAAAGAAATCGTTTGGTTGTTTCGCGGGACTATGATTCATTCAAGAAAAAAATAAAAAAAGACCACTTTGGATTTTTTTTAAAAAAGTTAAACTTTTTGAACATTTTTTTTAATTTTAAAAATCTCTAATTTTCCTGATTGTTTTAGAAAATAATTTATGGAAAAAAATAAAAAAGGACAGGTTTTTAAAAAAATCAATGAAAAATTTTTTCTTCTTTTTATTATTGTTCTTTTTTTATCTCCCATATATACATATATATTTGGAAAAAAATGTTTCAGCCGATTAACAATTTTTTGTCATCTTTTAAATGTTGAAAAAAAAAAACAATTAATCCGCGGAAACGTTAAAAAAATATTTTCACAAATTTTTTATACCAGCCAAAAAAATTGATTTCTATTTTTCTAAATGTTATTTAACAATAATACCCAGCCAATCACGTCAGCCCATTATTTCTCTTTCACCCATGGAACCACATGTTTTTCTGTTGTTGTTGTACTTTTTTTACAACTAATTAGCTTTTAAAATTGACAAAATTTTTTGTTTTGTTTGATTAATTTTCAATCAATTAAAACAAAAATGAGACACCCCCATTTTTTCGCGACAAACAAAAAAAACATAAATTAAAGCATTCGCGTGATTCAACTTTTTGTTTCACTTCCTTTAAAGAATATATTTATTTGATTCCAAAAAAAAACTTAAAGCCAAAAATATAATAGTTTTATTTTAATTGCTCCAAAAATATCTAAAAAGCATTTTCCATTCATCACGGTGAGCTGAAATGTCCATTTGGCAAAAACTTCGCTTGAGTCCGCGAACACTTTTTCCCATATTAAATCTTTAAACATAAATTCTGAAGGCGCAAAACACTTTAAAAATAAGCTTTTACTGCTAAAAATTAGCAAAGGGGTACTAGAAGCTATGTTTGCAGAGACTAAGAAAAATATGGATTCTGGAGCCCAGGATTCAGAATCCAAAACAAAAATTTCTTCCAAATGCTTCAAATTTGGTATCACTAAGTTCGTCTCGGCGAGTAGATTACAATGAATGTAAAATTGATCATTGTAAAAGGCTTCAGAATCGAAATACAGAAGGCGAAAAATTTTTTGAAACATTTATTTTTAGATCACTGAAGCCTTTTGAAGCCTTTTACAACGATCAATTTTACATTCATTGTAATCTACTCGCCGAGACGAACTTAATGATACCAAATTTAAAGCATTTAGAAGAAATTTTTGTTTTGAATTCTGAATCCTGGGCTCCAGAATCCATATTTTTCTTAGTCCCTGCAAACATAGCTTCTAGTACCCCTTTGCTAATTTTTAGCAGTAAAAGCTTATTTTTAAAGTGTTTTGCGCCTTCAGAATTTATGTTTAAAGATTTAATATGGGAAAAAGTGTTCGCGGACTCAAGCGAAGTTTTTTCCAAATGGACAATTTATAAGGGAGTCGACTCACCGTGATTCATATCTTTTTTAAAAAAAGACAGGAAAGAAAAATGTATCTATGAATAAAAAATGAGACTAAAATGTTTAAAAATGGTTTAAAGCGTGCTTTTTTTTGTTCCTTTGTCAAAAAAAATTGTTGTTGTCCTTTTATTGCATATATTTAAAAGTAGTAAGAAAAAAACAAACTGACATTTGTGATGAAAGAAGCACGTGCAATCGTGCTCTTTTTATGACTATCAAACATGTGTGTTCTTAGCAATGTTAATTTTTTAAATAATTTTATATGTTCATTTATAACATTTTATTAATAGAAGATTTTAAATGTGGAATAACTCCGAAATAAAACATGTTTTTTCATCATAAAAAACTAGGAAAAGAAAAAACGATAACACTGAAAAAACTTGGCCCTTTGTCACTGCCCGGTTAGCTCAGTCGGTAGAGCACCAAAAAAGCGATAGAGGTTTATTAAAAAAATCACGTAAAATCGTTGGATGACAAAAATCGAATTACATACACACATTAAATTAAATTAAATTAAATGCGGGGCTCGAACCCGCGACAGCCAGATTAAGATCTTTTTTGTTTTTGGTAGGTTATCAAGAGTGAGTGAGGAGGAGGTGGCATGGTTTATATTTGAGTTTTTAGGTGCTCTACCGACTGAGCTAACCGGGCAGTAACAAAAGTGCCAAGTTTTTTTAATGTCTCTTCGTTATTTCCAATTGAATAAAGGCTTTTTTGAAACATATTAATTATTTGAAACATTTTTATTGTATTTAAAAAATAAATAAATATTTTACTGGATACAGAAATTACATTAAAAATTGTTTTTTGTTATTAAATTTTTTATAGTTCAACAATGCAGAAAATTGCATCTCCCTCTTTTATCTATTTTGAAACTTTTTAAAAAACGACCAGTAAACATTTTATTAATTATTAGTTATTATAATTTATAAAATTAAAAATCCCTTTTTTTACAGCAACCAGAACGTTTTAGGAATAGTTTCCACTGTTTTCTTTGTTAATGCTTCAAAAGCTTTTTTGGATAAAACATTTGTATTTTGTCGTTTTGGGCATGGGCAATAATTGTGAATTGTTCGTCCAGTTAATCCAGGATATCCGGGTTCACCAGGTGGACCTTCAACACCAGGACGGCCATCTGCCCCAGCTTTACCAACAGCTCCACTTTGCCCAATAGGACCTGGTTCACCGTCGGTACCAGGAGTTCCAGGAAGGCCTTGATCGCCAGCAATTCCAGGTGGACCCTTTTCTCCCTTTTCCCCGGGAATCCATTTTGTTGCATTTGCTCCATCTTTTCCATCAATGCCATTAATACCTTTTTCTCCTGGTTCTCCAGCTTCACCAGGTTCACCAGGGGGCCCAACAATTCCTTGTGCACCTTCTCCCGGGAATCCAGGATTACCAGGTGGGCCAACAACACCTGGAGGGCCTAAATTTTTTTTTGATATGTTACTACAGGTAGTTGGATATATGAAATCTACCTGGAAGACCTGGAGTGCCAGGAGGTCCTTCTGGACAAATAACAATTTGTGAATCACCAGGACCAAATGTTGCCCCATTTGCACCAGCTGCACCAGGATAACCAGGTACTAAAATTTATTTAGATTTATTAAAGTATAAAAAAATAGATGAAAACATACTTCCATCATCACCTGGTTCCCCAGGTGGTCCTGGTGGACCACGAGAGCATTCTGGCTTATAAACAGGTTCACAGCTTTTTTTATGCTTTTGTGGCTTGGCATAATCATATCCGCTTTGCTGAACTTCATTTACATGATTTGTACGTTTTAAGTGAATTAAATTATCATTTGGTTCATTGATAACATCATCAGCATTATCATAGCTTTCTCGTGCTTGTTTAGTTTTTGATCCAAATACTTTTTCCAAAGTCTTTAAGCGGCCTTTCATTGAACCTAAAATAATTATTTTTGATTAATGTTTTTTAAAATTAAGTTTTAATTTACGTCTTTCAAGGTGTTGCAAAAAATTAAATTCTGCCATTCTTTTAGTTCTTACAAATGGTGGACGACCATATTGCTCTTGAATGGATAAAAGTTCATCCCAAAGTGTATCAGTTTGTTCCTGCAAAAAGTTTTTTTGAAGATTGTTAAATTTGAAGTTTATTGGCCAAAATCGAATATCTTTGTTTTTGGGGTGCCACATTTTTAAAAAATAATAAAAATGCCACAAACCTTAAAATCCTTCATTTCTCTCATCACTAAATCCATTGTATCATCCAATTCTTTTGTCCATTCTTTCATAATAAATGCTGGCAAAGTTAAAGTTAAAATTGATAATGAAACTGCGATCAAAACTGCAACCTTTCCTCTATCATAATCATCCCATTGCCGAACATTGTAATCACGAGATAATCGAATTTTAACACTCATTTTTATTTTTGTTTAAAATGAAATAAATAAAAATGAGAAAAAATATAATTTTAAATAAAATGGCAAGAAGGTGGGTATCCACACATTTTTTTGATGCTTATCTTTTGAGGTCGAGAGAAAAAAAATTTGGGAGGAATCTTTATTTTTTTTTTCGGGAATCTTCTTTGTTTTTGGTAGGTTATCAAGAGTGAGTGAGGAGGAGGTGGCATGGTTTATATTTGAGTTTTTTCGGGATTCTGTTTAAATGCAAATTTCAAAGTTTTTTGATGTCATCTTGAATTTTAAGGTAACATTGTAAAATTGCGTTAATATTTAATCGTTCATTTGACGCCATTTTTAATTGATTCCAATAAGAAATAAAATAAGCAATCTAAAATTTAATTAATTTTGTAAATTTTAAAAAATAGAAAAATCTGCTATATTCAAATTGTGTTTGATATTAATTTAGTCAAAAAATCAATAAACTATGTTTTTTGGTATTTCGTTTCAAGATTAATTTAGATATCTGAGTATAAAATAATATTTGAACAGAAACTTACCACTGCAATTTTACCACCCAAAATCGCTATTAAAATATACTCTTCAACATCCTTAAAATCCATTAATCCAATTCCAGAACGATAAACAAAATTTACAAATGTTCCAAATCTTGGTTTTTCAATTCCAACAACATTAAATTTACAGATAATTGGCCATAAATCTGAAGATAAATAATCAATAAATTCTTTATGGCTTTCATGTGCCGCAGCCCAAAAAGATCGGATATCAATTATCGAAGATGTACAAATCGTTGATAAAATCTCCGAAGTCTTTTTTGCATTACATTTTTCTGCTAAAAATATTGCTGCCATAAACCAATCTTTTCCACCGCTTTCAAAATCATAAAATGGAATTTTTAAGAGTAAACTTTGTCGATTTGTAAATTGCCGAGAAGAAGTTTTGCCAAGAAAAATGGCATAATTTGAAATTGAAGAAATCCATGCCAAAAATGTTGTGGACGACAAAGTTGTTGGAGATGAAGTTTTAATTACTGAAATATCTGTGGCCTTTGAATTTTGAAGAATTTGTTTAATGATTTCTGCAAATGGTGGTTGTTGGTGGTTACTACGATATTCATTCAAGATTTGACATAATATTTCAAAATTATCGATTGGTTTTGGAATCCATTTTATTGTTGCTGGCAAAATTTTTTCACGATTTACATAACACCCTTTTTTTGCAATTTCAGACATTTTTATTTTTTGAAAATCAAAGGATTTGAAATTTAAAAGTTCACCACCTTCATGACCAATTGTAGTAGCTTTTAATATATCAAAACATCCAACAATAAAATCATCAATTACACACTTGTGTTGATCAAATTGAGAAAAATATTGTTGAAAATGCTAAAAATGTTAAACTTTCCATTTAATTTTTTTTAAATTTTTGATTCTCAAAAATGGCATTTTCCAAATTGTGAGACAAAATATTAAAATTAAGGCTTTAAAATAATAGTGGAAAGCTGCTATGGATCGGGAAAATATGAAATGCAAGTTTTAGATTTTTGAAATTATTTTGTTGCTTTTACTTAATTTACAAAGGTTAAAGGAAGCGGACCCTTTGATCCATTTTTTAAAAAAAAAGGATTTCGAAATATTTCTTTTTTTCCAAACCATCGATATTCGTGATCAGGGTGACTCTTGAAACGAAAATGCAGCTTCCATTGTTTTTATTTTTTTAACAATGGAAATATTTTTTCGTTTCAAGAGTCACCCTGATCACGAATATCGATGATTTGGAAAAAAAAGAAACATTTCGAAATCCTTTTTTTTTTTAAAAATGGATCAAAGGGTCCGCCCCCTTTAATTAAATTTTTTAACATAAACAAAAAATCATACCATTACTATTTTAGTTGGCAAATTTAATATTTTACAACATTCATTCGCAAAATCAATATTTTTCATTATTAAAGCCATTCTCCTCAAAAATTCTCCATTAGAATTTTGCAAAGATTTATTAAAATTTTCTTCAAAAAATAATCCAAAATCAAAATTCCTCAAAATTTCAACTAAAACACCAGGGAATTCAATCATCACTTTCAAAGCTGATGGCAAATGTATTGCTTTGTTTTCTTCTTCTTCCAAAAAGCTCAAACCACTTTCACATTTTTCGGTTTCATTTTCAAGCAAAAATGTTGTAAACATTTTTAAACCAGCAATTTTATCTTCCGGTGATAGAATAAAATAATGTTGAATATGTTTTATTCCAGGACTATTTAATATTGATCTTGGACGAAATTGTCTCCAAAAAATTTTTGAATTGCTTAAACCAGATATAAATAAAATATTTGAATGTACTGGATTTAATGGATGCAAATTATTTAACAATAATTGTTGAATATTTGAATTAAATAATGTTTGAATTTGATTTATATCAAAATTTGAAGTATAAAGTTTATCGAGAATTTGAAAGGCAATAAAAAGTGATGATCTCTGTTTTGAAGAAAGTAATAATGATTGGATTAAGGGAATTGTGATTGTTGGGGGTTTTAATGGTGAAGTTTGAAGGCATATAATTAGAAATTTTGCAAAATGAACAGTTAATGGAATGTTTGATGGATCAATCGTGTAAAGAGATTTAATAACAATATCAGCAAAAGATTGATCCTAAATTTAAACATATTTAAATTTATTTAAATTTTAAAATAAATCTTTAGTTCAGAAATTTTGACACATTGCATCATTCTTACGCGAAACCCTTTAATTATGTACAAATGAAAAAATATCCCCAAATGTAGAAATTTTAAAATATATTTACCTGTGCAGTTTTCAGAAGCGTCTTTCGAAAATATACAACAAAATTAGGCTTGTCAATTCCTCTAGAAGTTTTTTTAATGAATACAATTTTCATTAACCATATCAAAAAATCATTAATTTCCAACTTTTGGCATTCTTCAAATGGCAAATATTTAAAAGAAATTATAACTGCCGTTGATAAAAATGCTCGATATAATGACCATACGGTATTTTGATGAATAATTGTAAAGCTAGAAAGACTTTCTTTTTTTATTTTTGGCAAATTTTGAATTACAGTAATCAAAAACTTTAGCCATTGTTTATATATTGATTTTCGAAGATTATGGTAATGCAAAATCGCTTCAATTTTACTACAATTTGCATCGAGGCAACCATAAATTATTATAAATTTATTTTCAGCCAAATTTTCTGAATCCATAAAAAATTTTACAAAAATATTCATTACTTGAGTTATTTCATCTTCTGATCTTCTGCGACAAATGTGTAGAATACATTCAAACATCTAAATTTTAATATTTCTGTTAAAGGGAAAGAATTTAAAAATAAATATATATATTACTTGTTTAATTAAATCAACAAATTTAAATTTATTCGAATCGGTTATATTTAAATTTGATAAAATGAAGCTTAAATTTTGTTGAAATATTTCAAAAATATTACAAAATGAATTAAAATCTCGAATATTTGCGATTGAAGAAAGTAATGATAAGAATTCAGGATATAATAATGGATTTGAAATAATTGCTTGAAAATGTTGTAATAAAATTTTAAAGGATGTGGATCGGCAAATTGCCAACGGTGAAATATTTAAAAGTTTTTGTAGCTCTGCAAATCTGAAAAAAAAGGATTTAAATTTTCACATTTGTCCAACAAAAAAAATACATACTACTGACTTACAGAAAATAGACCCTCAAAGGCCCAAATATCTCAATCTTACCTTTGTTCAACTGCAATTTCTGGATTCACCAAAATTCCAACAATTCCATCCAAATTATCAACTTTTGAAACTCTTAAACTTTGACTAAAACTAAAATTTGTTAAAAATAGTGTATCATCTTCAGAGAATTCGTCAACAGAAAATAATGTTTCCTGAAACCGAAAATGTTTTATTAGAGCAAAAAAAATTTTGTAAAAAAACTTACAAAATCTGTTGATGCCCGATTTCCTGCAGATGACTGCTTAATAGAATTTTCAATTTCCTTAATTAAATGTATTTTAAATTTTTTAAATTTTGTTAAATTTTCTAGGTAATTTACTGTTGATCTTAAACGTCGATGCATAAGCCGCTTTTCAATATTTGTATTTCCGGTACTTATGGAAGAACTGATTGAACGGGATTGTAAACTTGATCTAAAAATATTTTTTTTTTCTTTCAAATTCTTTTTTTTTCCATTTTTATGGACCTCCGATTCAACGTTTTGAGCTTTCTCTAATTAAAGTCATAGTGGGTTTTTGTTTTAAAATTAAAATTTGGTTGGATAAAATAGTTTTAGAGTCGGAATTAGAAATACAACAAAAAAAACAAAAAAATTCTCCAAAATAAAAACAAAAATTGAAACAAAAAATTTCAAACCTTGCAACCGCCGCATCAATTTCATTTCCACATTTTTCTGCAATAATTTGCGTCAAATAATTTATTAAATCATTTGTTGTAGATTTATTTTTTGTAATATTTAATATAATATTTTCTAACAGATTCATTGAAACGAAAGAAAACAAAGGAAGAAAAGAAAAGACAAAATTAAATATCGAATGCTGCTTTTTTGGTTGCCATAGAAACTTGCCGCAATTTTGTGAGTGCAAAAAAGACTTAAAAAAATTGGTTTTAAAAACCAGTTTAAATTATAAAATAACAGACATTATCGTTCAAAAAGGTATTGCGTTAAGTTTTTTTATGGACGTTTTTATTTAGATATCTGAACACTAAAGGAGTCAAATTTTATTGTCCTTTTGCATAATGAATTAAAAGTGATCCCTTGTTAATATTGAATCGGAATGGTTATTGCAATTTTTATTATTATTCATTGTTTTATGAAAAATATTGGGTATTAAATTATTTTTTAAAATGTTAAAAACAGCTGCAGAAATCGTGAAAACAAATTTATTTATTTTAAATAACAAAACATATGTCACATGTTTATAATTTGTAATGTTTGTAATGATATCTCATTTTACGATCTTTTTCTTCATCAAGTCCATCAAAACTAATCCAAGGTGGTTTATAATCATGATATTTGGTTAGAAGAATTTCATCAACAATTTTTTCAAGACGGATTTTATATTCTTCAGAAATTGAATCAGCAAAATAAAGTTCGAATTTTGTATACTTATTTTTCTAAAATAGATTCGTTTTAAATTAAAAAATATCAATTTTTGAAAGATTACCTTTAAATAAATATAAAAAGTATCAATATCAAAGACTTCTGGAATATTCATCAAAGTACATTTTTGAATTTGGAAGAAATGTGGAATTTCCAATAATTCTTCAACTGTATTTTTTGTAATACATGAACGAAAGGGATAATTTGAACTAAAAACAAATTTGTAAAAAACAAAAATTAAAATTAAAAATTACCCAAAGATTTTTTTAAGATTTACAAGATTTTTTACAAGATTTTCCAAAGGAACAATTGTACCATTTCCATTTTCTACACATGAATAATTCAAATATAAAAATTTAACATTCCGTGAAAAAAATAAAAATTCATTAAATAAAAGAATTTGGCGATAAAGACGTAATTCCGTAACATCAGAACGATAAATTTGTTGAACATTTAATGAAACATCTTTCGGATTAATGCAATAATAAACACGAAGTGTTTCAGCAATCCATAATTTATGTAAATACTTTCCATTCTAGGCTAAAATCCAAGCGATCAACAACAATAATTGGATTTTTTGCAAAAAAATATTTGCAGCATTGAATCAGTTTTTGCCAAGCTTTTGCATTTGATGGAGTTTTTGTAATATAATCAATAATTAAATAGGATAATGACCAATTTTGACGACGATATGGACCTTTGAAATGAAGAGATTTTGGACGAAGATCCATCATTAAATTTGAAGCTTTTCGTTTACGATTTGTAGAGTTTGAAGCTATATTTTGAGACATTATAAACAAATTGAAGAAAATTTTATACTAAAAATATATGATTAAAAAACTAAAATATAAACGCGCGAAGCAAAAATAAAAAAAGAAATTGGAGCTTAAAAGAATGACCAAAACCTGGTAAACTAAAGGTTGTGCATCTTTCAATGACACATTTGGTTGCAACCAAACGGCAATGCTGTTGATTAAAACTCCGCCTTCGTACTCTAACTCACTCACTGCAAGCGATCTCTCTGCCCTGCACCCTTTTGTAAATGGCTTCTACTCTAACTGACTGCGATCTTTTTGTTTCTGTGTTTTCACAACAAGGCTCTCTCAAAAAAAGTGGAAAAGTGGCAGTCAAATGCAATACGCACAACAATTTGGTGCCGATATTTCTAAAGAAGTAAACAGCTAAAAGGGGAAAGAAATGAATCATCAAAAAGGACAATTTACAAATCAAATAAAATTTTTAAAAAAATAAATAATAGCCAACTTAAGTTGCCCAAAGACAAGATTAATAATTGTAATAATTTAAAAAAAAACTAAAGCAAAGAAAACATCAGAAAAAATATCATCCACGGTCTTTTTTCTGCACATCCTGTACAAAAAAAAGTAAAACAAATTTTTCAAAATATTCTTTGCAAATGTTTTTTAAAAATCGGCCGAAAAGTTTAGCGTAACAAAAGAAAATATTACAAAAAATATTAATGGAAAGAGTGGCACAGTAAAGAATGATAGTTGAAATGCATACATATATAAGTTTTAAATTATAACATTGAAAGCACAGTTTTTTTGAGTCAAAAAATTGATTGCTGCAATATCATATTGCAAGGCAAAAACGTAAGAAAAGAAGCTATTTCAATTAAATCCCACTGCGCAAAGATAAAACATCTGCAGTCGTAAAAAATGATTTATTCTATAAAAATAACAAAAAAGAAAAAAATTTCATTGTTCAGAAATATCGCATTTTATTGCACGTGCATAAACTGATTCATTGCTTTTGTTGCATAAAAGAAATATTGCATTCTAGATGCAAATCCAAGCGATCAATAATAATAGGATTTTTTGCAAAAAGATAGTTGCAGCTTTAAATGAATTTTTGCCAAGCTTTTGCATTTAAAGTGTTTTTTGTAAAATAATTAACAAATGAATATTTAAACGGGGCTGCGGATGTTTTGGTTCACTTTTCTCTAAAGGCAAAAAAAAGATCAAACCAATAATCGAATAAAAATTCTAATCACTGCGCGCAAAAAAAATATAGTTACATAAAAATTTCAAGATACAAAAAGGTTCCAAATGTGGAAAAATTCGAAAGAAAAAATATGTACAAAACTTTGAAAGTTCTTTAACACTTTTTTCCTTAATAATATGGAAAAAACAGTGAAAACATAAAAGTAAAAATTTACTTAATTCGAAGATGTATTTAGCATTTTCCGAGTAAAGTGCATTGAGCTTTTAAAACAAAAAAATTACAACCTTTTATTCAACTTATATTTAAAAAGTTATTTTTTCAAAAAAAATTAAAGAAAAAATGCAAATTTTTTTTGAAAAATACTATTCTGTAAAACGGAGTCGACTCCACCCCATCGACTCCGACTCCGGAGTCGACTCCTCGACTCCGGAGTCGGAGTCAAAACAACACTGAACAAAAAAGATGCATTGAATGCGTTCGTTCTTCAACAATCAAACGTAAAAAAGAGTGAGAAAGAGTGTGAGCAAAACAAAAGTGCAATGCATTTGTTTGTTTTTGATCAAATAAAAATGAAAAGTTAAATGGATGATGAAAGTACAAAAGATGTAGTTTCAAAATAAAAGATGTGGAAAACTGGACAAACTTGGCTTTGTTAGATATCCCATATTACTTGAAGTTAATAATTGTCTTTTTTGATTTTAACATTATTATAAAAAATTTCATTTCATTGGCATATGACAAAACAAAAATCACAAAAATGCCAATAATACACTTTATACGCAATCTTTTTGATAGCCATCAATATAGTTATGGATCAAAATAGATTTGAAAAGCATTATCAAGCTTTCAATGTTGTTGTTGGTCGAAACATATTCACAAAAAAGGAACTGAAATGAGAGGACATAGTGACTTGGGTGTACACATCTTTAAATCAGATCTTAAAATTTTTTACTGAAACATGATTATTTTGTTTACTTTGAAAATATTAAAACAAATGTTCTGAAAACAGATAAATCTAAAAATCATTTATTCATTTTTAATTACAAGAAAAAGACAAAATTTTTAAATGAACTTTTGAAGCTGCATTTTTTATGACATTTTTCTGAGATTCTGTAAAATAAGAATTTGAAGAAATATAAATTTCATGGATTTCAGAATTTAAATAATTTTCTGCTAATATTTTCATTGATTTTAAAAATGTTGCAACAATAATATTTTCCGGAAATAATTGTAATCCATTTTGAGTTTGAATTTTAAAATATTTTATTCCATTTTCTTCGATAATTTTAAATTTCCATTCTGGATTTATTTCCATTTCATTCAAAGGTTTTCCAATGATTTTGAAAACATCTAAAAAATTTCCAAAGACAAAAGATGTAAAAAAATGAAAATAATACCATATAAAACATTTTCAGGAAATTGGTGGAAATGAATTTGTGCTTTTTCACCAATTTCTGGCTTTTGAGTTGCCATTGAAAAATATAGCGGCGTCCATTCATTATCTGCAAAAAAAAGTTTTTATAGAGAAATGAAGTAAAAATTTACCAAATGAATTTTTAAGCATTTGCTTTCTTCCATTCCTATAAATTTCAACAGCACATGTTTCATCATTTTTAAATAGAAATGTAACATTTTTGGCGGATGTTTCAGGATTGGGTGAATCGATTTTATAAGGTGAAAAATCTGCATCTGATCGACTGACAAAACCAGATGACGCTGTAATTGGGGATATTTGATCATTGATATATTCGCTGCAAAGAATAAAAGGCTTTTGAATATGAGATTCAGAATGATATGAAAAATAATTAAATTGATTTTTTACAATTCTACTTTGATCAAATGAAGTTTCATCAGTTTGAATTTCAATACTTGCAAATACCTTCTTTGGCTTTGCAAAATTTGGAATGTAAGCTTGACGAAAATTTGGCTTTGCTGTTAATAACTTTGGAGATAAATTTGAAGGCTTTTTATGTGACGATTTTTGTTTCAAGACCGCTTTATTTAATTTGAACTTTACAGCAAAATTAGCTTCTTCTGTATTGAAAATATGATTATTTTGTTGGATTTCTAAAGTATTTTCCAGGAGTTTTGAATTTGTTGATTTTGCACTTGTTTCGATTTTTAATTGCTGTCTTGGTTCTGCTGCTTTTAATTTTGAGAACTTTCGTTTTTTAAATGAAACTGCTTCAAATTCTTCTTCTTCTTCGGCATCTTCTGAGTTTACATCGATATTTTCTTTTCTTTTTGGTTGTGATTGAATATTTATATTACATTCCTCAGGTTTTGATTCTTTTGTTGTAATTTTTAATTGTTGAGCTGATTCTGTTTTTATCGGTTGTAATACTTTGTGTTCTTCATATTCTGCAGCTCTGACAGCTGACTTTTTTCGTTTTTGTTTAAAATCATCTGCTGAATGTGTATTCTATAAAAAAATATGTCTTTAAAAGTTATTTCACGCAAGTACAATATTAAAAATGGAAATGTTTGCATCTGTAAATATAAGGGTTCAGCAAAAATCAAAATTTTGAAAAATGAAACCAAAGTATCGAAATAAGCATTTTTTTAGCCAAAATAAAATTATTACACAACATTTGTGAAATTTTTTGTTTTAAAAAATGCAATACTTACTTTATTAAATAACCATTCTACAAAAGCATATCCCGTAAACTTTTTGATGAAAGATGTTGATCTTATGTTAGTTTTTGTATGTCTTGTATTATAATTTTTTGTTTTACATTCTTTTTTTGAATGCTGTCTATATGCTGTGCCCTAAAATTATAAGCTAATCATATTTGTTATTTAAATGTAAAACAAGTTATACTTGTAATGACAAAATTTCGATATAATTTTGACATCTATGAATAATGTAGGCAACCCAAACTTCTATAGCTAATACAATTGCCAATACAAAGAAAAATAAATATTTTAATATTGACTTTAACGTTCCTCCTAAAATTTAAAAAGTTAGTTTCAACAATAATTTTAGTCGGTGGAAAGGGGGGAGGGGTTTGTTTCAAAAGCGGCGAAATAATTTATTCATAACTCTTTTAGGCCATGAAAAAAAAGTGAGCTTACCAAGTTTCTCTGAATCGGCTTCTGTAATCATATTATTAAACGTTTTTGAAAATTTTGTATCCGGAAAACCTATATAAAGAGAAAATATATTCAAGCAATAATAAAAAAAACGATAAATCTGAAAAAATTTTTTAATTTGAACACAGAAAATAAGACTGCTGTTTTTAGATTTACCAGTGGAATAAAATAAGTATAAAAATATGTTAGATTTTTCTTTTCAATTCCAATTAAAGGTCCAATTAAAGCAAAAATTCCACAGAGAGTTTTAAAAAATTCCCAATCATCACGTTCATTGTTCGAAAGATATTGTATTGTTTCATAAACATAAACTAATAAGAAGAAAGAACATAAACTTTTCGTTAAAGTTTGAATATGTACCGAGCAACAACAACATTGAAATTTTGATAATGCTTTCAAATCTTCATATTTTCGTTTGGCCATTTTTAAAAATATCTCTGAAATTTGGAGAACGTTGGCAGCAGAGTAAGGAAAAGATAACACCCGAAAAATAATTTCTTGAAATACATTGTAAGGGAAAAATTTTAGAAAAAAATCCAAGCAAACTGAAAAAAATCATAATTAAAAAACAAGAAATTATAGTATATTCGACAGTTTGAATCAATTTACTTTTTAAAAACAACTTTTTTCGACAAGATTTTTAACATAACTAAACAGATATTTTTTTCATATGAAGCTGTCAAAAAATGATTGACACTTCCTTTGTTCTTTTTTGCTATCTCTCTAACGTACATAAAAAAAGAAACAAAAAAATCATTTGTTGCTTTTTTTCCATTTTGAACATTGTTTTTTTTGAGAAAAAATATTTTTTAATAACAATTATACACTATTTTTAAGATTGATTCATTTCGAAAAAAGTAAGTTTTTTATAAATATTGATTTTGATTTAAAAAAAAACTTTGAATGATCAAACAAAATCAATAATTAATTTGAAAACGTTTGATAGGGGTTTTCTATACTTTATCCATTTTTAATAATCTGTAATAAATAAGATATCAAAAATTGAAAATGCAAGAAAATGAGGAACAGAACTTTTATTCAAAAAATATAACAATATTCTTAGAAATTTTTTAATTAAAAGAACCACGAAAAAACGGAGAGAAAAAATATGCAACATTTATTGAATGCGTTCGTTCTTTAACAATCATACACAAAAAAGAGAGAAAAAGTTTGAGCAAAAAAAATTGCGATGCATTTGTTTTTTTAAGCAAATAAAAAAGAAAGGTCAAATCGATGATGAAAGTACAAAGTACATAGTTTGAAAAGTTGTGCGCTAGCAAAAGTAAAAAAGTTTGTCGATGGGTATCGTCTGCTTTTTGTAAGGAGACTTTTTTGATTTTAACATTAAACATTTCATTTTTTAATATTTTTATCCCTCATAAAGTGAAAAACCTCGAAAGATGGACAAATTTTTGCTAGTTTTTTTGCAATAAAGAACAAATAATAAATAAATTAAGTGACAATATTAAATTTTTAGTGAGCCCAGAAAGCCAATTTATTTTAAAAAACAAATAAAATATGAGCAACAAATTCAGAATCCGTTTTTTTTTAAAACTTAAAAACTTTATTGCATTTTAGTGTTCCATACTTTCTGCAATCTGTGGATTCTTAGGTCCTCCATCGGGGATATTTTCAATCTAAAAAATTAATAATGAAATTTACTGGGATTAAAATAATATGGAGGAATTAACCTTCTCTGTTTTCAATAATCGATTTACATTTGGGATGTTTTGTTTTTGAAAATTGTCAAATCTATTGTTCAAGGTGGTTATTGCATTAATGAATTCTTGAATTTGAGGTACTTTTTGTTGCTGTTGTCCCATTCGTGTTTCACCATCTGAAATACGTATACATGTATCTATAATGAATTACAAAGAGAGGAAAAAAAATCTCCAACTTTTTGAACCAAAACTAATGCGAAGAAATTGCGATTGAATGCTAACTTCAAAAAGCCATAAAGTTCCGATAAAAAGAAATAGAAAGATGAAAAAGAAAAACATATATAGAAACGTTATCAAAAGTGGAATCATTTGTAATGGGGCATCTTTAAATAAAGTGTCGCAAAAGGTTCGTACTGGTTGACCAATAACATTAAGTCCACTTAAAATCCAGTCAGTAATAACTTCTCCAACAACTGTTGACAATTTTACTTGGTGTTTAATATTTTGATCAATAAAAAATTTCAATTCATAACATGAAGAATCGCGTTTGATTGTAATGAACCCCCAATAATATTCATTAAACCGTTGCCACAAAGATAAATGATCACATTCTTTTCCAGTAAATTTACTTTGCTTTTCCATGAATCGTGCAGTTGTTTCCTGAAGAATGCACATACAGCTAGTTTAGATGAGTAGCTAGTGGAATAGCTTAAGACTCAAAAGTCAAAGATTCAAATCCCTGTTGGTTTTTTTTGATTATTTATTCGATATTAATATACCAAATTTCAGTTTTCGTATCATTTTAAAATTGTATTTTCATTTTTAAGCTTTGTGACTCGGGGTAAAAATGTTTGGGTTTCAAAGGGAAATTGTACCGTATTACTTACTTCTAATCGCATATTATAATGGCTCCAACATGATGTCATAAAAATTGTAAGAAATGATACAATTATTGTTGATAGAATCACTTGTTTTTTGGCAACTGAAAATAAACGAAAAGAAAATAACACAAAAGCAATACAAATAATAACGCCAGTAATAATTATTTCAGTTGGAAATGATAAACTTCTTGCTAACGGACTTGCATCAAAACTCTAAATTTATACATATCTGTAAAAGATAAAGTTGCATGGATTTAAACAGACTTTAGAAATTGATTTAATCAATTTATCTTTTGCTTGAGTTCGGAGGGTTTTTGTTGGTGCTGTTTTTGAAATGTAATCTTTTAGAACTTTAATATCCTTTGGAGTAAATTCAATAACTGCTGTTCGATTAATATTATTTGAATCATCGAATTTAAAATCCAAGCGATAAGCAAATTGTTCAATAAACTGTTTAAAGAATGCATCGACTTCGGCACTGTTGGATTCTACAAGGTTTTTGTATTTTTGTTCGCATTCTTTGATAACCTAAAAACAACACAAAAATATATTAAAAGATGTCTCCTTTATGAAGGGACCGTCATTGTCAGTTTTTTGCGAAGAAAGAGAGAAAAAAAATGGTCAGAAAATAAACCCAAGCAGGCGATGAGTACGCGTTTTGGTGTCTCTGTGGTTAGCGCTTCAGCCTTTCATGCATGGTCGCACGCATAGCCAGGATCGAATCCCTGCCAGATCAAAAAAATTACTTCATAAAAAAAAGTGTCTAAAAAAAGTTTTTATATTATAAATTACTATTTGTAGTTTATTAAAAAGTTTAATTTTTAATTTTTTAAATTTTTTTAGACCGGCTGGGATTCGATCCTGGCCATGGGTGCGAACATGCATGAAAGGCTGAAGCGCTAACCACAGAGACACCAAAACGCGTACTCACGGCCTGCTTGGCTTTTTTTCTGACCATTTTTTTCTCTCTTTTTTGAGACAGTGACGGTTCCTACCTTTATGATGCGTTTTGGCAAAACACACTGAAAAAGTTAAAAAATATTTCGCAAGAAGATAATCCTAATCATCAGACAGAGAAGTTTTTTGTCTTGAAACGAAAAGAGTACTTTGGGAGGGGGGGGGGGGGGGAATAAAAGCTAAAAAAGTTGTTCAGGATGCAAATGCTTCTTCCGTTCTAGTAAAAGGCATTAAAAGTGCAATTTTCTTAAAGCTGAGCTTAACTACATGAATAATAATTACTATTGTGCAAGATTACATCATGCTGATAGAATGTAGCGAATACATAAAAAAGAGGACAGCTTTAATCAATTGAATAAATATGTTTTACCTTTTGATATTCTTTTGTGTGCTCTTGTAAATCACATTTTTTGTCATCAAGATTAACTTTCGGTAAAGTGTAGCTATCAGAAAAAGGATCACCCGGAACATCGAATTCTTCGATGCTTGATTGTTGAAGTTCATTTTCACTTCCATTTATGCCAATAAACAGTAATCCAATGCAAAGCAAAATATGCATATTTTTCAGAATTTTTTAAAAACAACATTATTAAATGATTTTCAAGAATATACAATTTTTACAGATATTGCAGAGATAAAACTCTGTTTTTTTTAATTAATAAAGTTTTTAAAAATAATCTCTTCTTTATTAAATTAAATAAAAAAATATTAAAATGAGTTATGAAAAAAAGCACAGTTTTTCATAACTCATTTTTCTTTCGTTCTGTATTCAACAATCGATCAACAATCTTTTCAACCGGTCGACAACCATATATCGAAAAAATCGGATTTTCTTTTGGCGAAAATTCAATTTGTTCTGTAGCTTTTTCGATGAAACGATTTGAAGTTGCACGATCATGTTCGCCCTTTGTTCGAAGATAACTTTTAATACATAAAATAATTTGTTCACGTTGCAATGGCAAAAATGGAAGATGAAACTGAATTAAATTTCGGGTAAGAAGCTTGCATTCTTTGAAACCACTTTTTTCTAAAATATTTTATATCTAAGAATTTCTTGATTCAGATTCCGTAGAATTCTAGTTTTTAAAATTGCAGTCGCTTTTTGCGTGCTTCTTGCCGACCTTCAATTAAAGGAATGAGAGTCGGCAAGAAGCAAGTAAAAAACGACTGCAACTTTAAAAACTAAAATTCAACATAATTTTTAATGTTGCATGTTCCATTGTCCTTGTTGTCGACAAACCCTTTTAAAAAGAATTTAAAATGATTGACTAACCTTTATTTACAGTTTTTGCATATGCATTATTTCGAATAATCTTTTCCATTTCTGAAGCTGGTATAAAATTTCTCGAAACACCTTTCATATAATATTCCAATGTTTTTGAAGAAATTTCATTGCTACCACTGTTACTTAAAAATAAAAATATACTTTTTCGAGGGTCAACTCCAAAAACATTATCTTGTTCATCTAGGAATGACATCAGGGAATTCAGAGCTTCTGTTGGCATATCATCAACTTCATCAATGATAAAAAGAGCTCGAGGGCATTTGGATAGGGTTGTAAGAATTGTATTATGAATGGAATCCTAAAATTGTGTTGATTTTCGATAGGTTTTCGAAAGAACAGAAAGAAAACCTTATGATTTCGTAAACAATTTTGTAATTCTCCACAATTTCGAATTCCACCCAAGAAAATATGCGCATATTGACTATTCAAACCCTTTTTATATAAAAAATCTGCAACAATTTTACTTGTATAACTTTTTCCAGTACCTGCTAATCCATGTAATGCTATTGATAAAGCTTTGCTTGGATTTCTAAAAGCAATACAATTCTTTTTTTGGGACATATCATTTTTTAAAAATCTAACTTTTTATTAATATGAATTGCAATGGCATTTGAAAGTTCTTCAATTACAAGTGGTTGACCATACAGCTTTGCATCAAGCTTCTCTGCTAATGCTCGTGCTGAAAGAAATTTATTAATTATGTGCAAATTTTTCAAATTCAATTCAATTTTACCATCTTCTGATATACCATGTGGATTTCTTATCGAAGGTTCTGAGGATCCACATAAACATGATTCCCAATAAGAACATGGACGAAACCAGTCAAAAAAGCTTGCATATGAAAATGAGATGAATGAAATAAATATCAGATTTTGAATAAGCATTTTTCCGGGGAATTTCGGGGTTCTAAAGAGATTAAAGAAAACAAATCAAGAAACGCAAAATAAAAAGATATTGAAATGTTTGAACATCACAAATTTTTTAAATTTTAAATTTCAAAGTAATTAAAAACATTTCATTTATAGGTATAAAACAGATTTTTGGTAAACAAAATAAGATGTTTAAAAAATGTGTATGAGCTTCTGTATCCCCATTTAATAAAGACAAATGCAATCTTCACTAATCCGTGACATAATTGCTGCAAGTTTTCCATCTGGTAAATTATTTTCTGACCATCTATCTTCCAAATGGCTAAAATATGAACATGATTAAACATTTTTACCAATAATAATTTATTACCGTCGAATCAATTCTTTACAATTTTGATCAAAATGAAATTGTTCATCCAAGGTTACAGTAAAAATTGCAAAAGTGTTTTGAAATCTTGGATCATCAATTTCTGCAATACTTTGAAGGGCCAAAGGTGCTTCACTTTTAAGTAAATCAATATTTTTAACTACCAATATTACTTTTCCATCATTCTTTTGTGATTCTTTTAATGCAGCAGTAAATAATTCTTGGCGATGTACTTGTTCAGATGCAGCATATTCAGAGTGAGTGTAGGAAAGAAAGAATTGTTTTGTTAAAGGAACAAAAGTTTGAAGAAATTTATCAGTTTTTTCAAATTCATTGCTTGCAACAATCAATGTAATTACTTTACGTCGGTCGTCAGGCAATTGAAGTTGAGAGCCAAGATAAATTAAAGTTTCAAAATGAAATGGAAAAGTATCTTGCAACATTTGATCGTAATTTAGGTGTTCAGAAGCAAGCGATGATTCATTATTAGACATTCTATCAAACAGTGCAAATATCAGTGCCAGTAAAACTACTGCTCCACTCAATTTTACAATTAAATTCCAAAAAAAATTCAAAAAATTCTGAAATCTCCGTTCTTTTCTGCTTCTTTCTGATTTTTGCAGAATTTTTAGAGCAACAGTACGATAAACTTTGAAATAAGCTTCTTCATCATGAATATATTTTTCTAATGACAAATAAACATCTTTTCGTATTTTTCTTTTAACAGCATCATCAGCATCGGAACATTCCGTAATATCTTTTCCATCTTTTATTTCACGACTTATTTCAGTAAGCATGTCTTCGGTATATTTATCAATTTGAGAAACATTCTTGTAACATTTATAGACATTTTCAAGTTTATTAGCAATATCCATTCGAATCTTAATCCTAAAAGGTTTTTTGAATAATTTGATTTATCTTTTAATGCTTGCTTACAGGTCTTGTTCTGACATTATGTTTAAGTTCCCTAAAAAAATTAAATAAAGCTATCAAAATTTCGGGATACGAGTATATAAAAGATCGCGTGAGAATAAAAATTATTTAAGACACAAGAGGTGCAAAAACAGAACAACAGAACAAACAACCTTTCGTTTGTTCTTGAATAAAAGAGAAAAAACACGCCTACAAAAAAACCTTTGTTATCATGAAATAAAAAAAGAAATGTTAAAATCTGGCAATAAACAAAAAATGAAGTGCTTTATTTTTTGCAGCAGGACAATTTTGTTTGGAAAAAGTTATATTACTTTTTTAATATGAAAGCAAAAAGAAAAACCTTACTCAGCTTTTTTGATAAGCTTCAACAAAAAATTAATGACAATTTTTTTCCTCTAATATTCTAAAAAATAATTCATTAAAAGCCAAGCCCATTTTTTGGGGGGTTTTTTTTCTATTGAGTTTGATAAAGACAAATCACAATCAAACTACACTGACTTGCTCCGTTTCAGGAGTAAATATCAATCCATTTAGGAGTAAGTGTTCCCATTTAGGGGAAAAATTACTCCTAAAACGGAGCAATAAAAGTCCACTTTTTTTTCAGTGTAGAATAAAAAGCAACGGGGGGTGTCAGAAATTTTAAAAAAGTTGGGTTTTGCAGCAACATTTACTACTTCATTCCATAAAATTATTACGAAAACTTTCTTTGCAAAATCAATATATAGCTTTTTTTAAAACATTTTGGTTGTCGTTGCTGTTATAAATGTTGCGCAGCGCTTTTCACCAAACGAACATCTAAAGATCAGACAACAATAATACACAAAGAAAAAAAAATGGCGCCATTAACACTTTTTTTTTCTTCTATTTTTTATCTTTCTTTTAGAAAAAAAAGAACATGAAAAGCTTTTCTTCTTTTTTCTCTATCTTTGAATATATTTTCAACCTAACTTTTATAATAATAAATATTAATGTTTAATTTAAAACCCTTGACAATAAATAAAAATACTCGTTTACAAACAATCAAACAACTCTTTTTATAAAAAATGATTCTTTTTTTTTTTGATGGCAATTGTCCAAAACTCGTCCAAAAAATCTGAAATTTTAAATTTAGACTCATATTGAGTCCCTTAATCGATTCGAAGACCAAACTCGATGATATCTGATATTTTAAAATTTTCGTGGTATACGGTAGATGAGTTACGGTATCGAAATTCCGGGGGTACCTAGTCACTTGAAACCCTTGCCAATCGTTTTTTTTGGACCAAAATTATCCTATGTGCAAAATTTCAGCTTCCTACGGTCATTTTGAAAAAACCGTGTCGGACAGTGTTCCTCGAATTTGAAAAAATGAGCGTTTTAAATACAAAATAATGTTAGAAAACGGTCTTAAAAATATTTTTTTACGTTTGTTTAGATGTGACAACGTTAAAAAAAATAATTTTTTTAAAAATGTATATTGTAACATTTTTTATGTTATTTATTTTAATAAATATATGTGCATATAAGACGATAAAATATAAAAGTTTTCATTTTTTTCCATTTACAAAAAATCATCATAATTTTTTGTAAATGAATTCAATAAGCTCGTCTTAGTTGCTCAACAAGACTCAAAAAGTGTGGACTTATTGAGTCAGTAAGACGCTCTTATTGAATTCATTTACAAAAAATGATGATGATTTTTTGTAAATGGGAAAAAATGAAAACTTTTATATTTTATCGTTTTATATACATAATTTTTTTATATTATTATTGCTAAAATATCCTCCAAACTTTTTGTACATGGTTAATAATTTATATAAGACATTTTAATAAGCCACATTTTCCAATAGTTTGAAAAGCTTCTGCTAAAAGTCGAGGATCTGCAAAGGCATCAGCTTGTAAAACACTTAAAAATGCCATTGTATTCTTTTTGCAAACATTACAAAATCCACATTGTAAATAGCAATCAGAATGGCTGTCAATTGTTTTATTACTTAATTCAGTGCAATCAATGTCGTTGCTTGAAACTTCTAAAAACATGTTTTTTTAAAAAATCGAAATTTTGATTTTTTAAAATTTTTTTTGAATTAAATAAAAACTAACGTTGATTAACAATTGATGTTGCTTTATTGAGAAGACATTGACCAGTACAATCAACAAAAGCTTTGCCAGCTGTATTAAATTGATTATAATATTCTATAATGGCAAAGATAAATACAGTTATTACATTCAATTTATAAAAAAAAGTGATATACCAGGTGTAAAGAATCGACGACAATAAACAATCCCATAATTCATCAAATATCCATTTGGACCACAATTAACTTGTGCTTCAAGATTATTATACCCTGAGCAATCATTATATCCAAATCCAGCAACGACAGCAGACAAAGAAAGGAATGAAAGAATTGAAGCAATCATTCTTGGAAATCAAGAATGAGTTAATTGAAGTGGTGATGGATGTTGGGAAATGATGTAATTAATGCCATATTTATACCAATTGTTTTTATTGATTTGGACCTCCTCTTTTTTGGAATAAATCCCTTTTTAAACTTTTGATCGCATAAAATTTATAAAATGCACGTATTTTTCCCCTACGGATTACATTTAAATAAATTTTGTGACAAATTCAAAAACGTTCAAAAATGAATTTTGCTCTTTTTTTTGAAAAAAATGTGATAAAAAATATGTGTAAACAAGATTATAATAAAAAACTCCATTTTGAAAGCTCCACGTTTTTATTAACTTTTATATGTATTCATGATTGATTAACATAAAAAGATTAAACTTTGGAAAAAAACTAAATTTTTTTCTTATTTTATAAAATCATAAACATTTTTTAAGTACAGTATTAAAAACTTTGAATGAGCAACTTTATGACTTCTTTGTTAACGAAGCACCAATTTGTAAACTTTTTTTACATTTTGAGATTTCATTCATGATGAAGTTTCAAATTATAAATCAATTTTTTTACAAAATGCTGCTTTTTTGTAAATCGTTTTTTTGAAGGTCGGACAAAAAAACGATATGGACAATCGCACACACACTCCACAACTGTTTAAGAATGAGAGTGATAAAGCATGAAACGCATTTAAGTATTAAAACGATCAAAATAATATATCATTTTAAGCTTAAAGCTGCAGCCACGTATGATGCATTTTATGCCTTGCCCCTGCCTGTCATAGATCGTACAAAAATATTATATTATTCTAGACGATTTTTCTTTGACTTTATTTTTCAAATTTATGCTTTTCATTTATAAAAGGCATTTTTTAAAATTTAAAAACTCTGATAGTTTATTTTAGATGGCAACAAAAAATGATAAATATTTATTTATTGAACAAAGTTTTACCACCCCCAAAAATCGAAATTGTAATTTAAATTTGAATCAAATCGGAAAATGTCCAATGTTAATTCCTGTTCAATCTAATAGCAAACCAAATAAAGATAAACATTGTGGTAAAAAAAATTGTTGCTGTAATCTTAAAAAAAATGTTTTTGCAAATTTTTAAAAAACGTTACGGTAAAAATTGTAGCTAAAAGTTGAATTTCTTATTTCTTGGATAAAGAGCTTTAAACGATGAAGTTAATATTTTTAAGTTTTTTAAAAATAGGATTGCAACAATAGATTTTAAAGTATCTGGTAATTATGAAGAAAACGAAAAATTATGGAATAAATCTTCAAAAATTTCAACTTTTAAAACTCTTAATGAAGATGATTTTAAAAAACAATGGAAGAAAGAAAATACTTTAAATGCCGCAAATAAAAGTACCCTTTCTCTTCATATTTCAGCTTATGAAAATTCAACTGAAGCTGCTGTATCAGATTTATTTGGCGATAGAAAAGTTGAAGGATTAAAAAAAGAAAAATTTGGATTAATCAAAACTTCTGAACAAAGCTTTCATGATGCTTTTAAATTTCAAGTAATATTAATAAACAAAAAATAATTTTTAATTCATTTAATTTTTTTCTAGAATCCTTTTGAATTTCCAAGACAACAAGATGGAGGAGATCAAGGTGGAATGCGAAGATTTTGGAATAAAATGGGCGGAAATGTTGAACAAACTAAAATGGCACCAGATTTTGTTAAAAATATTAAAAATTATGATAGTTATAAAGAATCTGTTGATTTACTTGTTGATCGACTTGAAACTGCTGTACAACAAAATCCGAATGTTTTAGCTGCTGTAAGTTGTTTTTTGTTTTTGCTTTTTTGCATTATTTTGATATTTATCGTTAAACATTTAAGTCAATAATTGAATGTCCTGCAAATGAAAATCCTCATGAAAAGGCTGCTGCATCTTTAACAATATATCAAACATATTTTAGTGGAGATAAAGTAAATGCTGTTAAAGAATTAATTGAAGAAAATAAAAAGCTTGGACAAATTGAACGAACTTCACAAATTCAAGCTCGAAAAGGTTGGCTTTTAAAAAGTTTTTTTTTAACAAACTTTTACATTGTCTTTTCTTATTTTTTAGCAATTCGTCATTTACGTCGCTTCTATATTGATGAATACAAAATTGCATCAGATGAACGCAATAAACTTAATAAGTGTGTCTATTTTTATTTTTAATCGATTCGTTTTCAAAGTTTTGCTCTTAAAAAAGGCAACTTCTTTGACTACTTTTTGGCGAATTTTGGTAATTAAGGCTTAACAAAAAATCGGCAAATGTTATGAAAAAAAAAGTTGTTGAACTGTACTGTTTTATAGACGTTTAAAGGAGATAAATTTTTATGACGGACAACATTGAAAAAAAAAGTCACTGAAATTCGAAAAGTGTCACACCTTTGTGACACCTTTGCCCACTTTGTCACATCTTTACAACTCCTTAAAAAAATTTTCCGGTATTTTGCAAATGCCTTACTAAAAAGATGACAGGCAACTTGCGACAAAATTGGCAAAAGTGTAACACTTTTTAAATTTCTGTTACATTATTTCTCATTCATAAGTGCAAAGATTGAACACTCTTTTTCATAGTCTTTTTTTTGAATGAATTTTTATAATTTTGTCACACAATTTTTATGTGTTACTGGGTTTTTTAACATATAAAATGTAACTTTGTTATACATTAAAATTATTCAAAATGTTTAATGTTGATACATATTTTAGAGCTCGTGAACATATGGATTTAATGAAGCATGAAGTAAAGCAAGCAAAAACAACAGAACAAATTGAAAAGAAGGCAGTATTCTATGAAGAAGCAGTTGCGGCATTTGATTCACAAGCAACAAAGGTCATTGAATGTTTATCACAACTTCCAACAATTCAACAATCACATGTCAAAGATATTGTTGAATATTTTGAAACAATTGGACAATTTCATTCCAAAATGGCTGGGGCGATTGCAAAGCGTGATTTTTAAAAGGAGGCCGGACGGTTTGAAATATTTTTGTTTTTTAACATTTTTTTCGAAATTGCACGAACCTTGTTATCACACAAAAGAACAACAGAAAAGACCTACGTTTCAAAAAAAAAAAGTAAAAAATATTTCAAACCTTCCTCCTTTAAGTGAATTTTACAATGAAGTTTTTTTATTATTTTTATTATTTATGGTGAAATTATATTAAAAGAAATTGGTATTTGATTTTTTGGACCTTTAATTTTGTGATTGTTATTTTATTCACATTAGTAAATATTTACTGAAATATTAACAATAAAATAAACTTAATAAAATTATGGCTATTGAGTTCAAAATTTATGTCATTATTTAAGGGGCGAATGCACTGCTCAATCTAAAATGAGAACTGCCTTTAATCTTTTTCCCTTAAAAAACCGGGCATATTATATTGAATGGTGTGTGTGTGTCAAGGACACTTTCAATCAGGGATTGAAAATGAGGCCGGCCCGGGCCCGACCCGGCCCCGGGCCGGGCGGGCCTTAGTAATTCTGGCCCGCGGGCCGGCCGGGCCGCGTTAAGAAGCCCGCGGGCCGGCCCGGCATATTTTTCAAATATTGTTTTTTGGTAGTTTTTATGTTTGTGGTGTGCGCAGTACGCACTTTTTCTTTTCTCATCACTATGAATCATTGTTATATTAATTCATATTGATGAAAAAAGATGCAAAAAACTATTTTTTGCAAGCTGCAGGTTTCGAAAAATATTCTAAAAAACTTTTAAAAAAACTTGAAATATTTTAGGGCCGGGCCGGGCCGGCCGTCAATTTTTAGGCCCCGGGCCGGGCCGGCCGACTTTTTCGGCCCGATTTTCAATCCCTGCTTTCAATTTCACATTTTTTTGGACATTAAAAAAATGCATTTTGAAAAACAAAAGGTTTTTATCAAAAAAATGTAAGAGCCAATTTTTTATTGCATTAAACAGAAGTATAAATGCAAAAACAGTAAATATAATAACACAAATACAGTGGTAAAAAATAAATCAAAAAAAGACCACATACGAATCTTCAAAAATTAATTTCGATATAATATATTTAAAGTACTTGACTTTTTCTTTTTTCCATCAGGTGGAGAATTTCTTCCAATATGTCCAATTGAACTTCCAGAATCATCGATACCAGCTGCTCGTCGTAATTGTGATAATTCTTCAAACGATTTTTGTAGCATTGCATGTTTTTCAAAAAAATTTGCAACTTAAACTTCTGGCATAATGTTCTATTTTGCCAAATGCTAAGTCAACGTTTTTTTGGACAACAAATATTTTTTGTAAACTTTCTTTACCAGTATTACTTCCTATTTTACAACCTTTGTGTAATAATAATGGTGAAAAAACATGTTCTAGCTGTTGATTATAAACCAATTGGGGATAATAAATTTCGTGAATCATCATGTTTAATTCAAGCGTCTTCAACAATTCCAATAGAATCAGCTGAATTTCCTGGATTTTTAACTGATACATTTAAAGAAAAATTTAAATCTTGTTGTAAATTTGCTCTTTCTTCGTAAGCTTGTTTAATTATTGTTAAAAATATTAGAGTTTTAAAATTTAAGGAAAAATCAGCTCTTGGCTTTGATTACCCCAGATCGAGAACTTGAACTTTATGGATTAAAAGAATCATCAGCTGTACCAAAGTGTCGACTTCGAGGTTTGTATTTACATAATGGTTAAATAGTTTTATTATTGTGCTTATAGTACTTTATGATGCACATCCAGAATGTTGTTTATTAGAATGGTCAGCTTCACAAAATTTGCTAATTTCAACCCGATCTTCACCTGTTATTGATGTATTTGAATCAACGGGAGTTTATTGTTATACAATTAATCTTGATGATAATCAATTTGATGTACATAAAATGATTACACAAATTAAAACGATTGCTTCAGATGATCCACAGTGTTATGATATTGGATATTTTATGCAAATGAATTCAAAATTTTCTATTTATAAACTTGGGTTAGTTTTTCATTCAATATCTATCTTTATCAAGGTTATTTTTAGAAAAGGAAATATGTTTGAACCACTTTGTACTCAGCAACTTGGACTTCCACGTGCATATTGTTTTGCTTATGTTCCATCAAAACATTTTTTAATTGTTTCAACTGAATATAACCATAAACGGACAATTGATTCTGCAACAAAATTTACAGATGTTGGACTTGGATTATATGAATGTTATGATCGAAGTGTTGTTAAAAAGGTTATCCCTGATATAACAGGTCAATGGACATCATGGTTGCCAATGATATCGGATAAAAGAACTGCAATTATTTCTCTTGAAGTTAATTTTGAAGATGAATTAATATTAGCTGTAACAAGTCGTGGAGATGCTTTAGTTTTTAATTTTTACTTAGAATTGTTGAAGCATTTAAATGGGGATGAAATTATTAGTGAAGCAAAATTTATTCAAGCTATTTGGACGGAAGGAAAGGTACGGTACTTTTTTAAGAGTATTTAAATATTACTAAATGATATCTTAGGAAATTGCTGTATTACATCGAAATGGATTAGTTATACAAGAAAATGTTGATACAGTATTTGAAAAATATTTGGAAGGTACTTTACAAGGAACAATTATTGAAGATTGTAAAAATCTTTTTCCAAGTTTTTTAACTGAAACTGGTTAGTCTATAGTATCTATTTGTTACACTCTTTCACGTTGAAACTTTTTAGAAATCTTTGCGTTAGCTGAAAAAGAAGTTTCATCTCATGCACTTGTCAGTGATAATGATTATGTTAATCAATGGTGGTTTTTTACATTATTTCGGCTAAATTTTCTTTATAAATGGATTAAAGTCCTTAGTGGAGCAGCTGTTGGACAACCGATGGAAGAAGTTGAATCAGATTTTGAGAGATTATTCAAATTTTCTGTTTACAAAATTCGTACAATTACTTTGTTACAGTATGTCAAAAAATTAGTACGTCACTTTTAGTTCAACTTTCACATTGTAACAAAAATGTTTTAGCTATCAAAAGAAGAATATGCAAAAGCTGAAGAACTTGCATTAACAGATCCTTACTTTGAAATGGATCTTATTCATAAACAAAAATGGTTGGATTTAAAAACTACTGAAATTACTCAAAGTCTTGTCGAAGATTTAAGACGGGTTAAAGATGATAGATGGGTTATTCATGAATGCCTTACATCGTCTGCAGCAGAAGTTGAAATTCAACGTGAAATTCTTAATCTTGCTGAAGAAAGAGTTGCTGATTTGGAGGATACTGCACTTTCAAACAAAGTTCAAAATGCAAAACTTCTTTTTGAATGTTTGGAAAATAGCTTTGAAGATTCAATGGAACTTTTTATTCGATATCGTTCAATGCCAATTTTAGAAGCTGCTTTACATTTGGCACAAGAATCTGCAATAAAACTGCTAATTAGAATTGTAACAGAACATGCAGGAAAACTTCAAAATTCAATTATTGCAATTCTTTCATTAATTCCAGAAGCAGTTCCAATACAACGATATCAAGCTTTAATTCCATGGACAGAAAAAGGTGAAGGACGACTTTTTGTATTGAATAAAGATTCATACAAGGGTGGAAATATTTCATTACCTGAACCGTTTACTGCCTATGACAAATTTTTATTAATAAATGCTCAAGATCCAATTCAATTTACTACAGAATGGTGCCGTGAAAGAGTTATTGCAATTGATTCAAACACTGGCTTATTGGAAAATGCTACGGCTTTCTTTAATGTTGCATTGGAACATGGATTTGAAGGTCTTCAACCAACTTTAAAGAAATTTAATTTTTACAAAGATTTTGTCTGCTTTTCATCAGCTGTTGCAATGTCATTTGATAAATTTATGAGCTTGGATTCAGTTACTTTAAGAAATGGAATTACCAAACATGTAAGTTATTTATTACGGTATCTTTTAATTTGAATTTACTTTGTTTTATATTATAGATGAAAGAATCACAAATCCGTGATAATATTAATAGAATTGTTGAATTATTTGAAGAATTCCATCCAAAAACCGCTTCTGAAGATATCCTACAAATTGTTCGAACATTTTCGCACAAAAATTTTGCAATTTTACATTCACTTTGGAGTATTCGTCGTAATCTTGTTTCAAAAGATTTACTAATAAGTTGTTTCTCTGAATCGACACTTCTTGGACCACCGCTAATTTGTACAATGGAAAAATTTGAATTTGAGCCAAAAATTGCTGAAGCAATTCAAATTTGTTTGGATTATGGATTTGAACCTCGATTTTCCATTTTGTTTGAAAGTCGAGCATCAGATGAACTTGCTGAACAACTTTTGCTAAGATTTCTTAAATCTGCTTTTCAAATGCCTGAACCAAATTGGATATTAATTTTTGATGGAATGAAAAATTTAAGAAATTTACTATTTCCTGAAATTATTGATGATCAAAAATTGATGAAAATTTTTGCTTCTGAAATGTTGACGAAACTTGCAAATGAAAGATTTCTTGGATTTCCATTTCATTTAGTTGTGGATATTAGTGCTAAAACATCTAAAAAGCTTTCATTGGAGTATGTTTTTTTTGTTAAATTTATTATTTTTTACTTTACAACTTTTAGAAATTGGCAAAATTTGCTTCTTTCAAAAAGTCTTGAATTTATTGATCGAGCTTTACCAAAACAAAATGATCAAAATTTAATGCTTGCTCGTGAAGTTTTAACCCTTATACCAGGGAAAGAAAAGCCTACAAAAGAAATTGAAAAACAAAAAGAAACAATTTCAATGATTGAAACATGCATTCAAATGGGCTCTCAAAGGCTTCCAGCAACATATCGATTTTGTTCACCAGAAATTATTTTACAAGAAGTTATAAGCTCAAATAAAAATTATAAACAAGTTAAAAAATGTGCTGAAATTAGTAAACTTTTGGGGCTTAAGCCAGCAGTTGCAAAAGCGATGGCATATTGTGCTGTTGAAGCTGCAAAATCGGATGATGTTTCAACGCTACAAAAATATATTCAAAAGCTTAATTCAACTTCTCGCGATATTCCGATTATTTATTTTGTTTGTAAAGATATTATTACTTCTGGTAAATGGCAACATGTAAGTTTTACGGGGAATTTTCTAACCCTATTGCAACATTTAAATAGTGTTGCAATAGGGTTCATTGTGTTACACTTTATCATAATGTTGTAATTCCAATAAAGTTTTAGCTTAAAGAAGACCTTGTAAATTGTATGGTTTTAAATTGTCCTGAAGAAGAACTTGAATTTTTATCAGAAGTTTTAAAGTCTATTGATATTACTCGTCGCTTTCCTTCTTCACTTCAAAAAGTTTCATCCGATTCAACCGTAAAAGAAACAATTACAAATTTTACAACAAAATTCCTTGATCCTCTTACAAAAAAAGAGAATACAAACCTTTCATTTAAAGATGATGATGAGCTACATCTTGATCCAATGTATACTTCACCAGATCATTTTCATCAACTTTCACATGGAATTGTTCCACCTCCAATTTCTCTTGTAAAAGAAAGTGGAGATGAAATGTTGCTTGAATCTGCAAAACAATGGATTCCATATTCAACAACGGCAGCCATTGTTACAGCCGCATTAGCAGAAGATACAACAAAATGGGCAAATCATGATATTTTGAATAAAGCTTCCGTGGGATTAAAGAAACTGATTGAATTAAATGAAAATATTCCATTAAAAGTACTTGAAAGAATCCCAACAGAAATTTTGTTAAAACTTGCTGAAGAAAAGCTTGATGATGGTGAAATTACAGCTGTTGAAAGGATACTTCGAGCAGGATGTAATCGAGAAAGATTTTTTGAAGATGCAGAATATCGTGAAGATTCATTACTTGGTTTAATTATGTAAATTTTATAATTTTTTTTGATTAAAAATAATGAAAAAATTTCAGGACAAAAAATAAATCAATGATTATGGATATTCAAGAAGTTGCAAAACAATTTAATGTTTCATTATGGAAGCTTCATAT
The DNA here is from genome assembly GCA_963922195.1 of Panagrolaimus sp. PS1159. Lineage (NCBI taxonomy): Eukaryota > Metazoa > Nematoda > Chromadorea > Rhabditida > Panagrolaimidae > Panagrolaimus > Panagrolaimus sp. PS1159. The sequence goes on from CAWUHW010000005.1 coordinate 1,595,815, forward strand.
GTCTTTAATTGAATATATTTTAACAGAAGAAGAGTAAACTATTTTTAAACCTTTATTATTATATATTAAAAAATTTTAGTGTAACACCAATTGAAGCAAAAGATTTAATTAAAGAATATAATTTACGTGAAAGTCTTTGGGAAGATCAACTTGCCCTATATCAAAGCCTTCGACAATCTGTTCTTGCTTTATTACCAGAAAAAGATATTAATCGGTTAAAGCTATTTTTAAGCTTCTTTCGACCACCTGAACCTGAAATATATTTTTTTAAATCTTTAAATTCGATTATTAAAGTTGATTCAAGTATGTGATTTTAACTTGAATACCGTAATCAAAGTAAGGCAAAATCAAAATTTCGATTTCAAAAAGTTCCAAAAACAAATCTAAATTATGAAATTTCGATTTTGTGAACTAAAATTATTTTGATATTTTGTTTTTTGACTTAAAACCTTTTTTTGGTAATTTCGATTTCGGCTTATAGATTTAGGTTTTACAGAATACTGCCATAACCTTAAATTTTTTAGGCATAAATTTACGAGAATTTTTAAAAGGTGAACAAAAAACAATTTTATCATGGACAAATTCTGTAACTGCCAAGCCAACGATTGATGAAGAATTTATTGCATTAATTCCATTCTTTAAGAAGTTGTCAAATTCTGATGAAATTATTTCCAAGCTTACAGCATATCTTCGAATGTCACCAAATCTTTCATCAACTCGAAGAATTCGATTTTTATTTTATTTAAATGATAAAAAGCCTGAACTTTTAATTGATCAAATTTCAGCTGATATGGTGCGTTTTTAAATTTTAGATTTTTGTATATTTAACAATGCTCTTTTTTTAGTCATCAAATGAAGAGGAAATGTTTTGGAATGAAGTTTTAAATGGATGGGATACAACTGAAGATAAATATGAAAATCGACTATTGGAAAAAATTCGTCGCCGATTACATCATTTAAAATCTGCTGCAACTTCTTCAACTGATTCTGTTTCAACAGCTTTGAAAAGCAATGAAGAAACTCAAAAATTTGAAATGAGACGACGTGGTCGTTAAAGATTAAAAATTTTGTATGTTTTTCGGGTATTTATTTTTGAAAGTGCTTTGCCTCTATGTTATGTTTTTGAATTTAATTATAAATAATGCTTATATTTTAATAAAAACACATTTTATAAAAAAAGTGCAATATGAAGAAGACTTTCACAAAATAATACAATCAATAAAATAAAATTTTTATGATATAATTATTTTTTAGAAAGAATATTTTGAAAAAATTCTTTTATTTCTTTTTTGTACAGCAAAAAATTTAATTAAATACACAGGTACAGGATGTCCAGGAAAAAAATCATGGATGATATTTTTTCGGTAATATATTAATTTATACCCCTTTTTCGAATGAAATTTACCCCTAATTTTTTCATCTCCCCTTTTTTGGATGAAATTTACCCCTAATTTGATGAATTTCATAATAAAATCACCCCTAATATGGCTGAATTTTACCCCTGATTTGGCTGAAAAAAATTAGGGGTAAATTTCATCTAAAAAAGGGGTACCAATTAATACTATACCTATTTTTTCTGATGTTTTTTTTGCTTAAGATTTCTGTTTAAAAGAAGCTTTTATTATTAATCTTATCTTTGTCAGTTTTCGTTGCCTATTATTTATTTTACTAAAAATTCCATTTTATTTGATTTGGTAAATGTCCTTTTTGATGATTCATTTCTTTCCCCTTTTAGCTGTTTATTTCTTTCGAAATATCGGCACCAAATTGTTGTGCTCATTGCAGCTGACTGCCAGTTTTTCACTTTTTTTGAGAGAGTCATGTTGTGAAAACACAGAACAAAGAGATCGCAGTCAGTTAGAGTAGTAGCCATTTACAAAAGGGTGCAGGGCAGAGAGATCGCAGTCAGTCGATTAGAGTACGAAAGTGGAGTTTTAATCGATAGCATTTGCCGTTTGGTTGCATTGAAAGAAGCACAAAATTTAGTTTACCCATTTTCGGTCATTCTTTTTATTTCCAATCTACTTTTTTTTACTTTTTGCTCCGCACTTTTATATTTCAGGTTTTTAATCGCATATTTTTAGAATAAAATTTCCGTGTAATTTGTTTATATGTCTCAAAATAAAGCTTCAAATTCTACAAATCGAAAAAGAAAAGCTCAAGATTTAATGATTCTTCCTTCAAAACAACTACATTTTCGAGGTCCATATCGTCGCCAAAATTGGCCATTTCGTAATACACTTATTGATTACATTACAAAAACTCCATCAAATGCAAAAGCTTGGAAAAAATTGATTCAAAGCTGCAAATATTTTTTTGCAAAAAATCCAATTATTGTTGTTGATCGCTTGGATTTTAGGCCAGAATGCGTAGTATCTACAAATTCATCTGCTGGTCGACTTGAAAAACATATTCTATCAAACAATGTTTCCTATAAATTTTGGATTGCTGAAACAGTATTTATGACTTCCAATCTGAAAGATGTTTCATTAAATGTTCAACAAATTTATCGTTGTGATGTTACGGAATTACGTCTTTATCGCCAAATTCTTTTATTTAATGAATTTTTATTTTTTTCACGGAATGTTAAATTTTTATATTTGAATTATTCTTGTGTAGAAAATGGAAATGGTACAATTGTTCCTTTGGAAAAACTTGTAAAAAATCTTGTAAATCTTAAACAAATCGAGGGGTAATTTTTAATTTTATTTTTTGTGTTTTACAAATTTGTTTTTAGTTCAAATTATCCCTTTCGTTTATGTATTACATCGAATACAGTTAAAGAATTATTGGAAATTCCACATTTCTTCCAAATTCAAAAATGTACTTTGATGAATATTCCAGAAGTCTTTGATATTGAAACATTTTTTATTTATTTAAAGGTAATCTTTCAAAATTATATGTATTTTATAATTAAAAAACGAATCTTTTTTAGAAAAATAAGTATACAAAATTCTATCTTTGCTTTGCTAATTCAATTTCACAAGCTTTTAAAATTCGTATTGGAAAAATTGTTGATGAAATTCTTCAAACTGAAACACATGATTATAAACCACCATGGATTAGTTTTGATGGACTTGATGAAGAAAAAGATCGTAAAATGTATTATCTTTACGAACGTTCTTCTGAATTATAAACATGTGTCATATGTTTTGTTATTTAAAATCAATAAATTTGTTTTTACGATTTCTGCCTCTGTTTTTAGCATTTTAAAAAGTAATTTAATAAACGTTGGAATCAAGCGTCCGGTTGGTTTTTCCATATCTCACGATTGGTCCTGAGCTTGTGTCTTACATATTTAGAATTAGCAAAAAAAAACTGTATCGGATAGCAGAGAGCTTTTTCTGCTTTCGAATTGCATTAAAATATTATCAACAAAAATAGTGAAAAAAGTGGACAGCTCCATGTAAACCTTTCTCTATTCATTCTGAGCTTAAATAAAACATTTATGTTTCATACCTTATGAATTTTGAACCAGAAAAAAATTCTCATAGCAAAGAGCTTCTTAAAAACAAAAACTACACTAACAAGAATAAAACGTTACAATTTGCCACCGTTTTTCGTGTTATGGTGTTAAAAAGATTTCCATAGTAAAAAAATGTTACCGGAAACTTTAATTTTAATGTAAGATCTTCGAAAAAAGTAAATGTAAAATATTTTCACGTTTTCTAAAAAGCATCAATTTGTTAAAGGGAATATTGACGTAAAGTTAAAAAAAAATCCGATTGACTTCAAGTTGCTATCGCACGTTCAGCAACGGGGAAGAATGCATCGCGTGTTTTGTTACGGGTTGAAACACATTTGTTTCCGTTGAAATTCTTTTTGCTTGGCACTCAATTTAATAAACGGAATATTTATTTCTTTTTCAGGGATTTATAAGGCCTTTGGGTGATCAATTGAATAAAAAAAGAACTCAAAGTCAGAAAAAATAAAAAACAGTCAAAAAGGAAATAAAAAAAAAACTTGGATCGGCTGCGAAATACAAATGACTCATATTTTTCGTTTTTGTTGTTATCTTTTTTTTTTCGTTGCCTGACTGAATGAGACATAGAGGGAAGCGTTTTGGTACGGTTTAATTTATGACGAATTCTTACTTATCTATTTCATTTAACAAGAATAATTCTACACTTTTTTTTATTGAGAAAACAAAAACCTGCCAAAAATCAAGAAAATCATTCGTAGTTTTTTTACATCGTGTGTGTAATAAATTTTCAATATTTTTATTGCCACAAGTTTTTTATAAACAATTGCTTTTTTTTGTTTTAAAAAAATCAAAATTTTTTGTTGAATAAATTGTGAACATCATCAAAAAAATGGAGAACCGAGAAAATATTTCAGCAGAGGAATCAACGTCCTGTGGCAATTCATTTACAGAATTTTTTTTTGAAACTTTAATTAATTTATGTTGTAAACTTATTTGTATGGGTTGCAGCGCATCATGATTGCTGCAAATATTACTATCATATTTTTATTTGGCTGTATTTTATAACGTATTATAAACACCATTTTTCTTTATAAATTTTAATAAAAATTTCATTTTAATTTTTCCAAAATAACTGCGATATTTCCATAAAAATCCCATTTTATAATTACTGTTTAATTGTAAAATAGGTTTTAGCTTATATTATAGATGTTTTAGAAATATTAATTGTTGTTTATTATTAAAAAAGTTGATGTAAAGGAAAAGCATAATGAAAAAAATATTATTAAATGTTCAAAAAATATATAAAATTGAAATAACGCAGATGAAAAAAACGCAGTTTTCAAAAATGTTTTTTCGTCGAAGTGCAATTTTTGATTTTCTTTTTTTCTTCTTCAAATGTGTTTCATCGCTTTTAAAGCAAACTTTCAAAAAAAATCAATAAAAAAGGACGTTTTGGAAAAAAGCGGAGGATAAAAATATTGTTTTATGCCTTTTTTCCATTGATTGATTTTTAACAATGTTGAAAATAAGTATTCTTTTTTGAAGTATGATTTACCCTCCTTATTTTTCTTCTTGTAAAGTTTTAAAAATTCAAAACGCATTTTTTTGCAGGGTTTTTTTTAAAATTTTTATATAAACAAAATTTAAAAATAAAAGAAAGTTCGATTGTTTTTGTTCCTTTTATTTTAAAATGCAATAAATAAAAAAATATCCCACTTTTTAGGAGACTAAACTCCTAAAGATTTGAATCATTTGTTTTGATTAAGTAAATTTTTAAAGTAAAAAATTGCTGAGGAAAAGATCAAAAAATAATAAAAACTTGTTTATTTTTTATTTTCTAAAATTTCAACATAGAACGTAAACATAACAAAGATGATAAGAACAATAGAGGTGAAAAAAAATCAGCTATGATTTGTTCATAAAAAATTTATTCAAATTTGCTAAAGGGTCAGATGTCATGACATTTTATTGTTGTCGAAATGCCCGTTTTGCAGCTGTTTCAAATTGTTGAAAATTAACTGGGAATGGCATTTCAGGATCCAAAAATGTTGAACATGCTTCAGGAAGTGGAGCACCAATTTTTGAGCAAATATCTGAATGTAAATATAATTCCATCAATGAAAGACGGCTAAGATTTTCTGGTGAAATTTTTTCAAAATCTTTATGACTTTGTTCAACTTTGGCATAATCTTCATCATTTGGTTTTGCAACGAATGATTCTAAAAAAATTATTTTAATAATTATACATGATTTCAAAAAGTTTGAAAATTTTTTACTTCCATCAAGATAAAAAGAATATTTGCATTCAGTTCCAAGATTATTTGTAACATCAGGATTTTGTTTACACTTCTTTTTTTCATATCGAACAACGTATCGCTTTGTAATTTCTTTGAATTCTGGATGATTACTAAATTTATCATGTGTTAAAATAATTGCACCATAATCTTTTGCACATTTTAACATTGCTAAATCATCTGTTTCTTTTCCTTCCTTTAATGGATGAATAATAAGGCCCATAGCTTTAAGCTCTTTTAAAAGATATGATAGCTGTGTTACATGCGGCTTTAAAGTTCGTTCACTTGCAATTACTCGAACAGTATAACCCCGAGCAACAAAAAAATGTACAACTGGAATAATATGAAATGCATTTTTTCGACTAAAATTTTAATTTAAATTAAAAATTCTGAGAGTGTATTTTTTACCTTTCATAAAATGGACATGAATAATTTGTTGCAACTTTTTTGAAAACAAACATAAAATTTGCTGCATCAATAAGAATCAAACGGGGTATTGGCTTTAATTTATCCATAATTGTATAAACCTAAAAAATAGACTTCATTAATTCGACGATAACAGTCGATTAAAAAATGTAATATTTTTTACGAAAAAAAAAACTGAGAAAAATATTTCAATTTTTAATAAAAAAAATCATTCAATTGCATCGGAAAAGAAGAAAAAATGTTTTGTTCAGCATTTTTTGCAAATTAGATGAAAAAAAAAATGTACGTCTTTTTTAAAAGCAAGCTATGGCATTTTCTTTCTTTTCAACAGAGAGCGCGTCTATTTTGCAAATGGTGTACTTCCACCTCTCTTGTTTTTTTAAAAAAAACCGACAAGGACGGTTTAATTTTTGCCACAAGTGAATATTTTTCAAAGTTTTTTGAAAGCAGTAGCCCTGCCATAGGACAGAATTTTCTGATTACTTATCATCAAAAAATATGCATCAAATGGAGATGAAATTACATTATGTGGTATTCATTTTTTGAAGAAAAAAATCATCTCGATGACGCCTTATTTTAAGACGACAAATAATCCATAAATACTCTCCTACTTTTTTGTAGCTTCCTGGTTTCAGCTTCCAAAAAAAAAAGAAAACTATTTAACTCCAGCAAAAATTAAACCCACCCCCTTGATTTTTTTTTTAAAACATTAAGTGAAGCACCATGTTAAAGGAGGCGGACCCTTTGATCCATTTTTTAAAAAAAAGGATTTTGAAATATTTCTTTTTTTTCCAAACCATCGATATTCGTGATCAGGGTGACTCTTGAAACGAAAAAATATTTCCATTGTTAAAAAAATAAAAACAATGGAAGCTACATTTTCGTTTCAAGAGTCACCCTGATCACGAATATCGATGGTTTGGAAAAAAAAGAAATATTTCGAAATCCTTTTTTTTTAAAAATGGATCAAAGGGTCCGCCTCCTTTAAAAATGATCCATTCGAATACAGGCTCGGTCATTTCATTTTTCTTTGAATGAGAAGTGAGAGAATAATATTAAAAAGAAAAACATTGCTTTAAAAAAAATTGGAGAGACAGCTGAAAAATGACTCATAAAAATGAAAGTGAAAATGGTAGAAAAAGATCGGTGCCATTTACAACCTTTTCTTTTCAACCCAAAAAATTGATTGGTATGCAAAAATATTTTTAGAAAAGCTTGAGTGATTCACATAAAATAAATTACAAATACCACTGCAGTGGTACGATGGCTCAAAAAGCTAAAATAAAATACTCCAAAAAAAAAACACATAAAGAGAAACAAAACTGAATCTTTTTCAAATTGAACAAGCATAAAAAAATTTAAAGGTGAGAATAAATCGCAAAATCGCAAAAAGCTTGTTCCATTTAAAATTTACTTTTTCTAAAATGTATCAAAAGTGACAACAAAAAATTATTCCTTTCCTTTAATGATTTTCAAATGTGTTAAAGTATTTTTTTTGAGAAACAAATAGTGCACTATATAGTGTAAAATAAAGCTTTTAGACCCTGCCTATTATTTTTAAAGATACAAAAAAAAATTTGTTTCACTTTTCATGCAAAACTTTGATTTTGAATATTACGTTTCACTTTTCTCAAAATGTATATAAATTAACCAGCAAAACATTGACAATATAAGAATGTAAGACAAAAAAAATATTTCTTTTCCGAAAATTTTCACACACTTTTTTGGCAGCTGTAATATTTTGTTCAATAAATGTTTCGAAAGAAAAAGTGTTTTTGTGAACGCTTTTTTCTTTTCAATGTTACGAAAAAATTTTGTTTTAGACAGCTCGTGTTGGAATTGTCATATCAGCTAGTCTTTGGGCTGATCAAAGACCATCTCCTCATTTTTATGTTGATTTTAAAGGATTTATCAATGGCTTTTTTACATATCCGAGAACCATTACATTTACAACTCATCTAACACAAGCTATCCGAGATATAGTTTTATATGGTGGCATAAGCGATATTGCAATGTCCATGAATTTATCCCTTTATGCAGATAATTATACCCCCGATGAATATTTTGCAAAGCCATTATTCGGTGGTGAAGGTGATCGTCCAAACCTCCCAAATGCTATGATTGCCATTACCCGGAGCTGATAATAGCAATGTATCTCTTGCTTTAAGTCGAATCCGTAATGCTGGTGTTCAAGTATATTCCATTGGATTTGATGATTTACCAAAATTGCACAGTTGCAAGCAATTTCTGGAAATCCTGCAACTGCATTTTCAACAACACCTGAAAATTTGGCAAATATCATTAAACAGATTTGCACCGGTGTTTAAAAGCACGCTTGATTAAATTATGTTATGTTTGATTTCTGGCTTTGATATACAGTTTATAACATCCGCTATTGATTTTTTTCTTGATATTTTATAAGGTTACATTATTCTAGTAAAAACTTTTTACTACATAATAAAAGCTCCATTTTATTACAAATATTCGTGCAAATAGCTGTCGTAATAATACAGGGTGGTCACGCTGGACAACCCCCAAAACAAATTAAATTTATACTCCAGGGCTGCAAGTTTTAAAAAAACTGCTTAGGGGGATCGATAGCCTATATCATGGGATTTTAAAATGTGGTTTTGGAATTTCTACCGTAACCCTCGAAATTTTTTGGTCACGCAACGAAAACCTGAAAAAGCCAAAATTTTCGAATTTTGATAAAATATCATTTGGGATGGCTAGAGGACCTCTTTAGAAGACTCTATGCCAAAAATCTCGAAAAAAAATTTTCTTTGAAATTTTATCAAAATTCGAAAATTTCGACTTTTTCAGGTTTTCGTTGCGTGACCAAAAAATTTCGAGGGTTACGGTAGAAATTCCAAAACCACATTTTAAAATCCGATGATATAGGCTATCGATCCCCCCAAGCAGTTTTTTTAAAACTTGCAGCCCTTGAGTATAAATTTAATTTGTTTTGGGAGTGATCCAGCGTGACCACCCTGTAGTTCTTTTTAACCATTATAATTATTATCACATATGTTACATTATTGCATATTTTTTGTTATTATTACATGATTTCTTAAAAATTTATGTATTACAAAAATAGATGAAAAATCTGAATCAATTAAAGTAAAATTTAATAAATATCAAGGTATATATTACATTTTTATCAATTTTGAAAGTTAAATAAATTTCATTCATACAAACATTAAAACATGTCGACACAATTACAAAATTGAATAAACCACTAAAAAAGTTGCAGTTATTTAAGTTTTCCATTTTTTTCAACAAATGGGCCATCTAAATGGTGAACAACTTAAATAGCAAAAAAAAACAAAAAAAAATGTTTTAAAATTTATAGAAGAGAAACAGAAAAAAAGTGTAAATCAAAAATTTTTCACAAAATTGATGCAAGGTCTTCTTCCTTTGGTCGTTGTTTTATGATATATTTATCTCCAGGCTGAAAGTTTTATATGTACACACGAATCGAGTTGTTTACAATACCCGTTGTTTTGTATTTGAAAAGTTAAACAGTAAAATAAAAATAGTATGGTAAAACTGTGCAAAAATAACTGTTAAAACTGTATGTTAAGGTAAAAATAATTGTGTACTTTTAAACTTGCCCGGGTGAACCATTGAGGGCATGGTTTAAGTTTATTAACCGGCCAACTTTATAAAAACATTAACAAGGGAACCGTTTGACATGTGAATTCGCTTTTGAAACGGGACCTATTTTAGAATACTCCCCTGATATTCAAACGTATTTTCCCAAATTATGAGCTGCCCCTTCCCCAAAAATATTTTTTCACCTAATCGACTATACTACTATAGTATACGTTATCGTGTGCTACTTATACCAATTAATTTCTTAAAATTACATTTTTGCAGTTTTATAATGACTCAAAAAGTTACAAAATAATTATTTAACAACGGAACACTAATTATGAATTAACCAGAAAGCGTAAAATCCAAAAAATTAGTGATTAACTGGTGTAAGTAGCACACGATAATGTATACTATAGTAGTATAGTCGATTAGGTGAAAAAATATTTTTGGGGAAGGGGCCGCTCATAATTTGGGAAAATACGTTTGAATACCAGGGGAGTATTCTAAAATAGGTCCCGTTTCAAAAGCGAATTCACATGTCAAACGGTTCCCTTGTAATTTATAAATAAAAGAGCTAATTAACGTTTTTTAGCTAAATATTAAAATGTCAAAAAGAAAATTTTTTTTTTCAAAATTAAGGGTTTCATCATTTTTTTATTCTACTGAAATACAAAAAACAACTTACATATATTCTATCGAGATTAATGATGTGTGGATTTATTTGACGGAATTGCTTAATTGTGATTTGAAATTTTTCACAAATATGGGTTACAGTGTCATCATAATCAACAATGTGAGCTGGATGTGGTGCTTCACTTAAATTGCAATAGCACTGAAAATCTGAAGGAGCAGGATTTGAGTTCATTTTTTTAAAGTTTTTTTAAAACTTAACAAAAAATCTTATGCTTCTCATTTTTATTTTTACTGATTTGATTGATAATGATTCATTTTTACGCCCTTTTTTAACGTTCATATATAAAAAAAACAAGTGATAAGAAACTTATTTACATCATTATTTCTGTTTTTTCAATTGTTATAACAAGCTGTTGAAATGATGTTATAAAAAATCGCAAAATTTTGCTGAAAAGAACCGATGATTTTTGTAGAAAAAGTTCAATAAAAAATTAAAGAATGAATAGTTGTTATCGGAACAAATTGGGTATTTCAAAAGAATGGTGACGTTCAAAAAACGCAGCAAAATGTAAATTTCAGCATTTTTTATCAAATGAGTAATACACAGATTATCACAAAAGTAAAGGCGTATGAAGGATAATTTTTTCTGGCTAACTCAACTTTAACTTAAATGTGATGAAAATTATGTATGCGATATCAACTTTACTTATGTCTTTAACAAAAGTGATGAAGTTATTTACAAAACAAACCGTAAAAAAAAAGAAAACTGATTTTTTTATTTGTCTAAAATGGATTCAACTAATTTTAGACTCGGTCTTCTTTGCATCTTTTTATCTTAGCATTGTTTTAAAAAACTAAACTAAACTATATTTTATTTTTATTTTATTTTCTTTTATCCCTTTAACTTTTATCTAAACCTTTTCAGATGCCCGTTTTTATTTATATTTTGTTAGGTTTAATTACGCAACATTTGAGCTTGCACCTCAATAAACTATCCTGCATACTTTCTAAACTCTGATCAATCACATAAAACTTCATGCCGCCCGCAAAAAGTCTGCCCACATACAAGCGGCGGTCGGCCGTATTTCTCATCACAAAGTGTGACACATAAATTGCTGCTTCTCATGAATCTGGAACCGATTTTTCTGATTTTCATGTGGATAAATATATCAAAGAAGTGATAATGGTTATTTTTTACCGAATTTGTTTAAATTGTTTTGGTTGCTCAGAATTTGAGTTTAAAGATTTATTTCCATAAAACTACTAAAATATAAAAAAAGGATTCATGTTTTAGCAGTTTTAAAATTTGCAATAAAAATATTAAAGATTTTTTAAAAAATATTAAAAATAAAATGTTACAAATTAATAAAAAATATTATTTAAAAAAGAATAATTCTTCTTTTATGTCATCATCACCAGTGTTGGCGGTCTTTCGGTCCTGTATTTCGGTCCGGTCCGGTCCGGTTTTTCGGTCGACCGAGACCGTGGACCGGAAAAATTTTGGTCCGGTCCAAACGATCAGGACCGAAGCCAAAAATTTTCGGTCCGGTCAGAAATTTTTTCATATTTTTTCCATGTTTTTCACTTAAAAACCGTTAAACTTTTAATCCAATGAAGAAATTATGATAAAAAACCCAGATATTTTTAACAAAAAAGGTCTAAAAAATCAAAATCAAGGAAAGAAATCCGGTCTTTCGGTCCATTTCGGTCCGGTTTTTCGGTCGACCGAGACCGTGGACCGGAAGAGTTCCGGTCCGGTCCGGACCGGATTGGACCGAAGACCGAGAAATTTCGGGCGACCGCCGACACTGATCATCACAACATTAAAAAGCACTATCATCGCACGGTCCATCTTCTACCTCATCATCTGTTTCACTATTATAAATTTCAAATTCACTGTCTTCATCTTCGATATCTGTATTACTGCTTTCATTATCCGTTACATCTCTCGCATTATCGTCTGCTACATTATCATCATCATCATCATCATCATCAACACTACTTTCTTCATTTCCTTTATCATAAACTTCTTGAATTTCAGGAAGCTTGAAAATCCATTCTTTAGTATTTTTTACAAACTTCAAAAGTTTATCCAAACATTTTTGAGTTATAACTAGATCGTCTAAAATATTCTAAAACAAAATATCTTAGATTTTTATTTACAGAATTAATTATTTACATTTTGTTCTTCATCGGACATCTCCCATTCAGCCTTTTTTTCTTTATCGTTAAATTCCTTTAATTTATCGTCCATGACACTCATTATTTTGTTCAATATTCTTTTCAAATCTTTAAAACTGAATTCAAACATCATAGCATTGGCAGTCAAAATTTTTTTTGTATCATCTTCTTTATCAAGAAAGAATGAAAAAATTGGTAATGGAAGAATTTTTTGTAGAAAATTAAGAATGACTTTGCATAAGGTAGTTATAAATTCAGCATCTTCATAATTTTTTACTGAATTTTTTAGCTGAAAAATCACATTTAGTATCAAACATTTAATATTCCAAAGCTGAAATGTGTGAGTTGTTAAAGAAAAAAGATAAGCTACCATTTGAATCATTTCATATTTTTGTTTAAGATAAAGACTGTATTTATACTCTGGAAATACCCAACGCTCGGTTAAATCATTTTCATAAGTAGTAAATGTGTGGTTACATTTAATACAGGTAACGTAACCATTATTTTCAAACTGATAAAATTCCTATAATTACTACATCTTAAAAAACATTGATATTTACAAAAAACAACTGACAAAACATTTTGGACAAATAATATCGTATTGGCCAAAAATTAGATCGTATTCATCACATTGTCGGATCCATTCTTTAATTAAAATACATGGAAATGATGGATGTGGAATATTATCACATTTAAAACAAAATGAAAAGTTGCATTCACAAATAATTTCATCAACTTCTGTTGACTCAATTTTGATAACTTTTTTGCAACCTTTTAATTCATTTGGACACCGTTTTAATGATGGATTTGACCGAATGAATGAATTCAACATCGTTTCTGATGATAATGAAACGGTTAAATCGATTTTATTCTTTTTGATGAAACCTTTAAAAGAATCGGCTTCAGAAAATCTGCAAAATAAAAGCTCTTTAGCTATCATCTTTTTTTCTTCAAGGGTGAAAACATTTACTTTTTTTTAAAAGATAAAAAGTATTTATAAAACCTGAACTTTAACAACAATAAATAATTTACAAATGCTCACCTTTCAAGCAAATTATCACAATTCCAATTAAAACCATATAACAACTTCTGGCAATCCAATGCTGAAATTCCATCAATAATTTCCATTGTTTGTTTAACAAGTTTCATAATTTCTTTTTCCATGACATCGTCAATTGTTAAAATCTGTAACATGGACTTCGTTTTATAAGATAATTAGTACATAACAGCACTCTTACCTGATATTTTCGTTTATCAGATTGTATTATTAGTCCACGAAGAGTAAATTTTTCTTGAATAAAATTCATAATTATTTCTGAAAAAAGACAAAAGCCATTTTAGCATTTATTAATTTTTTTGCAAAAACAGAATAGTGCAGTTCCTCTATAAAACGAATGCCCGATTTATTGTGTAAGAAATAATTTTTGCCCAATTTTCGAAAAAAGGTTAAATAAATGTAAAACGGATTCCATTAATTCACTTCGCAATTAAGTTCTACGGTTAAATTTTAGCCACCACATATGTTAATTAATCTTTTTTTTTTCCTTAAATAACATTTAAAAAATATCATACTTCTTTGTCTAAACATTAAAAAAAACTACATATTTTTTCTGCTTAAAAAGGAACTGATTAGTTTAGGATTTTAATTTCTCTTTAATTGCTTCTTTTTCTCCTTTCTTTGTGAAAATTTAGTCTTTGCTTAAATAAAAAGGCACACCTCTTTATAATGCAAAGTGATAAAAATGATAAGAAATGGTTATTTTTTTTCTGTTAAAACCTTTATTTGTTAGATCTTTGTTGTTGAAGAAAGCATTTTTTAATTACCCTCTTTTTTCTGGAGAATCACAAAGGAAAAAAGAGAAACGCATTCGCAATATAACACGTGATAATTAAAAATATTTTTGACCAAACAAAAAAAATGAGAAAAAAACACGAAATTTACTCATAATTTTTTAAATTTTGAATCTGACATTTTTTCTCATTAGTTCCTCAAGATTATCGTAAATAAGATATATTTTAAAAATAATTTTACTTTATCGTCTATTACATCATTTTATCAAACTTTCTATTGTTTGATATTTTTTTGAGGCAATTTTTTTTGCCTCCAACTAGGCATGGCATCGGGGCGACTTTTTTAATGCCCGGCCCGGCCCGGCCCGGGTAAAAATTTAATTTTTAGTATTTTTGCCTTGGTCCCCCCTGTGCAGTTTTTTTCAGAAATCGTGAAAATCAAGGCCCGGGCCGGGCCGGGGCCGGGGATTTCCGGGTTTACCCGACCCGGTGCCATGCCTACCTCCAACTTTGTTGAGGAATCGAACTCGCGACCGATTGGTTTAAACGCAAAAACGTTACGCCACTCGGCCATTAAGTCGTTTGCATTACTTTTTATGCTTTTAATGGCTTTTTAACAATAAAAAATGATAAAAATGATAACATTTAACAAATTATTAAAGAAATAACCAAAAAAACTCCCTTTTTTGTCAAAGAAACGCTTCCTTTTTTTCGTGTTCGGAGAAAGGCAAGTTTCGTCACTTTTTTTTTAATGTGTGAATGGCCGAGTGGTATAACTTTTTTGCGTTTAAACCAATCGGTCACGAGTTCGATTCCTCAACAAAGTATGAGGCAAAAAAGAATTGCCTCAAAAAAATATCAAACAATAGAAAGTTTGAGGCAAAAAAAATTGCCTCAAAAAAATAGCAAGCGATCGATTCATTGTTACATCAACGACGTTGATAAAATGATATGATCTGCTGATACGGATGAAAATAAATTAAAATTTGTGTTTATTTGAATATTTCTTATATCAAAAAAATCTGAGGAAAAATTTATTTCTATGATCAATTTTTGAAAAATACGAGGAAATTTTCCTTTTTATCACATTTTTTTGTTTGTTCGAAAAAATTTTTAATTATCACGTGTTATATGAAGAAATCATACTACCTTCGACGGCTTTCACAAATTTTTTTTAGCCTTGCCAACAAATACCTTTACATCCACATCGACAACAAAAGCATCGAAAAATCACAATTACAGTTTTCTTTTTATATCAAGTTGCATTATATTTGTTTTGTTTTGTGGACTTTGTTTATGCTGTCGTCGAAAATATATATATATATATATAGTGCTTTCAGAAATATAAAAATTTGTATTAATGCATAAACACTTCTTATTATTATTGATTTAGTGCCAAATAAAGCTATATACACTTCTAATCTATCACGAGCTTTTTTTATTTGTCCCATTTCATTTTTATGTTTTTATTTATTTTACCATTTCTTTGTCCATTTTTAACTCATCTTTTTTTTGTAATAAAAAATAGAACAAGTGAAGTTGAAAAAATGTTTTCTGTTTTGAAAGATTTTTTAAAATGTGTAGAAATTTTCCATATAAAAATAAACCCTGCTCTAAACAGTTTTTCAGATTTTTTGTGCTTTACTTAAACTGGAAGTTTGATTTTTTTTGAAAATCAAGAAATTTTTTTTTTGAAAAAGGTGCAACGCTGCTATTTCACTAACTTTTTATGCTCGTTGTTCTAACTCGTATGTATTTTGCTTATGTCCTTATCATTAATTTTTATGGATGGTTGTCCTCAAAAATGCTGTGTTCAAATTTTTATTCGTCTTTTTCTTTTTTTTTTGTAACAAGGTTTTTAAAAAAGAAAAAATCGATTTTTCGAGAATTTCAACTAAATGTGTAATTACTATTTGCTATTACGTACAATAACAGAACGAAATTGTTTGTTTTCAGTAAAAAAGGATATAAAAAATTGCTACTGAAAGCAGCTTTGCTCGGCGGACACAGTTTAAAAAAAATATGTCTAGAATTCTTAAAGATGACAAACCATCAGCTTCTAATAAATCTATCCCTTTAGCGCTGATATTTGAAGAAGATGTAAGGCTTTAAAATGTAAGAATTCTAATAAATTTATTTTCAGATTCATTTGTTGGATAGCTTAGGTGAAGGAGCTTATGGTGACGTAAAACGTGGAAAATGGATCAAATCAGAGAAAGAAAAAATTGATGTTGCAGTTAAAATTTTACGTAATGTCTCAAATAGTGTTAGGAAAGAAGTGGAAGCTGAAATTCAGATAATGTCTAAATTACAACATCCAAATTTAGTAGTTCTTTATGGAGTTGTACTTGGTGATCCAATGTTTATGGTATGGGTTAACCTTTTGCACGTTTAGGAAGTGTTTTGCACGTTATCCTTAATCAACTTATATTGTTCTGCACTTTTTTAAAACATGCTTTTAAAAAATATCGACATTTTTTAAATTTTTTATTTGCCAGGCAACTAAACAAATCCCTTTTTATTTCAGGTTATGGAATTTTGTGATGGTGGTTCGCTATTTAATCGTTTGAGATCATCAGCAAAACCATTACTACTTGTACCTCAACTTTTAAATTATGCGCTACAGATAGCTTCAGGAATGAAATATTTGCAAGAAAAAGGATATATTCATAGAGATTTAGCAACCAGAAATGTATTGTTAAAAAGTGAAGATGAAATTGTAAAACTTTGTGACTTTGGACTTTCAAGAGTGTTAAGCGAAAATGATCAAATATATGACATGCAGGGTAAATATGGAATCCCATTTAGCTGGTGTCCTCCAGAAGCTTTAAGATTTAGAAAATTTTCTGCAAGTTAAATATGCTAGCAAAATAAGAAATAAGATTTTTTACAGAGTGCATCGGATGTATGGGCATTTGGCGTAACTTTATGGGAATGCTTTACATATGGTGAAGAACCTTGGATAGGATTAAATTTAATAAGAGTATGTATTTGAGTTAAACGGATTAATATATTATCAATTATCTTGCCCCCTTTAGGTGCTAGAAGTAACAGATAGAGGTGAAAGACTTCGAAAGCCAGATAAATGTTCTCCAGAATTATACAATTTGATGTTGAAATGTTGGGCATTAGAGCCGATAAATCGTCCTGACTTTCAAAAAATTTATGAGATTTTAATAGAAATAAAATTTGCAATATTTGTTGCGATAAAAGATCATATTCCTTCATCTCCTTTTGATATGCCAATTAACAAAGGAGAAAAGGTTATTGTCATAAAAGAAACGTGAGTTTTTTTTTTGATTATTGTATGACAATTATAGTACAATGATTTTTAAGTGCTTTTAATACTATATATGGACAAAATATGACTTCACGGAAATTTGGAAGATGTCCTAAAACGGTTCTCGACACAAGTACTTCTACTGTTCCATCTCCACCGCCGAGACGAACACAATTTAAAGTCTCCGACACTGCTCCACTTCCAGTATCTATTGTTGGCACTTTAACCAACGACGGCACAAAAGATAAACTAAATAATATTTTAATTCGAGGAAAAGTGAAACAAATTATATCAACTTTAGATACGAATCCAAAAAAAAGTGACGAAAAAACAGATACTATATCCAAAACTCCAACTGGTGGAGTTTTTGTTATGCCCCAACCTCCATCTAGAAAAGAATCTTCTAATTCTAATTTATCAAACAAGAAATTTGTAGCGCCTCTTGAACGTATCAAGCACACATCGTCATCAACAATATCTGTAATTTTTTTTTCTTTGTTTTTTGGATAAACCAAAATGGGCCATAACAGTTTACAAGATTATTTAACAATTTGTTAAAAAACTTTTTCTTGCTTGAAATGAAACATAAGTTTAAAAAAAGAGTTTTCAGGTTTCACCTGTTCGACCGGCAAAAGGAATATTTTCGAAATGGGCAGGTGAGTTTTTTTTTATAAGTAATTAAAAAATTACCAAAAAACGTAAAAACTGTCATTGAATTGGGGAGATCCACCTCACAAATCTTTTTTAAAGGGGATTTGTGAGGTGGATCAACAGGGATAAACGAAAAAGAGATGCGTCTCCCTTTTTAAAAAATTTTTATATAGGGAACAAAAACAAGAGATAATAAACAATTTTAAGCCTCTTTTTTCAGATGCAGCTAAACTACACTTTCCAACTGTATGTTTTTAGTTTAGTTTTAAAATAAAGCAATAAAATTTTAATTCAGGTTGCAAATCTCTATGTCGATAATGAAAGCGTATCAGTAGTAACACATCATGGCATAAACGAAGAAGAAGCTGAAAGAGAATTCATAAAAGTTGGGAACAATAGGGAAAATTTCGATAAAGAAGTAACGAAAAATGAATTTTGGAAGTAAGATTCTTTGTGAATTTTTAAAAGGTAGTCAGTTAAAGAAGACGACTGCTTTAGAAAAAATGAAGATTTCGAAATCGAAAAAACTGATTTTTAGAATTTTGCCTCAAGTGAAATAAAAAAATGGTTGTAGATTTACTTTTTGTTCACAGAGTTTCCGATTTCGAAATCTTCATTTTTTTATCTAAAGCAGTTATATCCTTTAACAAATATGCAACATGCAAATGTGCTTTTTATTTCAATACGTCTGAGTGAAAATTAAAATTAAAATTCAGAATAATCGGTTTATCAAGTATTACATTGACTATTGCTGCATTGACTGGACTTGCATGTGGTGCTCCATTTGGCATTTGCATTACTGCAGCGGTTATTACATGTATAATGACATTTGTTTCTTTATTATCTCTCGAATAAAAAAGAACCAAGTGTTTTGAAAATTATCTGCTTTAATTTTGATATCATTTTTGAACTTTGAAAACAGATAATTAACATATTTATGAAATATTTGTTCTGAAAAAAGTAAAAAGAATTAAAATATAACATTAAAAAAGGGCAATAAACATTCAAGTTGTATAACGTTTTTCAAATATAAATTTTATAAAGAGAAAAACGTCAGTTTTATAAAATCTTTTTTATCGCTTAAAATCTAAAATGCTGTTTTTGAAGAAAATATGACTCCATCCTTTTAATAAATATTTTGGTGCCTAACAGCTTATGCATATAAAACGATAAAATATAAAAGTTTTCTTTTTTTTCCATTTACAAGAAATCATCATCATTTTTTGTAAATGAATTCAATAAGCTCGTCTTTCTGACTTAATAAGGCCACACTTTTTGAGTCTTATTGAGCAACTAAGACACTATAAGTCGCGACGTTTCTTACCACGAAAACACAGATTTAATTTTCTTTAAATTCTCAAATTCGTTTTAATTGAATTTAATTAGAAAAAAAAGTGCAAACAAATTTGTTTAATTTTTTAAATATTGTATAAAAAAGGAAATTAAATAAGGAATCGAAAGATACCAGGATCGACAAGATCTGTGAAACACGTGCAATTTGCGGCAAGATCAAAGATGTTGCACATGTTAGTGTTAAACATAAATTTAATAAACTTTTTTATCTAACTCTAAATGATTGTTTTTATTAATGCTATTTCTTTATTTGGATATGTTAAGTAATTTGTACTCACAGAAAAAATTTCTGTGCATTTTTTTCAGAAATATTAGATGTTTAGTATATTGCTTCGTTTTTTAAAATAAATCAATATTTTTGTGAAGTATTTTTGTTTATTTGGTTCAATTTTTGTTTTTTTTATGCAACATGTCTTTGTATAATGCATAGTCTGCCATTCAAGCAAAAAAATTCAATAAAAACGAATCAATTTTTTGAGTTGTTTCAAGCCTTCTCTTAGGGGAATTATTGTTTTTGCTTTTGATTATTGAGTTATTCTTATTGATTTTGGTTTTTTATAATCATTTGTTGCAACCAGAGAGAAAAATCATTTAGTTATTTCTTTTTGGTGAAAATGCCTCCTCCAACATCCGCTAAAAAAAAGAAACAAGAAGTCATGCGGGAACACAGGGTTTCAAACGGAAGTCATAGAGTTGATAGCTCTGTCCCTCCTAAAACCCAACCTTGCTCAACAGCCGCCCCTCCAAAAATTGAACCTGATATGATTCATCATCAATTAAGCTCTCCCAAAACTTTATCAGGAACACAACTAAATCATTTAAAGTATTTGAATAAATCAAATGAACTCAGAAGAAAAAACAAAGCTGAAGAAGCAGAGGATAAATCAAAAAAAATGAAATTATATCGTCAAAAACGAAGTAAGTATTTTTTTATAAATTTATATATAAAATAAATAAATATTCACAATTTTAGATCATTCAGTGCTTGGGGCGACTTCTGCAGAAGATAATGATTCATCCTTTTCTGAAACGGAAGAAGAAACAGAAGAGGTAGCAGCTCTGAAAAATTCAAATTTGATTTCTAATGACATTCTCCCTGAACCTACAAATACACCTGTAACTTCTCTTCAAATTCCTACAATGCCTGCATTTCCAACTCATACTCCTCTTATATCTCGCCAAATTCCTGTATTTCATAGCCAAACTACTGCTGCAAAACAAAGAAAAATCCAATATTTTAAGTCACAACAGCGCCTTATTAATCATTTTACCACTGAAAGTTCCCTATAATTCCATATAGATATATCTTTTTAAGTATTTTGTCATATATTATCTGTTTAATATTAAAAATTAATTTGTTTTTATTAAGTTATTTTAAAAAACGAAGCAATATACTAAACATCTAATATTTCTGAAAAAAATGCACAGAAATTTTTTCTGTGAGTACAAATTACTTAACATATCCAAATAAAGAAATAGCATTAATAAAAACAATCATTTAGAGTTAGATAAAAAAGTTTATTAAATTTATGTTTAACAATAACATGTGCAGCATCTTTGATCTTGCCGCAAATTGCACGTGTTTCACAGATCTTGTCGATCCTGGTATCTTTCGATTCCTTATTTAATTTCCTATTTTTATAAATGTATTATAACATTCTTAAAACAAAAAAATATTAATAATTGTTTCAAAAAATTTTGATATAAAAATAAAAAAAATATTAAAATTTTTTTTAAGTTTGTGTTTGGCAAAATGTCAGCAAACTAAACGACTTATAGTGCTAAGACGAGCTTATTGAATTCATTTACAAAAAATGATGATGATTACTTGTAAATGGTAAAAAATTAAAACATTTATATTTTACCGTCTTATATTTAATAAATTTATTGAATTTTCTTTTGAAATATGAAGAAAAAATATTAAAATGTAATTATTTTCAACAATGGTGTGTTATTAATTTTGAGTAATAAAACCATGAAAAATGGTACTCTAATAAATTATCCGCTGTTAAGCTTTGTAAATTTTTATTATTATTATTCATATTTGACATTATCAATTTCATGGTCCCTTGCTCCTTTGTTATTTTATGTAATTTTAACAAGATCAAAAAATTTGGGAAAATTTAAATGGTTAATTTTTAATTATTCATTTTGGAGTTTATGTCTTACAACTCTTGCTGGATTAATTAAACTTTAGATGTTTTTACCTGCTGCTAATGGAATACAAATTGGAATATTTCGTGATATTTTTGATTACAAAAGTTCAATAATTTTTAGTGTTTTATGTTTGGCAATTTGTTTTACATTATTTACGGGGTTATCTTCAACTTTGGCATATCGATATCTTCTTGTATTTCCAACAACTTTAACTGAATGGTTAACATTAAAAAAGGCATTTGCTTTTACACTTTGTTTTCCAATATTTGGATACATTATTATTTCAATAATATTTTTACCAACTATTTCCATATCAATAACGGATCTCCGTGAATGGACAAGAGATTATGACGTATTTTTGGAAAATTATTTTATTGAAAGTACATTTTTTATAATACCATATAAAATTGTGCACATTCCAGCAAAGATTGTATTGATACTTTTAATCATAGCATTTATATCAGGAATTTTTATTATAGCATTTCAAAATTATCAAATAAAAACCTGTAAAACCAAAAAATTATTAAAAACCTTTAATAGTCTAATTTTGTCTTCTGTTATTCAAATTTTGATTTCTTTAGCGTTTTTTGTGACACCTAACATGCTATTTTTTTGGATGTATTAATTTTCAAATACCTTGTTCTTCTTCACTATTTGTGTTAGCTGCATGTTTATTGACCTCCCATTGTTTTATTGATTTCCTTGCAACATTGTATTTTATTGCTCCATATCGAAAATTAATTTTAAGTTTTTTTAGAGCAAATAATTTTTCAACTGGATCTGTACATATTGTTGGTCGTCAACAACGAATAAACAGTAATAATTTAACATTTTTGCGCGAGCATTAGGGCTCTTCGAATTGTTAATTTCACGTGAAATTGTAATTTTGGTTTTTTGATTTTGATTCCAGAAAAATTTACTTCAACTTCAACTATTTTTATGCCGAAATTGTAGGTGATTTTCGATTTTTCATTTTGAAAAAACCGAAATCAGTAGATCGATATCGAATTTGTTTTCAAGTTTTTTTCGAGTTTGATTTTGAAATTCGTAAAGCTCTAGCGAGCATGACCAGACCAAAATTTAACGCTATTCTTCTTGTTTTTTTTTTATATTGTGTTTTTATTGAAAATAAATATGCAACAAACTTTATCAACAATTTAGTAACAAAAGTTTGTTTACAAAATACTTGTTTGTATAGAAGCGCTAATACTTTGGGCACTGCGCCAAAACGTTTAATCTCACGTTATAGAAATTTTGTGAATTTTGTCGAAATAATAAAATAGAAGAAAGAAAAAAAATTATGCAATAGTTGGTACTAAATGATTACTGTCGTCTGAGACGTGAAAACTCAATGGTGGTTTGTATAGTCATAAATGCAATAAATCGTTATTATGGAAAGCTAGAGCACAGAATTTAATTTTAAAGCATTTAGCAACATAAAATTAATTTTTAATAGCTTGGTGATTACTGGGAATTTTTCTTATTAAAAATTGTTTTTTGTGTATAAAATGGAGGAAGTTTTTTCTTTTAAATTTGCAAAAAATCAGAAATCATTTAAAAAGAAAAAAGTTAATTAACAAAGGACCGAAAAATCTTGTTTAGAAACTGTAACGCAATTTTTTTGTGTTAATTTGAAAAGAAGAAGGTCCTAGTTTCTTTTTGTTTCTCTGTCTTCCATACAGTATTCATTTGGCATTAAACAAACTTTCTGTGTTATTTCATAAATGAATTGTCCAAGCGTTTGTGAAATGTTTATTTTTTAAAACATACAGCATGAATTTACTGTGTAATAGCTTTAAAACTGACAGTCAAAAAACATTGGTTTTTCACTTTAAGCGTTCTTCCCTTCATCATCTTTTTTCGGATTATTGTCGTCCCCATAAAGCTTGCCAATGTATTCATTATTGTGTGTAATAGAAAATGCATCTCCTGCCGGAACGATATTGTACTTTGAATTGACCAATGCTTGTTGAACAACAGCATTCCCAAGCTTTAATTCAAGTTCTTTATGTGTGCAAGCAGCAACATAGTCCTTGTCACCTTTATGAGTGATGCCAACAGTGAGGCCACCTTGAAGTCCAACAACAACATCATTAGATTCAGGCATCTCGATATTTGTAAGAGAAACAACTAAATTAATCTAAAATAATACGCAACAATTAAAAAATTAAACAATGAACAAAAGAATTGTCAACTATTTCTTTTCCCATTTTTTCCTTTGTTTATAGGCATATATTAGGATAATAAAAACCTTAAGTTACGCGATAAATGGTAAGGTAGTATGACAAAAAAAAACGTTTTATTTTGGGCATAAGGGTCTTAAATATCTCCACCGATTCCCATGTTAGAATAGGTTGTTAAGACTGAACTAATTTTATTTCTTGCTTTACGAGAAAACGAACGTTGTTTAAATATTGTTATTTTTTTGCCCTAAAATTGATAAGACTTAAATAAAGCTTTCATGATAAAAAATAAAAGTGCAGAAAAGCTCAAAGTAAAATAACCAATAATCATGTCCAACACAAATAATTTTTTTTAAATAATTTTTTAGATGTGCGTTGTTCAATAGTATACAGAGCTTAAGGAATCAAGAAAGGCACACCTTTTTTATTTTCTTATCAGTCTTCAGCTTTTCTAGTTTTCCATAAAAATATTTCTCAATGATATTTCATGACTCAAAATGCAATAAACAAATCAATGATCAAAAACCATGGTTTATTTTTTAAATTTTCCTTTCTCCTCACAATTTACTTTGTTAGTTGTCCACAAAGAATATATTTAAAAATTATTTCAACAAAATTTTATTATTTTAAATTAAAGAATGACAGATATAGAGTATCACAATAAACACTAAAAACAATTTTCTAATTTTAATTTTATTTTTTTAATTTTATTTATCGCTCCCTTATGTAGCGTGATAGTAAAAATAAAACAATAATACAATAAAAAGAGGAAGTACAATAGTAAAAGGAGAGAATAAAAAAAAAATAAATTTACCAATGTTAAAGGTTAATGGGGAAAGTTAACAGAAATAAACAATAAAAACAAAAGAGACTAAAGATTACTTTTTAAATTTGTTAGTAGAAGATGTAAAGATGCCTTCAAGTGGTCAGATAGATTGATTTTGTTCTTATTTAATTTTGATGCCATTCTAGAAGAGAAGTGATGAGATAGCAAGCTTCTTTTGATTTTTCCGTAATAGTTGTAATTTCCACCAGTTCGAGTTTTCCCATGGTTGAGATAATGGAGGAAAATATATTTTTCTTTGGAATTTTTGGTTATAAAATCATGAGCAATTTTAACATCGGCAACATTTCTTCTGGTAGAGAGAGAATCCATTTGAAATAATTTGAGTCTTTCTTCATATGGTGGAACATTTGAAGTAAAACCGTAGATCCTTCGATACAGTATAATTTATTCACTCATTCATCATTCTGAAGAATATTGCATAGAGCCAATATTAACAGCATATTATAATATGCTGGTAATTGATATTGGTATACCAATATCAATTACCAAAAATAATATATTTTATTTCTTTCCGTAAGTTGCAAAAATAAACCATGCTGGTGGTAATATAATGGTATCAGCCAACTTTACGTTACTTGTTAGGAATAAACACTAAAAACAATATTTGCTTTAAAATAAGTATCGATATGGATTAATGATCTTCTCCCATTCAGTTCTCGGCAAGAGCGAGTAAAAAAAATTTCCGTTCCGCAGTCATTTTGGCCTAAACTGGAAAATTGTTTTTTCCAAAACTCATATCAACGTTGAAGAAGAAAATCCACAATCTAAAATTGTTTTTAATATTAATATTGTTTGCTGTTATTGCGATTGTAGTAATCATTCGAAAAAAATTTTGAAATAACAAAAAATGAAAAAGAACAAATTTTTCTTGAATTTGATACTTTCAAAGGTCGACGAAAAGCTTCTCCAACATTTTTATTTGTATTTTTTATTCGATATGCAATTAAAACAATTGAAATTATTTCCAGAAAAATGCCAAAAACCATTGTTTTTGTATCAAAAAATTTGACTGATTATTTTAGAGAGCAGATAATGGTCACTTGTAAAATTGCAAAATTAATCTGTAATGATATTCAAATTCATGAGTACAAAATTGTTGAAATCGAACTGTAAAAACGAACTAAAAAGATTTTGTTCGTTAATAAACTCTATTGTTAAATGGAAAAAAATAAGAGCTAAAATTAGTGATAGAATAAAAACAATGCATAAATGAAAAAAACATAAAAGAACAAAATAAATAATTTTTTTAAAGATTATTATAACTGTAACGACATCGATATTCAAATTAAAAATAATGTTGATATTTATTGGTTGATTTTTAGATGGTTTTTTTGTTTCATTGATCCCATTTTTGTAATATGCAATTGTTGCTTCAGTTTCTGATTCAATTTCATCATTTTTAGTTGAACGAAGAATGTTAAAAGTCGTTGAAAAATAAATGAAAAGATTTAAAATGTAAGTTAAAAAAGCACTGCAGAAACCCATGAATATATGGTAAAGAGAATGGCGAAATCTAACTAAACGTTCACATTAGTAAAATTTTAAAGATATATAACGAAATCACTTACTGCAAGTCCCAAAACGCAGAGTCCACAGAAGAAAATAGTGAATAAAATCTAAAATATATTTATTGATATTTTTAAGCCAAAAAAAAACATACCCAAACAATAAAAACTGCAATGAAAGGTTTTTTTCATATAAAATTTAATTGATGGATATTGTACTTTAACGGGCATTATTAAAGTAATGACTTTACAAATGTTATATCAAAGAAATTTTTTTTATAATTCATGAATTTTGGGCAGCTTCTGGATCCACAATTATTTCTAAAATTTACCGCTGCAAAGCTATAAGGTTTAAAAATCGCCTTGAAATAATTATTGATGAAATCCTCCAAATTGGAACAACCTTTGATTATAAGGCGCCTTCTATTCACTTTGACGGAATTTCTGATGAAAAATAAAAGAAGTTGTGTTCACTTTATCGCAAACATTAATGTTGTTTTGTTTCGTTTTTTAAAATTTTTTGTATCTTTTATATCAAAAAATGTCAATATTTGTAAATAAACAATTGAAAAAATCTCGTAAATTAGAAGTTCAAAAGAGTGCATTTCTGAAAACCCGTGAAACAACCTTTTGAAATTTATGCAATGTTTGACAAAATTATCTGGGTTTTAAAATTTTGGTTAATTTTTTTTTTTCATCAAAAACACGATTTTACATTCAACGGTTTTTGATAGAGTTTTTTTCATTTTTGCACTGGAAAACATTTCAGGGAACAAAATATTTTTTTTTCAAATTCTGTTTCATGTAAATTTATTATTTTTAATCTAATTTCATTTCATTTTTGAATTTGAACAACAAAAAATGACAACAACAAACAGAGACATTTACTAATTCGAGAGAATTTGACGTTGGTTGCTTTTGTCGTTTTCAATCAAAGAAAACTAATTGATTAACTGATTATGGGTATTTCTACTGATTTCTCTGAAATTATTAAAAACAATCCTTTTAAATCTCCTCTTCATTCAGCTGAATGTGCTTCAAATACAGAAAGGAAGTTTTTTTTTATTGATTAAAACTGAATGTTTATGTACTAACACATGTTACTTTTTTTTAGCTGCTGATACTATTCCTTTTGGCTCTGCAAAATATTATGCCATTTGTGCATTTGGTGGTATGCTTTCATGTGGTCTTACTCATATCGGAATTGTTCCTCTTGATCTTATTAAATGTCGTATTCAAGTAAGTTTGATTTATTTATAATCATTGGGATCGGTATTTTCAATTTTTTACCTTTGTTGATTTTTTATAGTCAATTTTGGAAAACTTTTGTATTTTTTATTATAAATGTCTTTCATATATTTTTAGGTAAATCCTGAAAAATATAAGGGTATTGTCTCTGGATTTCGTACAACTATTGCTGAAGAAGGTGGCCGAGCATTAGCTAAAGGATGGGCTCCAACATTTATTGGATATTCAATGCAAGGTCTTGGAAGATTTGGGCTATATGAATATTTTAAAGTATTTTATGCTGATTTAATTGGTGAAGAATTAGCTTATCAATGGCGTACAACACTTTATTTGGCTGCTGCAGCATCTGGTGAATTCTTTGCTGATATTTTACTTGCTCCAATGGAAGCAACAAAAGTTCGAATTCAAACTTCTCCGACTGCTCCACCATATCTTCGTGGATGTGTTCCAATGATTTATAAAAGTGAAGGTCTCTCTGGCTTTTTCAAAGGTCTTCCACCACTCTGGATGCGTCAAATTCCATATACAATGACGAAATTTGCATGCTTTGAACGAACTGTTGAACTTTTATACAAACATGTTGTACCAAAGCCACGTGCAGATTGTACAAAAGCTGAACAACTTGTTGTTACTTTTGTTGCTGGGTATATTGCTGGTGTCTTTTGTGCAATTGTTTCACATCCTGCTGATACTGTTGTTTCAAAACTTAATCAAGATGCTGGAGCTTCTGCTGGTCAAATTCTTAAAAAGCTTGGTCCTTTTGGTATGGTTCTTGTATCATTTTATTGTTCAATAATATACATTTTATAGGTGTTTGGAGTGGATTAGTTCCACGAATTATTATGATTGGTACAATTGCTGCAATGCAATGGCTTATCTATGATTCTGTTAAAGTTGCTTTCAATCTTCCACGACCTCCACCACCAGAAATGCCTGAATCTCTCAAGAAGAAGCTTGAAGCTGCAATGAAAAAATAAAATGATTTTTTTAAATGGATATATTTTAATTATATAAAAATTACTAATAAACTAACATTCATTTTAATGATGTCAATAACAAAGATTATAGAAAATTGCAAAACGTGACCTTGTAATTTATAATAAATCTTTCAACTTTTTTTTAAAAGTTATAAAAAAAAGATTCATTTTGCTTTCTTAAAAGAGTTGAAATAATGGCATATTTGAAGTTTATCTTAAAAATTTATACAATTTGTTTTATCCATTTCGATTTGCTCTTGTATCACATACATAATCGTTATAAGTACAATTTTGGCCACGATAATAATTAATACATTGCCAATAAAAATATTGATTTTTGATTATAACTTAAATTTGTTTGTCCATATTTTTACAGTGTATAAAGTTTCAATATTGTTCACGACAAAATGAACCTACAATTCCGGTTGCAGTTTTACATTTGACGTAATATATATTTTTTTGTTGTGTTTGTGCGTGCACCTATAAATTACTTGAACTTTTTTTCAGAAGTAATAATAATGCATTATGGATACAAATTTGTTAAGATTTATATTTTTCAAATTTGTCAAGAAATTTATGGGATTTGATCCATAAACTATTTAAAGATTTTTTATATTGAGTTTTGTTAAAAAATTTATCAAAAATTCAAATAAAAATTTAATCGGCAAAGAAAACATATTTTAAAGAAAGTTATGCATTTTGTTTTTTATTAGCTTAAACTACATTTTATAAAGTATGAATCGCCAAAACTGTATTTCAAGGAAAGATTAATTTTAATATTATGTGCAATTATTGAAATTGGCTCCGCTTAAACGTTTATAATATTGGCCCACTGATGTTAAAGATGTATTAAAGCCAAAGTGTGGAACATATAAATTAAAGAATAAAACGATTCAAACACCGGGTTTTGTACATTTAAATTACTGTCGCTTTTGGATTCAGTTGTTAAAATTGTAAAATTTACTAGTTTAAATAAATACAGCAACATTGGCTTTTTTTCAATATATAAAAAGGCATGAAGATGGTGAAACGGAGATTAATGGTTCCAAAATATCTTGGTTTTTTAAAACTCTAAAAAAAGCTTTATCAAAAAAAGAAACAAAAGAAGGCTAGGTTCCTTTCGTTTTTTATTACCTCAAAAAAATGAAAGGAACCTTGCATCTTTTTTACGGAAAAAAAAGATTGGAACAACTTTTTCCTCTTCATTTGCCTTTACTTTTTTTTTAAAAATCGATAAAATTTTCTTTGATTTTTTGGAGGTTTTTATTTTAAAAGTTTTTAATTTAATTCGTGCTTCAAAAGACATTTTCATTTAAACATTTCAGCTCAAAAGTTTTGATACAACAAAAATGGCACACAGTTCATTGTTAAATGAACTAGTAGACTTGGAAAGTTCTTTAAAAGGTTTAACTGATGAAAAGCGTCGAGAAAAAATTCAAGAACATCGTGAAAGGCTTATGGGAATTGTTCGAATTATGATTCGAGATAAAATTCATAGTTATAACCTTTTAAAATATGTTGGACTTGGTTCTACCTCTAAGCATTTAACAACAATGATTACAAAATTTATGGGATTTGATCCATTTGCATGGTTTCATTTTAGTGAATATGGTGACCACAATGCTGCATTTGCTGATCGAGCATTTTCAAATCCAAGTATTTATGATGCAATTGAAAAATCTGCAGAAATTTTTATTCAAAAAGGAAGTGGACATATAAATACAAAACAAAAAAATTTTTCTCAAGGTGTAAATTCAGTGAAAGATTCAGATCGATTAGCAGAAAGTATAATAAGTTTTTGCAAGTATGTTTCCTTTTTTTCCATATGCTAAAAACTTTTGATGACATTTATATCAATTTCAGAATCCTTACAGCTGCTTCTTCTGGACAAACTCTTCAAGTGATTATCAATGCGAATGAAGTTCGCGTTGTTTTAGCACATGCAATTGAAGCTATCTTAGAGAATAGCAAAACAACTGAAAGTGTTAGAGAAAAAATTTCAAAGCCAGTTATTGCTAAAGGACAAATCGCATGGGTTCGATATGAATTTTATAGTGAAACTTCAATTAATGAAGCATGCTGTTTAAAAGATAAACGTGTTGATGTCAATGTTAAATTAACATATTTTGTTTTTCCAAGTGAAGCAGATTTTCGAATTGCATTAAGAAATATTGAAGGAAGCAATGTAGCAGCTTCATACTGTATAATCACCTAAAGGAAGGATACTAAATGCATTTTTTAAGTGTGAGAAATGCCTTATTGGCTTTTCATTTTTCTTTCTTGGGTGTAACAATTGGATACCTTACAGTTTTTCAAAAAATGTTGTAACGGATATAATACCGTTTTTTCAAAATTGCCGCGGTACGGTATCCGATTATTAATGCAAACGTATAAAAAAGTGTCGAAAATAAATTTTATTTTTACAAGCTACAATTTTGTTTGCTTCATTTTATTTATGTTTTTAAATTTTTTTTTCAAAATTTTTTTTGTTTAAAAATTTTTGTCAATTACTTTCAGATAAGTATGTACTTCAAAGTTTTCTAAAGAAAAATTCGGGGAACTTAAAAAAATATTATTATTTTAAAAGCTCAAAAAACTCTAATAAAAAAGAAAAGAGAAACTCATGCTGTGATTTTTTTCGTAGTTTATCTAATTTGCGCAAATTGTTCAATAAAATAAAATTTTGAAGAGGTTTTAAACAAAAAAGGAAATGAAGATAATTTGTTTTTCTTTCAATGGCACAAAAAGAAAAGAAAAAAAGCATCGTAAAAGTTGAAAATCCTTTTTTAAACTTGGATTAAAAATAATTTCATTCAGCTACATTTTTTTGTGCCAAATGTGACGATTTTTTAAAAACATGTTCTTTGCTTTGTTTTAAAACAGTGTTGTCAATTTTGATAGTAAAATAAAAAAAAGTAAATAAATTAAAAATGTTACCAAATATATTAAATGTTGCACAAATAATTGGAATTGCAACAAATATTTCATCTGTAAATAATACTTCAAAGCCATTATTTAATCCTGTTAAAAATCGAACAGATTTATATGATTCGCCTGGTAAGTCAAAAAGTGTCAAAAATTGAATTTGTTAACACGATTGGACAAACTAAAAAAAACTCCATTTAACAAATGTGCTTTCAGCGCGGGACCAACTTCTCTGTCTTTTGCAAAAGCAATTTTTTCATCGAAAAATTGATAAACTTTATCATTTTTTTCTCGGTGTTGATTATTTTTTTAGTGTTTTTTTTTTATCAACAATCGTTCTCAGCATATTATATATTAGTAGAATCAAATCAAGATATGACGTTTAATATATATTTTTTACAAAAAAATGATAAAAATTATCACTTTTTCGATAAAAAAATTGCTTTTGCAAAAGACAGAAAAGTTGGTCCCGAACAGATTTTTATGCGGAAAGCACATTTGTTAAATGGGGTTTTTTTAGTTTGTCGACTCTTGAGAAGTAAAGATTAAATCAATTTTTATTTCGCCTCCGAAAAAATTTTAATGCGAAAAACTAGAAAAAACTATAAATTTTATTTTTAAAAAATTTCGATTTCGACTTTTACAATTTTAATTCACAGATTCATTGACTAAATTTGCTTTAAAAGCATGATTCACCATAAAAACGAATAATAACTTTTAGAATGCATAAATGCAGATATAACAATGCAATCACAATGGATATTACGTTCAATCCTGAATGAACATTATGATCCACAATTAGTTCCAAATCCAAAGGGTGTGGTTGTAAGCGTTGAGCTGGCACTTCAAACATTTTATGATATTAGTGAAACAAGTGCAAGCTTTACTGCAGATGTTTTATTAAGGTATATCATCAAATTTACAATGTTTAACCTTATAGTTTTGAATTAAAAATTATTTTAGTCAAATTTGGCATGATGAAAGATTAAAATTTAATCAGCATTCACATTGTTTACAAAATTTAACTTTAAGTTATATTGTAACAAGTAAAATTTGGCAGCCATTTGTTAATTTTGTAAATAGTAAAAAGAGTGAATTACATACTTCACCAACTCCCAATACATTTGTTTTAATATATCCAAATGGAACGGTAAGTAAGTAAAATGTGGTCATTTATGGCAAATTGATAAATTTTTTGTAAAATTTGTTAAAAATGTTTATTAAATTTCAGATATGGACAAATTATCGTCTACACGTTGAAGGTAACAGCTAAAGTTTGGCAAATTTGGGTTTTAACAAAAAAAAGTTTTAAGGTCCATGTTTTATGGATCGATCATTTGAAAATTTTCCAATGGATGAGCATGTTTGTGGTTTGGTCCTTGAAAGTTATGCTTACAATACTGCAAAAGTTCGCCTAAAATGGCGGGATTGGGATCCAGTTTTTTCATACAGTTCAAAAACTGTTTTACCAGATTATATTTTAAGTGAAATAAATTGGGACAAAAACACGTTTATTTATGCAGCAGGTAAATCGTTGTTTTAGTGTTGTTTTAAAACTTGAATTTAAAAAATCCCATTTTTTTAGGTCAATGGGATCAGTTAACCGTAAATTTTGTTTTGACACGAATGTTTGCATTTCATATTTTTCAAATTTACTTGCCATTACAAACAAGCATTTTTATTTCATGGATAAGCTTTTATTTAGGTAAACTTTTTTCAATTAATTCTATATTGTCTCAAACACATCCACCGATCACATTCATCTAAAATATTTTTAAATTCTTCAGACACTCGTGCCCTTCCAGCTCGAATGACGTTAGGAGTTTCAGCAATGATGGCCCTAACATTTCAATATGGTGCTATTCTTCGAACTCTTCCAAGAGTGGCATATGTAAAAGCTGTAGATGTTTGGGTATTTGCATCAGTTTCATATGTCTTTTTATCCTTAATTGAATCTGCAATTGTTGGATACCTTGAAAGAATTCGATATAATAAACGTCGAAAATTACGTAAAAAATGGCTTTTAAATGAATCAAGAAATGATTCACTTTCGTCATCATTTGGAAATTATGGAACATTTTATTCAAATGGTTGCTTTTCTCCATGCCCTCATCAAATTATTGAAGAAGAACGACAAAAGCAACATAACAGCCTTGATGGACTTAAGTTAATTGCTGAAATGGAGAAGTTGCCATCAGTTATTCCAGCTCCAGCTAAAAAGGGCATTAATTTTATTATTTCAATTTTTGAAGCAAAACTTTTCATTCATCGATGGAAAGAGTAAGTAAATGTTTTTGTTTTTAAATAGAGAATATATCTGATAAAATTAGAGAAATTAGACATGAAAATTTTTTAAATTCCTTAAAAACAACATTTTTCATCCAATTTTTTAGGCAATGGTGTGATCCGGATAAATGGGATTTAGCAGCTCGAAAATATTTTCCTTTAAGCTTTTTCATCTTTAATATTATTTATTGGTCATATTATCTTGGATATATCAAATTTTTAAAACCTTATTTAAAACAATAATTTTAGTAGTAAATTTAAAATAACTTATAGAAGTTAATTAACATATAAATAAATTTATTACTGAATGAATGAACAAAATTTTTTTCGTCTAAATGCAATTCTATTAGCTATTTTGTCAAAATTTTCATTTTTTTTTAAAAAAGACTCTCATCATTTTTGATCAAAAAAAATCTCACAAACTTTCACAAAACAACATGAGTTGCACTTCGAAACATATCAATTGTTTCATCATCAAGTAAAATAAACATGAGACGATTTTCAGCCCGATAAAAATATTTTGTGGTTCCAATCTCTCGCTTTTTTTAAATTTTTTGCGAAGCTTTCCCTTTTTATTTTTCGTTTTTGCAGTGCGCCTTTAGAGCATGAAAAAAGTTCGCACTATCTTTTATAAACAACGGTACTTGGGACCTCTTGTCTTGTAACCGCACAAAGGTTACTATGAACTATAAATTTTCAGAGAAGACACTTTCACACTTTTAAAAGGCATTAAAGAAAAGAATACTCCAAAATAATTTAAGTGTTTTGCTGGTCTATTTTTTAAAAAATTACAGCTGTCTTGTTGTAACACGGGCGAAACAGCACTCTTTTTTTCTACGTTTATTTTATCTTTTTCACCAATAACATTTTATTTTTACGTGCTTTCTTCTTTACTTAAAAATTATTCGTTTAACGTTTAATCTTGGTTACGGAAAACTTTTTGTGGATAATTAGTTCTTGACATTGTCTAAAATCACATTAAATCAATTGTGTCAAAATTGCAGACTTTTTACATAAAAAATTCGATTTAAAAATTTTTATGAAACAATAGATAAAAAAAATCACTGAAATTAAATACAAAAATAATGTGACAACAAATTACTTTAAAGTTGATGGTAAAGTGAATGTATTTTCGAATATTTACTTTCGTCAATCCCATGAAAACACAATAAAGGTATTTTATAATCATGGCTTGGAGTAGCAACTATTTCATCAATGTTTTTTTCAACACCATTTTGGGGTCGTTACATAATTCCCCCATGACATAATTCCCCTGACGTAATTCCCATGACATAATTCCCCTGCCAATTTTAGGTTGTATCATGATGGGGAATTTTGTCATGGGGGAATTATGTCAGGGAAATTATGTCATGGGGAATTATGTCACGGCGCCAAAATAAAGGGATGAGTACAGGTTCTATAAAAAAGCAGAGTTTGGCAGTCTTTGCAAATTTGGTAGAAGAATGATAATTTAAATTTTTGAGAAAAAAATAAACCAGACTTAAAATATTTTTGGAGTATTCCTTTCTTTAATGCCTTTTAAAAGTGTGAAAGTAACTCTGAAATTTTATTGTTCATATTTTTTGTGCATACACTTTTTTACTGGAAGGAATAAAAAGCGACAAAAAGATTGGAACAAAGTTCTTAGATCAAAAATGATGAGAATCAGGGCTGCACGAAACTTTCTCAAACATTTTTGTGAAAAAATGGCTTAACTTTTTTATATATTTATATGGTTTTTAAAAATTATAGGCAATGAATTAAAAATACCTTAAGAATATACAAAATGAAAAAAATGAATATAATGAAAAATTAAAATTAAAGCTGTAATTTTATAATTAGCTGTCATTGTTGTTCAACTTTGTATATTAATTTGATCGACAAGTGGCAAAGCATAACGAAAATGTCGACTTGATGTTCCAAGAAAAAAATGAAATTCTTTTCCTTTTTGTGTAAAATAAATCATTGCTTCCATCACTGATAAAATTTTAAAATTTGTGAATATCTTACAGCTCCTGGAGCATCACCATATTTTGCTTGCACGTGATTCATGAGTAATTGAGAATATCGATGAAATTCTATTTTTAATATCTTTTTTCCTTCATCACTAATTGTGTCGGATTCTACAAATTTGTAAAAAAATTTAATTAATGGAGAATTAAAAAGTTTTTACTTGCAGAACAAAATATAATTGCTTTAAGTAAAACATATTCTTCTTTTGTTATTTTTATTCTTTTTACAGGTTCAACAATACGTTCAATAATATCTTTTTGATGGCTATGAATTATCGGTCTTTTTATTGGCATTGAACCATCAGGAAAAATTAAAGCATCACATGACATCGCAAAGCTATAGTATGCTTGCGTAAATGAAGTGTTGATTAAAATTGTTGATTTTAATACTTCTTGCTAAAAATTTTTTGTAATGTATAAAAGATAAAAGAGGAATGGTTTGTAAGTAGAACTGGGTTTGTTAAATGGAGATATCCCGTGAGACATTAAAGATCTCCCACTTTTTGCTGGGGGATCTTTCGTAGTCACTTTAAAGGAGGCGGACTTTTTGTAGCGGAGCTTCCACGCTCCGTACAGGATCAAGAACACGAGCTAATATAAATATAAATAATTTATCAACAGAATATTAAACACACAATAAAAGTCGAAGAGAGAATATTATTCGACGACCATAAAAAATATAACTCAACATTCAACACTAAAGAAAAGGGGAAAAATATATTCAACGACAAAAAGCTATTCCTTTCGTGTTAAGACAATACAATAGAAAAAGGAAAGAAAAGTTACTGTATTACTCTTCTTTGGAGAAAAGAAAAGAAAATAAATAATAATAAAAAGAGAATAAAAAGAAATAAATAAATAAAAACACGGAAACTCCGTGACACTTTTTGATCCATTTTCTAAAAAAGAAGGATTTCGAAATATTTCTTTTCTTTCCAACCCTTCGATATTCGTGATCAGGGTGACTCTTGAAACGAAAATGCAGATTCCTTTGTTTTTATTTTTTTAACAAAGGAAATATTTTTTCGTTTCAAGAATTTGCCTGATCATGAATATCGATGGGTTGGAAAAAAAGAAATATTTCGAAATTTCTCTTTTTTTAAAAAACGGATCAAAAAGTCCGCCTCCTTTAAGATTATAATTCACTTTTCACAAAAAAATGATCAATAATATGAATTGGGAGACCTACTACTTATTAATATTCTATGATGTTCAAATTATAACAATACTGTTATACTTTTATGTATAAAAAAAAAAAAGATTTTTGAAAATCGGGAGATTATAAGAAATCTTTTGGGAAATCCACGCCATTTTTAATAAGATCGTTTCCAAAATTTTGATTTCGATTTCATTGAGCCCTATTGGTTAATTAACAAACCTGATCAAAGATTTTTAATTTTGAAAAAAACGGTAATATTTTTGCAATTTCTATGCACAAAATATAATCAACAAATGTCCAATGTTTAGGTGTAATTTTACATGGATATTTAAATTGTTCTGCTAAAATCTTATCATTCAAAGGCCACTCCAATGGTTTACAATAATTATTTGCATTTGTTAATTCACTTTTTTCTTTCAATATTGTTTCAATTGGGGAATACAAAAATTTGATTGGATTATAAGTTGATTCTCGAATTTTTTGTACTTTAAGTTCAAGATAAACAAGGTTATCAACATCTTTTGATTGAAAATATTGATTAAAAGTCGGAGAAATTTTGCATATAATTGTTGTGTTATCTTTTTCTATTTGTTCATCGGGAAAAATTCTTTTTCTTATTGTTTGATTTGTTTCAGAATTTCTAAAAATAAATAGAAATTAATGGTGCGTTTTTAGAATTTGATTCTTACTTTTTGTCGTATTCTTTTAAGTAATTAACAACTTTTCCATATTCATATAAATGTGGGAAGAAAGTTGACATCTGTAAAAATTATTTTTTAGCTGATAAAATATCAATGTTTACTTTTAAAGCTGTAAAAATAGGGGTGAAAAAAATGTAAATCAATTTCCGGTAAATATACGCGCAAAAAAAGAGCTTATTTTTGGGTGGGAATTAGCATTGAATTTTTTGTGTTGTAAAAAATAGGATAATAATTAAACAAAAAATATAGCTCGGATTTTTCAAAACCCTCGTAATACATTAAATTTTAATTTCTAATATGGTACTTGGTCGCACATGAAAAATTTCAATCACGAAACGGGTCTAATAGTGGCCGTTCTAAAATTTTTTGTTGCTTTTTTAACAATTAATATTAACTTTATATATCATATTTAAAATATATTTTAATGAACGAATTAAATACAAAAATGATAATACAATTTACAGTTTGTTGAATATAATATAATATTACATAGTGATTTATTTGTGTAAAATTATGTAACATTGTATTTTTAACAAAAAAAGTTGAAAAAATCGATTGCACAAAATAAAGTTATAATTCTCTCTCTTTTTTGAACAATAAAAACAATATTTTACTTCTTTTTTTCTCTTTTTTTCACAGCAATTACAAAGACACACAATAAGCACATTTTATATGTGTTCTTGCTATGTTTTTCAGACCATTATTGTTTATACATTTTTTAAAGCAATAGAATAACTTTGTATGATTTTGTTTTAATGTTTAAAAAATTTTCTACTGTAGTAGATTATTCCAATGACAATTTGTCAATAACAAATCTCTACAAAAGATCGATAAAATTTGTAAAAAAAGAAATACAAAAAACGAGAACAAAAAATTCATTTAACGTTAGATTTGAATTATTTTTGAATATTTAAGACATTCGTTTTTTTCAGTTTTATGACATAATTACAATTTTATTTTAAAAATTTTAATATTGCTTGAAAATTGATGCAGCCTAAAATCATAATCACCCTCAACATTAATAATTTATTAATGCTGAATTTATATCAAATAAATTTTTTGATTATAAGTTTCATGACACTGTTGTTTTTTCTCTTCAAAAAATCTTTTCTGCCCAAATAAAACTTTCTTTAATTTCATTGTTGGCATTTTTTTTTATACGGCAAAAATGTTTCTTTAAATTTTCTTTAAAATATTTTTGTAAAAATTGAAGCATCAAAGGTAATAAAACACAACATTTAAAATTTTGCTCAAAAAGCTTACTACAAAGTTTTTTTTATTGAATTTTAATGTATCTTTTTATCAATCGTTTTTATAGCCTACAAAAACTGTGCATGATTTTTCTTTTTCAACATTTCCAAAAAAAACTCTTTAGAATGTTATATTGAAAAAAAATTATGGACACAAAAATATTTAAATTTTCAATTTTATTTGTTTTTGTTAGAATTGGAATATGTTTAAACTCCAACAATGATGGAAGTGTTATATGCCCATATGGAATGGCAAACGGATATATAAATGGAACATGTTGGATCTTATCCCAACTATCTTTAAACTTTCAAGATGCTGAAAAATTTTGTCAATCAAATAATGGACATTTGGCAAGTATTCATGATGCATTAAGTAATAGTCAATTAACAGGTATGTTCGATCTTTTGAAGATGGACAAATATCTTTTGTCAAATTTCACTCCAAATTTCAATTTTAAAATTGAAAAAGTTGCGGGTCTTCTTCAGTTTATCGAGTCACTTTTTTTCATTTTTTTTGAAAAGTTTGAGAATTTGTTTTTTGTATACAAATTTTTTTTGAGAAAAATTGAAAATGTCTTCAATTGTTTCTTTGCAACAATTGTCGTAACATTTTCCTTTGCAAATATGGATAATTGAATTTTTTTTTTCGAATCCAAAGTTGAAACAGTTTTCATTTAGAAAAATGTGATTCTATTAAAGTTTTTTTAGCAAGTGCTTTGAGAGCCTTTAATGGTGCAGAATTTTTTGTTGGTGGAAGTTATGTTCAAAATAAATGGACATGGAGTGATGGCACAGCATTTGATTTTACAGATTGGGCAACAAGTAACCTAAAGCTTTTAATACACTTAAATGACATCGTTTCTATAACATTTAGATGAACCAAATTCACATTCCACATGCATATCAATAAGTGTTTCAAGCGGTTTATGGTATTCTTATGATTGTTCTGCTCCACTTCGATTTGCATGCCTTACAAATGCTATTTCAATATCTGATACTTTTACAAATCCAATTCATTCACCAGGACCTGATCCATGGATTCTTAAACATGAAAATATGTATTATTTTACGCATACAACTGGAGTTAATGTTGTTCTTTATAAAACCTACGATATTACACAAGTACAATCTGTTCAACCTGTTATAATATGGACGCCACCTTCAAGTGGTTTATATTCTCAACAAATTTGGGCACCAGAAATTCATTTTATTGATGGAAAATTTTATGTTTATTTTACTGCCGATGATGGAAATAATGATAATCATCGAATTTATTGCATTGAAAATTCTGCTGCAGATCCAACAACGGGGCAATGGATTTTTAAGGGTAAGCGGGGATAACAAACAGAATCCTTTTACAAAAATATTTTTCACTCTAGACTTCTAAGATTTAAAAAAAAATATTTTTAACGGATTTTAACTTAAAACTTGAGTAATTTGGAAATTTTTAACCTAAAAAATGCCATTGTTTTTTCAGGTAAAGTTGGTGATCCTGCAAATCATTGGGCCATTGATGTAAGCACTTTTGAATTTCAAGGTCAAAGATATATGATATGGAGTGGATGGAAGAATTATGTAAATGTTGCGCAACAAATATATATTGCAAAAATGTTAAATCCATGGACATTGGATGGTGATCGAGTAATGCTTTCTGAGCCAATATTTGATTGGGAAAAAGTTGGTGGTCCTCCAACAATTAATGAAGGCCCTGAAGCATTGATAAGCCCGTCAGGACAACTTTTTTTAACATATTCAGCTTCTGTATGTTGGGTTGATAATTATGCTTTGGGATTATTGACTTTAAAAGTTGGCGGAAATCCATTAAATTCAGGAGATTGGTCAAAATCAAATATTCCAGTTTTTTCACAAAATCTTGGAGCATATGGTCCTGGACATAATGGATTCTTTAAATCCCCTGATGGTACAGAAGATTGGATTGTCTATCATGCAAATCCTCAACCTGGACAAGGATGTGGAGATATTCGATCTGCAAGAATACAAAAAATTGGTTGGAATGAAGATGGTACCCCTTTTCTTGGAATTCCAACTCCAATTAATGTTGCAATAAAAAAACCTATGGGATTATAAGCTTTTTTTGCAACTTCAATTTATACTTTTTTGTAAACAAAAATAAATCAAATTCTATTTTTAACTTTTTTTTTCTCACTATTTTTGCAATAACTCTATTTTTAAATGATGTAAGATAAAACTTTATAAACGAAGATTTATTTTGAAAATTCACAGACGTATGCATTTCATTCAAAACAAAATTTTTTTTCAAATGCACACAAAAACAAAAAACAGATAAAACACAAAAAAGAAGAAGCGCTTTTAAAAGTCATGAAAAAAAGAAAGGAAATGAAAATTTTTTAAAAGTCATAGAAAAATTTTTTAAACAAAAGATTCTTACTTTTTTTGATTCACCGGATTTACGTACTTTTTCATTTTTATGACTGACTTTTTTGATAAACTTTTAAAGAATAATTTTCATTACTTTTTTTAAACAAAAAAAGAAGATTAATTTCTGGGTAAATTGCGTAAGCTTTTTTCTTTCCTACATTTTTGCTTAATAAATTAGTATAAAAAGTAGTAATATTTTTCGAAATTATTATTCTTTAATTTTTTTGTGTCATGGTAAGAAAAAAAGTGTACCGTAATACGTGAGGTGTAATCTGCGCATTCGGTAAAATAATTTTTCTTCTCAAAATCGAACCCTGGTTTCGTGGATAACAAAACGTGGGAAAATTAACATTTTTAAAATTTTTCTTTTTTTCACTAATTTATCCGATTTTCAGTCAAATCTATCTTTCCTTTTCAAAATGAATGATCTTCTTTGGCGACATGAATATTATAGTGAATATTATAATTGTAGCTTTTATGATTTTCGAACAATTCCAATCCAAAAGCGACAACAAACAGCTGTTGGAATTTCATTTATTGCATTATTTTTGTTTTTTGAAATGCTTTATATTCCGCTACTTTGGATTATGAGAAAAAAGGTTTTCTTTCACCAAGCATGTTATAAAATAATGTTTTATGTTGGAATTGTTGATGTTGCATGTCTTTGCTGTAATGGTTTTAGTACAGGACTTTTTGCAATTTTTGGATACGTTTATTGTTCTTCACCATTTGCAATTCATATGTTAGGAAGTATTGCATTGGGTAAGAAATTTAAGTTTTTTAACCTGATTTTCAGGTTCTTGCCTCTGGCAGCCAGGTTCAAAGAAAAAAAGAAATAGGTGCGCGCAACCTGCAGCGAAAAA
Organism: Panagrolaimus sp. PS1159; assembly: GCA_963922195.1. Classification (NCBI taxonomy): domain Eukaryota; kingdom Metazoa; phylum Nematoda; class Chromadorea; order Rhabditida; family Panagrolaimidae; genus Panagrolaimus; species Panagrolaimus sp. PS1159. The sequence continues at coordinate 1,637,958 of CAWUHW010000005.1, forward strand.
GTAGCCTTTTTGCTGCAGCTTGCGAGCAATCCCTTGTGTGCGATTTTGAAAAAAAAATGTTAAAATGGAAATTTTTCAAACCATCCACCTCCTTTAAACCCGCTTTTGAATTCAAAATACCTTAACTAAAAAATGCCTTTTTAAGGTTTATGGGTTGCTCAATGTGATAGTGCAATGATAATTGCTCTTAATCGCTGCCTTGAAATGTATGATCACCACTTATGTGCAAAACTTTTTGATGGCTATAAAGTTGTTTTATGGCTTATGATTCCAACTTGCCATGCCCTATTTATCACATTTTTTACAACTCCAATCGTTTTTAGTGGTTTATATGTTTCATGGTTCTTTAATCCACATCTTGGATATTTTGAAGATAATGGTGTTCGAGTATGTTTTAAGAATATAATCTAAAATATATCGAATAGTTGTAAATCTTTTTCAGTATGTTAATTGGTTCCATGTTGTAAATAATATTACACTTGTAACAGTTTTGACTTCACTTTATGGAGTTTTTGTTATTGTTTATATCCGAAAAGCCCATGGTGCAAGTACAACACAAAAACAAGTAATTTTTACAAAATTATATATGACAAAAATTTGAACTTTTAGACATTCATCCAAGTTTTTATCATTTGCATTTTTAACGTCATTGCAGCTGCCATTTATATGTAAGGATTAAACCGAGCTTATCTGAAAGCCCATCCCTGCTCAGCCGAGCTGGGACTTGATTTATTAACTTTTTAAAAAAAAACTCAATTTTTCATAGTTATGAACAATTTTTTCCTGTATCTGATTTTTATATTCTTGTTGGATCATATACATGGGTCTGTGCACATGGTTTTCCTGCATTAATCTATCTTACAATGAATCGATCAATTCGAAAACATTTAAAAAAAATGTGCGGTTTTAATCAACAAATTCATTCAACTGGTCATTTACATTCAACAATTCCAAGTGTTTCAAAGAATTAAAGCTGTAACAATTTTTTCAGTAATTTTATTTATAAATTTTTAATTTATTTTACTTTTTTGTACAGAATTGCTGTACTGGATATTATGCTATTATATCTTTTTTTAAAGTTTGTATTACAGCATTTTTTTTATAACTATTTAAATCAATTTTTTTGGAAAATGAAATTTTCAAAAAATTATTACTAGGATACCTTTAAAGAGTCAACAATAATCATACATAAAAAAAATTCATCTTTAAAAAAAAGGGATACATTTTTTATGCATTAATATAAATTTTTGGTAAAAAATACATTTATTAAAAAAGTTTTTTATAAACAATGAAAAAAATCAACAAAAACAAAATAAAATAAATAATATTCATTGTTTATTTGTTGGCGGATAAGTGACTGGATTTTTCCCAATTTTTCTATTGGAAGACCAACAAAGTAAATATTAATATTACAACTTTAATTGTTGTAATATGAAAAGGTAGAGTTATAACATCATTATCAGATTTTTGATATTAAAGCCATGTGTTGCGACTCATACGAAAAGCTGCCAGGGCTTTGCAGGCAAAGCGCGGGAAAATGGTACAAAAAAACATTTTGAAAAAAATCAGCAAACAAATTTTTTTTTTCTTTGCGAGAAATCTGGCAGCTTTTCGTATGAGTCGCAACACATGGCTTTAAGATCTTTTTTCAACAGGTTTTGTTGAATGTGATACTGTAAATATTGCTAGTCCAACAACCAATAAAAATTAGTAACTTATAAGCTTTGTAACTTTATAAACATGCTTTATTTTCTTAAAAAGTTAAAGTTTTAATATAAAAAATTGATGTAAAAATTATTTAAAAAATTATTAAACTTAATTTAGTTAAAAAATGGTAAAAAATAAATCAATAAACAAAAAATAAATTCCAAACACAACCGATTGATTGCATTTGCAAAATTCTCATCGCGAAAATCAACCGGTTGATCGCATTTTTTCAATCAACTGGTTAACCGACATAAGTGTAAGTATTAAGTATTAAATATATTAACTTGTATTAATTTCGCAATTTCAGGTCATTTTTTGCATATCAACAATGTTGCGTATATACTGTAATCTATGAATATTTTATGGTTTGATGAAAGAAGTCATATTTTGTATCTTATGTGATTATAAAAAATTCTGGAGTTATTTTATACTTAATGTAACACAAATGAATAACTTCAACGTTATTATTAATATATAAACCACTTTAATGTCATTGATTTAAAACATATTAATGATAAACAGTTTAAAAGTTACAAATCACACTTTTATAAAAGCCAATAATAGCTTTAAAATTTCACATGTTCCTAATATATGAAAAATTTAACAATAGCAAATCAGCAAAATCGAATTCAGGTGTCCACAGTAGTATTCATAGATTACAGTATATACGCAACATTGTTGATATGCAAAAAATGACCTGAAATTGCGAAATTAATACAAGTTAATATATTTAATACTTACATTTATGTGAGAAAAACATTTTTCGTCTATTACAGCCTTTCAGAAATCATTATTTGATGATATTTTGTCGATTTTGATTAATTTTTTGATGTTGGAGAAGTTGATGACTTTGAGTATAGTTGTCGCGAATATATTCATTTAAGAAGGATTTCTATCATTCGAAATTCATTTAGTTGATCATTTTAGATTGAATTATTGCTATTTTGAGTAATTATTGAAGAATATATTTAGAATAAATGATGTCGTAGTACATGGTGATGGTATAGAATATTGAATATAAGATATTTCAACTTTTTAAAGACCAAAAAAAATTCTGACTGGACATTTGACTAATTTGATCCTGCTGATCATTTCTGTAATCTCAGATTTTATAAAACACCGTTAAAAAATAATGTTCTAGCACTTTGAAATATAGGTTACTTTTCAAACACCTGAAAAACACATATTTCCATAGCTTTTGGGTAAATTTTATATCGTTTTATCAGATTTCTCACCTTTTTTTACCTTAGAGATAAAAAAAACCCAAAAAAAATTAATACAAAGTAAATGCGATCAAAAACAAAAAGAATGCTTTTTGAGAAAAATTTTTTTTGGCAAAAAGTTAAAAACGCAACAAACAGCACGCTGTGGTGAGAGAGACCCTTTTCTTGAAAAATGAAAAAAAATTTTGGTACGTTGCGGATTTTTTGTTTCATGAAACCTCTGATTGTACTTCTTTTAAAGAGATAAAACTAAAACAAGAGCAGAGCGCCTTCTGAATAATTCATTTTCCATTAAAACCCAATATGTACAAATTGCTAATTTCAAAAACGTCTAACAACATTTAAAAAAAGATAAAAATCAATATATTTTTTTTCAAAAAAACACAGTAATTACAAACAGAAAGCAAAAAACATGTGTTTAAAAATTGAATAAATAAATCAATAACAATCCTTCAACGAGTTTGATTATATTGTAAATGAATGATGTCCACACGAAGTCGATTGTCAAGTTTTGAAATATTTTGAATAGATTCATGATTTTGTAATTTTTTAAGAATTAAACCTTTACATGCATTTACAACTATTTCTGAATGCGACGATATTGCAGCATTTGCATAAAAAACAACATTTTCAGGTATCATTTGTTGAACCATTAGTTCTTCGATAAACTTCTAAAATAAAACTACATCAAAGATAAGTAAAAAAAGCTACTCAATAATATTGCCCATATATGAGATACATATTCTCCTACTTTTTATCACTATAAATTTCCATTAAAACAGCTTACCTTCAAATCAACAATTTCCCAAGTATCAGCAAAGAATAACAATGAAGCCATATCATTGTTACTGCATTCTGTAAAAGATTTTCCATGGCAAAAATCAATTGCCAATTCCAAAGTTCTATCTGGAACACCTTCAATAAGAATTGATTCATTCATATTAACTTCAAAAAGTTGTTTGAATACAGCAGATTTTTGAGATAACATTGTTGTGTTAACCTTAAAAAAAGATAATAGATTGCATTAATGAAACAAAAAAACTTACATCAAAGATACGACATTGTCCTTCAATTTTACGATCACATACAATTTCAATGCTTTTTCTTGATCTTCCACGTTTTGGAATTGCTTCTGCTCGATTTTTCATTGGTTTTTCAGTTCTTGTACGTTGGATTTGAGTTGTTCTTGTTCGAGTTTCTTTAATAGCAGGTTTATCTGTTCTTGATCGTTGTTTTGAAGCACTTGTTATAGGATCAGAAGCTTTTTCAGTTCTTGTACTTGGTGCTAGAGTATTTCTTTCAGAATCAACATGTTCATCAGTTTCCCCATGAGTTTGTTGAAGTAGTTTTGGAGTTGTTGTTGTTGCTGCTTTATTATTAACAACAGTTCTTGTACGATGATTTTGAGTTGTTCTTGTTCTTACAGTTTTAACACTAGGTTTTTCAGTTCTTGATCGTTGTTCTGAAGAACTTGTTATGGGATGAGAAGGTTTTTCGGTTCTTGTACGTTCAGAAACACCACATTCATTTTCACGTTCTTTTAAATTTCTAAGCTCTTCATTACTTTTTCGCCCACGTTTCTTTGGAACAGCATCTTTCACACCATCATTTTCAAATGTAATATTACGCTTCTTTGAAGGTTTTTTAAGTTTTTCTTTAAAATGAATATTGTTATGTGTTGTTCCATCAAAGAATTTATATGTTCTTGTTCGATTACGTTTTATAGGTAAATTTGATATATCAGTACCAAATTTTCGAACATCATCAACACGTTTAGCTAATTCATTTGATAATTCACATTCTTTTAATCCATTTTCGAGATCCTTTACACTTTCATCTTGATTCATAAATGAATGATTTGATAGAAGAGTATTATTACAATTATTTTCCATCATTCTTTCTAAAAAAAACAGTTTTAATAAAGAATTGATGTTCAAAAAACGCAAACGACAATGAATAAATAACCACGACAATAGTTCTCAGATAAACAGTTAAAGACAAGTTTAGTCCACACAAATATTAAATAAAAAAGCAATAAAATATTATAATCATTTAAATAGCTTCTAAAAAACATTTAAAAAGCAAAGAAACAATTATCAAACTATTATAATCTTAAATATTTTAGAATTTGGTGTTTTAGTTTTTCAAAAGGTGAAAATTACAGCAGAAAAACAATAACGAAAAGTGTTCCCCATACTGACAAGTTCGGCACACCGTGATATTATATATTAATTATATCGCTAGTGATATAACAAAAAAAACTCGGTTAGTGCCAATGAAAAAATGATATATGAAACACGAAAAACATTAAAAACACGCAGCAAAAAAACATCGAAGAAAAATTGTAAAGCTTTTTTTTAAAGAAATTTTTTTTATTTTCAATTTGTGCAAAGCTAGAAAAAAATAAAAAAGCGAATTTCTTACAAAAATCACCCACCAAAATACAAATATCTTGACAAAAAGTAACCCAGCGACTTATAGGTTGCCCAAAAGAGAAAAAAAATGAATTTTAAAGATTTTCTGCAATTGTGAAAATTAAAAAATGCCTTTTTTCTTTCACAATTTTTGTCTTTTGGTATGAAAATAAAGCATTAATATTTCAAATTTACATAAGAAGCATCAAAAAAATATAATTACATTAAGATGACAAACTTTCAAAAAAGAAGTTTAGTTTATGTGAGACAAAATGTTTTTTTTGACAGTGTTGTTGTTTGACATCAATGAAACAGGGCACAATCTGTTGGTATGCAGACGTTTGACCGAAATCCATTTGACCGAAAGACGTTTGACCGAAAGACGTTTGACCGAAACGGACATTTGACCGAAAAACCTGTCTTCAGCTAAAAAATGTTGCATATTTTTAAACTTTTGATGTACCTCAGTGCTTCTCAGTATTTCTCAGGCCTTAGTGTTTCTTAGGGTTTTTTGGATTTTCGGTCAAACGTCTGTTTCGGTCAAACGTCTTTCGGTCAAACGTCTTTTCGGTCATATGACTTTTCGGTCAAACGGTTTTCGGTCAAACGTCTTTCGGTCAAATGGATTTCGGTCAAACGTCATACAATCCAATTTGTTGCTTTGCGGCGGTGTACATGTTTACGTTTTTGTTTCGAAATCTTTGATACTCCGAAAAATCTACACCTTTTTGTTGCACTGAAAAATATTGTTGAGACTTAAAATATCGAGGAAGGAAATGAGACAACATTGTAAAAAAGAAATAAATTTTGTGGAACATTTAATATCCTTAATTTTACAAAACAATATTTTAAAAAAGAAGAAACACAAAAGAGTTTGTTTTAACGATATTTGCGTCATCATATCATATAATAAATTTTGTTATCTTTATTTTAATATTGGTTTGTTAAAATGAATTATTTTTATCATTGATATTGTGTGCGACTAATCGGTATCTTTCAAAATAAAATATTTAAAATTTAAATGAAGATTACAAAAATGTCGTTTTAATTCGAAAAGCAAAAGATTGGCTTTAATATTTATGTATTTGACGTTCGTGTTTTTTCTTCTCTATGTTCTAGCATTTGGAGCGAGTAGTTTTTATTTTCTTTCAAAAAAGTGGTGTTTTTATTTGTAATTTTGAAACAATAAAAAAAGCAAGTGAACGCAAATAAAATGTATGCGTGTGTCTCTAAAGAATACTCCATTTGCTTTTCAATCAATATTAACAGTGAGTTGAAAAGAAAGAGTTTTAAAAACAAAATGTGTTCGAAGTTTTGCAACAACTGCTTTTAATAAAGTATCCGTTTTTCATTTTTCAGAAAAAACAAAATCATTGCCAAACTCTAAAAATTTTTTGTTACTTAATGATTTAATAATTGACTCAAATCGATACTTAAAAATTTTCTGCTAATAAATCTGAAACCAAAACTTACTTATCAAACTTTTATGCAAATCTTCCATTGTTGGGCGAGCTTTTGGATGTAAATCAAAACATGGCAAAATAATATATCTCCAAAAATCTTCGGCTACAATCGCCGGAATCGGAAGCTTCTTTCCTGCTTCATAATTTTTTACAATATCTTCGGGTTTTATAAAATCAGAAGGAAGTTGATCAGATTTTTGTAAAATTTGCCACGCCGTTACTGCAAATGACCAAACATCAGATGCCTTTGAAGCTGCAGTTAGAATATATTGATTTTGTCGATATTTTAATATTTCATAAGCAGTATGAGTTTGAGTTCCAATAAATTTATTGCAATGATCAAGATCAAGATCAATGGCACATCCAAAATCACTAATCTCAATTTCTTCTCCATCTTCATCTTTAACCAAAATATTATCAATTTTTAAATCACAGTGCAAAATATTTTTGTGATGCAAATATTTCATTGCATCTGCCACTTGGATACAGTATTGTTTTAACTGTCGAATATCAAGTTTATTACCATAATCAATAAAATAATCTTTTAAATTAAAATTTCTTAATGTCAAAAATAACATATTATCCACTCCAAGATGAACACCCAAAGCTGGAAGAATATTGGGATGTTTCACTTTGTCATAAATTTGTAATTCTTTGTGAATGCTCTGAAAAATGAAAGTCAATTTCCTACGCTATTCTTATGAAAAAAAATGTTTTTGGAAAAAAATGCCGAGTGTATCTAGGGCACGCATGAGAATAGAGGCCTAACGCACTTCGACAAAATCACATTAACAGCAGTGATAAGGATTTTTATTTCGTTATCTTTTATTTACATACTGATATCCTTTTTTTTTTGACATTCTTTTCTAAAGGAAAAACAAGAAGAAAATATAATTCAGAAGCAGGATAAAAATGTATTTTAATATTATAGTAACACAAACTAACTATTTTTATTGTTAGACATTATAGGAATTTTGGATACTTTGATTATTTTAAATACAAAATGATTTAATATTTATTTTTTTAACTAAAACATTTTTATAAATTTCGTGAAATTTCCCTGATTTTCCATCAAAATCGGGAGACTTTTATCTGACAACCCTAATTGTGTTTCAAACAATAAATTCTAGATATTCTACAATTTGCTGTAAAATGCTTAAGATTTATCAAAAACTTACTTTTCGTCCTTCATCTCTTGCAATTTTAATAGCTACTGGTTCACCTCGTAAATTTCCCTAAAAATACGCTTTTCTTTAAAACCCCGAAACAATTTTATATAACCTTATAAACCACTGAAAAGCTGCCGCCTCCAATTTCTTCTCCCTTTTCAAATTGGTCGACATTTGTTATCATTTCTAATTTTTTAAATATCTGCTCTATCTAAAAACAATTATAATATACTTTAGTAACGACGCCAAATAAAAAAGAAGAAAAGTCTGTTAAAAATAGAACATTCTTTTAAAATAATAGAAAAAAAAAGAAAAATAAATACCGTTTGTTTTTTAAAAATATTTAAAGAATTCAGAGGTTGCGTTTCAATATCTTGGATAGTTTTAACATTTTTACGTCTTTTGTGTTTAATATTCATTGCTATTTTAATAACGCAAAATAAAAATACTGTAGCAATTAATATTGTTAATATTATAAACAATTCGTTAACGTAAATAAGCAATGATGGCTTCATTGTTGTAATATCAGTATCTATACCAGGAACAGAAAAGTCAACATGTTCATCACAATAATAATATTCACCTTGTTGCAAAGGGTCCCCATTGCATTCTTTTGAGCATTTAAAATTAGGATCACTAAAATTGGGTGATATTTTATAATCACCCGGATAACAGTTTGTACAAGCATGAGGATTTCCACAATAACTATTCTCTGAACAGGTTAAACAGGATGCATGACATTGAGTTTCTTTACCAATTATAATACACATATCCAGAATAAAATGCTTGTATAAATTCGACAATTTTATGATAACGAATATTTTTTTAAAACATAAAAACTGCTTAAAAAACGAAGAAAAAGTAATTGTATTTTTTATCAGTTGTTGGACATCAAACAAAATTTTGTTACTAGCAAAGTTTTGTCTTTTTTACTGATAAGGCAAAGGTTTTTGTTTCCCAAAATAGAGAAATTTTAATGAAGAAAGAAGGAACAAAAGTTAGCATTTTATATAATTTTGTAATCAACAAAAAATGCGTTACTAAATTTTTTCAACGATAACCAGTAATAAGGAATTCTTCTGATCTGACGTCAGCACTTTTATAAGTGTGAAGTGATAATGGAAAAGAGAAATCTAATACGTCTTTAATGTGCAGCGTAAAATCAAAGGAAGGAAATCAGACACAAATGTGGATTACTGTTTCCTCTAAAAACCGTATTAAATTTTTCAGTGATTTTTAAAAGAAAACAATACGAAAAATGAATAATTATAGAGGACACAGTTTTAATTATAAAACTGTAATCATTGAATTATTTTAGGTAATTTTTAAAAAGAATCTTTTTGTAAAAATGAGTAACATGCTGATTGCTGAAAAAATAAATCAAAGATAACACTCTTTTTTAAAAAAAAAACACTCATTACAATGTGGCTTTTTTAATTTGCACCAAATTTATGTAAATGTTTAAAATTATTAACATTTTTTATTTCATTTGAGCCATACACAAAAAATGCACGGCACACTCAAAAATTATTGAATCATATAAATCATCAGGGTTACCTGATAATATGATTAATGCCGGATCATTTTTGTGGTATGGCTAACCAAAGTTCAAAAAATTTTTGTTTTTTATTGCTTTTATCTAAATGCGTTTACAACAGGAAAAACGCGTTACAAAAAATATAAATTTGAGTCAGAGAAGCAAAGAAGCGCTCTCTCTGCTTTGCAAAATTGTGCAAATATTTTTCACTGCTTTTTTTTACCATCGTTTTTATGCTGTGTAAAATTGTAAAAGCAAAACATGTGTATCCTTAACTATTTATATAAATAATAAATATTTGTTTACTTTATTTAATTATTAAACAAATATAATATCAGATGGAAATAATATAGCAGAATGAGAAGATCCATATATTGTTGAAATTTTTTACAAAAATGGGAAGGAATTTTGTGTTTTACATCATTTTTAAGGATTATATTTTAATTTTACATTTCTTAAATATTCCATGCCACTCATTGCTTTGCGTCTGAATCTTATCAAACATATATGGATAAAAAATATGATGAAGGTTGTGAGTGTCTACAAAAATAATTGCAAAAAAAATAGTGAACAAATGTGCAACTTTTAATGTTTAACTTAAGAAAAAGCAGCAGAAGATGAAGTTTACAAGAATCCGAAATAAGAGTCAAAAAAATTATTAATTCTTATCTTAAAAAGGTTATAAATTACATAATGTTAAAATTATTAAAAAAAGCTTGTTGAATGATGAATAAACTGCTTGGATCAAATTAAATCTTTACCATTCTAGAGTTGTGATTGAAATTGCAGACACTTTTTATTTTTACAAAAGGTTTGGCCTATTAAACAACATTTAATTATTCTATTTTAACAAAAATATTTCTTTGTTAACTAAAAGCATCGCATAATTTGTTAATTGTTCGTTATATTTTTAAAACGTTTTTTAAAGAAAAAAATGAATGTATTTTTCAAGCGAGAGAGTGCATTTCTTTGCGTCTCTGACACAAATTTGTATTTTTTTGCAACGCGTTTTTTGTGTTGTTAACACTTTAAAAAACAAGAAAAATAACAACATTTTTGAACTTTTGGTAAGCCGAAAAAAACATGCAAATGCGTGATTTTTAAAAAATGCGTGGCAAAGCATTTGTCCATCGGGGGTAGATTTCCCGATGGACGAATGTATTATGTTACAAAAAATTTTGTTGCGCTGTGTGTTTTTTGCGGCTTGTAAATGAAAAGAAATTTCAACAAAATTCTTTGTTGCATTTTTGTTCTAAATAACTTACGACATATGGATTCATGATTTCATTTTTGTATGCTGACATTTAATAATACTCGCTGGATTTTACCAGCAAAATGAATAAATTATCAGAAAAAAGCAATTGTTAAAAGGCTTAAAAAAATTACTTGAATTGTAAACTTTTTTATAGATTAATAAATTTGAAATGTGTCGTCGCGGATGCTCCGCCTTTCACATTAACCCGCCTTCTTTCTATTTTCTCCTTTCTCTTTTCTCTTTGCTTTTATTCAATTCCTTTTAACGCTTTAAAAAGAGACTATTTTTAGTCGATCATTTATTTTGTAATAAATTTGTAATCGTTTGTATTTTATCTTTTTATCGCGTTTATTTTTAATAAAGGTTTAATTACCCAAAGTTTGAGGTCCCTCAGCCATAACACCAGAACCCATCAATAAAAGTAATCCAAAGTTACTATAAATTACATGGTGCATCGATAGGTCAAATATGGCATCAACGCTTCAAGCTCGGTATGCAAGAGCCAAAAAGGTGGCAACGACAAGATTAGAAGAAGCCGATCGAATTAATATTAATCAAGAATTCAATGATTTTCATGAAGCATCGCAAAATTCCATTAATTTAAATTCATTATCAATGAAATTAATGGATTCCTTTCATAATCTTCAAAGCCTTCACCATGAATGGGAAAATTTGATCGAAGAAATGTCAAATGCTGGAGCAAATGAAGCACAAGATGAGCAAGAAAAGTTAGATGAAGAAATTAAAAATGAGAAAGGATTTACATATTTTTATAATCAACTAACAACAGCTCAAACCAAACTTCAACAAGCTCTCCAAAATGGTTTGACTAAGCAAATGCAATTTTTCCCGACTCAAGAAGGTGGTAGTACTGAAAAATCGACAACTGGAGATGTTCCAGCTGATCAACAAAATACAGGTACGAGTGAAGAAGTTAATCCACAACAGCAAGCTCGTGATGATCAAGATAGAGATATCAATATTTTTGATACTCCTTTTAATCAAACTCGTCCACAACCACAAGAAAATAGCTTTAATATTTTTGATCAGCAACCTCGTCCACAATCACAAGCAGGTAGCTTTAATATTTTTGGTAATCAAACTCGTCCTTTAAATTTTGATCCTGCTTCAAAAATTTCCTATAACCCTGCTTCAAAAATTTCCAAAAGTCCGCAAAATATTTTTGCACCTTCACCACCACCAGGGATTAGGCCACCAATTACCGTATCCCCAAATCCTTTGGCACAAAATTATTTAAAAAAGTTACCAAATTCCTTTTTATTGAAAGCTTGCTCAACTGGTATGCCATTAACTTTCCAAGGCCTTCGAGATACTGTAATTCGGCAAATGCAATTGGAAATGCAATTTAAAACTTCGGTGCCTAGCAAAGAAAAAACGCAGACAAATGCAACATCTGCGGCGCCAGTTCAAAAGGGCAAACCTTCGCAAAATGAATTTTCAAAAACGGAACAAAGAAAGTCACAGCAAAAGAAATGCATTTTTTGTGAAGGAAGTGATCATCGTCCAGCACATTGTAAAAAATATGCAACACTTGAAGAAAGAAAAAATTGTTTAAAAAAAAGAGCAATTTGTGAAAACTGCTTTAAACAACATGATTCATCAAAAAGATGTTCACCATTGAGTTGCTTTATTTGCAAAAAATGGGAACATCCAACAGTTCTTTGCAGTAAAAGTCGACTATATCAACAAAAAGCACCTGATTCAAAAACAAATGCAAAAATTGTAACAAAAGCATATGCAGTAAAAGTTGATGTACAAGTTTCTAAACGTAAGGAAATTGCTATGCCAATAACTCAAGCAAAAATTTATAATCCAAAAAATGCACATTTTGAAAAAGTAGATATTTTGCTGGATTCAGCTTCAGCTTCAACTTTTATCAATGAAAAATTAGCAGCAAGTTTACAACTTCCAATTATTAAAGAAAATATTTTGCTTGAAATTTCTCGTTTTGGTGATTCAGATAATTTGCAAACAGAATCAAAAGTTGTTATTTTTCATGTTGAAGCAGAAAATGGGGAATTTATTGAACTTGATGCTTATACAATTCCAACTTTAACTCAAGCTTTACCAAAGATGGATAAAGATAGCAATCAAAAAGTAATGGTTTTACCAGAAATATTAATTGGAAATGATCATTATGGCAAAATTGTTTTATCAGAAGAACTTGCAAATGGTTTTTCAAAAATTCCTTCAAGACTCGGTCCAATTATTTGTGGCACTGGAACTTTTGTCCATTCTTTTTCAACAAAAGTTATGAAAGAGGAAGAGGATTCAAAAGAAATAAAAGGATCACATCATGAAATTCCAAAATTTTGGGATACGGAGAATTTTGCATCAGATAATTGGCAAGACGATGAATTAGTTCAGCATTTTTGTAAAACTGCAAAAATTATTGATGGAAGAATACAAATTGAATTACCTTTTGCAAAAGATCCTGCAACTTTACCATCAAATAAACTTTATGCGACGAAATGTATTGAATCATCTTTAAAAAGACTAGCTGCAAATCCAGATTATTTGATGGAATATGATTCTCAAATCAATTATTTAAAAGATAATTTAATGGTTGAAAGAATCCCTGATAATGAAAGATTTTTGAAAGGACATTATCTTAGCCATCATGGTGTTATTACTCCTGGTAAAACGACTCCTTTACGTGTTGTCTTTAATTGTTCTGGAAGAATGTCAAAAAATTCACCATGTTTAAATGATTTCCTTGACGCTGGACCTCCATTAATGCCAAAAATTGTCGATGTTTTATTACGGTATCGTATGGCAAAAATTATTGTTATGGGAGATGTTCAAAAAGCTTTTCTTCAAATAAAAGTTGCACCACAACATCGTCAATATCTTCGTTTTTTCTGGTTAAAAAGTGCTCAAGAATATTTAGAAAAAGGTTTTGATCCAGCAAATATTATTGCCTATCAATTTGGTGTTGTTCTTTTTGGATGTAAAATTTCACCATTTTTTATGAATATTGCTTTAATGGTTTTATTTGATAGCATGGAAGATAAAAAATTGGGAGAAGAATTAAAAGTTCACACATATGCGGATAATGGAGCAATTAAAGCTGAAACTGAAGAAGAAGCTATTTATAAAGCTCAAACAACCATTGATGCATTTGCTTCCGTAAAAATGAATTTTCGTGGAATTATGTCAAACAGTGATACAGTAAGAAAGCATTTTAAAGTTGAACCATCAATCATGTCCATGCTTGGCCTTAAATGGGATCCAAGAGCAGATATTCTTTCAATCAATCTTACAGCAGCAGTAAATTTGCTCAAACTTCCTGTAACAAAGCGATCAGTTACCGCTGAAATTGGAAAGAAATATGATCCACTTGGATTTATTGCACCGGTGGTATTACGGTATAAAATTTTTTTACAAAAACTATGGACTTCCAATCTTGAATGGGATAAACCATTACCACCTGAAATGGCTGAAGAATGGAAAGAAATGCTAAAAGAAGAAATCGAATTTGAAACTCCAAGATTTACTGGATCACCATTTAAAAATTCAACAACTGATATTCAAGGATTTGTTGATGCATCAAAGGGAGCTTATGCAGTTGTAATTTATTTGGTACATAAAGATTTGGATAGTGATCAACAGAAGGTGGAATTTTTAATTTGTAAAACCAAAGTGGCACCGCTAAAACCAATATCAATACCACGAATCGAATTATTGGCTGCTCTTCTTGGTGCAAAAGTACTCAAATATATTTTGCAAATTTTGCCTCAATTAATTGGATGTAAAATGTATTTATGGACCGATTCATCTGCAGTTTTTTATTGGCTTCAAACTGATAAACATTTAAAAACATTTGTAAAAAATCGTGTTAATATTATAAAGGAATCAAATTTAATCATTCGACATGTACCAACAAAAGATAACCCAGCTGATGTTGCTTCAAGAGGATGTACAATGGATGAATTAAAGAATAATAATTTGTGGAGAAATGGTCCATCATGGCTTACAACAAGCAATTGGCCATCAAACATTAAATTCAATCCCAAAATTGAAATTCCTGAAATTATTAATGAAGTTGTATGTGCCGTAAAAGCTACAGTAACAGAACCTCCAGAATTATTATATTCCGCTGAAAAAACAAGTTCATGGATAAAAATGGTTCGAGTAATTGGTCAATGTATCAAATTTGGCAATCTTTGTCGAAAAAAGGATAAATCTGGACAATTGACTGCAGCAGATATTGAAAAAGCTGAAAAAGCAATTATAAAGCAACTTCAACAAAAACATCCACCAACAAAACATACTGCTGAAAATTTAAATCTTTTTTTGGATGATGATGGATTAATTCGTATAAAATCTCGAATTCAACATTGTAGTGATAGTGAACTTGCAAATCCAATTTTTTTGCCTGATTGTCCAGAAGTAAGACTTTTAATTCATCACAATCATCAAAAAATTTTACATGGTGGACCTAAAGCAACATTAACAAAAATCCGCGAAAGATTTTGGATTCCCAAAGGCTTACTTGTTGTTCGAAAATCAATTTCAAAATGTCGGGCTTGTGTACGGTATAAGGCTCGACCATATAGCCTGCCAATTATGCCAAATCTTCCATCTTCGAGAGTTAAAGAATTTTCACCATTTGATTTTTGTGGTATTGATGCTGCTGGTCCTTGGAGTATTAAAGGAAAAGATGAACATAAAAGATGGATATTACTTATCACTTGTCTCACAACACGAGCAGTATTTTTGGAAGTTCTTGAAGATATGTCTGCAAAATGTTGTATAAATGCAATTATAAGGTTGTTCCATAAGTTCTGGCCGCGCTTTCAACAGCTGGCATTTTCGACTGTGTTTACCAAAAAATCTGAAATTTGGCATGAAGGTGGCCCATTATGTGATATAAAAGGTGTGATATTGGTTTTTGCGATATCTGGAATTTTCATGGAATTCTGAGGAATTTTCGTGTCGGGACCCGGATTTTTGCAAACTTTTATGAATTATGGTCCTGGAAAAATAGAAAATGCAAGTTTCTGGAGTTAATATCGTTTGTATGGATAGCCAAAATGTAGATCTAACAGATTTTTGAGGATTTGGAATTTTCTGGAATTTTCTGGAATTTTCAGGGATTTTCAAATTCGACGTGTCGAAAATCAAACAAATTTCATTCTTTTGGAAGAATTCTTGTCCCAAAATTCATATAAGACAGGTTGCCATAAAACGAGAATCATGTTTGTAGAATTTTCATGGAATTTTAAGGAATTTTAGTGGTATTTCCTGGAATTTTCAGGCGTTTTTCACTTAAATCTAGTTGAAAATAATGAGCTAAACGTAAGAATACCATTTTCCAGATAGGTAACAACAGAAAAAAATTTATTTGAGGATTTTTGTGGAATTTTTATGAATTTTTATGGAATTTTCAGGGATTTTTTGTAGTTTTTTTACAGTTTTTCGACAATATTAGGTTCTTAGAATATCGTTAATGCCTCATGATGCTTTGTACGGAATTTTGATGGAATTGAGGGGAATTTTATGGAATTTTAAGGAATTTTTGTCCATTCTTTGAATGTTTCTCACCAGTTTTTGCGAAAACTGAATTTGTAAAGCACGAGAAATGCTTTGTAAAGCACAATGTTTACTTTTGACATAATAGTCACCGATAAAGCGTGTTAAAGCTTGCTAAGAAATTCAAACAAACAGTTTATATTTTGAACGGCAATACTTTTATTAAAAATGTTTTTAATACAAATGAATTAAAAAATCACTTTTCAAAGACGAGTTTTTAACAATTTTTTATTTTAGAAACTTTTTTAAAAGAAAGTTATTTATAAAGACATCAATCAACAGAAAAATAATCGCCTTTGGCAGCAATTGTCTTTTCCCAACGTTCAGGAAGTCTCGTAAATCCTCTTACCCAAAATCCTGAAGGACGGCTATTAATCCATTCGGCAATACCGTTTTTGAGTTGATCTTCAGTTTCAAAAAATTTATCATTTAAGAAATTTTGAAGTGAAAGAAATGCCTGGAAATCTGTTGGCGCCAAATCAGGTGCGTAAGGTGGATGGGGCAATACTTCATAATTAAGGTCTCGAAGTTTGTTCTTGGTGATGACAGCGGTATGGGGACGGGCGTTGTCATGGAGAAATATAACTCGTTGACGATGTGGTCTTTTTTCAACCATTGCAGCTTGCAAACGTTCGAGTTCATTAACGATATTCTAAGAACCTAATATTGTCGAAAAACTGTAAAAAAACTACAAAAAATCCCTGAAAATTCCATAAAAATTCCATAAAAATTCCATAAAAATTCCACAAAAATCCTCAAATAAATTTTTTTCTGTTGTTACCTATCTGGAAAATGGTATTCTTACGTTTAGCTCATTATTTTCAACTAGATTTAAGTGAAAAACGCCTGAAAATTCCAGGAAATACCACTAAAATTCCTTAAAATTCCATGAAAATTCTACAAACATGATTCTCGTTTTATGGCAACCTGTCTTATATGAATTTTGGGACAAGAATTCTTCCAAAAGAATGAAATTTGTTTGATTTTCGACACGTCGAATTTGAAAATCCCTGAAAATTCCAGAAAATTCCAGAAAATTCCAAATCCTCAAAAATCTGTTAGATCTACATTTTGGCTATCCATACAAACGATATTAACTCCAGAAACTTGCATTTTCTATTTTTCCAGGACCATAATTCATAAAAGTTTGCAAAAATCCGGGTCCCGACACGAAAATTCCTCAGAATTCCATGAAAATTCCAGATATCGCAAAAACCAATATCACACCTTTTATATCACATATTGGGCCACCTTCATGCCAAATTTCAGATTTTTTGGTAAACACAGTCGAAAATGCCAGCTGTTGAAAGCGCGGCCAGAACTTATGGAACAACCTTATATTAGATTTATGGGAACATTTAAAACTCCACAACAATTTTTAAGCGATCATGGCAGCAACTTCAAAGCCGCTTCGAAATTAGTCATTCAATGGCAAAAAGTAATACATGATCCTGAACTTATTGATTTTAATGCAAATCATAAAATTGAATGGAAATTTATTACTGAAAGATCACCTTGGAAAGGAGGGGTCTATGAACGTTTAATTGGAATAATGAAAAATTGTTTAAAATTTGCATTTGGTCGTCGAAAAATGTTACAAGAAGATTTTCTTACTGTTGTGAAACACATGATGATTACTGTAAAATGATTGATTGTAATTGGTGTTTCCGTAAACTTATTAATTTTGAATGTTGGCATTGGCTTCTATGGATTTTAATGGCTTTAATATTTCTTCTTATTACCCTTGGTTTATCTAAACTTTGCAAAAAATCCAAGAAGAAAAGTCTTTTTGCGGCGGGAGCGGCTCGCTTATTTAATATTGCAAAGCGATCAAATAAACATGAAGAAAGGGATCTTGAAATGGATCCAATTCCACGTCCAAAAGTATGTTTGACTTGCAAAGCAGGACCGTATAAAAGGGATGAAGCTGTTGAAAAACCAGATCCTGAAAGAGGCAATGAAGTTGAAGAATCAAAGGATGTTAAAGCTAAACTTTTAAGAAGTAAAGAAAAACGAGCTCCAGCAGAAAGATCATTAAAATATATGCGAAGAACTTCACATCTTTCAATCCTTGTTGCTATGATCGTCTTAGTTTTAATTCCAGCAACTGAAGCTTGCTCAAATTCTGTTGTAATTCAAGCCGGAAAGGAAAGCTGCATTATTGATAAGGATGGCTGGACAAAATGTTATTTTACTGAACAAAATCTTATAACTGCACATTCTGAAACTGAAGTATGTTTATTGTTTCAAAGTGATAATGTACCAGTCTCAACACTTACCTTTAAAACTTTGGTTCATGCTAAATGTGTTAAAACTGATCATTTCGTTACTGCACTTGGAAAAATAGATGTACAATCTTATAAACATTGTCCTGGTGTTGGCCTTTGCTTTGATCAAATGTGCGCTGAAATTGCTCCAGATAAAATGGTAGAAGAACTGGATCGAGCAAATAAACATATTGGTGTTACAAGCTGCGTCGAATCCTGTGGATCTGCAACTTGTATGTGTCTTTTACCTGGTACTGGCTGCACATTTTACAGATATTTTATTGAAGTAACTGAACCGGATTTAACCGTATTTTCATGTGAAGAATGGAAGCCTGAAATTCAAGTTATGGTTAAACTTCGATCAAGCAAGGAAGAAAGAAATGAAACTTTTAATTTATATGAAGGTGAAACATTTAAATATGAAAATATTAGCTTCCATTTAAAACGATTAACTTTGCCATTTATGGATTTATTTCGTGCTGAAACTTTTTTCCTTCAAAATGAAACTCATTTGGCATGGATTAATCAAGATGCCAAAAAGGAAACTGATATTGTTACGTGCAATAAAAATAAAGAATGTTCGTTAAAGCCTGATATTTGCCGTTGTCAAGCTGCTGATTCAACAGTAAAATGTATGTGTGGATCCCAACATGAACTACAAAAGCAATGGAAAGAACATATTTTACCATCAAATGTTGGCCAACATATGATTTTTCCTGATTCAAATTTTGTTCCGATGGTACATTTACCAGCTTTCTTTGATATGGTTGTTGAAACAACTGGATTTAAAGCATCAGAATATATTCAAAATGCTTCTTGTGAAATTATGCATGCTACTTTGAAAGGCCGTATTGGTCCAGAAGGTGCCATTTTAAATGTTACTTGTCAATCATCATTTGGACAAATATTGGGTCATATCGGATGTGAAAATCAATCATTTTATGTTAAATGTTCTCCAAATGGAACACATATTACTCATCGCTGGTATTCAAATAGCAAAGTCGTTAATGAAAATTGTAATTTAAAATGTTTTACGACCTCAACTTCTTTTCAAGTATACGGTATTTTGGCTTATATTGAACATGATATTTCTTGGAATTTTATTCATGGAAATGGAACAAATATTGGAGGTGGTATTATTGATGCGGTTGTTCATGCATTTCAATTTGTTTATGATCGAGTATTATGGGTTATTGGCGGATTAGGAGCTGTTGCCATTATTGTATTTATTTTAAAATGATAATCTCATCGCCCCCGGGAGTGTCGTCGCGGATGCTCCGCCTTTCACATTAACCCGCCTTCTTTCTATTTTCTCCTTTCTCTTTTCTCTTTGCTTTTATTCAATTCCTTTTAACGCTTTAAAAAGAGACTATTTTTAGTCGATCATTTATTTTGTAATAAATTTGTAATCGTTTGTATTTTATCTTTTTATCGCGTTTATTTTTAATAAAGGTTTAATTACCCAAAGTTTGAGGTCCCTCAGCCATAACACCAGAACCCATCAATAAAAGTAATCCAAAGTTACTATAAATTACAAAATGTGTTTTTTAAAAATAAAAATTATCTTTCTCGCATGAATTCTATAATTACAGTGCTTATTCAGGAAGATCTCCGCAGAGTGCATTATTTCCGCTAACTAATAAATTTCTTGCTATGTTCAAAGATGTTTTATTGCAAAAAAACTTATTGTTTTTCTTTTTTTCTGCCTTGATTGATTGAAAAATTGAACCATTGCTTTTTGTGCTTTACTGATAACGTTGCAAATCATTTGCTTCTTCCAGAAACTGCCTCTTTCTTTCTTGTGTTGTGTAATATAAAGTTTAAAGTTATTTTTGTGTTTATTTTAAAAAATTATTCAAGGATTAATTCAATTTTAGGAATATTTAACACAAATTTTAACGGTGCCTCTTTCACATAACCATGGCCAATGAAGTATTATTTTTAATAGCTTTTGTTACTCTGGCATTTGGTGTTCCAATGATTAATCCGGTGAACAATGTAATTTTCATGTATAATTTTTGCTGGTTTTTTTTTAAATAAAATATTTAGGCTTTTGCTAATTTGCGAATCGCTGATTTATTTCGAATAACATTAACTGATAATAATTTTACAATTTTTGATTACAATACACATAAAAAAATTAACGTTTACATGGATTATAAAGATAAAATTGTGAGTTTCATAAAAGTTTTTAAATTATTTAAATGTGAAAATTAGATCAAAGATTTGCTGTTTTGTCCCCGAACAATTGATAATCCTTTGATGGGATATTTTGGAAGAAATACAAAAAAAGAGCACGTTATGTGCAAAGAAATATTGTATCAAAATATATTTACATGTGAAACAACTAATTTACGTGCAGAATGTAAAAGTTTGAGAGCGCCCAAAGAAATTGCTGCAAAAAATGATACAGCATGGAAAATATTTGAAAAAAATTTTCAAGTTCAAACATCAACTACTGTTTCTGTTGATATAAATGAAATCAAAAAAGATTTCAAAAAAGCATCAAACGAAAAGGGGTTTTGTATTGCTGAAAGCACATTAAACACAACAATTATTATATTCACAACCTGCTTCTTAACAATGGGAGCAGTCACAACAATTTTTATTGGCTTTCATGCTTTCAAGAAAATGTTGCAAAAGTGTGAAATTCCGCGAGATAATAATCTTGAAAATTTGAATAATTATTGTAAAACCCCACCGATTCAAAGAAATAGCAGTGCCAGGAATGGATTACCAAGAAAATCTATTTCAAGTGAAATTATGAAATTTATTTTGTAAAAAAGCTGAATTTTAAAACCACATTTCTTGTAAAAATTTAACGAATCTCATATATATACTGTAAACATTGGTGTTATCGATGATCATCCTGCTATATATTTTTATATTTTTTTTGGTTCCGCGTGTTTTTATATTGTTAGTTAAAAAAATCAATAATTTTTGATTGGTGAAACTTATATTATCAGTAAAATTTTTTCCTGTTGTTAAAAAAAATCAAAAAACATAGCAAAAATTTTAGGAAATCGATTTTCTTCTTTCATAGAATAGCAAAAATGGGACTTTTCTGTTCACAATTATTTAAGTTACTGTATTTTCGATATGCCATATCATTTTTTGACTTCTGTTTTAGCACTGAATGCGTTAAACTTTTGATAAACACATATTTCTACAAACAAGTTTTTAATAAAATTTAACAGAAGTTGAAAAAAAAGTTCCGCTTGATTCAGACGTGAAATGTCAAAAAATCTATAACGCCTTTGTTTTACAAAAATTAACTTGTTTTAAATGTAAAGAAATCATTAAAAATGTGTGCCAGCACCTTTTATACAAAAATAATTTCATCACATTTTACACAGAATAAAAAATACAAAAGAAACTTCCAGAGGCAGTTTAAATACAAAGGAAAAGACAATTCTTTAAAAAGAAAGTTATAAAAAAATGTTGAAAGAGATTTATTTTATGTTGGATTTATTCACTTTCAGAAGAACCTTCTCGTTCATCTTGATAGATTACAACTGTTGCAAGGAATGAAGTATCTGTGACTTCAACAATTAATTGTTCACGACCATAACAAAATGTTGCACCAAAAAATGCATCTCCTCCATTTGTTGAATTTTTGTTTAAAATTACAGGGGATACAAATTTTTCGTCATCATGGCCATTTGTGGTTGCAAAAATTTCACGAAAGCTTTCAAGCTAAAAAATAATATATTTTTTGGTTTTTAAAAAACAATTTTTTGTGCTTTGTTTTTTTTCAAATTTGAAAGGAAATTAATCCTTACAAATTGGTTTGTTTTAATTAAAACAGTTTTTTTATTAAACGCAATTTCCGCTTTCTAATTTCCGTTTTACGATCACCTCAATTTTGACTTTTGAAAAAAGGAAAAGAAAGCAGATGGTTTTTTTATTGAATATTGCGAATAAAAAATGTGATTTTAGCAAAAGAGTCCTTTTTTATTTAAAAATAGTTTTAAAAAAGCAAACTTAAACTAAAAGGTTGAATGATTTTATAAAAGATAAGAATTTGTAAATACATTCTTTTCTGAGATTACAATTATCTCAAAACTCCATTCTTTCAATTTTTCCACATAATTTCCCTTTTTCCCTCTAAAAAGCAATTTTCCAAAAAAAGAAGCACATTTCATAATAATAATTAAAAAAGTATAATTTTTACAACTCCATTTTGTGTTGTAAAAAAATTACAGCCGCGACAAAATGACAATCATTTGCTTTCATTACTTTACAACTCCCAAAAGCGTCTTAATATTTTCATTTTTACAAAAACTAAAAAACTGCGCAACAATTTCCTTTTCCAAAAATATATGTAAATGTTTCTGTTCCGAAATGAAAGTAACAATAATCTTTTCAACTTTTTATCTCTCCGGAGATTGCCGCTGTTTTAAGTTTTGCGCCAAAAACAGAGGACAAAAATATACTCATAAAAAGACTGAATGAATGGAAAAACATTCAATCATTTAAAAATGAACTTAAAAAGAAATTTCCGCTTTTCTAGTTTTAAAAATAGTTTCAGATTTTAAATATTTTAAAAGCTTTTGGATTTTGATGCTTATCTCAAAAAGAAAGAAAAAATAGAGAGTGAATCATTGCACAAAAACTTTTCTGGTTAAAACTATTCATCATAAATTTTGAGTTTTAGATAACAAAGAAAAAACGGGAATCTGAATTTTGCAGTATTTTTTGAAACAAAACACATATATCGTTTCCTCACCACTTAAATTATATATATATATATTTGGTTTAAGTGGTAAAAAAGTAATAAAAACAGTTTTTATTTTTAATTTGATTGTTTTGGTGTTGTTTTTTCAAGCACAATAATTGTCGTTTTCTTCATTCTTCTCTCTGCTTCTATATTTCTCACTTAACTATTCAAGAAAAATGTGAAGCAAGCCAAAAAATACCCATCTTTGATTACTCTCAATTTTTTTAAAGAGCAAAGAAAAAAAACGGTATCGCGTGTTCGCGCGCATGCAAAAAAAAATACAACTGAAATCAAAACCCATCTCTTTTTTTCTCGCAGTTTTTAAATGCCAAAAAAAAGAATTGTAAAAAAGAGAGAGTGGTTTTCCTTTTTCTCAATTGTTTTAACAAGCGAAAAAAAGTAAAGATTGCGTTTAATGGCAGATGTTTCTCTCGATTGAAAAAATAAAAAATTATGACATAAAAAAATTTAAATTTACTAAAAAACACCCAATTTTAATGTCAATCTGGCGCCACAAATATGTGGTAATAAAATTTGCATATTTTAAAAAATTTTTAAAAAATACCTTTGAATCAGTTTGAATGCAGTAATCAGTTCCAGGAATATTAATTTCAAAGATGCATTTTGAATAAATTCCAAAATCATAATGTCCAGGAATATTTGTATGAAGGATAAATTTCTTAACTCGACGGGTAACATTATCAATTAAAATGTCCTAAAACGAAAAAAAAGATAAAAATATTTTAATAAAATTTTATTATAAAAAAAAGATTTTTTATAAATCGGAATTTTGATATTACAGTAATCTTTCACATTCGTTAAAGATGATTTACTGTAACACCAAAATTCCTTCCTTTAAATTATACTATTTTGTTTTTGCATAATTTTTGCGCAAAAATCTTTTTCAATTTTCGAAAAACACTTAAATAATTATTTTTAATCCAATTTAATGTAACACACCTTTTTTGTATAAAATTGGTTCTCATTTGAAAATTTTATTCAAATTTTTTTGCTGACCCTTTTTTTGGAGTACAATTTTTAATAATGCCTTTAAAAAGCGTTAGAGTCTATCAAGCGATTTCTATCTCTTTTTTTAGTAACGAAAATTGCTGCAAATCTCTTTTAAAGTTTTTATTTTTAGAACAGAAAAAGTGAAAATTTGGAACGGATATCCTAAATTTTTTATGTTTTGGTTTTTATTGAAAAGGATATAAAATTAATGGTTGTTGAAAAATGTGATATGTTTTTGGATTACGTTTTTTTCGTAAAAAGTGACAGATATTTTTGAACATTTGTTAAAGTGGATATTATAAGCTTCAGGGGGATACTGTAGCTAATTAATTTTTCACTGAATTTTTTTTGTTATTTTTCATTATTCACGTTTTTTGAATTATTCACTTTAATCTTGTTTTTCAGTTTAACGCTTTTTTTAAAACTTAAAATTCAATTTTTTAGATTTAAATCATTCAGATTTATTATTATTTTTCAATCTTTTCCGTTTCTTTCTTCTTTTTTAAAGTAAAAAAAAGAAAATCCGTTCCGATTATATTATGTTTTTCCACTTGAAAAAAAAAAGAACTTCACGCAATCGAAAAATTTAATCCAATCGTTTTAAAACGAACTTTTTTGTAAAAAAAGGAAAGAAGAGGATTTTTTTGGCATCGACCTTACAGAAATTCATTGACCCAAAAAAAGAGATGTATTGAAATTGTTTTCTGCTTTTTTGAAGGTGTATTAAATTTGGTGAAAAACTTTTTCAAAGTATTTTTGGGACTTTTTGGGAATTGGCTGGAAAAGAATTTTTTAAACAAAATTTAATAAAAAACTCCGTTTTAGTTATCACTCATATTTTACTAATTAAAATTAAGATTAACTAATATTACTGATTGATATTTCCTGGTAAACTTTATCCAAATTTGCATAAATCTCTCTCTGCAGTGTAACTTGATCAAAGCCACCGCTGCCGCAAAAATAAATCTCAAAAAAAAGGTTCTAATTTCTTTCATTTCCCTTTTTTTTCATATCTATTTTTTAAGCCATGAAAAAAGGCACAGCGGTCATTAAGAAAAATTTGTTATCCAATTTTTTTAAAGGCTTTCATTTAAAAACTTTTTTTTAAAACAAATTATATGTATTTTATTTTGGTGTCGGCAAATTTGCTTTTAAAGAGAAAAGAAAAGTCGCGCAAGACTAATTGGCAAATATCCCCCCTTATTTTTTTTTCTTTTTTCAAGCTTTTCCTTTTATAAAAAAAAGATTAGCTTTTCTTTTCCCAAATGAAAGTAATGAATGGAATAAAAGAAAGAAGACCAATAAAAAATGTTAAATCACTTTTTCATTTGTCGGAGCTTGACTTTTTCTTTTTCTTTTGTATATTATTTATGTCTGAAATTGGATAAATTTAGAAATCCTTTTGATGATGATAATTATTATTATTGTGCCCATGGGGCATAAACAAATACCCCCCAACTAAGAGCTAACTAGCCTTAAAATGCTTGACCGTTTAAAAGAAAAAATGGATAATAGCCATCACTCAAAAAACCGAAAAAAAAGGAAAGGCGGGAAAAATACTTGAAAAAAATTTTTACAAAAGACTTTTTTATGACCGATCCTTTGTGTATGTGTGTGTTATGCTTAATGGGGTGTATTGTTTTTAACTAACTTTAGAAAATCATGAAAAAAGTGTTCCGCCTACTTTTTTTTGTGGTTTAAATAAAAAGTGTTTTAAATTTAAATTTTTAAACTTTTTTTTGTTTCATTTCTTTGAAAACAATGAAAAGAAGAAGAAGCGGTTTTGATGAATGAAAAAAAAGAAGAAAGCTAACTCATTTTTAAATATATTTATTTTGTCAGAAAACAATAAAACCGTTTAAACCCTTTATTTTTGACAATTTTTGGCATTACTCAAAAAACCGCCATTGTTTATTTGCGCAAGTCGGGTGTCAGCTCATTTTTTGTTAGAAGCTTTAACTAAAATGCCAAAAAAAATAATGCCATACTTAAATAACATTTTTTTTCAAAAAATATGCCGATCATTGTTTTTGTAAGATTATCTCTCTTCTTTTTTTTGTCCGATTGTTTTTATAGCATCCAATTCAGTATCGGTTGGCACTTTGCCATTTTTTGTTTTGTTTTTTAACTCGAAAAAATGAAAAGCTCCCCAAAAATTTTCAAACACCTTTTTTTTTCCATTATTTACTTTTCATCTCAAAACCTACACCTCTATTTTATTTTTATATTTTTTGAAAATGATATACCTTTTTTTCCCCAAAAAAATAGAGTCAATTTTAGAATTCTTTGTTTTTTTTTGAACAAAAAACAAATTCCTTTTTAAAACTGCTCCAGGTGTTTTTCTCTTTCTTTGATTCATACTTATTATCTCTAATTTTAAAGTCCATTTATAAAAAAAACTCAAATAAAGGTATATTTAATTTCTTTTTTAAAAAATAAGCTTTTTTTTGTTCATTGAAAAAATGTGCGGTTTTTAAACGCGCAAAAAAATGGTTGCAAAAAGGTCTCTCTTTTTCGGGGGTCGTTTTTTTTTTCGGCAAAAGATAAAAGGTGAATGAAAAGTTGTAAACAACTGAAAAAAACGCAGGTGTAACTCGCAGTTTTTTTTTTCTCATGCTAAAATCTTGTCTTCTTTCTTTTATCTCGGGATTTTATTATGATATTAAAAGTTTGTATTAGAAAAAAAACAAGGGTTATAAAAAGCGGTAAGTAACTTTTATGTTTTATTATTTGCAAACTTAATTGTATAAAATAGAGATATTCGACTTTTTTTGATAGGATAATAATGGAGTTGAGATTTGGCAAAAAAGATGTGCCGAAAAAACAGCTGATGCAACAAAATATTATTATTTTGTAAAAACTAACAAAATGTTGTGCATTTTTTACTACTGAACTATCTGGCTACCGTATATTTTCAATATCGCAAAATATATACCTTAAAAAATATTTTTTGTATATTTTTATTCACTGCCAAAAAAGTGCCATTTTAAAAATTCTGCAATTTTCGTTCTTGTTAATTTTTTTCTCCTGGCTAAATTTGTAATTAAAATTGACTTTTTGCTTTTCCTCATTAAAGTAAACATAAAAAATTCCCTTTTATTAATCAAAAACATGAAATAAAAATCCCGCTTAATCTTTACAACACCGTACACAACAACAACTATATCTATATATATCCCCTCTAATATCCGTTTCATTCATAGTTACACCTTTATTTGTTTCTTCCTGTCTCTCATTTTACATGTCACACTTTGTTAATTACATACTTTTTTTTTACAAAAGTCAAGCCACATAAAAAATCCTTCAAAAACATTGAAAAATAACAATCTGTTTTTGACTTCGATGACTTTTTTTTCGCATGGCGCCAAACCAAAAAAAGGGGGGATATTAAAACCCACAAAACTATTGTTTTTACCTTTATAAGGAGTGAAGAAAAAATATGGGTTCAAAAGGTTTTGTTTTCTTTTTTAAAATTTATTCAAAACCTGTCTTCTTTTTTTTTGCATGTTTTTCTGACTTTTTTTAACTAATAACAACTAATAACTTATTCTTCTTTTTAGAAATATGTATGTTGTTTCTGAATGAATGAAAAACTAATAATTTTCATGTTATTTTTACAAAATACATGTTTTGAATATATCTTTAAAAGCGGCAATTTTTATATAGAAATAGAAAAATAAAGAGCAAAGATGGAAGGTGTGGCAAATGGTCATTTTTCATTAAATAAAAAATGCGGAAAAAATATTAAATGTGAGAGAATCTTTCTTGAAACTCTTCTCATGCTTCTTCTGCTTTTGCCCTTTTTAGAGTGTTTCTTTAAAGAGTCAAAGAAAGAAAGATAGATGAAAGATGACCGGAAATTAATAAAGGCAAAAAAAATTCTTTACTGAATATGCAAATATGCAAAGAGAAGGAGCCAAGAAGGCTATTTTAAATTAGAAGACTGCTGCTACTTTTTGTAGGAAATATATATTTTAATTCAAAAGTGTTAAAGCTTTTTGATCTGTCAAAAAAATTAAGTTTTGATTTGTAAAAAAAAAAACAGAGAATCCATGGCGGTAACCGTTTTTGAAAAAAATTTTTCAACTCAAAAATTAAAAAGAGGAGAATATGCAAATTTGTTGAATAGTGAAATACGGCCCTTTCTTAGATTTCATTGACCCCTAAAAAAAGCTTTTTTTGTGCCACCCGATTGGCAGCAATGCTTTTTTCTGTCCCTTTTTTCTAAGATATTTTTTAAAACATGATTTATGTATTTTATTCTTTTTTGCTTTAAAAACATTCCTTCATAAAAACAATAATTTTAAAAATGATATCAATGCCCTTGATTTATAATTTTTTCTTTTCAATGGCATTGCCTTTTTTTATCCGTTCCTCTTATTTTGTTGTCAAACAAAAAAGAGACCTCACATAAATCAATCACTTTTTTTTATTGTTTCTTTGTCATGTTTTTTACTTTAGTTTAAAAAAAGGGGGATTGAAAAAATTGAATATAATAGAAAAATAAATTTTTTTGGCGCTGGTTAAATGTTAATGAGATTATATACGCTTTGATGCTGTTTTTACTGAAAGAACTCGAAACATTGAAAAAATCTCCTCTCTTCCCCCTATAAAACTGTCAAATAAAAATCATAATAAACAATATATAGGATAGATTCGATGGCAGTGGTTTTCTGGAAAAATCATTAAACTGATTTTTTTTAAAAATCCTCAAATTTTTTGCTCTGCTTTTAAATGCTCGAAATTATTTCGTTCCAAAAATGATTGTTGTTTTTCGTCAATGTTTTTTTTGGAAGGCTGTCACCCGGCAATTAGTTATTCTGTAATTTTTGCCTCATTTAAGAATCATAAAAAAACTGTCATCAAATCAAAAAAAAAATTGGTTGTAGGAAGGGAAATGAGGGGAATATAACAGCAATGAAGTAATTTATCTCTCTCTTCTCTTCCTTTATTTGGGGGTGGTTTAATGGCAAAATTGAGATGAATTAAAATTGGTGGAGAGAGGGATCCATGATTTTTTGATGATGAAGGAAATGAGAGAAGGAAGGAGGAAAATAAGATATAATAAGGCAAAACAAAATTATAAATTTATAGCAAAAAATAAGGTTTATAATTTTTATGTGTGCGATAATTTTTTTGTTGAATGTTTTTTTAGCTTTTTTCATTTGAACTCCAAAATCAATCAGAAAAATGAATCTAAATCAAAAAATTGTATATCCCCATTTTCAACAATTTTAGATTTTAATTTTAAAAATTTGCATAAAAAAGTAAATTTTGTTAGCATTGCTTTTAAAAATTTTACTCCAAAAAACTATTTCTACTTTTAAGTTTTATTTTTAAAAAAATACAACTTTAACTTTTTCGATTAAAATCCGATAAGAAAAAACGAAGATCGAAGACTTTTTTGGTGTTCTTTTTTACATTAAAAATGTTCCACTTTGACATAAATAAATGCCAATCAATCCAATTTTCTTTCAAGCTTTTTTTTACTAAAACAATTTCAACTTCAATCTAAATTTCATTCTTGTCAAAGTCAAAACATGCTTTGCTGCTGTTGCCCTCCCTCAACTTGTTTTTACAAAATAATCAATCAAAAAAATTCATTTTGCATTAAATATTTTTGAAACAACAAAAAAATCCTTTTCTCATCCGTCTTTGAGCCACCGGAAAATTAAAAATTATGATTAAAAATTTATCCCCACTTTTAATTAACTCTTTTACAATAAAAAAAGAATAATCCATCATTTTTTTCTTAAAAATTTCCTCCTTTTTAAAATCAACTTTTTTTCCGGATAAAAAAAAGTTTTGTTATTTTTTTTGCAAGGATCGGTCAATCAGTCAATCTTCAAAAGAATCCTGTATCGGTCAATTAAATTTTACCTCAAAAAAAGAAAAAAAAATATGCAAACACAATGCATAGTAAAAAAAAGGGAGGGGGGATTTCATTCATCCGATTGACCTTCTGCTTTTTTCATTCAGTTTTTTTGATTCATGGTTGTTTCTATTATAACCAATATTGTTTTGTATGTAAAATTTTTTTTCCTAGATTCAATACAATTGTTGAAATTTCATCGGTCTTTTTTTCAAAAAAGAAAAAACTGTATATCCCTAAAATCCAATCAAAAGCTGCTGTTCCCCTTTTTTTTACAATCATTCTCTCATTTTTTAGCTCCAGCTTTTTGAAGCTTTTCTTTCATATCCCTTTTTTATGTTTAAAGCAGAAAAAAGAATTGCGCAGAAATACCAAAAGAAATTGTCCCCGGTAAAACACCTGTCCCTTTTTTTCAAAGAAGCATCAGCAGCTTTTTCAGGTTCTTTTTTTTCTTGCTTGTAAGCCATCAATTTATAAGGGTTAAGCTTTCTAATAAGTGTTGAGCATTTGCCAATGAAAACAAGCAGGATTAAAGGAGCTTTATTATTAATCGTGTCCTTTTTTTGGCGGGTTTTTTTTGATTAATCAAAAAAATAATATTTGTTCTCGAATTTCATCAAAAGCGAAGATATTGGGGTTTTGAGAAAGCCGCCAAAGAAAATTTTGTTTCACACCTTTTTCTTGATCAAAGTTGTCTCGATTGGTTATTTTTAATAAGAAAAAACAGGAGCCAAAAATTTGCATAAAAATTTCCTCCGTTTTTGGCTGAATTTTTAGCTCTAATTAAAATTTTAGATCTTTCGTGATGAGAGCTTTCTAGCTACAGTAATATTATTAAAACACTGAACAAGTTACTTTCAGAAATATCTGTTCACCCAAATCTCAGATAAAATCTTTTCCTATCAAATCCTTCCATCTCCTATAACCTTTTCTTTTTTCTTCCATGAAAAAAATTCCAAACAGCTGTCAACTTTCTCTCCGAATTTCTCTCATTTTTTGCGCAATTACTTCCGGCATTTTAGCTTTATTTTTAGTATCCACCAAATTTTTTTTCATTCCTTAAACACAAAACACTCTCTTACGCAACCACCAAAAAAAAGGAAAGTAACTTTTTTTAAGTATTCACAAGAGAGGGCGAACAAACGACACAGTTTTCAAGTGGCTCGAAGGTCCTCTCTAAAAATGGAGTTGGTGTGACAAAAGTCAGTTAAAAAATTTCAAGAAAAAAAAGGATCTTTTTTAAAAAATGACCACCATCATCGACAACATCTGCAAAATTTTTATGGGGGGCTACTTACTTATTTTTGTTGATCAAATTTGCATAATTTTTATAAAAGCATGATCGAATGATTGACTAAAATCTTCCCATAAATTTTGTTAAAGTCCGCTAAACAAATCTATCTGCTTGATGCTACTCACTTAATCTCAATTGGCACTGAGATTGAAAGCGATTACATTTCATTCAAATTTGTCAAAACATTGTCCCAACAAAAGAAAAAACAAGGTCAAGAAAAGTGATCTCTCTCTTACTAAAAATTGCGATCCTTCATTTTTTTTCCACCCTCTCTTCTTCATTTTTCTCCGTCAAAAAAAACGACAAAAGTGTTTCTCTCTTTTTTTCACGATCGCTGCTGTCATTTGCTTTTGCAAAGCATGTTAAAAGTATAACAAAAACAACAAGAACATACAAAAAAGCCAAAAACATTTTTTTGCTTGTCATAAGCAATAAAAATATGACATGAATCACTTTGTCATCTCCTTTTTCCTCTTCTTTCTTTTCTTTTTGCTTACATAAAACAAAACAAAAAAGATACCACCCAAGCTTCAACTCTCAAAAGTGAAAAAAATTTAAAATAAAAAAAGTGATTCCCTAAAGAGGCGGCTTTTCCTTCTCTCTCAAAAGTACCTCTCTCAAAAAAAAAACATTTTGTCACAGTTTTTCTCCTATCTCCTTCTATGGCATTTTTCACTCTTTTTTACAATGGTTTTTTTGCAAAAAAGTGTCGCTTTTTTTTTGTTTTTTAAACACAGATTCGATTAAGATAAATTTGACGATAAAGTTACTTATATATTTTTTTAAAGACAAAAAAAACTAAATCGAATAAACATTTTTTTTGTTAAAGTTAAACGTTTTTTGTTTTTTTTTTACTATTGTAGTAACGCCTTTTTAAATGGGTTCTTAGAAATTTAAATTTGATAAAAATAGAAATTGTTCTAAAAAAATAATTAGCTTGGTTTTTCCAAAAAAAAAGGATGGGGAATTGAACCGGCGACCCTAGAGTTATAAACATCTCGTGTTACTCCGTTGCGCTATGTAGCTTCAACTTATTTGCGCAACAAAAGTGAACATGTTTTACAAAAATTATTTTTTGCAGCATTTTTTGTAATTTTTTTTTTCACATTTCCTTCAAAAACTCCCACAAATTTGTTTTTTTAATAAAAAAATTATTGCAATCGAAAGAAAAAAACCCATCCAAAAAAAAACTCTGAGAAATCAGAAAAAAAAAATTAATCAAAAAACCACAAAAGAAAAAAAACATTGAATCTTCAAAGATGGACAAGAAAAGCAAAAAAAATTATAACAAGGTCATTCACACCTTTTTTTTTCTTTCTTTGCTTTAATATTTTTTGTTCACAATCAAAAAAAGCTTTTTTCTTTGAAAGGTAAAAATTCGTTTTACACTATTTTTTCCGTTCTTCTTTTTTTCTCCCGCATTCTTCTTTTGAAGCAAAATCGAAAAGAAACAAAAGTGATTTTGTAAAGTCCTTTTTTTATCTCCTACTTTTCTTCACTTAAAGCTAAACATTCTTACATTTTATCGCTTTTTAAAAAGTTTTTACAAAATTTTATGGAACGTTTAATCTTTGTTTTTCAAAAAAAAAGGAATTTGTTTAAAAAATTGTTGTTCAATTTTTTTTATATTAACCGTCAAATGCACTCACTTTTTCTGACTATTCATCCATTTAATATTATCTCTCTCTTTCATTTCTCTAAACTTTTTCAAATTTATTTTTTTAATGCCAAAAACACTCAAAAAGTTTATTTTTAGAAAAAAAAATTTAAAAAAAATGGTTAAAATAAAGCTTAATTTTTTTGTTATCGTAATTTTCAAAATATATTATTACACTTTTTTTACGATAATATTTTTTCAAATCTTTTTTTTTTTGCTAAATGCGATTTTTAAAACCAAAAAAACAGGAAAAAATGCAAATTTTTTGAGTCCATAAAAAATAGAGAGAGAGTCAAATTCCTGAAATGCAGCGGTAATAAAAAAAATTCAGCTCCATTTTGTCCCACTTCTTTTTTTGTCTTTGTTCAACGAAAAAAAAAGAATACCACTAAATATTTTGGAAGAAGAAAGAAGTCCAAAGTAATTTTTATGCTATATTTTTTTCTTCTGTGATGGGTTTCCTTTTCATTCTTTCATTTTTCTTATAAGAAGAGGAGTTCATGTGTTTAATGGTCACAGGAAGATTCAATTTCATTCGTCTTCTTCCATCAGCTTGAAGATTATCCTTAAGAAATAAAAATAAAAAAAGTGGAAGCTTCTTACTTTTTTTTTGACTGATTGACAAAGTATGACTTTTTTTAGTGGAAACAAAAGAAGCAAGTAAGAGAAAGTTTCTTAAATGAATTTTTAGAGAAGAATTAACCTTTTAACGTTTCTAAGATATTTATAAAGCTCTTAAGCTATTGGCAAAAAGCTGAAAATAGAAGGTAGTGCAAGTAAGTTTTTTTTAGCAAAATCACAGATTTTTTGTTGACAACTTAATGATAGGCTTCATTCCTGCCAATAATAACTTGAAGTAGTTCTTTTTTAGCTCTTTCCAAATTTTTTAGTTTAACTTTAATAGACTATTTTAGTAGCATTTAAAGTTCCCAAAAAATTTCAAACTTTTTTTAATCGTTTTAAAATTTTTCATTGGCATTTTTGCAATAGATAATTTATTGTATTTTCAAACAAACTCAATTCTTTCATGCTTTTTTCTCATTACCTTTTATTAACTCCCGCTCCCATTTTTGTATGTATCTTCCTTCAAAAAAACTGACTCTCTCTTTTTTATCCTCGATCAAACAAAGAAAAAAGAAGAATCAACAATAAATCATTTATCTCAAATTTCCTTTATTATTGTTCTATTTTGACAATTGTTGATTGCCGAGTCTCCTTTCCTTTTTTTTGATGGAATCCATAAATGCCGCGCAATAAAATTCCCCTTTTTTGCCGTTCAAAAAAAATATTTTTTATACCAAAAAATTGAATTGTATTTAAAATGAGCAGGAACCAAATAAAGAGCTATATAGATTTTTTACATTAATTTTTTTTCCTATTTCAACTTTTTTCAAGCATTTAAAGTTAGAGCTTAAAAAATGCAAAAGGCAGGGGGAGAAAAAAAGCTTTATGAATGCATGAAAAAAAAATAATAGTAAAATAGCGCAGAAAAAAATGCAATGAATTTTTTTTGTTTTAAAACAAAAAAGTGGCAAAAAAAGTAGTAGTATAACAGATTTATTAAAAAATAATTGTTTTTGCTTTTTTTCTTGTCGCTTGCTTTTTTTGAGATATATCCAATTAGAATTAAACAACGAAAAATCAAAAGTGCCTACTTTTTTCACACATTTTTTTCTTTCACTTTAAACAAGCTTAAAAAACAGACCAAAGAAGTCAAGAAAAGTGAATGGTGGTGTAACCAGATGACTGACTGACTGCCGACGACTGACCAATTGGATATTAGTTTTTTAAAGGCAAAAACGTAAATTTAGAATAACGGGAAAAAAATTTTTGTTTGTTTGTTTTATAAAAAAAATATGTTCATTTTTGGAAGCTTTTAAAAAATGTTTAAAAATGTTTTAGCGTTCGTAAAGTGGCTTTTAGTCTTTTTTGGCACTAAACTAAAATTAAAGGCGGACTTTAAAGGTGAGAAAACGAAGTTTAAAAATTTAAGAAAGTTATAATTTAATGAAAAATCGAAAATGTTTCTATGAAAAAAGCTTATTTTATATGATATGAATTTTATATTTTAGATTATATTTTTACATTCAAATTTTTAAAACCTTAATTTTTGTTTTCCCAAAAATTTTTTATTAATTAACAAATTAAATATTTATTTATTATATTTTCACCTTCTTAATTTCTTTATTTTTGCATATTAATTTTTAACCTTAAAAAATGTTTTTTCTTTTTTCAAAAAAACCCAAAAACAAGGGATTACCTTTTTTTTCTTTTTGCGCGGCCGATTTAATTCATTACTTTCCTTCTTCGATTTCCGCTGTTTCTTGATTAACCTTTTATTTCCTTCCCTTTTTGCTCTCTCTCTTTAATTCCTTAAAAAAAAAGACTTTCCCCGCAATAATTTTTTTTGTAATATAATGTAACTGCACCGGTCTCGTACAAAAATAACAACAAAGTGGTGTCCCTCATTTTATAAGCGGCAATAACTTTTTGAAGCTGCTGCTGCCGCTGCTTCGGTCAAGTCAGTCGCTTTCTCCAAAGCAGCTGGTCATTTTTCTTCAATGTTCTTCCGCGCGCGTGTTTTAAAAAACTCCGCCTTCTTCTTTTTTGACTTTCGTGTTTTTTTTTCTTCAAAGGGGTACTTTTTCAATGGTCAAAAGCTTTAATAAATATTTTTTAGAAAAATTCTTTCATGTAATTTTCTTCTTCAAGAATGACATCATTAATAATATTGTTGCTGCTATTTACTTCCACATCCCCAACCCTATCTCTTTCTTCTCCACCTCCTCCAACAACAATCTTCTCACAAATTTGTCCATCTGAATGTGATTGTGAAGAAATTACAACTGATTTTAAACAATCTGTTACAATTAATTGCTATAATGGCGGTTTAAATTCTACAGACTTTTCAAAAATTCTTGAAAATCTTCCATCAACAATTAATATCCTTGAAATTCGTGCCCCTGCTTCTCAGCCAAATTCATTTGAATGGAATGATAATTTAAATCGATTTCAACGACTTGAAAGACTTTCAATGATAAATTGTGGAATTCCATCAATTTCACAATCTGCCCGTCTAAAATCTTTACAACATTTAGATTTACACGGAAATCATATTGATTATCTTTATATGACAACCTTTGCAGGGCTAACATCTTTGGAACTGCTTGATCTCTCACATAATCGTTTATCAAATCTTCCATCAGGTGTTTTTAATCTTATTAAAAAGCTAAAATTTCTTAATCTTGCCCATAATCGACTTTCTACTCTTGCAACGAATTTATTACTTGGACCTAAAAATTTGCATACCCTTCAATTGGATGGCAACAAAATTACTGCAAAACAAATAAATGAACAATTTTCTGATATTAAATCCTTGCAAAGATTGGAAATTAATGATTGTGGACTTGGAGATGATGGAATTTCACATTTAAAATTATCAAAAATTGAAAATTTGAAGAGACTTGGAGTTGGAGGAAATAATTTAACAAAAGTTCCATCTGCAACATTACGAAATTTACCAAATCTTGAAACGATTGATTTAACAAAAAATCGAATTCGAGCCTTAGAACCATGTTCATTTTGTTCATGTAATATTACGGAAATTTTGTTAGGACATAATTTACTTGGAATTGATGATACTGCAATTTCCCCGGAGGCATTTGCTGATACCCGTATTACAGCATTAGATTTATCATTTAATTATTTTGATCAATTTGATGCATCTATTTTGGGAATGGCACAAACTTCTATAAGAATTTTGGATTTATCTGGAAATAATTTGGGTGGATTTCATCATCGTCTTACATATTCTCTTATTTCGTTATCACATTTGCATATGGCTGCAAATGGGATTAAAGATATCCCTGCGAATTTACCATATGAATATACAAGGTTACAATTTTTAAATATTTCAAAGAATCGAATTGATTATTTACCTGATGATATTGCAAGCTTGCTACCTTCAATAAGGATTATGGATTTATCACATAATTTTATTACGTAAGTGATTACTATAAAACTCCTAGCACGAAATTTTATTTTTCAAAAAAGGAAGGCTTTTCGATTTATAAATTAAAATTCTATTAAAAAAATTGAAATTTCGATATTGAAATTCCTACCACGACTTTCCCCCAAAATAACCTCCACTTTTCGTTTCAGAACCTTTACTCCAACTGTAATGTCAACATTTATAAATTCTTTGGATATGTTATATCTTCATCATAATCCAATTGATTGCCGATGTGTTACACAATCTCTACAACATTATATGCTACAACGGCACGCATATGCTACCGAACTTCGATATGCCGATACTCAATGTGCGACTCCTGAACTTTTATCCGGACGACCAGTTCATCGTGTTCAACATGTAAATGATTGCGCAATATTTTTTGGTGCTTCATATGGAATTACACAAGTCTCAGAATTATTGCTGCTACTTTTGGCACTACTTTTTGGAGCAGTTTTAATTGCAATTTTTGTGTTAGCTGTAATGACATGTGGAAAAAAACAAAAATATAAAGGAACATATATTACTCGAGAATTATCTCGAACTCGTTTAACTCATCCAATGATTGAAAGTGGATATATCGGATCCCCAATGATTGATACAGGATATATTGGTTCATCCTCAAATTGTGCTTCATCAACTGTTACATCAGCCCTCAGTGAACCATTATCTCCATCAAATTCTGATTCCCCTCCCGATCATTTACCCCCTCCTCCACCGGGGACAATGTTTGTAGCTTTTCATTAAAAATTTATCAATTTTTATCCTTTTAAATTTGTTACACTTTTTAAGAAAAAATTTTAAATGCGGGCTTTTTTTTATTATTATATATTTTTACGCTTCCTTTTTTCAATCTCCAAAAACGTGCAACAAATTTTTGTTTATTTTTATTTCAATCAAAAAAAAAGTTTTTTTTGTTCGCGCAAATTTTTGATTTTATGAAAAACGTAAAAAACGTGAGTTGCAAATATTTTTCCTTTTTCCGTCTTCAAAAAACTTTTTTTGTATCAAAAACATTTTTTATCACAGCAAAAAAAAGTTTCTTAAAAAAATTTCTATGATCTCCATTTTATATATTTTTTTTTGTTGTAAAACTTTTGTATATTTTTTATGCTTCATTTGTTTTTATATATTTTTTTGCAATAAAAACTCGGTCACTTTTTTTTAAACGTTTTTTAAATTATCCGTGTAAAACAAAGTTTTTTTTATATATATTTCCGCTTTTGTTCAAACTTTTGCAACAGAAAAAAAGAGCCTTATTTTTTTAAAGGATAAAGGAAATCCGATTAAATTAAATTTTAAACCTAAGTTTTATCCCCTCTTTTGAAAAAAAAAAGTTGAAACAACACTGCCATTGTTTTTAATCCTCCTTCTTTTTTGCTACTTTCAGTTTTTCGCTTTTTCCGGATATTTTAAAGCCAAGACAATGAAAAAAGGGGGAAAATAAAACTTGTTTTGGAACGGTAAAAAAAATCCGCTTTTTTGTATGCAATAAATTTTGCTATTGTTTAAATTTGCATAAAAAATCTGTTGAAAATATCCTTTTTGTATTCAGGGATCTCATGGAAATTTGAAAAACTCAAATATTGAAAAAAGTTTTTTCAGCTAAAAATCGAAATTTCGATTTTCCAACTATCTTCATAATTTTTTTAATTTGTTTTTGCACTATTTTTTGCCATTTTTAAATCATAAAATATTTTGCCAAAAATTTAATAAAAATAATTTCACTAAACTGGATTTCTAACATTTTTTGGCACATACAAAAATATTTTTAAAAAAATGTAAAACTTACAGAACCCATTGTAAAATAATTGAAAAACATATCAGGTTTATCATCAATTTTGACTTGATTTGGTCCACGTTGAATAAGCATTTTTTCATCAGATTTATAAAAGATTTTTGATGGCGCTCCAAGTGCTGCTAATACAAATTGTTCAGTATCACCAAGACGAATAATTTTTTCAAATCTTGGTGGTTCTGTTGGTTTTCGATTTGATGTTGGTAAAACATCTGTAAAGGGATTTGATAAAGGGATTAATTGGAATTGAAAAAATTAAATTGGATCTGGGAGGACAAGAATGTATGAATTTTGATATGCTCTAATGAACGTAAAACAGCTAATCAGAGTGACGCAATCTGTGCAAGTTTATCAAATCTCTCTTTTAAAATGTCATCTCCAAATATTCTTATCTTATGAAAAAACCTGAAAATCAGGCACATCAGATTTTTACAGCTCAAAAAACATTTTCGCTAAATCCCTGATTTTCAAGTTTACAAAAAAAATTTATTTA
The DNA here is from genome assembly GCA_963922195.1 of Panagrolaimus sp. PS1159. Lineage (NCBI taxonomy): Eukaryota > Metazoa > Nematoda > Chromadorea > Rhabditida > Panagrolaimidae > Panagrolaimus > Panagrolaimus sp. PS1159. The sequence goes on from CAWUHW010000005.1 coordinate 1,677,406, forward strand.
AAGGGAGCTGACACTTTAATACATTTTTCATTTTTAACGTTGTTTTCGAAATTGCATGAACCAGAAAATCAGGCTAAAGAACGATAGAAAATGACCCTGATTGTCAGGTTCTTGGCATTCGAAAACAACTTTAAAAATTTTAAAAATGAAAAAAATGTATTAAATCCTCCACTCCCTTTAAAAAGTTCCAAAATACGAACCTTCTGAAACAAAGGCATATTTTACGCCAGTAATTCGACCATATTCTTCAACAGAAGTTACAGAAATTAAATGATTATTTCCACAATATGCAGCAAGTGGAATTTCAGGAAGTCTAAAAACCTTTCAATTTTATCACAAATAACTCCAAATTAAAATAATTCTACTTTGGTTCACTTGGATTACTACCAGAAAAGATAATCATTCGTTGCAAAAATGGTAGTTCACTATTTGCAAAATGTAATGATCCAAGTCCATGCGCGTATGTGGATTGAACGGATGATGAATCTTTTGCGGGAAAACAGAATGCAACACCTCTCCATTTTAGCAAATACATTTTTTGTTTTTCATCATAAACTTAAAAAATAGGACAGATTAGTGTTAAGGATATTGTAAAAATAGGGACAATAATGTACCTCCTGGATGAGTTGCACCAAAACATTTTTCAATTTTATCTACATTTGCTTCTTCATCAGGGGATGAAAAGATTGTTTCACTAAAAAAAGTTTGAATAAGGGTTAGTACGAGATATGGGAGATATAAGCTTATGGTATGAATATACAATATCCAAAATTGGATATTTATGCAAATTTATTAGCATAGAAAAAACTGATAGTCTCAAAAATGGCATTTTAATATTTTATAAGAGTTTCGTTTATATAAATTCAATGTTAAAGTATCTTTAAAATAGTTTGGACGGTTGCAAATTTGCATATTGTAGATATATATCCATATATGAGGTCGTAAAGATACAAACTTACCAGTATTTGAGGGTTATATTCTTAAAATCATAAACTTCAATAAGCTAAAAATAAATCCATATAAACTAAAATCCAAATATCCACTAAAAATAACCTTTAATCGCTGAAAAACTGGTTCAATAATTAATCGAATTCCATCATTTTTAAGTGTGATTGTTAAATCTCGTGTAAATGGTTCCTTAAATTCACATTATTAAAGTTATTAATATAAATAAAATTTTCTCCTTTACTTCTTTAGAATATACAAATTCAACATTTCTAATAACTTTTGAAGCATTTTGAAGGGCAGTTATTACTTGATTAATTGGAGTACCAAGAACAAATTCAATTACATCATTACATTTTAGTGAAGATTCAGGTAAAACTTCAAATTCAAGGCCGACCATTTTTTTTGGCAGATATTAGAGATTTGCTTAAAACTTTAAAGAAAAATTATAAAAGTATAAAAAAGCGTGACAATCAAAATTTTTTTTCAATCATGTGACTCGAAAAAGATGTATATGGATTTTTATGGAGGGAAGTTTGCGGCAAAAATGGAGGTATTTGGACAGAATTTAAGTTACAAAGGATACATAATGGTTAGTATAAAATTATTAAACAAAAAAATAAATATATTTAACAATAAAAAATTAAATATAACCGGTTAAAGTCGAGCAGAATCATGCTTTGCTTCTTTCTTTTTTGTTGGTTCAATACTTTTTTTCGCGTTTTTAAATTTCCCGCTTTTGCTTTTAATGACATTTTGCCAAGAATAAAGTCGTCGCAAACAAAAATTTTTCGTTCGATTTGTTTCGCGCGCGTTCACGTCACGCGGAATTTTTCATTAAATTATGTCTTCAAGAAGTCATTTACCAATTAAAGAGGAATCAGAATTATTTAACGATGATGCAGTAAGTTAAACGAAAACTTTTTCCTTATGTTTTTAGCCAAAAATCATAAAAGCGAAGGAAAAATTTCGCTTTAGCGAAGATGTTTAACATAGTTGCTTTAACGCATCCGTAAAAAAACGTTTTTCTACTGTTACATTTACATTTATTTTTTTAGCAAGATCCTTCTACAGATGTTACCCCTCGTAAACGTAATACTACAGCAATATATTCGGATCAGCTGAGATATTTAATTATTCAAGAGATAGCAAAACGACCATCTCTATGGGATACAAAATCTCGTGAACCCCTATCACTTGTTAGCCGAAAGAAATCATTTGCTGATATTGCAGAAGCGTTATCAGCTGATGATGTTCCCTTACAAGCAGCAGATATTGAAAAACAATGGAAAAATTTAAAGGTTTCTTTATATTTTTTTTACTTTTTGCTTTAAACCACAGTATATTCTTGTAGGATACATACTATAAAGTTAAAAAGAAGTATAGTGAAGCAATTGCAAGTAATCCAGCTGAAGCAGTACCACCACCAAAATGGAGATTTTATTCTGCATTACTTTTTATTGATTCAATTGAAGAGAGTGATCAACCTGCTGAAACTGCTGAAGAAGAGCAAAAACAACCTCGTCCAACAAGAAAGCGTAAATCAACACCAAAGAATGCTGAAGCAAGAGAAGCTAAAAAGGCTGCTCCTGCAGCAAAAGTAAATACCTGCCTTTTAAAAGAATATCTTTTAACCATTTAACTTTAGGCACAATCTGAAGTGCCAGATTCAAAGCCAAAGCATGAATCACCTCCAAAGCTCTCTTCTTCAGATGCTGCTTATATGATGGAAGAAGATGATGATTATGCATCGTTTTGTAAGTATATTATTATCTTTCTACTGCATTATATGATTATTTTTGTAGGTCGATATTTGAATGGAAAATTTCGTGAAATTGGTTCAGCAAATCGAACAGAATTCCTTAAAGTTCAAAAGCATATTAATGATATAATATATGAGACTCAAATAAAACTTAGTGAAACAAATGGATGTACTTCTAATGGAAATAACAATAATCATTGATATCCCGAAAAGATGCATGACAAAAAATTTAACAGAGAATATGATTTTTCTTTTTTTTTTATAGATACGGGTTTTGTATTTTTATTACTTTTTTTCGCTGATTTAACATTTATTTTTATGTTTTTTTATTATTTTTGTATTTGCAAAATAAAGCTATATAAAGCCACTTTTTGCTAGAGATACGGTAACCATAATTGCTGCCAATGGATACTTTTTAAAGCATTGACGGATACTGTATTTGAAGATTTTTATTGACTTAATTCAGAAAAATTTTTCCATTAAAACCCCGACTTCCGTTTTTTATAAATTGCATTAAAAGATTTTTTAATGTGTTTTATTATTAGTTTAACAATTCTTTTTGCAACACTCTTTTTTAAATACACATCATTAATCAATATTCTTTCTCTTTTTTTGATATAAATTTTATTTGACACTTTTGTCTTCATTTAAAAAATGGTTGTAAGCGATTATTAAAATTGATAGAATTTGAAAATATTGAAAAAACAAATTTCCGATATGGCCTTATTGTAAACATCATTGCAATTGAAGCAATAATAAAATGTGTGGATGTAATTAAAATACAAATTCCAGAAATTGGATAATCAAAATGAATTTGAAATCCAGCATGTAAAAAGCAGGCAATTCCAGGAGCGCCAAGAAATAAAATGGCACAAATTACTTCCGTGGCCATTAAATAAAAGATCATATTCTAAATGTATTTGGTCAGTAATTAATGAAATTATTTAATTTATGGGATGTACTTTATCCGTTTAATTTAGAATTTGTATAAAAACATGTTTTTTGATCGTTTTTTTTATTAAACTAAAAAATATTTAAATGGGCAAAGTCGAAAGTCTGCAATTGTCTTTGGATGTCTCAAAGTTAGTTTATACCGTCTTTAGTAATAAATTTAAACAGTCAAAAATTGTAAAATTTTAATCAAAAATTCCATATTTAAATTTCCACAGTAATTCAGTTTTAGCTAAAATTGTTTTTAAAATTTATAATTACCTTGGAAAATTATTAGCTAGAAAAAGTAAATAGTTTTTTAATGTAACAATAAATTTTAAAGATAGTTTCAGCTAAAATTAAATTACTGTAGAAATCCAAATATGGAGTTTTTGATTAAAATTTTGCCACTTTTGAGCAGTGTCTCCACCGTTCCGCCGCCCATTCTTCCGTTCAGTTCCAGAACGGAACGGAACGGAACGCGTTCCAAAAAAAGTGGAACTTTGGAGACACTGCTTTTGAGTATGAAATTTTTTACTAAACTACCTTATTTTGGGCTATAATTATTTTTGGTTCTTCAAGAATTCAAGTCTTTTTAATTTTTTTTGCATAAAAACGAGATTTTGCTGTGATGGCAATGTTTATATTCCATCTATTTTTGGATTCCATCACAGAAAATTTTGTTTTTAAGCAAAAATAAAAAAGTTCATAGGATTTGGATTTTTGAGAAATCTAAAAAAAATGTATAGTGCTATATTTTACAGTTACTTGAATAAATTCCCCTGTAAAATATAAAAAAAAACTAATGAAATTTTGCTGGAGAAATTTAAAAAAACATGAAAGTCGAAAAATTGCAGTAATGCATTTTTAAAAAATTCTTACCAAACTTTTCATCGTTTTAGTTGATAACTTTTTCCTTCGCTTATTAATTTTTAGTCGTAAATAAATAATAGCAAAAATTGCAATTAAAATATAAATAATTAATGAAAATGCAAAACATAAAAAACAAAATGCCAAATCTTTTGTAAAAACAATAATCAAAGAATTTCCAACAAATTCTTGCAAATCTGGATTAATTTTTTTAATTATTTCATTTTGTTCTTTTAAATGATATGGATTTACAGAAATATATAGCACCCAACCAGTGACAATACAAATAATAATTTCAACAGTTGAAAAATAAATAAACATTGCAATTTTAAGTTTTGAATGTTTTGTACCAAAATTTGGATAAACTTTAATAAATTTATAAATAATTTGTCCAACAAGTGACATAATTACAGCATGAAGAGAAAATTCAAAACAAAATAGGCCCAATGTTGCAAGCCATGGAAAATTAAGTCCAAAAAATGGTTTAAAATAAATAATAATTGCAGGAAAAAGTGGAATTAAATGAAAGAATGCTTCAAACATGCTAAACATATACGAAGAAGTCATATAAACAATTAAAAGCCATTTAAATTTTTGTAATTTTTCAGATTTTTTTAATACTAAAAACATAAAAAATGCATAACAAATTGTTGAAATTATTGAAATTATTTGTAAAAATGTATTTGCAAATGGTTCAAGATTTGGATCATAGTAAATTGAAGCCGTGAAATTATTGGTGACTTTTGCTGCTCCTTCTGCTGCCATAACCCTACAAGAAAAAAAATGTTAAATAAAAAATTTTTCAAATTTTAAAAAAATAGTTGCTGTCTTTTTTTCATTGAAGAAACAGGTGAAAGGTTGTCGTTGTTTTTAAATTGAATTCATTTTATACACGAAAAAGAATGCAAAAAAATGTACTTTGTTTTTATTTGCTTTTATTTAATTTTAATGATCACATTTTACAAAATTAAATATAATTTTTAATCGCTTTTTAAATTTGTGGTAAAATTAGAGACGAGCTTAGTTTTTCAAAAGTTCTCCAAATGCAACAAGTTTGGTATCATTAGATGTGCAGTAAAAATATTGATGCAAAGAAATGAGTAAAATAAGTAATATTACTGTTTAAACTTTTTTTTCAGCGGGGGAACACATTTCTTTTGTGATTATTTTCGCAATCCTTGGGCGTGTGGGGTTAACGAACTATCACACCCCCATGATCTCATCGGCAAAATTCTTTGATGTTTCATTACCTGATTGGTGGGTAGGATAAAAAATCGCGATTTTTGTATTACGTTACATCTGGACAGCCTCTAAAAATCTATTGCAATATTGCTAGTTTGGATTTTTTAAACTTTAAGATAAAATCTTTAACGAAAATTCAATGACAAAAAATTTATTTTTCTAAAATGCTTTTGGAATTTTTTTGAAGCAATCTATTGAAAAAAGTCAATAACCTATTTTTTGGATGGGGAAAAAAATCAAAAGTCTGTTTTTATTTTTTGGCAAAATGTTTCCAAGGTTGTTTTGCAAACTACAAATCGCTTTTTTTTCTTCAAAAACGATTCCAACAAAAAATTTAAACTTTCTCTATTTTTTCCATCCATTTTATTACAATATTTATTTAAACTACTTCTGCCTCTATTAAAACATTTACTTTTGTTTTTACGTGTATTTAATTTTGCGCAATGTTTTTTTAAAGCTGTTTTTAGTTTTAGATTCTCTTCAATCTAAAAATTTCCAAAATTCAAATGGCAGCTTCATCTTTTATTCTTGCTTCAGATGTTGTTTCAACATTTTTTGGAAAACGAGCTTGGCCGGGTTGTCAATCAAAGAAACAAGATTGGGGATATCCAGAATCAATGATTCATTATATCGCTAAAAATCCTTCTTCTGCAGAAGTTTATCAAAAGATGATTCAATCCTGCAAATATTTCTTCGAAAAAAATCCTGTACTTGTTGTTTCAAAGTTGGAAGAATACAACTTCGGATGTGATATTTGTTTAAATAAATCTGATGAATGCAAAAAGAATAAAGGAAAATGTTGTGTAAAAATTGATATTGCTAAACTTTCAAGTAAAATTTGGCTCCGTGATGAACTCAATGTCGTTTGGGGTACTGAAAATTTTACTTCCGTTCTTTGTTCAAAATTGTATCAATGTGAAATTAATTGTCTTGAAATTGGAAATAAGGTTGTCGTGTTTGATGATTTACAACTTTTAACTTCAACTGCTAAAGATATTTTTTATGGTGTAAAAAGATTACTTTTAATAATGGAAAACCTGTTATGCTTGATAAAATTCTTGAATCTTCTCCTTTTGTCACAGAATTTTTTTTGTAGGTTATTCTTCTTTTTATATTTTTTTAACTGTATTAAATTATAGTGAATTTTATGATGATTCTACGGTAAATGCTTCAATGAAAAGTATTTTGAAACTTAAGAATCTTGGAAAAATTGAATATTTTTGTTTGATCAATCTTCCAGAATCATTATCTGCTAAAGTTATTTCTGAATTTTTTAAGGTGAGTGAAACATTTTTTCTGTTGCATTTTTTTATATTTTTTGCCATTTTTAGAAATTTGAACATGTAAAGATTCGATTCCATTTCAATGAAGATATTTCTGAAGATTACAAGAATCAATTGGATGGCTTAATTGATGAAATCGTTGAATCTGAAATCCCTAATCGTATTGTTGAATATGATGGTCAAGATGAAGAAAAGTTGGAAATTATGGAAAGCCGATGTAATTTTTGATTCTTTTCTTTGATAACTTTTTTGTTGTACTTCACTCTTGTTGAAAATAAATTTACTTTTAAAAAATTTATTAACAATAAGAACAATTTAGATTTTTAGACAGATTTCTGATAGTTAAAATATGACACACGCCTGACAATTTTTTTTCCAACAACTTTTAATGTCATTTATCAATCCATTTTGTCAAAAAAAATCTGCTATATTTACACCCTAAAAACGCTTGCTTATAATTCTTTTACGACTTGATTCCTGTGTTTTTTTTCAAAAGTATTTTTTTGCAAATAATTTTTTAAAATTCATACATTTTATATAATATTTCGTTGTTTGTCGATGTTTTTTACGTCAAAATGAAAATATTTATGATTAATCGCAAAAAAAGACCCGATAATATCCAAAATACAAATGTATAAAAAAGCAAAAATTTAAGTAGTAATTTTTTTCAGTAGCTTTCGTACTGTATCCAAAAATTTAGCCAACCAATTTTTTGGTGATTTTTGAAATAATTTTTTCTTTTGTTGATTTATATATTTCGTAACTAGAAATAATAAAAATAAACTAAAACTAATGTTTAATAAAAACAAACATTTTTCTTCAAAAGTTTTTTCTTTGGACCATAATGTCCTACCATCGCCCAATCCGCGGATACTTCAGTCATCCATTTAGTTACAGATTTTTGAAAAAAATCTGTTTCTATTTTCATGATGTTTTGTTTAAACTTTAAGGGTCAAATTTTTATGTAAATGCAGAAACAGTAATTTTTTTAAAGGTGGGATTGACTTTTTCAAATTTTTATGCTAATGACTTTCATTTTTCCGTGCCCCTTCCAAACTGATAATCATCATAAAAATTAAAAACAGTTTATCACAAGCTACATAATACGTATAATAACATGGATAATTACAGGTTAAACTTTTTCAACAATCAAACAGTCCGTTTTTTACTTACAATTATATTTTACAATTTTACAGGAACAATTTTCAAGAAAAAGATTTTTTAGATGGAAGAGAAGGAAGTGATTGAAAAGTGACAGATGAAGGAAAAGAGCCTTCACTGCTGCTGCTGCTGCTGTTCGAATTTGAAGAATCACCATTTTTATCATAAAAGCATCGAAAAATAAAAATTCGAAATGGTTTAATAATAATTAATGTTCCAATAAGACAGACAAGAGTTTGTAAAACCATAATACAATGACATATAATTCCAATGGAAGAATTAACAATTCCAAAAACAATAGTTCCAACAATACAAAAATATGGAATTGTAAATAAAAAAATAAGCATTAAAGTTCGAAATACAAATGTATAATATAAATTCTTTTCAAGACCTCGAGTAATAAGGGATACATGAGCTTTATCAGCTTTGATAATGAAATATAATTTAATTGTTAGAGTAATTGCTAAAATAGCGATAAGAAAATCAGGAATAACAGCAAAAAATGCAAAAATATAAACAATTGGTTTAATGGCTCCAGAAAATCCAATCCAAGAAGGCTGGTGTTGAATTAATTCCAATGCATAATAATTTTCTGTCAAATTTGCATAATTAGCAAAATCACTTTGATCCACAATAGACATATGTAAAAAAATAGTCAAACAAGAAACCATTGCAATAAAATATGCGGCATAAACTCTAACAATACATTTTGGACAATAACCAAATTTTGCAAGCCATGAAAATGGCTTCACTGCTGAATACTGAAATATTAAACAAAATGTGATGCAAAGTTGGGAATTAACGGTGCAAGCTAAATAAATATTTAAACATATTAAAGTTGCTTTAGGACCAAGAAAATTAAGATATCCAGCAGAATACACTCCCATAATTGGTAAAGTTGGAACCGGAATTAAAAGGCATCGAGTTGTTACAGATATTATAGAAGAGTAAATGCAGGAAGATAAAAGCCATTTATATGTGCTTGCCTTTTTTGGCATAACATTTACAATTAAATAAGCATATAATGGAATAAGAATTCCAAATATTGCAGTTGTAAAATATATAAAGTAAATATAAAAATCAGTTAAATTTAAAAGTGTAGAATAGAGATTACTGGATAATGGCATTTTTTTAGATCTGAAAAAAATTTTAAAATTTAATACATAAAAACTTCAAGAAGAACACGAATTTTTTTTCTGGGTACGGCTTTGTAAATCGGAAACGTTTTTTTCCACAGGATTACATATGTTTTAAGGCAAGTGATTTAAAAATACAAACTGTCACTCAAAAATTTAAAACATGAAATTTAAAAAGCAATGGTAGTTAAACAAAACGGGAAACAAAAAATGGACAACTGTGACATTTTTGACAATAAAAAAATCATCATCTTCTCTTTGTGTTATTTCGCAATCGAGAAACGCGTTAAAACATTCTCAAAAGTTTTTCGAAAACTCAAATGGGCCTTTGATTTTCTGATGTAGTTAGTTAATTTTTTAACGTTCTTTGTTACAACAGAAAGCAACGCTTCAAAAAGAAAGATTTAAAACTCAAAAGAATAAAAAAATTTATGGTGACAATAAAAAAACGTTTGATTTTATTGAAGATAATCATGTTAAAGTCATTGAAGAGAAAAAAGTGATGACAAAAATAAAAAAAATCTTTATGAATGTAAAACAGTTATAAAAATAGGGGAGTCTCCAGACTGACATAGGCAATTCGAAAGACAAAGATGTCCAGGCATTAATTTTCGAAAGCGTCAAAGGTTACAGACTTCCCTCTCTCTTTAAAAGTGCTGATATCTGATCTGGATAACTTCGTATTGAAAAATCACAATGAAAAATAATTAAAATATGTTTTTACAGTAGAGAGCAAAAGTTTGGAAACTTTTTTGTTTTTACAGTATCTCTTTAAGATTGGCTCTAAAGAATTTAATACAACTGATACAAATGTTACAGCTGCTATTAAACTAATTTCAAACTTTACAGTGACAAAAATAAATGGTTAATTAAAAAATGATTTTAATTAATTTTTAACTCAGGCTCAATTTTTTTAGTGTCATTTTGTTTTAAAAAATTTTAAAGCTGCAAACCAATTTTTCAATGTTTTTTAAACCAAAATATAGATTGACGCAAAAAAAAATCTTTAATAAAACAAAGGTCCCTTGACGCAATCAAGGGACATTTGTTTTATTAAAGATTATATTTTTTTATAATTTCGATTATCAAATAAATGTAAGAACATTGTTTTTGATTCTTTTATTTAAAAAAATAAATTTATGTAAATGAATATCGTGCCTTATATTTCAAGTGATTGATAAAAACAAATAATAAAAGAAAAAACCAAAATACTATTTAGAACAAACGAAATACCATTTTAAATACTAATTTTAACATTTGTTTTAAATTACCGTGTTATTATGGCATTTAGAATCAGTGTTTTTAAAATTTTTGGCGGTAATGAAAATATAGAAGTTTAAAGTAGGTAAACGGTAACTCGCCTCGCCGATCAAAAAAGCGAGTTGACTCGCCGAGTATTTGAGAGAATTTTGATAAACGATATTCTTTTAATGTTACAACATTTCTTATAGCCGATGATATCTTTAATAAACTATAGAAAATTTTTAAGTCAAACATTTTAAATAGTTAAAAACAAAATGTGTCAAAAACAATGATTTTCGAAATCAAAAAAGTCAAATTAAAAGAGAACCAAAACAAAGTTTACTGTAAAAACGAAAAAATCAACAAAAACAATTTAAAAAACAAGACTTCAATATAAAAAAAAAATAACATCCAATTAAACCCAATAAACAAATAAAGCAACTTAGCATACGATAGAATCCAGAATATTAAGCATCACCTTTGTTATCGTCATCAAAGAAAATAAAGTTTGATTCTTTTTCTTTTGCCATATTGACTTTTACTTCTTCAACTATTTCATCCAAGTAGCATGAAACAGGATGATGTGCGACTTGGAGAAGCTAAAAATTAAAGTAAATAAATATGAAAAAAGAAAGTAAACTAACTTGTAAGATATCGAGTACTATTTGTTTATCATATGTAGGATCAATAAATGTAAGACTTTCACCAAGTTTGACACGTCCAACACGACCAACTCGATAAATATATCCACCAATATGCCATGGTAATTCATAATTCAAGACCAAATCAACATCTTTAATATCAAGACCACGTGAGAATAAATCAGTTGTAACCAAAATTGGTGATACACCATTTCGAAAATCATATAATGAATCAATACGTTCATTTTGTGCATAATTTCCACTAATTCTAGTTGCAGGAAGACCAATTTCAAGAAGTTTTTGAGTTAATTCATGACATAAAACTCGACTATTAACAAAAATGATTGTGCGAGGATATCTTGATACATCAACTAAAAAAGTTTTTAAAAATTTTTTTATATAAAAACAAAAAAATTACCTTCAGCAAATCGATTATTAAGAATTTCGACAAGTGTTGTAAATTTTTCATCTTTTTCAACACGTTGAAATTGTTGGAGGCATAACTTATTTGTTGCACATTTCTTACTGCAGATAATGGCTGAAAAGCGTGTACGCATATAGCTTGTTGAAGCATCAAGAAGTTTTGAACTAAATGTAGCGCTAAAGAAAATTGCTTGATAGTGAGTTTTCTAAAAAAAGATACTATAACATATAAACAGAAAATGAAAAAAAGCACACTCACCAAAGAAAAGTTAGAATCTTTAATAACTGGATCCAAGTCATCCATGAACTCTGCTTCACCCAAGAGTAAATCAGCTTCATCAAAAACCAAGAATCGGAGGCAGCGAAAATTAACATATTGTTCTTTATAGAAATGATGAAGTCGTCCAGGAGTACAGAATATAATATCACATCCTCGAACAAGTTCATGACTATTGGGAAGGAAAGCATATTCACCATACATTTTAGCAGCAGTAATACCAGTGTCTTAAAAATGTAAAACGATTAACTTGTGGTCACAGTTTTTAAAAAATGGCTTACTTTGAATAAGTTTAGAAGCTTGTTCAAAAAGTTGATGTGCAAGTTCACGAGTAGGACATATAACCAATGCATAAGGAGTTAATTCTTGAGAAACGAATGCCCCTGATTTCTTATCATTCATACATTTGACAATAATTGGAAGCAAAAATGCCTGAAAAATAAAATCTAATTTCCAGAAAAAAAAAATAAGATAAAAAAGCTTACCAAAGTTTTGCCAGATCCAGTTTCAGTACAAGCAACAACATCCATTCCTTCAATAATCAAAGGTACTGCAACACGTTGAATTTGTCGAGGAGAAGGATATTTTGCAAGAGCGATATTTTCAGCCAAAACAGGAGGAAGAGATTTCCAACAACTAAAAAAAGATATAACAATGATAAATGGATAACGTAACAAACAAATAACATACTCCATAGTTGTCATAGTATCAACACCATAAACATCAAGAGCTTCATCATAGTCACCAACTTTTGAGTAATCTTCAGCTGATTTACTATCATCTTCATATATCTTTTCAATATCTCGAACAGGTGGAACATAACCTTTTGGTGGACGAGGTTTATTTTCGGTATCGGTAGACATAAAAGCTATAAAAACGTCATATATTTATCTGTCTTTTTCAAAAAGAATTGATCCTTACATTTACGGATAGAAGGTATAGAAGTCCATTGCAAAAATGTAGTGTTGCCAGTTGTTTGATCTATAAATAATGATTAAAAGTAACTATTATTTTCTACAACAACATACCACTAAAGTCAAGTGTTTTGCTAGAAATATGACCAGCTGCTGAATAAACACGACCTAAAACTGAGATATATAAGAATGTGTATGTAATAACGGACAAAAATTTACCAGTTGCAGTTTGCAAAGGTTTACCCTTTACATTTTCAATAGTTACACAACCACGATCTCTGAATAATTCAAGCGGATCATAAACTAAAAGAGAAAAGTAATTAATTATCCCAAAGACAACGATTGTTTACCAGTTGTAAAACCATTATACGATTTAAAACGAGGACGGTTATCTAAAATAAAAGAAAATTAAAAAGCTGAAAAATTAGATAGAAATGCACAAACCATCTTGTTTAAAGGAAGGTGGAACATAAGCTTGAAAAGTGCTGACAGGAGCTTCTTCTTCTTCTTTTTCTACAGAAGCAACAGTTGTTTCATCGTCGCTGTCATTCATTCCAAGATCATAAAGTTCAGAATCTTTGTAGTGATCCATTTTGTAGGAAACGTTAAACAAATAATAATAAAAATTAATAGAAAAATAGTTGTTGCAAAAAAAGTTGCAATGCTAAAAACAGAAAAATTTTTATAAAAAAGTAGTTTATTTTTTTACAAAACAAGCTTTTTCAATGAATAAATTCTTTGCAGGAATAAAGACACATTTCACACACATAAGCGCGCCCTTTTAAAATGGAGAGAAAAAATGTTTAACTTTTAAATTTGAAAGTGGGATAATTTAATTTTTATCAATTTTTTAGCTCCACGTTGAATACGATATTTGCTTTACTTTTTGATTGAAAACGTTTTTTGGATATGAATTTTTTTCTGAGTAAATTAGAGATACGATTTAAAGGTTTTTGTGTTGTTTAATTTTTTTGCAATCTCTTTTAAAAATATAATTAACTATTTTTGTACAAATTTGTAGTCTTTGTTCAAAAAAAAAGTATAATTCTTTGTTAAAAACCGGAATTGCATCAACGCAATTTTTTTAAAAAATATAATGTTTTTTTCGAAAAATGTAATAAAAATAAATATTTTTAATATTAAAATGATGAATTTATTTTACTTTTTTTCTTCAAATAGTTCAAAATTGCTTATAAAAATAAAATAAAAAATTTAAAGTTTTTTGAATTTTAAATTTCCAAAGTATTTAAAAAATATTTTAAGTTTTAAAAAATGGCAGGAACGATATTTTCAATAATTTTGGGTTCAATTATTTCTGTATTAGCTTTGACATCGGTTATTGTAAATTGTTGTGTGCTATTTTTACTTTTAAAAGGAAAATTTGTTTCACAATTAAGCAGTTCTTTTTTTATTCTTTCAACATTTAACATTCTTGATTCAACTTTTTTGCCATGACTTTTGCATTTTATCTTGGACCAACTGCAATTGCGCAGGTTTGAAATTTATGAAAGTTTTGTGAAAAACAAGGTTTTTCAACTAAAAAATTCTTTGGTTAATTTTAAATTAAATTTTGATGTCAAAATTCGATAAAAAAAGAAAAAATTGTAATTTAAAAAAAAATTTTTCCCTCCAAAATTTTGATTGTCCTAACGCTACTTTTTTTTAGGATTACTTAATTCCATTTGAAGCAGCAAAAGCAATCGGATATTTTGCATCATCAATGTGGACACAAAATATTGCAATGCAAGTTTTGGTTGCTGTTAATCGGTAAAAACATATATATCCCTTATCACTGATAAAATTTTATTACTAAAACTTTCAGAATGTTAGTAATCGTTTATCCAAAAACTTTAAAATTTTTTACATTTTGGAATACAACATTTTTAAGTTTGTTCATTTATCTTTTTGGATTTTCTCTTGCTGCAATTGGAGCTTATGTAATTCCGTGTTGTCCGTAAGTGTCTGCTATAACTTTGTGTAAGTATCTAAAGTTTATTTTTAGATTAATATTGTACCATAAAGCTTTTGCACAAAGTTTTATTGGTGATTCATATAATATAAATGGAATGATTATGTATTTATCATTTAATATTATTTGTACATCTATTGTTATTTCTTGTTATCTCTATGTAAGTTTACCCTACTTTAATCTGTTTTAAAGGAGGCGGACCCTTTGATCCATTTTTTAAAAAAAAAAGGATTTCGAAATTTTTCTTTTTTTTCCAAACCCACGATATTCGTGATCAGGGTGACTCTTAAAACGAAAATGCAGTTTCCTTTGTTAAAAAAATAAAAACAAGGGAAGTTGCATTTTCGTTTCAAGAGTCAACCTGATCACGAATATCGATGATTTGGAAAAAAAAGAAATATTTCGAAATCCTTTTTTTTTAAATGGATCAAAGGGTCCATCTCCTTTAAAAACGTTTTTAGCTATATTTTTATGTAAAAGCAACAAATTTTAAAACAAATTCTTTTATTTCACAAAATTCTCAACAACGCCGAAAAGCTCAAGAACAAAGTTATGCATTTCAGTTTTCATTTTGTTCAATTTGGTGCATTTGTAAGTTTTTATATAGCAATATTTCGAAATTTTTTTATGTTTAGTTATTTCGATTTTAAAATCTCATTTTCTTAATTTTGTAAATAATTCTTTGTTTTTATTACAGTAACCTGGATTACTATACGATCGCTTCCATTAATATTAAAAACCCGTGATAGCCCAATATATATGTTAGCTACCGTATTCCTTTTATTTCATACAACTTCAAATTCTTTTGTTTTACTTGTTTTTAACAAAGAGGTTTTTAATCTTTTAAAAAACAATAGGATTTAAAAAAATATTTATTTTAATTTTTTTGCAGGTTAAAGAACAATTTTGCATTTTAATTTTGCGGCAAAAAAAACTTGCTAAAACTTCACAAATTGTTACTGTAGTAATTACAACTTAAATGGCTGCAAAATGTGTTTTGTTGCTATTTTTGGAAATTGTTTTTTTTTATTAAAATATGGTTTTTCTTTAATTATTTCTATTTTTTTAAATTCAAGAACAATGAGGAGTGGGCGCAGTTGATCAGTTCACAATAAATATGAATGCAACGGATTTTGCAAGAATAAAAAAATTTTCTGTACATAAAAATAATTTTTTGTTTTTCTAATTATTTGGATTTATCAAATTTATAATTAAAATAAAAATTTCCAATTTTTTGATTTCTTAATTTCCAATTTTTTTTTACAATTTTTTATTGTTTTTGTAAAATATTACAAATTTTCCTACATTTTTAAGGGTCTGGGTAAAACCCGGTTCGGTTAGGTAAAACCCGGTTCGGTTAAAAACGGGTAAAACCCGGTTCGGGTGGGTAAAACCCGGTTCGGTTCGAGGACTTAGAATTTTTTTCCAAAATTTTTAAAAATTCTTAAAAATTCTCAAAATTCTTAAAATTTCCCAAAATTCTTAAAAGTTTTGAAAATTCTCAAAATTCTTTAAATGTACACTAACAAAAAGTTTATTGTTGTTTATAACGTTTTGATTCCGGACTTAGAAAAAGTTTTCCAAACTTTTTTTATCTTTTACTTTAAAGCACCAACTTAAACATAAGTTTATGCTTTGGGGTAAAGTAAGCTTAAGCATAGAACAGAAAGCCTAATTTGGACTTTTAATATTTTTTTATTTTTTAAACAAACCGTTTTGCGTTAAAATTCTTTTGTTGCCATTTTTAATTGCTAATGATTTATATTAAATGGTTAAATTTAATTTTTTGTTTTGTTCAGTTTTTTTTGTTTTTTCTTCAATAATGCTAAAATATATGAATAATTAAGACTCTATAAAATACGAAGGACAGACACATGTGTGCAAAAAAACAAATGAGCAAAAAGGATTTGGAACGTGCTTTGGTTGCTGCTGGTGTTGCTGTTGAAGAAAGGAATATTTTTTTGAATAATTTCCGTGATTTACGTGATGTTAAGACACATGAAGAATTTGATGAACTTCGAGCGAATATTTTACATGATTCAAAATTTTCAACTGAAAAACAAAAAGAAATTTTTCAAAATTATGTTGATAAACTTAGAAACAGATCTTCACTGGCTTCTTTTCTTGCAAACAAGTCCATTGATATTGATGCTTTGTATTACATGGAAGGGTGTATCAAATACAAAATGGAAGATTCTGTAACAAGTAATCCAGCAGAAAGTCTTAATGCTCTGTTTCAAGCACAAATTGACAAGCGCGAATTGGCAATCGATGAACTTGCTTATTCAATTTACTATTTTGCTGGTGTATTTTACAATGATATAATTCGTGGTTATTATGATGATGGAAATTTTGAACTTCTTAAAAAATATTCTTCAAAGAAGAAGGGTTCAACTTTTGAAGTATGTTTAACTGTCAGAAAGCCATTTTTATGTTTTTTAATTACAGATTCCTGAAAATAAGCTTTTGAAATTTGCCAGAATTTTCGGATTTTAATAAATGGATTATTGAACAAGAAGGACCTGTGTTCGAAGGCGAACAGAAGATTGATTTAAGAAAAGCTTTATTAGTTACTGCCATTGATAATTTTAAAATTTATCATCTTGAAGACAACGTTTTTACCGTTATTGATACCATTACAAGTCGAAAAGCAACAGTAACTTTGGGAGAAACTGCACGTAAAGACGAATGCACATGTCGACAACAAGCAACGTGCTTGCATATCCTTGCAGCAAAGTAAACTTTTTTTTAATTATTATATGCTCGACGGATATTTTTTAGGAAATTGATTGGAAAAGAACTCACTGCAAATGAACGTGTTGGTGATCCAATGAAAGATGAAAAGAGACAAAGAAATAAGAAAGTGGGCCGCCATGGAAGAAAAAGACGTCAAAGAAAGGATGTTGTTGAGCATACTGATGAAAGCACAGAAGCCTTATCTCCTGTTCAAAAAGCTGCTAAAAAA
This sequence comes from Panagrolaimus sp. PS1159, assembly GCA_963922195.1. NCBI lineage: Eukaryota > Metazoa > Nematoda > Chromadorea > Rhabditida > Panagrolaimidae > Panagrolaimus > Panagrolaimus sp. PS1159. The sequence goes on from CAWUHW010000005.1 coordinate 1,695,166, forward strand.
GAACATGAAGTACAACATTCAAATGCAATGCGAAGTATTCGAGCATATATTAAACAAGTGTAAGTGAATGTACTTTGAAATATAACAATTTATTGTAAAGAATGAAAAAATGGTTGAATGTAGTGGTTGCAATAAATGGAAATTTTATAAATGTGGTGGTGTTGCAACAACTTCAAATGAAGAATGGTTTTGTTGGCAATACAACAATGGCTTTCCTTTGGTGGTTGATCACTGCGGATTGCATGATTGCGATTATTCGAACACTTGCCCTATTGATTCCGTGTTATCCGCTTGCCTTATCTTTGATGCTGAAAATGATAATACAATTTCTGCGTAAGACTACGCACTTTTATTTCTTAGTTAATTATTATATTTAAGCGCAATTGACCGATATGATGTTAAAAATGTTTTTGAAGATGCACTTCAAGTATTTCTACATAGCGATGTCAGCAGCCAAAAACGTATGGAAGATGCGAAACATTTGTTTTTGAAGAAAGTTTATAAATTATGTTTTCTCAATTTCGAAAAAACATGCTTTTAAAATGATTTCAAAATTTCAGGAATTGAAGAATCTTGAAGGTTCCGAAGAAAGCATTGTTCTTCAACATTTTAAACAACGCTATCTTGCTTATGGTGATTATGAATGCAGTATTTGTGAAAAGACCGGAAGCACTGTTGTAGAAGATTTTCTGTGAATTCTCAATGAAGCTAAACGGTACTTCTGCAGTTTTGTCCCACCCGCTTTTTTTTCGTTCACAAACACAACCGCTCATTGCTCCCTTCCACCCACCCTTTTGAATTCGCAGTACAAACTCACTGTTATTATGCAAATTTGTGAATGAAAAAAAAGCAGGGGGGGGGGACAAAACTCCAGAAGTGCCAGCTAAACTTTTTGCTTTAGTTTTTATTGTTATTGTTATTATATATTTGTTCTTACCTTTTTGTTGTACTTTTTATTGTTATTATATAAAAATTTCCTAAACTTTTAACAATTTTGGGAAATTTTAAGAATTTTAAGAATTTTGAGAATTTTTAAGAATTTTGAGAATTTTGAGAATTTTTGAGAATTTTGAGAATTTTAAAAAATTTTGGAAAAAAATTCTAAGTCCTCGAACCGAACCGGGTTTTACCCACCCGAACCGGGTTTTACCCGTTTTTAACCGAACCGGGTTTTACCTAACCGAACCGGGTTTTACCCGTTTTTAACCGAACCGGGTTTTACCTAACCGAACCGGGTTTTACCTTTTCCGCATTTTTAACAATGTTTTAATTTTTTTGATTGTTTTATAAGTCTGTTATTTAATTGTTTTCTTTTTACATATTTATTACTATGAGATTTTTGATGTAATACAATTGAGTGAACAATTTTTTTTATTAATTCTACAAAAGTGCAAAAGGGTAACAATTTAAATTCTTTGTAATAATTTTAACAAAATTCAAAATCTTTAAATGTTTAATCATTCATTAATTGTCTATATCCTTTTTTTCAAAAGTTCTTCGATAATTAAATTAATTTTAAAAATTATTTTATAAGAAATGTGTAAATCTTTGGGGGTCTCATTAAAAGTTGGTGGTCAAAGTCGGGGTAAAAACTTGGTAGGATACTTTGCCAAGTGGAAAATAAACTGCCAAGTGCCAGCTTTTTGTTAGACTCAACCTTTGGAGATTATATATTTGTAATAAATGCACTTTTTAAAGAATAATTATTTAAGGAAAACAATTAAAACACATCCGTTTTTGTGATACACCTTTTTTCGGAAGTTTGTAAAATGTTTTATAATTTTGAAAGTGTTTTATAAAAATACATGTGCGCACAAGGAAGAACAAAATTTCCTTTTTTGTGTATTTGTTTCTTAAAAGCTTTTTTAAATGTTTTAATTGTTCATTTTTAATTGTGTAAAAAACTGAACATTTTTGTATGTCTTAAAAAAAATTTAAAACATAAATATTGAAAATTTTTAGAAAAATCTAAATTTTGAATTTTTTTTGTGTAAATACAGATTTATCAGTTTCTTCTATAAAAATGCCAACAACAACATGGTCAGTTATTTTAGGCCCATTTATTACTGCCATTTCAGCTATAACCCTATTTTTAAATCTTTTTGTTTTATTTATTTTTATAAAAGGAAAATTAATTTCTAAATATTCAAGCAGCTTTTATCTTTTATCATTTATAAATATTTTTGCATGTGGAACCTATATTTTACCGTATATTTTTTATCTTGGTCCAAGTTCAATTCTCCAAGTAAGCTCTCTAAATTATTATGCAAATTTTAAAAATTTTATTACAGGATAAATTAGTATCTGATGAAATTTTTAAAGCAATTGGATGCTTTTGTTTAACAATGTGGGGACAAAATCAGTTTATGCAAGTTTTAATTGCTGTTAATCGGTAAAATACAAAAATTCCATAAATGTTTTATATAAATGTGTTTTTTTAGACTTTTGATTGTTGTGTTTCCAAAAACTCAACATATTTTTACATTTAAAAATACTATATCTTTGGCGGGAATGACATTTTTGTTAGGGTTTATTTTTGCGGTCATAACACAATACAATGGAACTTGTTGCTCGTAAGTGTTTTCTTACTTTTTTTGTGTTAAAAGCAGTTAAAAATTGTTGAAACCCCTTTTGTTTGTTAATTTAAAAGTGCAGACTGTTTGATAAATTTTTCATTTTAAAGGTTATTTCGAAATGGCATAAACCTGAAAATCAGGCAAAATAACTATAGAAAAAGACCCTGATTATCAAGTTCATGCCATTTCGAAAAAAACGTTAAAATGAAAAATTTATCAAATATTCCATTCTTTTTTCTTTTTGAATTTAGTTTCCTTAATTCGAAAAATGGTTAAAATTTTAATTTACAAAAAAACCAATATTTTTTTAAATTTTAAAATTTCCTGCCATTTCTCTAAAACAAAAAATTTTTCAGATACGTCCTTTACTATAGAACATATTCCCCGCTATTTCTCGGTGATACATTTAATACAAATTCATATCTAATTTATATGCCATTTAATATTATTTGTTCATCAATTGCAATTTCTTGTTATATTACTGTAAGTTTTAAAAAAAGAAACATTTTTACAATTCTTTTATTAATTTAAATTTTACAGTTATACATTTACGTAAAAACAACAAACACAAAAAGTGCTATATCAATTTCAAAAAATCTTCAAGCTCAACGAAAATCTCGTGAACAAAAATATGCATTTCAGTTTTCACTTTGTACAATTTGTAGTATTAGTAAGTTTTCAAACATTTTGCAATAATTAATGTCAAATTTTTTCTAGTTTCATGGGTTACTGTAAGAATATTAGGAATTACAATTGAATCAAAAAATAGCAAATTTTATATTATTGCTACAGTATTTATTAATATTCATATGTCTTCAAATGCAATTATATTTCTATTTTTTAATTGTGATGTAAACTTTTTTTTATATTAATTAAAATATAATACTTTTTTAGGTAAAAGAACATTTTAAAAGAATATTCTTTAAACATTACACTTCCAAAAATACCCTTTCAATAATACCGTATTCAAATAAACGTCGTCAAAGAGTTGTATAACTTTTTTTTTGATAATTGTTTAAATTTGACAGTATAAAATTAATATTCATTTAATTACATGGAACATTTAATTCGTCGTAATCCAAAAATAAATTTATCAAGGATAAAAGATTTTATAGAAAAAAAAGCAAAAAATTTTATTTTAAAATTTAAAAAATTACATTGTTGAAAATTCGAAAAATTTAAAAAAGGTCATTTTTTTTTATAAATTTTTGTAAAAAAATGTATAAACTTTCAAAAAAAAAGTTTGGAAATAATTTTATTAGTATATTATTTTTTTAATGCAAAAAAATAAAAAAAAACACTTTTTTTATTAACAACGAAAAAGTAAATCAATTTTGCATAACTTTTCATAACAAATACCTTGAAAATAATTGAAAGGTACATTATAACTGTAAATTTTAGTTCGAAGGATTTTATCAATACTTCTATTAATACGGCATGTATATTCATCATTAGGAAAACTGTGGCAAATAAAAAATAGCAAGAATTTATTTTTAGTTGACTCTGTAAGTCCGGAGCATGAGAAAAAGTTTAATTATTCCTTACTTTTTTGAAGAAGAAAATCAATATTTATACTGACTCTGTCTTTCTTGGATTTAATTCGTTTTCTTTCAAGAAATGACCCAACAAAAAAATTAAGAAAAACCAATAATCAACAAATATATTTTTTTCCATAAACCACATTTCCAGAGTGAATGAAAAAGTAAAAACCTCTAAAAATTTTAAATTCTTTATTTTTTAAAGCTGGTATTTTTTGTAAACTAAAATCTGCAACTGCTGATTGATTAATGGCTTCTACAAAATTACTCCATTTTAAATGCCCATATCTTCGACAAAATTGGTCGATTCCTGATTCTATAATTTATTCAATTACAAAAAATCCTTCAAATGCAAAAGCCTGGCAAAAATTAATTCAAAGCTGCAAATATTTTTTTGCCGAAAATTCGATCCTTGTTGTTGATGAATTATACTATGATCGTAATGAAAAATGGAAAGTTGTTTTTTCCACAGTTAAGAATGGTGAAAAAACCAGAATCTGGAAAAGCATCAATTTTAAAAGTGTCCTGTGCAAAATCTGGTTAACTGAAATTGTGTCGTCATATTTTTATGCACAACCTTCAAACCTTGTATCATCAATAATTTCATATTTATATCGATGTGATATAAAAGCATCACCAATATTTAACCAAGAAATCACTTATGAACAATTTAAATTTATTTTCTCCAAAGTTGAACGCGTTTATTTATGCAATTGTGTAGTAAGAAATAAGAATGATGAAATTATTCCATTCGAAAAACTTGTTGAAACTCTTCCAAAAGTAGAAATACTTACGCTGTTTGTTTTACAATGGCTTTTTTAAATTGTAAAATACAAATTTTGAATATTTTAGCGGTGATAACCTTATTTCTTCATGCATCACTTCAAATACAGTCAAAGAACTTTTGAAAATTCGACATTTTTCAAAAATTAGTCAAATGCAATTGGACGGTATTCCTGAAACATTTGATCTTGAAACATTTTATATGTATTTTAAGGTAACGCCTTTTTTTAAAAAAATAGTTAAACACATTTTTTTTTTCAGAAAAACAAACATACAGAATTCCGTATTGGCTTTCGAGATGATGCAATTTCTGAAGCCTACAAAATTCGTACTGAAACGATTGTTGACGAAATTATTGCAACTGAAAATCATGATTATAAAATACCAAATATTGACTTTGTTGGTCTTCCAATAGAAAAATTGGGAAAAATCCAGTCACTTATCCGCCAACAAAATAAACAATGAATATTATTTATTTATTTTTTTTGTTTTTGTTGACTTTTTTTTCCATTTTTACAAAACAGTGTTTCACAATTTGTCAGTGTCAAAGATTATAATAAAGCAAAAATTTTAAAGGATACTTAACCAAGAAAGCATTTTTAAACCCCTCCCAAATTATTGCAATTTTTATTCATTTAAACTGTTTAAAAGGCAGATCTTTTTTTTGGTCTGGAAAACATTCCGATAAGCATTTTAAATTATCTGGGGCTATTTACAATGCCAAAAGTTCAAAAATACCTTTAAAATTTAAATATTAAGTTTCAAGTAGCAGGCGATCAACTCTATATGTAGTATATATGAAAAATAGAAAAGTGCCCATGGGCCGCTGAAAATTTGCAGGAATAGGTTTGAATATATGGGGAATACGATGAAATACCTATTTTTCAAAAATTCCATAATCATGTCTGACGGTTTCCTTGTTAGGGTTGACATTGATTTTTCGGATAAAAAATTATGGATCGTTGGAGATTATGATTACTATGAAGTATTTATAAATCTGTGTTTCCTTAAAGATTATATTTATCGTTATGAATATGATAATCTTAGCTTTAATGAAATGAGAGTTACATATGAAGATTTTAAAATTATTTCAAAAACTATCAAAACATTTTATGCTGTTTGGGGTTGTCCAGACCTGACGTCAGCACTTTTAAGGGTGGGTGGAGGGTAAACCAAATCTGATGCGGCTTTGATGTGCGGCAAAAGATCAAAGGAAAAAATCTGACGGAAGGGTGGGTGGGTGTCAGAATTTCGGGTTTTTTGCTGACGTCAGATCTAGACAATCCCTTTACACAATTATTGAAGGCCCAAAAGAAGACGAATATCTCTCTGTTGGAGATATTTTAGCTATGATTCCGCAAATTGTTGAATTTCGTCTGTAAGTTTTGTTTTTTTGAAAAACAGAAATTTTTGAAAATTTCGTGAGTGGAATTGTACTAAAAATTCTACTCTTAAGTCTGTCGCAATTAATGGGCAAAAAAAAGCACAAACAAAAGCCCAAGCCTTGGCCAAGATCTGCTGAATTTGTCGGGAGACCAAAAAAATTGGAATAGAAAAATCTCTCACAAGGGAACCTTTTCAGTTGACACCTGCGTTTTTTTCCTTAACTCACGACCCCCGGGTCGTGGATTTTTGACTTTAGAATCCTGTAACTTCTGTAAAACCCCGAAAGGGCACAAAAGCCTTAGGGGTTTTTCATACCTATAGGGGTACTATCGATTCCACATATGACCTAAGAAATCTGGGGTTTACATCTCAAAACGGTCCCTTGTCAGAAATCTCCTAAAATCTCTCTTTATTTGAAGTGGGAAATTTAAGCTTCAAAAAAATTTTATTCAAGATAAATATGGAGGGATCGGCATATAACTAACTAAAAGCTAAATATGTACTTTCATGTGTTCATAAGGTGTTGCATCAAAAGGGCGAGCATTAAGGAAAAAAAAGTTCGCCTTGATTCATACGTGCCAAAACAGGACCGGTTCCGAGAAATTTTTGAAGCTACCCTCACATTTGTCAGTCGTTTTTACCATTCTGTTTGTAGGAAAACAATTCATTGAAAAAATGAACATTCAGCAATAATTTTTTAATACTTGTTCGCTATTACAAAATAAACAAATTTTTAGCGGATTCTATGGAAATATTTCTGTTCTCACTGAATCTTCAACAAATTTGCTTCCTGAACTTCCAAATTTAAAAATTTTTAAGCTGTGGAATCCTGAAAACTTTGATTGCCAAGTTTTTTGTCAATTTGTTCAAGTATGTTTCAATTTAATAAGGCGAATTTATCCTTTGTTTCAGTCATTTGAATTTGCCATCTTTGAATTGGAACAATTAATAATGCATAAAAAACTTCTTTTTTGTTCTTATTCTAGGATGGCAAATTGCAGGCATTTAAATGACTGGAGCAGAAGCTTCGTCTTTGAAACTTCTTTTTTCGATATTGTTTGTAAAACAAATGAATATAATATGTTTTTAGAAATATCCATTGGTAGAATATGCTCTAAAAATAAAAAATTACGAAGATTTTTGTGATCAAATGGTAAATATCTTCAAGCTTACATATCCACAAAGTCGAATGATAAAAATAAAATCAAAGAAAAACGTTTTCAAATTCAAATTTTTTCATACCGATGCTTTTACCAGCACAATTGTTAGTTTTTAAAAAGAATAATAAAATTTTTACAAAATTTTTGTTTTGAAAGAATTATGTGTTTTTGATCTTTTGATAATAAAATTTATTTTTTTGCATTCAAAAAAAGATAATTGTTTGTTCTTTTTTTAATGTTAATGTTAGAGTTCAAGCTTGATCTCCAGTAACCATTGTAAAAATATGAGGGTATTTCATAGAAGACATACCCCCATGTTCACGTATGCTTCAAATAAAATACAGTATCCCCATTAGACGGATTACTGTATTTTTCAATAAACTCAAAAAGGTTTTAATAATAAATACAAATATAAAGTTAATTTATTTCGTCATTAAAATATATTAGTAATACAGTATACATACAATATTTACAAAATTATGAATATTCTTGAATTAATGACCATGTTTTATCAACTCTTCCCATAATTGTTTTTAAAGATTTTGCACCATCACACATATTTGTAAGAACAGATTTTCCACAATCTTTGAAATCATCATATGGAAACTCAAAGAGTACTTTTCCACCAACCTAAAAACCCGATACATAAAAGTAGTTGTTAAAAAAGCTTACTTTTAAATTGAAGCCAGCAGCTGCGGCAGCAGCAGAATAACTCAACCAATAATCACATCCATGCTTTTTAAATAGTTCCATACTTCTATAACTAAAATATTGTGCCATTCCAGATCTAAAACAATAAAGATGAATTAATAGTTTAAAGTAAAAAGCAAACCCCATATAAGATGAATCAACTCCTGCAGCTTCAATAACTCCAAGCTTTTTGCAATCTTTTGGAAGGAATTTACCAGTTTGTGTACCACATTCTTCAATACAAAGATTACAGCGATTTAATTTTCGAGATGGATATACGCCATTTGTTATATCTTAAAAAGCAGATTTACAGTATTAAAAGTCATCAACAAACATATATGAGCAAGAAGAAGTGGCACAACTACAGTAACCAAAAAAAATACGTGAAACACAAAAAAACCCTACCTTGACCATAATCTTTTTGAATAACAAATTTTGGATCCTTTTCACATAAACCACGTGGATACATATCAGGAAATTCATCAGCAGTATGATAAGTGTTAAGTCGAATTCCAACAAGTTTATCACCTTCAAATGCAGCAAATGAAAGTGGTTTATCAATAACACTATTTAAAAGACTGAAAAAGAATGGTGCAGCTTCATCATATGTCAAATCTATAATTGTAACTATAAACATCATCCACAAAAGCAAAAGAACTTACTTTGAGTTTCAAAAATATTACAATATTTTGCAAAATGCCATGTAAAATATTGTCCAATAAAAGCATAATCTTGTCGATCAATAATTTCAATTCGAAGTGGTTTAGTATATCCTCCAACCTTTGGCTTCCAACCAGGATCAATTACTTCTCTTTCACCTTTTGGTCGAGTATCCAATAAATATCCATCATGTACGGGTAAACGCTTTGTAGGAATTTCATATTTGGCAGAAGAAGATCCACATCGTATTTGTTGTCTTTGAAAAGAAAGTATCAGTTTTCCAGTTCTTTGAAAAGATGTAAGTTTCAACATATTGCGTTAGTGTTGTAAGAGAGTAAAATTGCTTTACTGATTGAAATAGCTTTTGATAACTTTTGATGACATTCATTTTTGTTGACTGTTGATAAAATTTGCGTTTTAATTTGCATACATATACCAAGAATGTTCATAAAGTATTTTTAAAATTTAAGTTTTAAAAAAATCGATCGAATCAAAAACGTTATTTCGTAATTTTGGCATTATGCGACAGAAAAAACATTCTTCGAAACTCTGTTTTTAGCTCAAACATTTTTTCAACAAGATTTCTTTAATTTCAAATTTGTTTTACAAAACTTGGTCTGATTTTTTGATAATTTTTTATAATATGAACTGCTCCGTGAAATTGTATATGTTAAAAACTGTGGGGCTGTCCAGATGTTACGTAATACCAAAATCGAGATTTTTTGACCCCCCCCCCGTCCCTTCATTTGATATTAGGTAATAATTCGTAAACCCCTCCCCACTTTTTTAGTAATAAGTTGGTAAAAAAAAAGCCCAACCCTCTTGCTTTGTTTTAAACCGTAATTTTTTAAACATTACTTATAACAAAAACTTCAAAAATCGAGCATTATCAACAATAACTATTTTAGTTAGGTAAAAAACGGATGGAATGATTATTTTCTGTATCAAACGATAAAACTGGACAAACATCATCATTGTTTCATCCGTTAAAAACTGCTTCAGATTCTGAAGCAGTTTTTAGCTGTTCGGTTGAGCATTTGACTTAACGATTTGGCGCCAAAATGCATGAATTTTTGCTCTCTGTGATTTTTTCTGGAACGAAAAAAATTTTTAAATTGGGTGTTATTTTGGGTCTCTCTCACACTTAGGTCGACTAGTCGATTTTTGAAAAAAAAATGATAAGTCGACTGTTTTTTCGTGTTAAGACTTTTCAAAGGCAATGAAAAAAAATAAGTCGACTGTTTTTCTTGGACTTTTTTGCCAGTTGATTTATTTTTTTGTATTTTTTTACAATTTTTTAATTTCTTTTTAAAAAATACAACAAATTTCTTCGGGTAATATTTTTACGTAATAAATGAATGACTCCCTCCCCCGCTACCCGTCATTTTAGTAATAATTCGTGAACCCTCCCTTAAACTGCATTACGTAACATCTTGATTGCCCCTGTCTCCTCCCATTTGCTCTGTGATTTGTGTATGTTGGAAAATTTGTATATAAATTTCAACATATCTTTAGCCTTCATTTTGCCAAAAATTTTTAAACTGTTTCAGCAAAATTTATGATTATATATACAATCCTTCGTCTTTTGATCTACGTGCATCTTTTTGATAAGGTTTAGTTGTATTTGTTTTTAGGTAAATTTTATTCTCTCAATCTTTCTCTCATCATGTTATCAAAATTGAATCCTTCAACTTCTCTTCTTCCTTCTTCTGCAATCCGTTCAAAGCCAAACAATTGTGTAAAAATTACATGGCCTGATTGTCCATCACAAAAACAAGATTGGTCATTACCTGGATGTGTCATTTATTACATTGCTAAGAATCCATTATCTGCAAAGTGTTATCAAAAACTTGTGCAAACTTGTAAATTCTTCTTTGAAAAAAATCCTATCCTTGTTGTTAAAAAGTTGTATGATTATGAAGAAGAAGATGGCGTCAACACTCGTATTTGTTCAAATATTAATGATGAATGTATGAAGAATAATCAAACATGTTGCGTTCAAATTGATCTTCACAAACTTTCAAGCAAAATCTGGCTCACTGAAGTACTTTCTGCTTTACATGGTACTCAAGATTTCATGTCTTTCTTATGTTCAAAACTTTTTCGATGTGAAATTTTTTGCTTTAAAGCCAAAGGTAAATTTATCAAATATGATGATTTCAAATCCTTGGTTTCATGTGCTAAAGGTATTTATTTATTTAAATGTGTAATCAAATATAATGGTGGAAATATTGTTATGCTTGACAAAATTCTTGAACTTTTTCCATCAAATCTTGAAGAAATTATTGTGTAAGTTTTTTATTATTCGTAAAACGTTTTGAATTTACTACATTAAATTGTAGGCGATTTCCGGATGATATTTCTTTGATTAATGCTTCAACAATGGCAAGTATTTTGAAACTTCAAAACCTTGGAAGTCTTAAGAATTTTGAATTGGAAGGAAATCCTGGGAATTTAAATATTAAAGATCTTTCAGCTTTTATTACAGTAAGTTATTTCTTGTAACATTCATAATATTTTTCTTTACTTTTCAAGAAAAATGCACATACATTTATTCAGCTTTGTTTTCGCCAAATGGATATTTTCAAAGATTATAAGAATCAATTGGATGGACTTATTAATGAAATTATCGAATCAGAAGTTAAAAATTGTATTGTAGAATATGAAGGACAAGATGAAAGAAAGTTTGCAATTTTATATATTCGTTCCTGGAAATTTCAATATGGTAGCGATGATGATGAAGATATGAATGAAGACGATGACGAATATGATGATGAAGATATGGAAGAAATCGTTGATGAATTTTTGGGGATGGGTTTTTATTGAAGATTGTTATGTTGAAAATGATGATTAATCTTGTATCATTTTTTTGTTTAAAAATAAAGGTTTAATGTTTATTTATTCAAAATCTTTACATTTCGCAAATTTGCATTCGATATATTGGTACATTTTAAAACTTTTTTTGATTTTAGAATTTCTAAAAAAAGGTACAAAAATCCATTCTTTGCATAGAATTACTTTTTGATATTTTTGTTTAAAGATGAATAAAGTCGATGTATTTTCATTTTTAAATTTTCAATGAAAATTTAAAAATACAAAGTTGTGTAAAACTTTGTTATATTTTTAAGTATAAGATAACAAAGTTTTTTTTTTTTTGAATCAAGATTTCAAAATAATTTTATTTCCCGTTTTTTTTGATGACTTTTTCTAAACTATCAAGCTTTATTAATAGTTGCATAAAACTTGGTAAAATTTCATAAATATAAAAAAAACATTTTCCCTGTCTTTTTCTAATTCCAAAATTAAAACATCGATGTTCTTTGCTTATTGTGTATATCCCCCCTTTTTTAAACTCTAACATTTTTTAGATAATTTTTAACTACGTCAGAACCGGACCGAAAAAAATGTCTTCCAAAAGGTAAATTTTTTTTCTTCCTTCTTTCTCTAATTTTTTTGAACAGGCGTTTTTATGCAATTTTATCGACGTTCAAAAACTGCACCTTTAAAACTTTTTTTTATGTCAAAAGCAATATTTTTTTCTGATGCTTTTTGGATTAAAAATATTTTTTTGATTTTAGGTTGAAAGGAAGCTTTTTTTTCTTGACTTTGATTGTTTGAAAAAAGAAACAAATCTTTCTTTTTTTTATTGAAAGCCATTTTTTCTGCAACATTTGTATGCATTTTTTTTCTTCAGAACCCAAATTCAAGCATAAAAAAAGTAAAAATGCACTCAGAAAAATTTTTTTTGACTAAAAACTTTTAGATCACCGCTGCTGATTTTCTTTTTACTTCCAATGCCGCAAGCAATGGCAAAAAAAAGAGAAAAGACAATTGCCGAGGCGTCGTCGTTGGACAAAAATTGACACAAAGAAAAAAAACCGACGATGGCAAATTAAAAGAGAAGGAAGAGCGTTGGCGATTTTGTTTCTCTCAGACAAAAAAAGCTATATGTATTCATCGACAATCAAGAAAAAAAAGAAAAATTTTTACGTTTTTGTTTTTTCTTAGAAGAAAAAATACTCAAAGAAATGTTTGAGTCAAAAAAAAGTGTTAACAAAAATGTTATGACGATGGAATTGAAAAATTTTGCAATGAAAAAGAGAAAAAAGATCAATTGGTTTAAAAAATTCAAAAGAAGCGGGTAGTAGAATTTTAATTTTTTTAAGTTATTTTAATTAATTTGTTTTTGACATGAATACGGTAGTCGTCTTCGCCAACAAGTAAAGTTAAGAATAAAACCCAAAAAGTTTTAATTTTAATTGTTAACAGCATAAATATATTATAACAAAGCTTTTCAATGATATGACAATTTACCCTTTTAATAATGAAAATTATTTTTTTACCTTTCAAATGAAACTTCTTTATTCTCGCGCTTTTAAAACAATATTAAACTTACAATAAAATTTTTGGTAAAGTTTACAAATGAGCCACAAGTCCAAAAAAGAATGCAAAAACTTTTTTAAATTTTTGGAATTTCGGTAATACACATTTCATTTTTTGAAGCCCTTTTAATAAATTTGTTTCAAAAAATTCATAAAAAATGAAACTATCTTTTATCAAAAAATAGACTACAGTGATTGCTCGATTACTGTAGTTTATAATTGAAATATAATGAAAAAAAACTCTGAATTAATAAGTTTTAAAACCGCTACAAGCTGAATTTTTTTATTTTTTACACCAGACCAAATATTTGTTTTTTTGTTAAAACTTTGTTAAAAGAGCGTAAATATCAGTTATTTCAAAATCAGAAAAACTATTTGTCTTTCAAAAAAGTAATAAACGTTCTTGTCTATCCTTGTTTTTTCACTTGAGAGTAAAATTTTTGTACCTCCCTCAAAAATGTAAACGTAAAAAAATGTAGAAAAAAAGCGAGATAAAGATTAAATACCATTTTGTTTAAAATCGTTTCCAACTTTTTTCAACAATTTTTTTTTGATGCGTGCTTTTATTCATTTTTCAAGAATGATAAATAAAAACTGTTACTTTTTTTTCATTTTGTTTCAAGATGAAACTTTCAACTCTTAAAAATTGTAGCATTTGATTCATTTAAAGATACTTCATGGATAAAATTATATTTTTAGTTTTTTTTATTTGTTTAAATGCGTGAAAACTGAAAGCTTTTTTATGAATCAACCTTTACGCATTTTTATTTCTAAAAATTATTGTTTTGTATCATTCGTAATTTATCGTTGCAAGATAATAAACGAAAGAAGACGATATTGAGACAAACTTCTCTCCACTTTTTTTTATTATCTTCCGTTTTGTCGGGAAAAGAAAGTTGTTGCAGCAGCAGTGCAAAGATCTCTTTTTTTTCTTTCTTTTTTTCGACACAATAAATGTCTCTCTTCAAGCTTAAACAAATCCCTTTTTTTTTCATTGGGATCTTTTTTTGCTGCTTTCTTTTCTTTTTTCCGGGATTATTTGTGTGTAGGCGCGTTGATCTGAAGAAAGAAAGGGAAGAAGAAGCATGGGGGCGCCATTACAACAATCAAAAAAAGAAGAAGAAAAAAAGAGTTTCAACTTTGTGGAAGCAAAAATGATTACTGCTGCTGTTAGTCAGTCAGGGTCCCCCGTTATCCCCACAATAGCTAAAAACTAAAGCATCAAGGAGTAGCAGCCGATAGGAGATAAAAAGTAACAGCCGTTTGTCTCTTTTTTCACCCTCCAATCTCTCTCTCTTGGAACATTTTTTCTATCTCTCTTAAACTCTCTCTCACTCTTTTGAAGATTTCCGTAATCTTTTTTCTTTGTGAAAAATCACTTACAAGATTTTTTCTTGGGAGACAGACGTTGATTAGACGATTGACTGACTTAAAAACACTTTTTCTTTTCTTCTTTTTGTTTGTGCCGAAAAAATTTTTTCCTGCCAGCTTACAACTTTTTTTGGGGCTGCTGTTGTTGTCCATTTTTATGAAAATATATAAAAATGGCTGTGTCACCAATAGATATCTATATCTCACTTTCATATATCCCCGCCCTCTTTTTTTGTTGTGTTAAAAAAAAATTTCTCCTCCCGTGTTGTTTATCCCCCCTTGCTTGCTTTTTTTTCTTCCATACATTTTTTTTTTGCCTTTCCTCCCTCTCTTTCTTCTTTGCCTTTAAGCTTCTTCGATAAGAACAAATACGAATCACTTTTGTCGAACTCATCCAACGACGTCCGAACGACGAGCCCATTTTCTCTGGTGTTTTTAGAGAGAGAATAAAAAAATTTTAATTTGTGCCTATTTCTCTTCAACAAAAGATTTTTTAAAGGCTTTATTATTCCTTTAAAATTTCTTTCAAAGCTACTTTTGTACGTGAATTTTTAAAATTTTTTTAAACCTAAGAAAAGTGCCATTTTGGTATTTTTTATTTTCATAGATGCTATATATCCCTTATGGGATAATAGTAGCTTATATATCCCCTTTTGGTTTTAATTAAATTGTCTTATTATTATTTTTTTCAGGGTTGCGCAATAAGAAGAGAGAGAGAGTTATATAAAAAAAGAGAGAGTTAAAACATGTCTGGGTCGCTTTACAAATCGCCATCTTTGGCGAATAATGCCCTTTACAAATCTCCATCATTTGCTGGATTTTCACCTGCTGGACCTTTCGGTTCCATGTCGGTTGCTGATCTTGGCAGTTTAACTCGCCTTGAGGTAAGCCTTTTTATATTCTATTTATTTGATATTTTCTGGTGATATATTTTCTTGCTTATTTTATTAATTATTATACTGTGTTTTTGAATCTTTGCTGCAACGATTTTTTATTTTCCTAGTTATTTAATTTATATACGATTCAGCTTTGCTACATATTTTTTTATATTTTTAAAGCTGATTTTTTTTGCTAATTTTTTTGAAACACATTTTTATTCAATAACTTTTTTTTCCGCCCACGTTTTGGCTCAAATCTCAGACGTAAAACATTTCAATAGCGGTCTTTTTTATTTTTTGAAAAAAGCTTTTTTGCTGTTTTAAAAAAATGAACGCTTATTTATTCTTAGAATTGAGTAAATAGACAATAAAAATGAATAAAAATTTATGCAAAAAGTTTTAATATTTTTTTTTGAAAATTAAATTCTGTATTAATTTTCAAAGCAAGAAATATATCACCAAGATTACTGTAATCAATAAAGCATTTCAACATGTTTCACAAAAAAAATTTTTTTTTCAGGATAAGATCCGTCTTCTCCAAGAAGATCTTGAATCTGAACGTGAATTGAGAAATCGTGTAAGTTTATCCTCCCCTCTTTTATCTCTTATATCTATCAATATCCATTGCTATAGATTGAACGTGAACGTGCTGATTTAAGTGTCCAACTTATTGCATTAACTGATCGCTTGGAAGATGCTGAAGGCACAACTGACAGCCAAATTGAATCAAATCGTAAGCGTGAAGCTGAACTTCAAAAACTTCGTAAACTTTTGGAAGAATCTCAACTTGAATCTGAAGATGCTATGAATGTTCTTCGCAAAAAGCATCAAGATTCACTTCTCGATTATCAAGAACAAATTGAAGGTCTTCAAAAGAAGAATTCAAAGTAAGAAAAAATTTTTTTAAATCAATTTTTTTCATTTTATTTGTTTTGTAACAAAATATTTTTACTGTTCAACTTTTTTTTTGTATTGACAGTTGCAGGTTTAAGTGCTTTCTAAGTATAGCATTTTATATCCTCCTTGAAAAATTTCATAACGAATTAATTTTTGCTATTTTAAATATTCTTTGCAAGAAAAAACCGCATTTTAAAACTTAAAAGCATTTTTAATAATGTTTTACAAAAATCATTTTTGTTTTTAATACCACCCCCTTCTAGCATCATTATTGACCTTATTATTTTTATAGTCAATCAAAACCAACTGTTTTTGCTCTTTCTTTCTGCTTATATTTTTTTGTGATTTCATACTACTACTTTTTTTTTCATTTTTCGTTCTTTTTTGAAACAAAAAAACAGCAGCAAGAAAAAGAAAGTAATGTAGACAGGGATAAACAGCAAAGGTAAAAAAGTAAAGGAAGCTAAATAACTGCAATCTGAAGTGGAGATAGTTTTTTTTTGCAGCAAAAAACGCTTTTACGCAAAAAAAGTTATTGATTTTAAAAAGAAAAATTATTTGTTTTGCAATACAAAATTGATATAAAAAATTATTTTTATAGAATTGATCGTGAACGTCAACGTCTTCAACATGAAGTTATTGAACTTACTGCTACCATCGATCAAGTTCAAAAAGATAAGGTAAGCATTATTATATCTTATATATTGTTTGATAATTTTTTTTACTACCGTATATCCCTATCTTTATACATCTAACCACATCCACAATCCCCATACTCATGTGGCAAAAAAAAGCATTCATTGATATTTCATGTGCTTTTCTTTTTTTCCTTTAATCCATTCCAGACTTGAGAAAAGAAATCACCACATTTCTTTTCTTTCTTTTTTTTCGCCCCCTCTTTGCTAGCTTTTATTTGAAGAAAATAACAGCATTACGTCAAAAAAAAAATAATGCAAGCTCCCCTTTAGTTAAAAACGTTCTTTTTAAATGCCGATTGAGTTGGGGCAAAAAAAGGCAGCTGCATTAAAAAAAAAGTGTGCATCATCCATTCATTTTCCCTTCTAATAAAAAAGCAACTGTTTTTCAATCACACAAAATTATAGCATGTTTCACTCAGAAAATTTTTTCTTTCTTGGATAAAAAAAGATGCTTCAAAAAAAGTTTTAACGATGAAACACTATTTTTTTGCGGAGGTGTATAGTAAAAAAATTATATCAAAGCTAAAAAAAAGCTTAACGATTGGAAGCAAGGGGTTTACTAAAAAAATTTTAAATATTTCTTTTTAACACAAACCAAATGCCTATAGTAACTTACAGTGATAATAATAATATCTTAACAAACACGTGAAATAAGCTTAAATGAAAACATTTTATAGCACGCCGCAGAAAAAGCTGCTGAACGCTTTGAAGCTCAAGCAAATGATCTTGCCAACAAAGTTGAAGATCTCAACAAACACGTAAACGATCTTGCTCAACAACGTCAACGTCTTCAAGCTGAAAACAATGACCTCTTGAAGGAAGTTCATGACCAAAAGGTTCAACTTGATAACCTTCAACACGTCAAATACCAACTTGCCCAACAACTTGAAGAAGCTCGTCGTCGCCTTGAAGATGCTGAACGTGTAAGTTACCTATCCAAATGTTATAAATTTAGTGAAACATGAAAAAATAAATTACAGGAACGCTCACAAATGCAAGCTCAACTTCATCAAGTCCAACTTGAACTCGATTCTGTTCGTAATGCTCTTGATGAAGAATCTGCTGCCCGCTCTGAAGCTGAACACAAACTTGCCCTTGCTAACACTGAAATCTCACAATGGAAAAACAAATTCGATGCTGAAGTTCAACTTCATCATGAAGAAGTTGAAGATCTTCGCAAGAAGATGCTTCAAAGACAAGCTGAATATGAAGAACAAATTGAAATTATGCTTCAAAAGATTTCCCAACTTGAAAAGGCTAAATCTCGTCTTCAATCAGAAGTTGAAGTTCTTATTGTTGATCTTGAAAAAGCACAATCCACCATTGCCCTTTTGGAACGTGCCAAGGAAGCCCTTGAACGCACTGTTGGTGAACTCAAGACACGCATTGATGAACTTACTGTTGAATTAGAAGCTGCTCAACGTGAAGCCCGTGCAGCACTTGCTGAACTTCAAAAGATGAAACATCTTTATGAAAAGGCTGTTGAACAAAAGGAAGCCCTTGCACGTGAAAACAAGAAACTTCAAGATGATCTCCATGAAGCCAAGGAAGCCCTTGCTGATGCCAACCGTAAACTTCATGAACTTGATCTTGAAAATGCTCGCCTTGCTGGTGAAATCCGTGAACTTCAAACAGCTCTTAAAGAATCAGAAGCTGCTCGTCGTGATGCTGAATCCCGTGCACAACGTGCTCTTGCTGAACTTCAACAACTTCGTGTTGAATTTGAACGTCGCCTTCAAGAAAAAGAAGAAGAAATGGAAGCTCTTCGCAAGAATATGCAATTCGAAATTGACAGATTAACTGCTGCCCTTGCTGATGCAGAAGCACGTATGAAGGCTGAAATTTCACGTTTGAAGAAGAAGTACCAAGCTGAAATTGCTGAACTTGAAATGACCGTTGATAATCTTAATCGTGCCAATATTGAAGCTCAAAAAACCATCAAAAAACTTAGTGAACAACTTAAGATTGTTCAAGCTTCATTGGAAGACACCCAACGTCAACTTCAACAAACCCTTGATGCCGTAAGTTTATTCTTAAATTTCCTTTAATAAGCTAATAATTTATTCTTTTACAGTATGCTCTTGCTCAACGTAAAGTTTGTGCCCTTGCTGCTGAACTTGAAGAATGCAAGACAGCCCTTGATAATGCCATCCGTGCCCGCAAACAAGCTGAAGTCGATCTTGAAGAAGCCCATGGACGTATTAATGATCTTCAATCAATCAATAATAACTTAACTGCCATTAAAAATAAACTTGAAACTGAACTTTCAACTGCCCAAGCTGATCTCGATGAAGCCACCAAAGAACTCCATGCTGCTGATGAACGTGCTAACCGTGCTCTTGCTGATGCTGCCCGTGCCGTTGAACAACTTCATGAAGAACAAGAACATTCAATGAAAATTGATGCCCTTCGTAAATCCCTTGAAGAACAAGTTAAACAACTTCAAGTCCAAATTCAAGAAGCTGAAGCTGCTGCCCTTCTCGGTGGAAAACGTGTTATTGCAAAACTTGAAACTCGTATTCGTGATTTGGAAACTGCATTAGATGAAGAAACTCGCCGCCATAAAGAAACTCAAAATGCACTTAGAAAGAAGGATCGCCGAATTAAAGAAGTTCAAATGCAAGTTGATGAAGAACATAAAAACTTTGTTATGGCACAAGATACTGCCGATCGACTTATGGAAAAACTTAATATTCAAAAACGTCAACTTGGCGAAGCTGTACGTTTTAATATCTTGTATTTTCAACAACTATTAACCCGGTTTAACTCATTTTTAGGAATCAATTACCATGCAAAACTTACAACGTGTACGACGATACCAACGTGAATTGGAAGATGCAGAAGGTAATCACATTCAAGGTTTAATCAGGACCTCTTCTAACATTTTATATTCTTATAGGCCGAGCTGATCAAGCAGAAAGTTCATTACATCTTATTCGAGCAAAATCTCGCGGTTCAGTTGTTGCAGGAAAAGGTTCATCCCCAAGAGTTTATGTAATGGAAGATGATATGTAGAGCGATAAAAAAAAATTTTAAATAAAGCGTCTCAATTAATTGTCTTTTGAAAAAAAAAATACATAAAACTCTTTCTCTCTCTTTTTTTGATTATTTTTTATATTATCACCATTCTTGCGTCTCTCTCTCTCACGTTGATTATGGATTTAACCTATGATGAATTTTATAAGCGAAGAAACAAAAAATCTTTCTTATATAAAAATAATATGTTTGATATATAATTTTTTTTTACTTTTTAATTTTTAACATCTTATTTAAAGGATTTATCCTTTTTTTTCTATTAAATGTATCTTCTTATAAAATCATCATAAAATTTTAAAATTGTCATATGTTTTTTTGTGGCACAAAAATTATAAAATACTTTGTTATTAGTATTATTTTAAATGTATTGTAGTATTTCTTTGGAAGAAAAAAACGCAATTTAAAAAGAAATATTAAACGTAAAACAAAATTGGAAGCGTACCAAAATAATTTGCTTAAAATCACAATAGTCGGAACAATAAAAACAATTTAAACATTTCAATCAAGATTTCTAACAAATAAAAATATTAGATTGAATTAATTGCTTTGTTGAATTTCAATATTTTTTGTCTATTGTAATTTTTATTGCTGCTTCTGTAATTGCAATTTTGATATGTTAGCAATTTCTAAAGCTTTAAATGTGTAAACAATGTTTACACGCGTTTTCACATTCAATTTTAAAGTGTTAATTTCAAATAAGATTTAATTGCAACAAAGAGACATTAAACAATTAAACACAAAAAAAATATTTAAAGTTCAAGACACTCTTTCTTTTGCTTCGATTTTTAATAAAAAAAAATGATTCAAACACAATTTCAAGTTTTTTATTTAATATTTTTGACATTAAAAAAATCAGAACAATGATGAAGCATTAATTTATTAAGAAACTAAAGAACAACAGTCTTTTTTTCAAAAGACTTTTAATTTAACATTTTGGAAAAAAATTGTAACAATCAAAAAACAAAAAATAGAATGAATAATTTTGGGAGTGGGAAAAAGGGCAAGGAAGTGGTTTTGTGCTTTCTGAATCCATATAAAAGCTGTTGGATTCAAGACAAAATTTTCACTCCATCTGGTTTTCTACTTTTTCTTCTTTGTTCAAAAAAGAAATAACGATGAAATTTGCTTTGGTTTTTGGTTTTGCCACTTTGGCTGCTGTTTGCTTCGGTAAACCTTTGAATGGAGGTTGGGAATCACCTTCAAATGGTTGGGAAACCCCTCAATTACCTGTAAGTCCAATATATTAGCAAAATGTATATAAACATAATCTTGAATTTTAGAAGGCACCTGTTGCTCCAGTTCTTCCACAAGGACCTGCTCTTCCACCTCCACCACCACCACAACAAGATATGCCCCTTCCACGTGAAAACTACCAACCACATCCCCAACAAATGCTCCCACCTCCACCACAACAACAAGCACCAGTTGCACCATGGCCACAACCCCAACCTCAGGGACACTATCAAGAATTTGCACCTGCTCCAGTTGCACCAGAACTTCCACAACAACAAGCTCCAATGCCAATGCCTGAAGCACCACGGGATAATTATCAACCACAACCTGCCCCACAACCTCTTCCCATTCAACAAGCTCCACCACAAATTGAAGTTGAAACTTACAATCCACAACCCCTTCCACAACAAGCTCCACCAATGATTCTTCCATCAAATGATTATCAACCACAACCCCAACCCCAACCACTTCCACAACAACAACAACCAATTGAAATTCCACAAGCTCCTCAAGATTATGCTGTTCATCGACCAGCCCCACAAGTCCAAGAACAACAACCACAAGCACCTGTTGCATCATGGCCACAACCTGCTGAACAAAGTCACTATCAAGAATTTGCACCAGTTGCACCAGCCCCCCAACAACAACCTCCACAAATGGAAGTCTATCAACCACAACCTGCACCACAACCTCAACCTGAAATTATTCCACAACAACAACAACCAATTCCACAACCACAAATGGAAGTTTATCAAGCACAACCTGCACCACAACTTGAAATTATCCCACAACCACAACTCCAACAACCTCAACAAAACTATCGACCCCAACCACAACAACAACAACCACAACCATGGGTACCAGCACCACAACAACCTCAACAATATCATCAATAGGGGAAAACCAGCCATTCCAATGGGAAATCAAAAAAGTTAAAGCTCTAGTGATTATTATTCTTTAACTTTTCATGTTTTTTGTGTTTTTTTTTGTAAAGTAAATAATTTCTAAATAAATATCAAAACGTAATTTTAAAAAATTTGTTTTACAAAAATAGAACCTTCCCACTTTTTTTTGGTTTATCAAAGTTTGTTTACGAAAGAAACTCATAAAAGTTTAATGTTTTTACTGTTTTCGATAATTTTAGTGTCACTAAAATTTTACGTTTAATTAAATATTATTCAATTCTCAGAAACAATTTTTTTTTTGTTTTTATGACTTACTTGAATATAAAATTGATTAAAGACCGGTGTCTAAAAATTGTAAAAATTTATGTTTTACAATTTTCTCATTTATGAAAAATGGAGACAAAAATAATAGTAAAATTTATAACTATGAAAAAAATTTCGGATTTTTAATTAATAATCTGCTCTTTTGGCATAAAAAAGTTGGAATAATTTATGGGCTTTTTTTATAATTTAATTTATAACTTTTATAAATGTAAATTAATTTCTTTTAATTTATTTATTTACTTCCCTTTTTTATATCTTAAAAAACGCAGAAGGCGGAGTTTCTCTGAGTTTTTTTGAAGAAATACTAAAAAGACTGCTGCCAATTTATATTAAAGCCATAAGAAAATTTTTTCTGTTTCAGTTTCTTCAAAGAAAAAATAAACAATGGATATAAGCTTTGAAGCTTCTGAAGCTTCATATTATACAACTCTGTTAAATATAAATGGAGGAATTGCAGTTGCATCTTTTATTCTTTCACTTTGGCTAATTTTATTAAATACTCCAAAAACTTTTGGAGCTTATAAATATTTTTTATTAAATATTTCTGTAAGTTTTTTCTTTTGAAGAAAAGCAGTTGCGTTAACTTTTTCGATATGACTCAACCTGAAAATAAGGAATTATTTCTAAGTCTGAAAAATTAGAAAAAAATCCTTCTCACATGAATATTTTTACTTTTAATTTTAGCCCAAAAAAATTAATTAGTCTGAAATTAAAAACACAATAAAAAATTTTTTTCTGATATTTTAGGTTTGCGCGTTTATGTATGATTTTTATGTCAGTGTAATATTTCAACCAAAAATTTTATTTCCTGCTTTATCAATGTGTCCAATGGGATTATGGAAGGGAAGCGATAATGATAAAATTCATTTACATTTGGTAAGACTTTTTAACGTTTAAGGTTATTTCGAAATTATTAATAAAAAAAAAACGGGGTTTTTAAAACTACAATAATGCAAAAAAAATCTTGTTTCGAAATAAAAAATGATCAAAGATTAAATATGAAATTGTACCTAGAAATAATCAATCAACCATAAAATTAATTTTCAACTTGAGTTTACATTATTGATCTCAAAAGTTTGTAGTTTTCTTAATAAAAAATATAAGTTTTTTTTTGTTAAACTTAAAAAGGGGGCCGACAATTTGATACAATTTTTTATTTTAACGTTTTTTTCTGAAATTGCTTGAACTTGAAAATCAGGCAAAGGGACAATAGAAAAATACCGATTTCATGCCATTTCGAACAAAAAGGTTAAAATGAAAAAATGTATCAAATCGTCTGTCCCCTTTAAGTACCCTACCATGAAGCAGTTACTGTAGCAAAAAATGTGAAAAAGAAAATGAAAACTTTTTTTTCAAATTAAATTATGGTTATATATTTTTCACAATTTTTGCTGTAACAAAAATGTGCACCTTTTTAAATAAACTTAAAAAGCAAATATGCAAAGCAAAAAAAGAAAACTTTTTTATTCAAAATAGCTAATTTATATATTAAAACAAATTAATAATTCACAGAAAAATCTTTTTTTTAACAACAAATTTTTTAAAAATTATTTTCTAACCTTTAAATTTGAACGTCAGATTTCTGTTTTGTTAAAACACAAAAAAAACTTACTTTTTATGAAACAAATTATCCCACAAAAAAACTTGTGACAAAAACATGAATTTTCACCTGTTTTCCGATTTTTTTACAAATATCACTTTTTTCACCTGTTTTTTTTTAACATTTAATAAAATTTGCACTTTTTTTACAGTATTTTGCATTTATATTTCTTGGCGCAAATACTGTCGCAGTTTTATCAGCATTCATTTATCGATATGCAATTTTGCATAATCGAATTCAAATAATTTTATCACGAAAATTTATAACATTTTTGATACTTTTACATATTTTTTATGAAACTCCAGCATTAATTGCATATACAATTACAAATTTAGAAGATCGAAAAATTGCTGTTTCGGCAATTTTAACGGTAAGTTTTTTTTAAATTTTAAAGGGTAAAATTATTATGTTTTAATTAATGGTTTAGAAATAATATTTCATTTTAATCATTAATTGTTTTAAAGTTAATAAACGTGTAAAAATTTTATAAAATAGTTGCAAACATAAAGTGTTGTATAAACCGTTCTTTGATTAAATATATTAGGAAGTAAGTTTGGGATGTTGTAAAAATTTGATTATGATGAAAAGATGTATAGTTTTTATGGGGTACAAATCCATATAAAATTTAAATTACAACCATTTTTATTGTTGTTTTTCAAATAATTTTTGATTACGTGTAAAGTGAAGGTATACTGTAGTATGAACAGGAAACTATAAATCTTCTTGATTTTTTTGAATTTTACTCTCCTAATTTTACCCTCTCAAAAATACTATTAAGGGGACCACTAATAGCCTTATCTCTTTTCCTTTTTTAATTTTAAAACATAAAAAAATAAATAGGACAAAACTCGTGGGAAATCAAAAAACTTTTGTTTTTTTATTAAAAAAATATTTAAAAAAATCTAAATTTGTAAACAAAAAATTTCGCCGACGACTTCCAAAACCCCCTTTTTTTAATAGAGAGCCTCTTTTTAATCCCTATTTAAACTGCTTTCCCCGTCCCCCTTTCCCCCCAAACAATTACCGCCCAAAAGGATACAGCTCAAATAACAAATCACATTTTTCAATAATACACTTGTATTTTCATTTGCAGCAACCGGTTTAGCTACTGTTTTTTTGTTTATAATGGCTCATTTATTTCACTCTTTTCCTCTTTTTTTAGGAATGGCCCCAAATAAAACCATATTTTATTGGGGCAGGATGTTGTGCAATGAGTTTTTCAACGAGTAAATGGCCGCTATACTTTTTATTTTTGTCGCTAATTTGTTTTACAATGGGACTTCCAATAATTTTATGGTTAATTTTTAAAACATTTATTACTTTAAATCGACAAAAAATTTGTATGAGTTCATTTACGTTTGAGTTGCATAAACAACTCCTTCATAGTCTGATTTTTCAGGTAAACAAAAATTATATTATATTTTTTAATTTAAAATATTTTTTTAGTTATTAGTTCCATCTTTAACAATTTTTGTTCCATTTGTTGGTTTAACAATTATTTTGCTTATTGGAGCAAA
This sequence comes from Panagrolaimus sp. PS1159, assembly GCA_963922195.1. Lineage (NCBI taxonomy): Eukaryota > Metazoa > Nematoda > Chromadorea > Rhabditida > Panagrolaimidae > Panagrolaimus > Panagrolaimus sp. PS1159. The sequence continues at coordinate 1,720,800 of CAWUHW010000005.1, forward strand.
TAATGTTATAAGTAAGTTAAAGGGAGTAATATTTATTTTAAATTAATAAATTTGTTAATTTTTCAATATACGTACGTTTTTGAATGTTCAAAAAGCAATTTTATGCTTTTTTAAGAGATTGTTTGAGTCACTTTTGTCGGGGAACAATATTTTATTTTAAATACAATTAATTACGCTTTTTGAGAAAAAAAGTTTATAACAAAATTTTTATAATTTTATTGCAGTAACAAAAAAAAGAAAATCGGATTTTTAATTAATAATCTGCTCTTTTGGCATAAAAAAGTTGGAATAATTTATGGGCTTTTTTTATAATTTAATTTATAACTTTTATAAATGTAAATTAATTTCTTTTAATTTATTTATTTACTTCCCTTTTTTATATCTTAAAAAACGCAGAAGGCGGAGTTTCTCTGAGTTTTTTTGAAGAAATACTAAAAAGACTGCTGCCAATTTATATTAAAGCCATAAGAAAATTTTTTCTGTTTCAGTTTCTTCAAAGAAAAAATAAACAATGGATATAAGCTTTGAAGCTTCTGAAGCTTCATATTATACAACTCTGTTAAATATAAATGGAGGAATTGCAGTTGCATCTTTTATTCTTTCACTTTGGCTAATTTTATTAAATACTCCAAAAACTTTTGGAGCTTATAAATATTTTTTATTAAATATTTCTGTAAGTTTTTTCTTTTGAAGAAAAGCAGTTGCGTTAACTTTTTCGATATGACTCAACCTGAAAATAAGGAATTATTTCTAAGTCTGAAAAATTAGAAAAAAATCCTTCTCACATGAATATTTTTACTTTTAATTTTAGCCCAAAAAAATTAATTAGTCTGAAATTAAAAACACAATAAAAAATTTTTTTCTGATATTTTAGGTTTGCGCGTTTATGTATGATTTTTATGTCAGTGTAATATTTCAACCAAAAATTTTATTTCCTGCTTTATCAATGTGTCCAATGGGATTATGGAAGGGAAGCGATAATGATAAAATTCATTTACATTTGGTAAGACTTTTTAACGTTTAAGGTTATTTCGAAATTATTAATAAAAAAAAAACGGGGTTTTTAAAACTACAATAATGCAAAAAAAATCTTGTTTCGAAATAAAAAATGATCAAAGATTAAATATGAAATTGTACCTAGAAATAATCAATCAACCATAAAATTAATTTTCAACTTGAGTTTACATTATTGATCTCAAAAGTTTGTAGTTTTCTTAATAAAAAATATAAGTTTTTTTTTGTTAAACTTAAAAAGGGGGCCGACAATTTGATACAATTTTTTATTTTAACGTTTTTTTCTGAAATTGCTTGAACTTGAAAATCAGGCAAAGGGACAATAGAAAAATACCGATTTCATGCCATTTCGAACAAAAAGGTTAAAATGAAAAAATGTATCAAATCGTCTGTCCCCTTTAAGTACCCTACCATGAAGCAGTTACTGTAGCAAAAAATGTGAAAAAGAAAATGAAAACTTTTTTTTCAAATTAAATTATGGTTATATATTTTTCACAATTTTTGCTGTAACAAAAATGTGCACCTTTTTAAATAAACTTAAAAAGCAAATATGCAAAGCAAAAAAAGAAAACTTTTTTATTCAAAATAGCTAATTTATATATTAAAACAAATTAATAATTCACAGAAAAATCTTTTTTTTTAACAACAAATTTTTTAAAAATTATTTTCTAACCTTTAAATTTGAACGTCAGATTTCTGTTTTGTTAAAACACAAAAAAAACTTACTTTTTATGAAACAAATTATCCCACAAAAAAACTTGTGACAAAAACATGAATTTTCACCTGTTTTCCGATTTTTTTACAAATATCACTTTTTTCACCTGTTTTTTTTTAACATTTAATAAAATTTGCACTTTTTTTACAGTATTTTGCATTTATATTTCTTGGCGCAAATACTGTCGCAGTTTTATCAGCATTCATTTATCGATATGCAATTTTGCATAATCGAATTCAAATAATTTTATCACGAAAATTTATAACATTTTTGATACTTTTACATATTTTTTATGAAACTCCAGCATTAATTGCATATACAATTACAAATTTAGAAGATCGAAAAATTGCTGTTTCGGCAATTTTAACGGTAAGTTTTTTTTAAATTTTAAAGGGTAAAATTATTATGTTTTAATTAATGGTTTAGAAATAATATTTCATTTTAATCATTAATTGTTTTAAAGTTAATAAACGTGTAAAAATTTTATAAAATAGTTGCAAACATAAAGTGTTGTATAAACCGTTCTTTGATTAAATATATTAGGAAGTAAGTTTGGGATGTTGTAAAAATTTGATTATGATGAAAAGATGTATAGTTTTTATGGGGTACAAATCCATATAAAATTTAAATTACAACCATTTTTATTGTTGTTTTTCAAATAATTTTTGATTACGTGTAAAGTGAAGGTATACTGTAGTATGAACAGGAAACTATAAATCTTCTTGATTTTTTTGAATTTTACTCTCCTAATTTTACCCTCTCAAAAATACTATTAAGGGGACCACTAATAGCCTTATCTCTTTTCCTTTTTTAATTTTAAAACATAAAAAAATAAATAGGACAAAACTCGTGGGAAATCAAAAAACTTTTGTTTTTTTATTAAAAAAATATTTAAAAAAATCTAAATTTGTAAACAAAAAATTTCGCCGACGACTTCCAAAACCCCCTTTTTTTAATAGAGAGCCTCTTTTTAATCCCTATTTAAACTGCTTTCCCCGTCCCCCTTTCCCCCCAAACAATTACCGCCCAAAAGGATACAGCTCAAATAACAAATCACATTTTTCAATAATACACTTGTATTTTCATTTGCAGCAACCGGTTTAGCTACTGTTTTTTTGTTTATAATGGCTCATTTATTTCACTCTTTTCCTCTTTTTTTAGGAATGGCCCCAAATAAAACCATATTTTATTGGGGCAGGATGTTGTGCAATGAGTTTTTCAACGAGTAAATGGCCGCTATACTTTTTATTTTTGTCGCTAATTTGTTTTACAATGGGACTTCCAATAATTTTATGGTTAATTTTTAAAACATTTATTACTTTAAATCGACAAAAAATTTGTATGAGTTCATTTACGTTTGAGTTGCATAAACAACTCCTTCATAGTCTGATTTTTCAGGTAAACAAAAATTATATTATATTTTTTAATTTAAAATATTTTTTTAGTTATTAGTTCCATCTTTAACAATTTTTGTTCCATTTGTTGGTTTAACAATTATTTTGCTTATTGGAGCAAATAATGTTATAAGTAAGTTAAAGGGAGTAATATTTATTTTAAATTAATAAATTTGTTAATTTTTCAATATACGTACGTTTTTGAATGTTCAAAAAGCAATTTTATGCTTTTTTAAGAGATTGTTTGAGTCACTTTTGTCGGGGAACAATATTTTATTTTAAATACAATTAATTACGCTTTTTGAGAAAAAAAGTTTATAACAAAATTTTTATAATTTTATTGCAGTAACAAAAAAAAGAAAATCGGATTTTTAATTAATAATCTGCTCTTTTGGCATAAAAAAGTTGGAATAATTTATGGGCTTTTTTTATAATTTAATTTATAACTTTTATAAATGTAAATTAATTTCTTTTAATTTATTTATTTACTTCCCTTTTTTATATCTTAAAAAACGCAGAAGGCGGAGTTTCTCTGAGTTTTTTTGAAGAAATACTAAAAAGACTGCTGCCAATTTATATTAAAGCCATAAGAAAATTTTTTCTGTTTCAGTTTCTTCAAAGAAAAAATAAACAATGGATATAAGCTTTGAAGCTTCTGAAGCTTCATATTATACAACTCTGTTAAATATAAATGGAGGAATTGCAGTTGCATCTTTTATTCTTTCACTTTGGCTAATTTTATTAAATACTCCAAAAACTTTTGGAGCTTATAAATATTTTTTATTAAATATTTCTGTAAGTTTTTTCTTTTGAAGAAAAGCAGTTGCGTTAACTTTTTCGATATGACTCAACCTGAAAATAAGGAATTATTTCTAAGTCTGAAAAATTAGAAAAAAATCCTTCTCACATGAATATTTTTACTTTTAATTTTAGCCCAAAAAAATTAATTAGTCTGAAATTAAAAACACAATAAAAAATTTTTTTCTGATATTTTAGGTTTGCGCGTTTATGTATGATTTTTATGTCAGTGTAATATTTCAACCAAAAATTTTATTTCCTGCTTTATCAATGTGTCCAATGGGATTATGGAAGGGAAGCGATAATGATAAAATTCATTTACATTTGGTAAGACTTTTTAACGTTTAAGGTTATTTCGAAATTATTAATAAAAAAAAAACGGGGTTTTTAAAACTACAATAATGCAAAAAAAATCTTGTTTCGAAATAAAAAATGATCAAAGATTAAATATGAAATTGTACCTAGAAATAATCAATCAACCATAAAATTAATTTTCAACTTGAGTTTACATTATTGATCTCAAAAGTTTGTAGTTTTCTTAATAAAAAATATAAGTTTTTTTTTGTTAAACTTAAAAAGGGGGCCGACAATTTGATACAATTTTTTATTTTAACGTTTTTTTCTGAAATTGCTTGAACTTGAAAATCAGGCAAAGGGACAATAGAAAAATACCGATTTCATGCCATTTCGAACAAAAAGGTTAAAATGAAAAAATGTATCAAATCGTCTGTCCCCTTTAAGTACCCTACCATGAAGCAGTTACTGTAGCAAAAAATGTGAAAAAGAAAATGAAAACTTTTTTTTCAAATTAAATTATGGTTATATATTTTTCACAATTTTTGCTGTAACAAAAATGTGCACCTTTTTAAATAAACTTAAAAAGCAAATATGCAAAGCAAAAAAAGAAAACTTTTTTATTCAAAATAGCTAATTTATATATTAAAACAAATTAATAATTCACAGAAAAATCTTTTTTTTAACAACAAATTTTTTAAAAATCATTTTCTAACCTTTAAATTTGAACGTCAGATTTCTGTTTTGTTAAAACACAAAAAAAACTTACTTTTTATGAAACAAATTATCCCACAAAAAAACTTGTGACAAAAACATGAATTTTCACCTGTTTTCCGATTTTTTTACAAATATCACTTTTTTCACCTGTTTTTTTTTAACATTTAATAAAATTTGCACTTTTTTTACAGTATTTTGCATTTATATTTCTTGGCGCAAATACTGTCGCAGTTTTATCAGCATTCATTTATCGGTATGCAATTTTGCATAATCGAATTCAAATAATTTTATCACAAAAATTTATAACATTTTTGATACTTTTACATATTTTTTATGAAACTCCAGCATTAATTGCATATACAATTACAAATTTAGAAGATCGAAAAATTGCTGTTTCAGCAATTTTAACGGTAAGTTTTTTTTTAATTTTAAAGGGTAAAATTATTATGTTTTGATTAATGATTTAGAAATATAGTATATTTGGTCATTTTTAATCATTAATTGTTTTAAAGTTAAAAAACGTGTAAAAATTTTATAAAATAGTTGCAAACATAAAGTGTTGTATAAACCGTTCTTTGATTAAATATATTAGGAAGTAAATTTGGGATGTTGTAAAAATTGAGTTATGATGAAAAGATGTATAATTTTTATGGGGTACAAATCCATATAAAATTTAAATTACAACCATTTTTATTGTTGTTTTTCAAATAATTTTTGATTACGTGTAAAGTGAAGGTATACTGTAGTATGAACAGGAAAATATAAACCTTCTTGTTTTTTTTTTTTGAATTTTACTCTCCTAATTTTACCCTCTCAAAAATACTATTAAGGGGACCACTAATAGCCTTATCTCTTTTCCTTTTTTAATTTTAAAACATAAAAAAATAAATAGGGCTAAACTCGTGGGAAATCAAAAAAACTTTTGTTTTTTTATTAAAAAAATATTTAAAAAAATCTAAATTTGTAAACAAAAAATTTCGCCGACGACTTCCAAAACCCCCTTTTTTTAATAGAGAGCCTCTTTTTAATCCCTATTTAAACTGCTTTCCCCGTCCCCCTTTCCCCCCAAACAATTACCGCCCAAAAGGATACAGCTCAAATAACAAATCACATTTTTCAATAATACACTTGTATTTTCATTTGCAGCAACCGGTTTGGCTACTGTTTTTTTGTTTATAATGGCTCATTTATTTCACTCTTTTCCTCTTTTTTCAGGAATGGCCCCAAATAAAACCATATTTTATTGGGGCAGGATGTTGTGCAATGAGTTTTTCAACGAGTAAATGGCCCCTATACTTTTTACTTTTGTCGCTAATTTGTTTTACAATGGGACTTCCAATAATTTTATGGTTAATTTTTAAAACATTTATTACTTTAAATCGACAAAAAATTTGTATGAGTTCATTTACGTTTGAGTTGCATAAACAACTCCTTCATAGTCTGATTTTTCAGGTAAACAAAAATTATATTATATTTTTTAATTTAAAATATTTTTTTTAGTTATTAGTTCCATCTTTAACAATTTTTGTTCCATTTGTTGGTTTAACAATTATTTTGCTTATTGGAGCAAATAATGTTATAAGTAAGTTAAAGGGAGTAATATTTATTTTAAATTAATTAATTTGTTAATTTTTCAATATACGTGCGTTTTTGAATGTTCAAAAAGCAATTTTATGCTTTTTTAAGAGATTGTTTGAGTCACTTTTATCGGGGAACAATATTTTATTTTAAATACAATTAATTACGCTTTTTGAGAAAAAAAGTTTATAACAAAATTTTTATAATTTTATTGCAGTAACAAAAAAAAGAAAAACAAATTTTGATTATTGCAATAAAATTATCAAAATTCTGTATAATATTTTTTGCCAAAAATGTGAAATTATCATGTAAATATTCGCAAAAACTTATGTTAAAAAAACACATTGTTTTTTCTCTGATTTTTAGTACTGACTGGTTAGAAAAAAAAATTTGTTAGAGGTACCTAAGTGAAACTTCCACTTTAATTTAAAATAATAACATATATTTTTCAATTTTTAGGTTGGGGTCAATCATTTTATATAATTTCAACATATCATTCATTGTTTAATACTTTAATGATGATATATTTTATAAAACCATATCGTCGAGCAATAACTTCAAGGCAGCAACAACAAACTTCTATCACTCCAATGGCTTCCACAAGCATTACAATATCAACAAAACGAAAAAATCTAAGCAGCAGCTATATTTCAAAATTTTAAATTTATTTATAAGTTTATAATAAATTTTTTATTAATTAAAATTAACAAAATTTTTTATCCGATGAAAATTTCAGCGTCAATTCCCTACTTTTTTTAAAAAACGTCTATACAAGCAAATTTGAGAAGTTAAATGAAAATGGTGTAAGACAAAAAAATTTAAAGACAGATAAATTAATGGGATAGCACTTTGTTCCAAGCATGATACCAAATGGTACCACTTATGGAACAAAGTGCTCGCTTGTTTTAAATTTTGGCAAAAAGAAAATGGAAAATATATGAGTAAAAAAAGATCCTTATTAAAAAACGAAAAAATAAATTATAGTAAAAATCTTTTTAAGGGTTCCGCAAAAAAGGAACCCTTAAAAAAATCATTAAAAATTTTGACCGTGGCAGGACTCGAACCTGCACTCTTCTGCTCCGTAGGCAGACGCGTTGTCCAATTGCGCCACACGGCCATGAATCGAAGGCCTCTAAAGTTGATGACGTCATAAAAAAGAATCCCTAAAAATATCGTATTTTTTATCTCCTAACTTCCAATTCCAAATAATAATTACGCCACATTGGTTTACAAAAATTATTGGAATATTCTATCAAATATGCACTATTGTTCTTTTCGTTAATGAAAAAAAGAAGGTGGCAAAAATCAGAATTTTACATTAAAATTATACTTTTTTTACAGGAAATTGTTGGATTTTTTACTGGAAATGATGATTCAAATTGTGTAAACTTTTAAAAGTTTGGGTTTTTATTTGCAATTAATTCCCGCAATCATGTTTTTTCGATTTTTTCATAAATTTCCCTCTCACAAAAAATCTCAAAAAATTGCAAAGTTGAAACAAAAAATATTAAAGCTTATTTATTTTTTAATTGATTATTTTTTGCCAATTTATGGTTAGATTTTCCTTAAAAAATCATAATACCTGCACCATTTTATTAAAAAAAAATAAATAATAGGTCACCACTGCAGCTGCCATTATATGATACAAATTGAAAAATTGATTTATCTGAGCCATTTGTTCATTATTTAGAGAAAACAAAGAAACAAGATTAGAAAACCCATTTTTTTATAGTTTCTATTACTTTTTTCGAGGAATATTTAAATTATAAAAGTTAATGTTCTTATTGTAGATTCACTGCTGTTGTCACAAAAACTACCAGATCTACACTATCATTGAAATTATTAAACAAATGATGTCACTTTCAAAACGAGATCGTTTTATTTTATCATGTCTTCCTCAAACTTGGTCATTACCTGATTCTTTAATTTATTATTTTACAAAGAATCCTTTAAATTCAAAAGTTTATCAAAAATTGATTCAATGCTGCAAATATTTTTTCTCCAAAAATCCAATTATTGTAATAGATATCCTTTATCTTCAAATTAAAAAGTGTTTTTTTTTTGGTCATCAAAGTTGCACAAATATATTTGGTTTTCAAATTTTTCAAGTAAACTTTGGGTTCTTGAAAATTTTTGTAATAAATCTCATAGAAATGCTCCACATCCTCCATCTACTGCAGTCTCTTCAATGATACCCAAATTTTTCAAATGTGATGCAAAAGATTTACACCTGGAAAAACAAATTATTTCATTTAATGAATTTTTGTTTCTTTCCTCAAATGTTGAATATATTGATTTTTATGAGACAATTATAAAAAAAGAAGATGGCGCAATTGTTCCATTGGAAAAACTTGTTAAATTTCTTCCAAAAATTAAAGACGTTACAATGTAAGTTTATTATTTAAGAAATTTTTTCTTACATTTATTTTAGTGCAAGTGATCCTTCTTCTTCAAGTTTTACAGCAAACACAGTCAAAGAACTCTTGGAAATTCCACATTTACTAACAATTGACAAATTTGATTTATTCAATATTACTGAGAAATTTGATATTGAAACGTTTTTTGCCTATTTAAAAATAATAATTTTTTATTAATAATAGTAAATATTAAAACCAATTTTCAATTTCAGAAAAATAAACATACACAATTTACTTTTCGATTTCATGATACCATTTCTGAAGGATACAAAAATAGTCTTAAAAAAATCGTTGATGAAATAATTGCTACTCCAAGCCATGATTATAAAATATCTCTCTTTTATTTTCATGGGATTGACCAAAGTAAATTTTGGAAAATGTGTTCACTTTCCGGTCAATTTTAAAGAAATTTTTTATGTTTTATGTGCGATTTTCTTTATCATCTCTTTTATAAAACTTTTTGAAGCGAATGTTTAATGAAAAACCGTGAAATACAAACGTATTCCCCTAGATTTAAAAAAATTTGAAATATATCCACAAAAATTTTTCCGTAGTCAAGATTAACCCGATGAACGAAAATTAAGTTTAAAATTTGATGAAATTTATTTTTCTTTTATGTGTTTTTTTTGTTTTTTGAGATAAAAGTGAATATAATGACTATTTTTATGCAGGCAACGGAAAATGGGAAGCAATGTTTAAAAAAGTTAAAGATAGTTCAATAAAAAAAGACTTCAAAAATTGATAGATTTTTCAACTATCTTATGTAAATTTTGGTTAATTTAACAATTTTTCATGCTTTCATATTATGCACAATTTTCTAACCTTGCTTTAAAAATAATTCCATATTTTTATCGGTGTGATATAAAAGCGTCACAAATATGTCATCAAGAAATCACTTTTGATCAATTTAAATTTATTTTCTCCAAAGTTGAAAGCATTTTTTTTTTGTTCTTTTTTTTAAAAAACTGAAATGTAAGTTTTTTTGCAGCAATTTTGTTATTTTAATGATTTTTAAATACAAGATATGACACATATAATTCTTCGAGAGTTACAAAAAATACAGTAAAAGATCTATTGGAAATGCCAAATTTTACAACAATAAAAGAATTCACTTTGAATCAAATTCCCAATACTTTTGATATCGAAAATTTTTACATTTATTTGAAGGTAATCATATTTTATTTTTTTTAAATATAAATGATTAATTTTAGAAAAATACCCACACAAAATTTAATCTTCTTTTTTATCCAACTATTTCTGAAGTTTACAAAAATCGTGTTCAAGAAATCATTGATGAACCTAGGAGTTCATTAATGTTCATTAACGGAGTAATAAAAGATCTGCTTCCCATATGTAAACTATGTTATTTATAGTCGTTTTGACAAGTGATTTAGCTTGGCAAATAAGAAATCTAACATATCTACGAAAAATATTGGCAATTTAAGCTTTTAAAAAAATTTAAGAGTGTCAATAAAAATTCCAGAGCTAAAAAACCTAATATATTTCTGCTTCCCATATGTATATTTCGTTATCTTCTAAGCTTTTGATAAATGATAATGGTTCTTAATAATCTATTCTAAACTTCTGCCGAGAGACATTTGTTATTTTTGTTGTTAAAAGTGTTTTACAATTTAGCACTAATACAGGGTGTCCAGAGAAAAAGTCGCACTTTTTTTTTGTTATTAAACGATTTCTTTTACATTTAAACAAAAACGGTTTGCACAGTTATTATCAGAATCTTAAAGCATTTTAATTTTTGTAAAAAAATTTTTTTTTCGAAATTTTGTCTTGGTCCTCCATGTGCCTTTTTTTTGGCTTTTTAACGATTTGAAAAAAAGCACAGGGACCAAAATTTCGAAAAAAAATTTTTTTTTCAAAAATTTTTTTTACAAAAATTAAAATGCTTTAAGATTCTGATAATAACTGTGCAAACCGTTTTTGTTTAAATGTAAAAGAAATCGTTTAATAAAAAAAAAGAAAGTGCGACTTTTTCTCTGAACACCCTGTACGTCGTTTTCACTTTGCTGAACATGCTGGGGCATAAAACAGAAAAGAATAAATTTATGCGACCTTTTATCTATTTTTCTTAAAATTATCTTGAAAAAACATTTTTATGTTTTTAATGTAAATTTTTTGTTTCATTTAATTTTTGTTTATTACATATTATTTATCGGTTTTTCTAAAAACGGGTCAAACTTTATTATCAAAACTGTGGTTTTTTGTTGAAATGTGATTATTATTATTTATTGCATTTTACATACGAAGAATGATATAAAATAAAAAAAAATATTTGTGTGTGTGTTTTTGAAACTTTGTAAAACATTTAGTTTATTAATTTGGAAGAAAAATTTAATTTCCTACAAATTTCTTACCGAAATTGAAATAAGATTTTTTCGATTAATTTTGAGTTTTATACATTTTGTTAAAAATGCTGATAATTGACTTTTAAAATGTAAAAACAATTTTAAAACAAAAAATGCCAGCAATAACATTTTTTCCATTCATTTCTCACTCATCATTTAATTAAGTAACAGGTGCCGCAATCGCAGCCGAAAACGCTTTTGTACACCTTTCCTTTTTCTTTTCTCTTTTTTTCTTCTCTAAAAATCGCTAAACATATGTTTTTACAAAAAAAATGACCGAATTTTCTAAAAAAAATAAATGATTAGCTTTGTTTTTTTTTCTATTATACAAAAGGCGGAGTTAATCCCATTGTTGTTTCTCTTTCAAAAAAAAGGCAGGAAAAAATTATGCAATCTTTCGAGACTATTTTTTTTTGTCAGAGACAAATCCTTTTAAATATTTATTCGGATTTGCGCTTGTTTTTTGTCAAAAAAAGATGGAAATCTCTAAAGATGATTTTGTAAAATATAATCTTCCACAAAATCCACAAGATTTTGAAAATATTGATATTTTGGAGCCAACATTTGGAAAAATTGATTCGTCGAAGAATAAATATGGTTGTGGTTACGGTAGTATCGGGAATACCAGTAATAACAATAGTAATAATCGAGAAGGGTATGTGTATTTCTTTGTAACTATAAATTTTCGATTTGGCAAAAAAGATCGTCTTTTTTAAAACTGAAAAGCTAATTTTTGAAACGAAATTATTTTAAAATATTCAAGGATTAAAAATTTTGTTTTCTGTTCTGATTCAAGAGATATTTTTTGGTTTTTTTTTTCTAAATGATGAATCAAGTATCATACAACACTTCAAAACATTGTTTTAATAGTACAAAGTTGTGAAAAAATTTTTTTTTTCCAGTTTTGGGTTATTTATCTAATGGTACAGTAAGTTTGTGCCATTTGAAAAAACTCTGTCCTAAAGCGAAATACCAAAATTTCGATTTTCGTATTTGAACCTTTTGAAATCGAAATTTTGATTTCGTAGAACTCTAAAAGTTTGTATTACAGCTAATTTTTTAATTATCGAAATCGGCCTACAGTATACAATCTTTTTTAATTTGGAGTTTAATGAACTTTAATTCCTAAACCTTTTTTAAATTTAGTTACTAATTACTGTATTTTTTGTAATTAAAAACTTTTTCACATAAAATTATAGAAATTCATCAAGTTATGCATTATTCTTTCGTGAAATGCAACCATTTATTCGAAAAGAAATGCCAAATGCAACTTTTGGAATGTTATCAAAATTAATTGCATCAAAATGGGATACATTAGATGAAAAATATAAAAAAGTAAATAAACATTTTTTTAATCTTTTTTTACTAATAATTAACACATTTTTAGGAATATCGTCGAAGAAGTGCAAAAGCAAAACGTGATAAACTTCGAGAAATGGCAATGTTTAAAGTTAATCAACTTTGTTCAACAACAACGACAAAATCGTATCCAACTACTTCTTACAAGTCTTTTCCGCTCCAACAACAACAATCGTCACAAACATTTTATAATAATATTTATCAACAAAAAAAATAAAAGTATTTTAAAAAAACGAAAGAAAAAAAATCTTGAGATCTCTGAAAAATTAAAGAAATCCGTAATAAATAAATAAAAAAAATTACAAAAAAGAACGAAAAGAAATAATTACAATTCCAGTTAAAAAATTTACAAAGTAATAACTTCTGGTTCTTCATCGGAGGTTGTTGAAGGATGAAGTCGATTTGATGAAATTGTTTCATTTTCTTCTTCTTCAGTTGCACGCTTTGTTAAAGGTATAAAATCTTCGTATATATTTTCTTCTGCAGCATCACTACCACCAATATGTGAACCATTTAAATTTGGTGCCAAAAGTCTTGCAACCATTCGATGATTTCTTGGATAAATAACACGTGGAAATGGATGTTGTTGTTGTGGTAGTGGTTGTGAAAAAAATCTTGGACCATTATTTGGTTGTTGTTTCAATGGACGATAAATTGGCTTTCCCATTGCATTTTGTTTGAATTCTGCTTTGATTAAAGCATTATAGCTTGAAGTTGGTAAAGCATTATCATCAATAGAAAACCGATATCTATTTGCAGCATTAATAAAATGTGAAATTCCATCTTTTGATTGATATTGTGTAAAAATTGTAGAATTTGCACGTGGTCGTACAGTATATTTTCGTTTAGCTCGAGGTGCAGCAGAAGTACCAGGAAGAGCAAAAACATTTGATGGCAGTGATGGTGGTTTTACTTCTACAGATGCAGCAGCTTCAGATGTTTCAGGAACAGTACTAGTTTCTGCAGATTCTTCACTTTTACAAATTCCAGAAATAACTGATTTATTTGGAGTTGTACGAAAGCCAAAAGTTGAAGGAATATTTTGCATTGAAGGCATAATTGAATGTGGATTAACAAAAAAGCAACGCTTTCGTCCACAACTATCTGGAACTAAAATGCCATGATATTGACGTTCAACCTGAAAGTTTTTTTAAATTATATAAACAATATTTAAAATGTTAATGTTACCTCTTCACATTCATCAATATGTCCATTAATAGTATTATGATCTGAATAAACGTCAGTCAATTCACAAAGGCATCGATATCTCATATCACCTAAAACAAATCTTTTTGTTTCTTATCCTTAAAAATAAAAACATACAAATATGACTTAAAAATGGTGACAATGATGGAAAGCCCAAAAAGCATGTACTACATACATATCGATTTAACAATTTTGTATGTTGCTTTTTTCGATGTTCATGAGCTTTATTTTCTTCGATTTCTGTTTCACATAAAAAGCAATACCGAATACTTGGACAATAATAAAGTAAATGTTGTGCAAGTTCAGCAGGAGGCTTTTTTGCAGTAACTTCACCACAAAAAATACATGTAGTTTGATTGTCTTCCTAAAAAAAGCAAATGTTTGAAAAGCAAAGTACAAAAAAATCCTTACAATTAAAAAATGACTTGAAAGATGTTGAGTATATTCTTCCATTGTAAAACCTTTTGAAGGCTTTTCACATAGTGCACAAGATGAAATATTTTCAACATGTAAACCCAAATGTTCATCCAATTCAGATAAATGAAAAAATCGTCTTGAGCATAAATTACATGAATATTGCATTCGAGGATCTATTGAAAGTGATTCAATATTTAAAGAAAATAATGAAAAATGTGGACGACGAAGTTCTGGGATGAAATGATGAAGTCCATTATTGATTTTAATAGTCTTGGATCTTGGAGCACCAGTCGATGAAGAACGTGAAATTGGAATTGTTAAAACAACTTCTGGCTTTTGTTGTTTTAACAAAACTGGACGCCTTTGGGAAGGCTGTTTTGGTGGTGCTGCTGGGGAAGTAGTTTCAATACCCGAAGATGAAGAAGATTTTCGACGATCAATGGATTCCTTCTTTGGCTTAATCACTTTTGGCTTTTCTTCATAATCCAATTCATCTTCATCAGGAGTTTTTCGAGTTGCAGTTAAAGTTGAAAGATTATTATAAAATGCATCTTTAGTTGATCGCCGTGGTCGAGAACTTAAAGGTTGAACCGGAGCTAAAAAAGAAATATTAATAAATGTTTCAAAATCTTTTTTAACGATTAAAAAGCTTGCTTACCAACAACTTGTCGAGGCCGAGCCAATTCTTCAGAATTCTTTCTTTTACGTCCCATAACGTTTTAGATGAAGGCAAACAACGATAGAATATTATTTAATACAATCAAAGAAATCAAAAATAGATTAAAGCTGAGATCTTAATGATTTCCAAAAGTAGTGAGGAAAAGAACCAAACCTACAAAATAAAACCCAAATTCAATAGGGAACTAAAAATTTATTATTTTAATCGCTACGAGACTACTAAAAAGGACTCGAATTTAAAATTGTTTAGTAATAAAAAATATTTTTGTTAAAATGTTTTAACAGTAATAAAAAAGTATATATATAAGATAAATTGAAAGAAAAGGGATAGAAAAAATGTGTAAGCATAAAATTTGGGATAAAAAAAGCAATAATAATTCAAAAACAAAAAAACAAAGCAAATTTAATGGAAATCGAAAAAGTTGTTTTAAAAAAGTAGAGATGAATTTGTCGTGGCATGAAAAATTGATTTTCCTTCAAATTTTAGAAGAGGGAAATGGTAGCTTTAAAATTATAAGTTCGAGAATCAAATAAAATTTTTGTAATCCTAATTTTCGCTGTTTTGTTTTAACTTTTTGATATACTGATGTTATCGGCAGGGGACAATAGATACACTGGGAAATTTACAAAATTTACAATTTGGATATTTTTGAAAAATGGTTCTTGAAACTTTTCATTTGAGCTGTTTTTTCATAACCGAATGTAAACGCATTTAAAAAAAGATAAAAAAGATTTTCTCTGTGGTTTAAGGTTGTCGTTGAGAACAAAGAAATATGCAAATTTTATCTTAATTTTCTATATAAACCCCTTATGTCTTTCGTTTTGTATGTTCTTTTTATATATTTTATTCGTCAAGTAAAGTCGTATTATTTTATCTCACAAGTTTTATTCGGCTGTAGTAGTTTTTACGTCCACTGGGTTTTCCAATCCTGCATTAAACTCTCAAACTGCTGCAATGTCCAAATCGGACATTAAATTTTCCAACAAAACTGCTCCAAATCCAACAATGAATAAAACCAATTCAAAAACTCCTCAATTATATATATTTATGCAATACTAAATTTAAAATAATATTAAAAATAGTTACTTTAATTTTTTTATTGTCAATTATAATTTTAATTATCACATTTTCTTCTAAAATTATATATGTATTTTCAAATATAATTTATATAACATTTTCTGATTCATAGTTTAATTTAATTTAACTGAGTTATTGAAAGTTGAAGTTCCACTTTATGTTGTTTTAATATATTTTTATAGAATACATTAAATTATAACTGGTGTTGAATTTTTTTAAAGTTAAATAAAACTCACGACTGACAAAGAAACCTCGATGAATGACACTGACAGTAAAACTAGGAACAAAAATCTTTGTAAAAAAGCTTGAAAATTAAGACATTTTGAAAATCTTACCGTTATTACTGCAGATATCCCAAGCCAAAACCAAAAGGAAGAAACAACTCGTGAAAAAAATGAATCCTAATAACCCTTTCTTTTTATTTTGAATACTCATAATTTTAACCGTTAGTATCAAAAAGGGATACTGTAAAATTAATTACTATGATCTGTCCCCCCCTGCAAAAACTTTGTTTTTTCATAAGTCCCGGTATTATTAATTTAAATGTATTGACATCAACATAATATAAAAAAACATAACAAGACTTCATCAAAAAATAAAAACGATTTTAGAAGCCAACAACAATTTAAAATCGGAGCTTGGAGAAGAACCATTTGCTTTTTCCAGATTTGTAACGGTCTTCAAATTCTTTCTTGATGACAGAAGATGCTTTCTTCTTGGATTTGGGTTCTTTAAGAGCTTCCTTGTTTACTGCAGTCTTGGAGAAATCAGTATCAAGAGTCATACGAGTAGGAAGAAGATGAGTATAATTGATAAGCTTGAGGAATGGCTTGACATGACTTCGCTTTTGAATCTTCTTTTTGCCCATGCTTTTGGTAACAGCAAGAGGATATTTGTCAATACCAGCAACAAGAGCACAACCATATGGATGACCAGTAGCTCCTTCATCATAGACTTTCACTACGACAGCTTTGCGACCAGCAAATCTTCCACCAAGAACAATGACGACACGTCCGACTTTAAGAATCTTTCCCATTATGAGAGTTTGACCTGAAGAATAGAAAGGATTAACAAAAAAAATACAAAGCAATATAAAAAGATATTCAAGAGTATAATAACTCCAGCACAAAAATAATCAAAAAAAGCATCATGAACAACAAATAAAACTTTATTAAACGCAACAAAAATATACAAGTCTATTAAGCATCCATATGACGATAAACACGACGTAATTTTTCTTTTTTGCCTTTCTTTAATCGAATCCTTCCTTTTTCATCAACAGTAGGCAAACGACCACGATTCTGAACATGAACAGTACCTTCATCTTGTTTGAAAAAGAATTTATCCACACGTTTACCACTGCTTTCATGACCAACAAGTAAATTACGCTTTTCCAACTAAAATTGTTAAGGAATTATAGAGTGATATAAAGGTTTAAAAAACATACTTGTTCTAAAAGCAAACTTTCAGTTCGTGTAGCTTGTTTCTTCTCTGGTAAAGAATCAAATGAATATTTATCAAATTCTTCTTGAGGAATACCAGGAGGAGCAGCAATCCATCTAAGTTTACCACTAACAACATCTTTGAGAATAAGACGAGCAGCTCTTGAACAATCAGGAATACCAGAAGATGACATGAATCCTTTCATAAATGCAACAGTAGTGAGCAATTCATGAGCAGTTGGAGGTCTATTAGGATCTTCATGTTCAGCAGGCTTTGGTAACAGTACAGAGTACATTGCTTCGAAATATGTACGAGGAACACGAGAGCATAAAAGATGAACAGGAGAAAAGAAATCTCTCATGCGATCAACAGGGAGAATACCTATAAATATAAATAATAAAAATGTAAACAGAATATCAAAAAAAAACTCACAATTAAGTACCATTTCACTGGAGCTGAAACCAAATGAAGGCATAACCAAACCAGGACAATCACAAAGTGTTAATTCATCATCAATGATAAGTGTTTGAAAATGTTTGGTTTTACCAGGAGTAGCTGATACAGATGTCTTCTTCTTGCCGTAAATGCAATTGATAGTAGAACTTTTACCAACATTTGGATATCCAACCATTCCAATAACTACTGAAGTAGAATCTGGATCAGATTCAAAGGCCTTTTTCTTTAAGTAAGCAATCAGATCTTCAGTGGTATGAAGGAATGGGATGTCACTATTATCTTCTTCAATTTCGAGTTTTTCAACTTCAGCTGCAACAGTTTCGGTAGTTTTGCTTTCAGCAGTAGAAGCAGATGGCTTATCACTATCACTTTCTCCATCAGCAGGTTCACCCCCTTCAGCTTCTTCATCTTCAAATGTTTCTGAAGAGTCATCAGATTCTTCCGGAATTGTTGGTGTCTTCTCTTCTTCAGCAACAATATTCATTTTAGCAGACCAGAAAACAGCCGAAATTTGTTCTTTTCGAAAATATTCACGCCATTTTTGTACATGCTCTGGTGAAAGCAAATCTGATTTGTTTACCAATAAAACATTTGACTTTGATGGATCAACTTCTTTCACATAATTTTCGAGATCAGCACTACGGAAAAGTAAAGGATTGCGAGCATCAACAATTTGAACGACTACATGACTTCGTTCAATAACACGCCATAACTGTCTCCATAATTCAAGATTCCGTTCAAAGGGAGTCATCACAACACCATTACTCTAAAGAAAAGAGACTGTAAGTGGCTTTAGCAAAATAAAGCTATACAAACCTCTTGCATCAAAGAAACATTTCTTCTCCATTCCAAGAACATTTCATTTTCAACCTTATTCAACTCTTCTGCAGTATTGTATTGTTCTTTTAAAGGACGACGAGGTATCTTCAATAGTTCACCATATTCACGTTTAAGTTCATCATATGATTTAGAAATCAAGTCATCAATATTAACAACAGTAGCATCATTACTAAAAGCATGATATTATAATGGTATAAAAGGAAAAGAAGACAGGGAACTAACGTTGAAATAATTTTAAAGTTGCCTCGTTCAGCTGTAAAATCTTTATTTGCAAGCTCTGCAGTTGTTAAAAATTCTTCCAAATTAGATTCATGTGTTACAGAATCTAGCACCTTTTCAGGAGAAGCCTAAAACATCTAAATTGATAAATAAACAAGAAACACAGCTTGTTAAAACACTATAACTTACTGTTCTTGCAATATTTGGTTGAATATACACACGTTTAGCTTTACCTTGATTAACAAGCTGATTTCCAAGATTTTTATTAAACCCTGTTGGGCCAGCATTTTTCATACGTCGTTTTGTCATAATTTATACAAAAGTGTAAAACAGTAAGTAATAAAAATGTAAAAAAATTGATGAAAAACTTAGAAAATTTCAACGGAAAAAAAGAAAAAAACAAGAGAGGAAAAAAGTTGCAGGCAGCACGCTCAAACATACTGTATCAATTCATTCGTGTTAAGACCGACACAGGGTTGCAAGCAAATTTTTTTTGCAGAAAAAATGCATGCTTTTTTTTTCAAAGAAATAGAAAGTTTTTACGGGTAATTTATTTTTTAAAAATTGTATTACAGTATTCTTTTTTTCCAGACGTAATGGATATTCCCAAAGATGAACTTTTGAAGAAAAGAAGTAAATATAATCTGATAAAATGAGTTCAAAATTTATAAAAGCGATTTTAGATTTTGATACATTTAATTCTTCTTCCCCATCTTCCAATGGATGCCCATTTTCACAGTTTGTTATACAAAAACAAAATTAAAGCACTTAAAAATTCTGTTTTTAGTTTAATTAAAAAGCCAAAACTTGAAACATTCGATGAATTAATCGACATTGGATTTTCATCAAGTAATGAAAGTTCAAACATGCAATCTTTGGCAAATGGCAATGAACCGTTCAATATTGATACAGTAATGCCATTAAATGGACATAGTGCTAATATACATCCTTTAACAAATGTTGAAGATGGATATAACGTTAATGGAGCTAATGATTTAGGACAATCAGATGACGATTCAAATGAATTTAGCCCAGATATTAAGGAAGAAATCGTTGATGAAGATAATGAGTAAGTTTTTACATAGCCAAACATTTATTTTTGCTTAGGATATCTAGAATAAAAAGTAATAATTTAAGTGGAGAAGAATATGATATTGATGAATATTTGGAAGCGGATATTGATGAAATGTTAGAAAAAGAACGTGGAGAATATACAGTTTGTGAAAAGACAGTATTAAAACGACGACCAAAAGATTTATTTACAATTTTACCAGATAACTGGGTTGAAGCAACACATGACAGTGGATTAGTTGTTTACTTGGTAACAGATTTTCGAAGGGTTAAAAAGTGTTTAAAAACTTTTTTTAGCATAAAACAACACGAGTTTGTACATTTAGTCGGCCATATTATATTGGACCTGGTAAAAGCAAACTAATATGCTTAAAGTTATATAACAAATAATTTAAGGATCTGTTCGACATCATCGTGTTCCACCTTCTGCAATTCCATGCTATTATCAAAAGAAGCTTGTTGCAGAAGAAGAATCAAATGCAAAAGCTCAGCAACAGCATCAACAACGATTAGCTCAAGAATCTGAAACAAATAAAGATTTAGCTGTTATGAATGAAATAAATGCACCACTAATTAAAATTAAAGAATCAAAAGATGTTGCAGCTGAAGATTTATCGGCAAAAGTTTTACATGAATATGCTTCAAAAGCTTTTGAATTTAAAAAAATAACATATCGAAGATATAAAGAATGGAAAAAAGCGAGAAAACATTTTAAAGAAGTTAAAAGGCTTAATGCAGATAAAGCAAATTTGTATCGTACAAGAATGGATCGGCCAAGTTTGTGCTTTTAAGGTTTTTATAAAAAGCTTTTATGTAGCATGTTTTTAGCACTTCCATCTGATACAAAGTTGATTACTGTTCCATCCCTTGAAACAAATAATAAACCAACACATCGAGAATTTTGTTTAAATCCTCGTGGAAAAACTGCTTTAACAATTTTGCATGAATATGTTCAAAAAGTTTTAAAATCTTCAATTGTATATGATATTTTTGAAGTCACGTATGTTTGTATTTTTTATTTTTCTTCTATTCATATTGCAATTTTTTAGAGCTGCAATAAATTCATATCATGCAATTGCAAAGATAAATGTTACTTCAACTTCAAATGCAATTATTTCAATTTCATCATTTCGTGAACGATTAAGTGTAATTCAAGAAGAATATAAAATGCGAATTGAAAAAGGTGAAAATAGTAATAGTAATGAACCTGCAGAAGATTTAAAAGATTTTACGGTAATTGGAAGAGGATCAGGACCAAGTAAAAAGGCAGCAAAAATTGATGCGGCACGAACAGCTGTAAAATTGTTGATTCCAGAAATTGAATTCAATAAAGAGGGTGTTGCATTACACAATTTGTAAGCTTTTACTTTGACTTAATTTTTTCATCATTTTCAAAAAAAAGTTTTTTTTGAAAACCTGCTCATTTGGGAATCTGAGAATTAATTTTAAAAAAGCAGATATAAATTTTCAATGATTTGATGGAAAAAAACGTGGGGTTCGAGAACGTTAATGATTTTTGGATACTATAGTTTTACCCTATTGTGCATACGGTAATTGAAATTTTTAAAACAATGAAAAAATATTTAAATAACTAAAATGCTTAAAAAATAGCAGAACGGATTTCATTGGATTTTGTTTTCATCAGTAAAATATTGGAAGAAATGTCAACCTACAGTACCTCCTTTTTTTTAGTGATAATGAAGAAAAAGAGCTTGCACTTTTTGATCTTTTGGATATTGAAGATTCAAAGATTGCAGAATATAGTCATCGAATTGGTCAGCCGCAACCATTTGTAATTTTACAAGAATGTTTAGCAAAATCTGCTCCACTTGCAAATTGTCAAATTTTTACAGAGACACAAAAAGCTGGACATTCAAAAATTGAATATCGGCTAAAAGTTGGTGAAAAGCATGAAGTAATTGTTACAGCAATTTCGGCAAATGAAGGAAAACAGTTAGCTGCACAAAAAATGTTAAAAAAGATTTATCCACAAGTAAAATCCTATCATATGTTTTACCCTTCTACAGTATATTTTTTAGTTTACAAAATATGGTTCTATTCTTCGGCTATATGGTTCACAAGTTAAACAAGCAATGAAAGATTTAAAGAAAGAACAAAAAGAATTTCAAAGTTGTAACTGTAAGTTTTTCAAAAAGTTGTATAAATATTTTTCAGCAACTGAAATATTGTGTATATTTTATAAAATGAGTCAATTTTTTTAAAGAAAAGATTTCTTTATTAATGCAGCGTAAAAATTTAATAACTTTGCATTGTAAAGAAAGATTTTCTTTTAAAATTGACATTTATTTTGTTATACAACATTCATAAATCATAAAAGTTGTTTAAAGATAAAAGTTGATAAACAACTTTTTTCTTTTCGCTTTTTACCTAATAATCTATTTTAGCTGCTGTTAAAACTTCTTCCACTTCAAAATCGAGTAAACGAGTTGATAAAAATCCTGAATTTGTTAATGCTGTTCGTGAACATATGATAAAATATGCTGCACGTGCAAAACCTCGGAATTTTGATTTAATTTATTCTACAACTCCGTTATTATCGGATGAAAAAGAAGATTTTCGTTTAAAGTCGCAACAACATTCTGTACAATTTGGTGATAAACTTTTGGAAAAAATCCCTAAATTGTAATTTTTTTAAATTTTTTCGATTATTTTTTTATTAATAAAATGTTTTTGCTTGCTTTTTTTTTATTTGGACGTACTAGAAACAAGACAATTACGGTAATGACTTAAAAAAAAAAGAATACGTAGCAAAAACTGCAAAAAAAAATTCAAATTTTGCAATTACAGTATGCCTTTCTTTTTGTTAATTACCGAAACACATGTTTAGCAATGTGCTTCGTTTTTTCAAAATTTCTTTACAAATATAAGTTTGGTACCAAAAAATGCAGGAGATTTGTATGAGTAAAAATCGATGAAAAAATTTAATAGTTGTAAGTCTGATAAAAAAGATAAATGATAAAAAAAACATGAAAATACCATAATTTTTTCAGTCAACTTTTGACCACCTCGGACAACCTATTTGGGATTATGCATATCAGATGCAGAATTTTTTTCTGAATCCGAAAAATAAATTAAAAATGCGCGAAAGTGCGCGGTCATTGCATTTCGAGAGAAAGGCGTAAATTCGCGTTTTGTCTGTGCACATTGCTACACATGTTATCATCGAAACTTAAAAACACCCTAAACAGTTTTAACAGAAACGGTTGTTCAAAAAAATAACAAATTTTAGTGTAAAAATTTTTAGAGAAAAATTTACGTTAAAAATATCAAATCAAAAAAATCTCAACACGAAAGAGAGCAGTAAATATATTTGGCGTAAAAAATTTATCAACGACTAAATAAATATTTTAAATTTTATTTTGCTGTACATTATTTGTTCCATGTTTTAAATAAGCACATATAAAGTTTACATATGCAAAATAATAGCTTTAAAGTTATATTTGTACCATGTTAAACAAATGTTTGCACTCTTTGCTGCACAGATTTCCGCTTTGTCTAATTTTGAGGAAGACTTTCGATAAATATTCCATTTTCGCGCGTGAAAAATTTACTTTGCATTTTATTAATACTTTGTGTTTTTAGTAATGTCACAACAAACTGATGGTTATGTTACTCGCCGTTCGGCAAGGCTTGCTGGAAAGCCTTCAACTCCAGTACCTCCACTTTTTTCACCAACTCGAAGAAGTTCCCGGTTAAAAAGAAATACTTCTGTTGAAACTGTTGATGAAGTTTGCTACAGATTTAGAAAATATTACTTATTTCTCAATTTTTTAGGAACCTTCTGCACGATCTAATGCATCAAAAAGGCTTTCGTTTACTGATGTCGCTGAATCGCCGAAAAATTCTCAAACTGGAACTCCTAAATCAGTTGAAAAATCTCCAAAGAAATCACAAGATAAAACTCCAGGAGTTAAAATAACTGGTGAATCGGCTAAACGTAATTCTGGAAAACGTTCAACTACATTTTCATCACCAACTCGACAAAGTCCTCGATTAAGACGAAATGTTTCTGTTGAAATTCTTGATGATGTTTGTTTTGCTATTTTTAAAAAAATTACTTATTTCTCAATTTTTTTAGGAACCTTCTGCACAATCTAATGCATTTAAAAGGCTTTCATTTGCTGATGTTGCTGAATCACCGAAAAATTCTAAAGCTGTAACTCCTAAATCACCTGTAAAAATTCAAAACCTTGTTGATGATGAACCTCCAAGAGCTATTGTATCTTCAGATGAAGAGGTTGGTATTAATTTTATGAGTTTTTCAAATTTTATAAATTTAGGAACCTTCACAACAATCTAATGCATTTAAAAGGCTTTCATTTGGTGACGTCGCTGAATCAGCAAAAACTTCTCAAGCAAGAACTCCTAAATCACTTTCAAAAGTTCAAAATCTTGATAATGATGAACCTCCAAGAGCTATTGAATCTTCTTCAGAAGAAGAAGTTGAAAAATCAAATACTTCAAAAAAGCTTTCACTTTCTGATGATGTTACGTCTCTAAAGAAATCTCAAGATAAGACTCCAGAAGTTAAAATAACTGATGAATCTGCTACCGGTAATTCTGAAAAACGTTCAACTACATTTCCATCACCAACTCGACGAAGTTCGCGATTAAGACGAAATGATTCTGTTGAAATTCTTGATGATGTTTGTTTTGCTATTTTTAAAAAAATTACTTATTTTTCATTTTTTAGGAACCTTCTTCACAATCTAATGCATCTAAAAGGCTTTCATTTGCTGATGTCGCTGAATCGCCGAAAAATTCTCAAGCTGTAACTCATAAATCACCTGTAAAAGTTCAAAGCCATGATAATGATGAACCTCCAAGTGCTGTTGAATCTTCAGATGAAGAGGTTTGTACATTAATTTTATAAATCTTTAAAATTCTTTAATTTTAGGAACCTTCTCCACAATCCAAAGCTTCAAAGAGATTTTCATTTACTGACACGGTTGGTTCTCCAAAAAAATCTCAAACTGGAACTCCTCAGTCAATGGGAAAATCTCCTAAAGAAGTTCAAAATGTTGATGATGACGATGAACCTCCTAATACTATTGAATCTTCGGATGAAGTATTTTGCATTTTTCAAGTTTTTTTATTTATTTTTGCTTTTTTAGGAACCACTTGAAAAGTCGAATACTTCAAAAAAGCCATCTCCAAAGAAATCACAAGATATGACTCCAGAAGTTAAAACAACTAATGAATCGGCTGACCGTAGTTCTGGAAAACGTTCAACTACATTTACATCACCAACTCGACAAAGTCCTCGATTAAGACAAAGTGTTTCTGTTGAAATTCTTGATGATGTTTGTTTTTATGTTTTAAAAATAATAAAATTGTTCCCCATTTTTTAGGAACCATCTGCACAATCTAATGCATCTAAAAGGCTGTCGTTTGCTGATGTCGCTGAATCACCGAAAAATTCTCAAGCTGGAACTCTTAAAGCAGTAAGAAAATCACTTTCCAAAGCTCAGAACGTCGATAAAAACGAATCTCCAAGAATTGTTGAATCTTCAGATGAAGAAGTTTGTGTATTAATTTTTTTAATTTTTCGAATTTTTTATATTTAGGAACCTTCTCAACAATCCAATGCTTCAAACAGATTTTCATTTACTGATATGATTAATTCTCCGAAAAAATCTCAAACTGGAACTCCTAAATCACCTTCAAAGGTTGAAAACCTTGATAATGATGAACTTCCAAGAGATTTTGAATCTTCAGATGAAGAAGTTGAAAAGTCGAATATTTCAAAAAAGCTTTCGTTTCCTAGTACTGCTACATCTCCAAAGAAATCACTAGATAAGACTCCAGAAGTTGAAATAACTGATGAATCGGCTACCCGTAATTCTGGAAAGCGTTTAACTACATTTTTATCACCAACTCGACGAAGTTCGCGATTAAAACAAAGTGATTCTGAAGAAATCCTTGATGATGTTTGTTTTGCTATTTTTTTAAAAATTACTTATTTCTCAATTTTTTAGGAACTTTTTCACCAATCCAATGCTTCAAAGAGACTTTCATTTTCTGATACGGTTGATTCTCCAAAAAAATCTCAAAATAGAACTCCTAAATCACCTTCGGATGAAGAGGTTTGTGTACTAATTTTATTAATTCTTTCAGTTTTTTAAATTTAGGAACCTTCTCAACAACCCAAATCCAGTGTTTCAAAGAGACTTTCATTTGCTGATACGGTTGATTCTCCAAAAAAATCTCAAACTAGAACTCCTCAGTCAATGGGAAAATCTCCTAAAGAAGTTCAAAATGTTGATGATGACGATGAATCTCCTAAAACTATTGAATCTTCGGATGAAGTATTTTGCATTTCTCAAATTTTTTTTATTTATTTTTGCTTTTTTAGGAGGCTCTTGAAAAGTCCAATACTTCAAAAAAGCTTTCATTTTCTAATGCTGTTAAATCAACTGATGGATCGGCTACCCGTAATTCTGAAAAACGTTCAACTGCATTTCCATCACCAACTCGACGAAATGATTCTGTTGAGATTCATGATGATGTTTGTTTTGATCTTTTTGAAAATTTAATTATTCTTCATTTTTTTAGGAACCTTCTGCACCATCTAATGCATCTAAAAGACTTTCGTTGGCAGATGTCGCTGAACCACCGAGAAATTCTCATAGTGGAACTCCTAAAGCAGTAAGAAAATCACTTTCAATAGCTCAGAACGTCGATAATAATGAATCTCCAAGAACTGTTGAATCTTCAGATAAAAAAGTATTTGATTTTTTAAATTTTTTCTGGTAATTTTACTTTTTTAAGGAACCTTCTCAACAAAATTTTCGTATCGAGAATGCTGCAACATTTTTTAAAAAGTAGGTCTTTTAACGTAAAGTTTTTTATATTTTCCTAACATTTTTCTTAGCCGTGGGAAAAATTCTGCCAATATGTTAAAGAATCTTCGTCAATCATATTCTGCTTTGAATGATTTATCATTTGCTGCTTCACCTTTAGTATCTGAAGAATTAATTGTTAAAGATGAAACTGATAATGAATTAATTTGGCAACAAATTTCTATGCAAAATAAAGCTGTATTTAAAGAAGTTAAGAAAACTTTAAAGCTACTTGGTGATGATTTAAAAATTCCTGAAGAAGGTGGCAGTGATGATTCAGAAGTTGAGGATAATCAAATGGTAGATGAAGAAGAATTTGAAGATGATGATGATGAATTTGAAGAAATTGAGGAAGATGAACCACCACGTAAAAAGACAAAGGGTGTTGATCTTTTTAATATTCGGTTAGTTTTTTAAATAATGTTTTGAAAATTTTTTAACATTACTATTTTTAGTCCACAAGATCTCAAAAATTTGGATTCCAAGCTGAAAGCTTTGGATGATGATGAAGACGACGACGAAGAAGAAGCAGAAGATCATGAAATGGATGATGAAGAAGAGGAAGAAGAAGAAATTTCAGCTCCTCCACCAAAAAAAGGAAAAAAATCTGCTGTTGATGATAAATTCTTTAGTTTATCAGAAATGGAAAAGTTTTTGAATGAACAAGAAACCAATGGGCAAATGAGTGATATTGATGATGATGGAGATGACGAAGATTTTGAAACAGATTATCGTTATAAAGATTTCTTTGAAGAATCAGCACCTAAAAAGTATGTTATACCTTCTTTTATTATCGCTTTATATACCGTAATTGTTTTAGGAAGAATGGCAAAAAGGTTCGTTTTCAAGAAGATGATGCTGAAGACAAAGAAGTGGATGTAGATCAAGATATGGAAGAATATGAAGACGAGGATGATGAGGAAGAAGCAGAGGAAAATGGTACTGCTCCTGTTTTATTAGGATCTAAAAAAGAAGTTTCCAAGCCTTCATCCTCTCATGAAATGTCTCGTGAAAAAATGTTAAAATTAATTGATAAAATTCAATCTGAAAATTTAAATCCACGTTCTTGGGAACTTTCTGGTGAAGTAAAAGCTGATGATCGAGAAGTTAATAGTCTTCTTCAAAAATATGTTGAAGCTGATTTCCGTAAAAAGCAACCACCAATTAATAGCAAAGAAAAGAGTGATAAAATTTATTCAATTTGTCTTCGTCGTTTTAAAGATAAAGTAAGTTTTTATTTAATATTTCTACAGTAATGTTATGATTTTTTAGTTATTTGATGATGTTACTCGTAAATATCGTGATGATGATACTGTACAAGCATACAGAAATCTTACTGTTGATATGAATGAAAGAAAAAGTTTGATGGATGTATATGAAGATAAATATCAAGCTGCACAAAATGGTGAATCTGGAAGCACTGAAGATATTGATCCACAAGTAAAAGATATTCAAAAGAATATGAATGAACTTTTCTATAAGCTTGATGCTTTATCACATTTACAATTTGCTCCTTCCAGAGTATGTTTTGTTTTTTATACTGTGGATTTTTAAATAATTTTTGTTTTAGATTAGCGAAGAAATTCGAATGGTTAAAAATATGCCAAGTATGAGAGTTGAAGAAGTTGGTCCTATGGCTGCCGCAGCTGCTGATGAAACTCTCCTTGCTCCAGAAGAAATTTCTCGTCATGTTAAAAAAGCTCCAAAATCAAAGGATGAAAGAACGGAAACGGATAAAAATCAAGAACGTCGAAAGAAAAAGAGAAAGCAAAGTGATATGGCAAAATCTGGAAAGATGCCGAAAGTTGGAAAGGATAAAGAAGAGGCTGCTCCAAGTACATCTAAATCAAGCAAGAAGGGAAAAGGCAAAGATTTCTTTGCAGAATTGCAAAATGTTGCTTCTCGTGAAATTAAAGAAAAGAAAGAAAAGGCTGATGTTTCATCAAAGAAAAAGAAGAAGCCAAAAGATAAAAGTGAAACAGCTGCAAAATATAAAGCTTAAAGTGCATTTTTTTATATTAATAATTCCTTGTTGATTTTTTTATATTTTATTCTGTCTGTAGTAAATAAAAAAGTTAACCTTTTTGAAGATTACAATTTTATCTGGTTTTTATTGCAAAGTTTCAAAAACTACCGTATAACTTTTACTTTAACAGTAAAGTTTAAAAAACTTTAATTATAAATAAAAATATTCCAAAAATACAGTATTCAAAAAATTACGTTTATAATAATAATAAAAAATATAAAAATACGTTAGAGATACAAAGCAAAACAACAAAATGAGTGTGTTAATGTCGTCGACGATCAGGTGAACGAGAATTATGACGTGGTGGTGAAGAACGTCTTGAATGTCTTTCATTTTCTTTATCACGATGTCGGCGTTCATCATCTCCACGATCACGTCTGCGATGACTATTTTCATCATCTCTTCCACGATGGCTGCGATTTTTTCTATTTTCATCATCTCTTCCATGATGGCTACGATTTTCACGTCGTTCACGATGTTCATAATCATCTGCAGGTTCAAGTTTAATCTGTTTTCGTGGTGGACTATCCATAATTTCTTGTTTAATCTAAAAAACCAAACGATTAGCTTACTTCCAAAAATAAAAATTTTTAAACCTTTTTAGTTTTAGTTCTTTTTGGTGATGCAACAGATGATGCAGCACTTGAAGTTGAAGAAGAGCTTGAAGAATCTGAATCACTATCCGATGAAGAGCCATTTGAATCAGAGTCTGAAGAAGAATCAGACGATGACGAAGACGATGCTTCTTCTTTAACTTCAGCTTCTTCCTTCAATTTTTTCTCTTTCTTTTTAAGATGTTTTCGTAAATCCAATGTTAGCCCAGATAAACCAATATATGAAAAAAAATTAATTGCAAATCGAGAATTCTTTGGATGATCTTTTGGAAAAAGTCCTTCAAAGTTATGTTTCATTGTTCTAAAAAAACATTAAATGTACAGTATATCAAAAAAAGATAAAACACTTACGGATCATTTAAACGTTCATCAAGTTTAACGAGGCCCAAAACTTCGGAGAGTTCAAGAAAAATTGTTTTAATATAAATTCTTCCTGATGAAGTTGTATCTTCTTCAGTCATTTTAACTTCACTAAAAATTGACCATGCAATTGAATCGGTTGATAGAAGATGGGAAACAAGTTTTGCCATATTTCGAAGTTTTGTAATATCAAATCGATGAATTGTATGATATGTATCACGAGAAATTTTTTCAAATGAATCTTGAAATTCTTTTCGGAGTTTACAAAATCTTTCAGCTAATTTTCCAAAAAATGGTGTATAACTTCGTTGTTGAGCACAACAATCAACAATCATATTACAAAGTTCAGCCTAAAAAATAAAATATTATTAAGTGAATTAAATAACTAAAACAGCTTACTTCAATACCAGGTTTATAAACATTTTTAATCAATTTATGTGCGGCTTCTTGAAAATCAAGGGATGATTGAATTGTAAGATATACCTTTCGACGAAATGCAGCTTGTTCCGCTTCAGTCATATCAACAATTTTCATTGAAACTAGCGGCTTTACAGTATCTTCCGCTTCACCATCTTCTCCACCAGCTGCAGCAGGTTGACCCCCACCCCCACCTTCTTCTTCTTCATCACTATCATCTGCATCACCAATAATTTCTTGACGAATTTCATCATATTGTGCTTCATTCTCTTCAAAATTTGGATCATATTTAAATACATTTAAACCAGTTTCAGGATCTAGTGGTTTATCATCTTCTGAAATAATATGGACCAAATGGCATACTTGATCTTCTTCTTCAATTAAATCAAGCTCTTCAATTACAGATGGATAAGAGATAAATTTTTCTTTACGAACATGAAATAATACTTCAATCATATATTGTGTTCGAGATGTAATATCATTACAGTTTTCCAGAATTGAACGAAGTTGTTCAAAGATTGCTAAAAAGTATTTACATTAAACAAAAAAAAAGCATACACAAAAAGCTTACCAAAAGTTCCTTGGGGTGTAACTTGTGATAACATTTGTCCACAAACTTTTAACAAATTTACAGCAATTTCAATTGAATCATCTGTTGGATCTTTCATAAGCACAAGTAATAGCTCCAAGATTAATAATTCATGTACAACTCTTTGATTTGCTAAATGTCCCAAGAATGTTGATACTGTAACACATGTGGCTTTATTAAGATTTTTAAAAGCTCGTTTAAATTGAATAATTAGCCGTCGAATAATTAATTCACCAATATTTGGAAATTTTGAATTGATAATCGAAACCAATGCTGCATAAACATGTGAAAAAGATGGAGAAAATGTTTGAGCTTGAATTATCGAACGAGCAAGTAAACCTCTGAAAAAAATTGTGATAAAAGTTGTTTAAAATTAAGAAATGACAACTTACTTTCCTCTAATAACATTTTCTTGTAAAAGTTCTCGAACAACTTGTACAATATTTCCAACATTAACTTTATTAACTTGTCCATGAATTTTTTTCTTTAATTTTTCCCAATTCATTCGTTGATATGTTTCATCCTTTTTATCAGCCTGTTGTTCCATCATCATTCGTAGTCTTGCTGGAGGGATATAAGCTCCACCTGCACGAGTTAAAATTGGATTAACTTCTTTTTTCTTTGGAAGTTCTGGAGTTTCTTCTCGTTTAACTTCACCATCTTCAACTTCTTTTTCACGATGCCGATCTTCAGGTTCTTCAGAATCATTTCGTCTTTTTCTTTTAGACATATCTAAAAAAGTAAGAGTCAAATTTATTAAAAAAAATTAAATACCCACAGGAAAATATTAAAAATCTTAATTTGCACAAAAGAAAAAATTTCAAAAGTTTTTGCAAGAAGCGCTTTTTTAAAGAGCGGTGAGACCTTTTTTATTTTTTGAAACAGAGTTATTAAATAAATATCGCAGAAATTTCAGCGGAAATGCGAGAAAAACAGGTTTACCAAAAGTTTTGAGCTAAAAAGATAAAACTTGGTGAACAGACTATAGAGCTAAAAATAACGGAAAGTGCCGCAGTACAATGCAATTCTAATTGTACAACAGATCATTTCGTTCTTCTAACCTTGTTTTTAAAACCCTAATTATCAAAAATGTATCAGTAGAACGGAAATTATCAAAAATATTAAAATTTAGGCTTGCTTTGCCTTTAATCTCAATAGCAACTCAAATGGGAACCTCCTAGTTTTTTTCACCATTGGTTAGCTTAGTAGTGCTATAGCACTGCTACTATATTGTAACAATTTTTTGTTTTAAAGCAAGTAGTGTAACTCAAGCTTAAGAAATTATATCATCTTTTCAAAAATTTTAGGTAAGCAAAAGATTTGGCTTGATAGATATTCTTTCCTTTAATGAAGATATTAAGATTGTTATACATTGTAAAAATAGTTGAACTTTTTTTTTTCAAAAAACAAAATTTGGAGGGATATTGACGGGGGAAATGAAACGGTAATTTGCTAAAAATTTTCGGGTGCGGGATAGTGTTAGGACAGCTAATGAAAAGGACATTAAAAAGGTGATGGAGGAAATGATAGGGGCTTTCATTGTTTTGGAGGGTTATGTATTTTTAGCTTTAAAGTTACCTTCTTTTTCCCGACGCCGTCTTTCACGTTCTTCTGAATCGCTTCTTCTTTTTCTTCGTTTATCTGGGCTTTTTGATCTCTTTCTTTTCTTTTCTCGTCGATCGTCATCATCTTCATCCCTATCATGCTGGCGGCGCTTTTTAGGACTTTTTGAACGTTTTTTCTTCCGCTCTTTTCTATCTTCATCGTCACTATCGCCATGCTTTCTTCGTCTTTCACGACTTCGCGATCTTTTCTTTCTTTTTTCTCGTTTTTTTGGATCAGCTCTATCTCTATCATCACGGCTATCGTCATCTCTTTGTCGTATTACAGATGTTATTTCATTTTCTTCTTCAACAATTCCTTCTTCTTTTATACTTTCTTCAGGAGTTATACTTCTGTTCGGTTCTTCTTCTTTTTCACTATTACGTTCGTTTTCAGGACTTTTTGAACGTTTAACTTCTTCCTCAGGATCACTTGGTGTTTGACTCATGGCTAAAAAATACTAAAAATTAAGTTAACTAACCAAAATAGATAAATAATAACCACGCGTATAAAATTAAAAGCCAAACAAAAATATTTCATTATTGGAGCAAGCAATCTTAAAGAGTGGTGAGACCTATTTTTAATATTTTGTTTTCTTTTTTGGTTTATTAATAGTTGGCCCACATTCGTTTGAGAGCGTTTGAGAAAAATTGTCACTTGCTCCATTTTTGGTCAGAGGTTTATGAATGAAAAAACTTTTACTTATTATACAACACTACACAGAAAAATGCGGTGTTAAATTAGTTGCAAAAATGTATGTAATTAGTGCATATTTATTACTAAGTCTCGAACCATGTGAACCAAAAAAAATTTTTTGACGCCATTGAGCGACCAAGTAAAAAATCTATGGATTTTCTTAATTGTGTTTTAACATTCACAGAACTTAAGTTGTCGAATAGTTTTTGGTTACTTACGTGAATGAAGATTTGATTTGTTTAAATTCAATAATCGTTGGAAAGCTTTAAATTGTGACACTTCCGGCTTAGATATTTTATCATTTTGCTGTCTTTGGAACTCAAATGAACTCTAAAAAAATAAGAATAAAACAAACGAATTTTTTTATTTTTAGTTTTACTTGTGAAACAAATTTTGAAGCAAAATTAATTTGTTTCTGTTTTTGAATTAACAAAGGTTTTTGAAAACCTTTATTAAGAAAATCAGATGAAGCTTCATTTGAATTTTCATAAGCAGAAATACGAAGGGAAAGGGTGCTATTATTTGTGGCATTTGAAGAGCCATTCTTCCCACATTTGCCATTTTCATCATTAAGAGATATACTGGTTGAGAATTCTGAGCACAAATTTGTCGTGGATGATTTTTTCCATGTTTGTGATTTATCTTTTTCTTTAAAGCTTTCAGATAATGGATAATCTGATATTTTATTTATTGCTGCTGCAGTCCTTTGATACGGTAGTTTATGCCGAATGAATTGACAAAATAAAAGATATATTTATAAATTATTTTTTTACATTTTATAACGGTTTTCATTTTAGTTTTTTATAATCGTGGAACTGCAACAATATTTTTTACCAATTTTTTTATTGCTATATGATTTGCTATTAGATTGAATTGGAAATATATTTAAACCTTTTAGATTTTGATTTAAATTTGGATCACAATATTGAGCACCAGTATGAGAATAATTAAAAGATTTATGTTTTTCTTTGAACAACAAAAAATTATCTTTTGTTGCCATCTAAAGCACAATTAATTATGACTATAAGTAAAAAACGCTGAAAAAGTTAACTCTATAAAGAAAGTAAATGCATTAAAGGATTAAAACTAAAAGAAAGCAACATGAAAAAATTTATTACAAATTTATTTCAGCTTTGCGGTCGGTAGTCTCTTTTTGAAAATATTCTTTGCACAAACTGCAAGGGCACAGAACAGTACAAAATCCATGACAAAATAAGAATGATGCAATATTTTCAACACATTTTTTTACATGTGATGATCAAGATAATAATTTCATGATTATAATTTTGTTTGTAACAATTGTTGAATGAATTCGATGAATAAATTTGTATTATTTTTTTTCTTTGTTTTACAATGTCTTAATAATTTTTTCAAAAAATTTATAACAATGCATAAATTTGGTTTTAATTTTTGCGTACATATATTTTTTATACTTCAAAGAAAAAATTAAAATACCCGACAAAAAATGTATTCTTTTGTTTTTTTTTAAATATTTATTTGTGGATCAAAAAAAGAAGAAGAAAGGGAGGACGACTTTATGGCGCCCAAAAATTACCACTACCACCGCCAGTGGCAGAAAGCTGGCGCCAATTTGTCGTTGTCCTTTTTTTTTCTCGTTGATTGAGACCGCTCCGAGCCGAAAATAAATGAAAGAGAAGAAAGAAAAAGCAAGAAATGAAATTGTTTAGCACGTTTTTTTTGCTGCTTTCCTTTGAAGCTTATGTAAAGGATTCTTTCTTTTTTTATTATCAAAAAAATTAAGGTTACCACAATTTTTTTTGTTGAGTGCAGTTTGCTTTCAACTTTTATGTTGGCAAAAATATATATTTTCTGATACTTTTTCTAGTTTTTGGAGTTGATTCTGTTTTTTTCCTTTTGCATTAATAAGGGATATACAAATTAGAAGATTATTAATTTGTACATCCTTGAAATTTATTTCATCTTGTGTAACATTTATAACAAAGTATTACGGTAACGGAAATCTACAGTGATGATTTGAGTAAACTTTTGGTGGCCGGACTTTGATTTTTCGAATTATGGTTATCTTGGGATATCTAGCTTGTAAAAAGTTCTATTAATTTTTATAGTCAAAAAAAATTTTTTTGTGTAAAACTTTTCAAAGCATAAATACATTAGAATTGTTTTATCTTTTTTTCGCTTAGTATCTGTATTTTGAAAACATATTGTTAAAGTGTATCAACTGTTTTGCATAACTTTATTTTTTTTTTCTAAAAAAAATAATCTAAATTTTGAAATTTAGATTATTTAAAAAAAAATAAAAATAACTAAGTTGCTTAAAAAATCTGCCACTTAGTTATTTTTAAAATATTTTAAACGTTTTTTAAAACTCTTGCATTCTTTGCTTTTTTCAGCTTTTTTTATTTTCAGGCTTTTTTAGTCAAATTTTTAGTCAAATTTAGTCAGAGGTATACTGTATTTTTGCCATATCTTTCTACGCCATTTCAACAAAAATATGTCATCTGATTCCAATAAATAATATTTATTTTTCATTAAGTTTATTTAACCTTCTGATTTCCGATTTCCATTACAAAACTACTTTTTTTATTGCCTCCAGCATTTCCGTTTATTTTTTCTCATTATTTTCCCATCAACTAAATTTTTTTTTATTGAGAGATTCCATTTTTAACAACGCATTTCAATCATTCATATCATTCCTTTAACAAATTACGCCTTTTTATGAAGAATGAATGATAGTTAGTTTTTGCTTATACAAATGTTTCCTTAATAAATTAAATTATTTTTTTAAAAAAAAACGTGTTAAAGTTTTGGTTTCTCTTTTGTATTTAAGAGGCGACAGTCTGGAGCCAAATTTGATTAACATTTTTTTTTAAAAAAGAAAGAAAGGGGAATCAAAGAAAAAAAAAGTGATTGCAAAAAAAAAAGAAAATGATTTGGCGCCAGTCTAAATGATTCAAATAAGAGAAAGAAAAAAAAATGACGATATTATAAAAAAGATGAAAGAGAGCAAAAAATGGGGTAGGTACTAAAATTGAGGAAATTAAAACATTTTTTTTGCTACCTTTTTTTGTATATAAAAAAGGGTTGATTTTTGTGGAAAATTTAAATTTTTATTGTTGGAACAAGATATTGTCGTTTTTAATTTAATCTTGTTCCAAAAGAGGTCTTGTATTGCACAATAAATTGAATTGAATTGAATTTGATATTTCTTTTATTTAAGAAAAAAGTATACTGTTGTTTAAAGTTTGTAAGTTTTATTTTTACTGCTTTTTGCAATTTTTGTTGTTTTTTCAAAATAATGCTTCTTTAATTTAATTTATATTTTCATAAATCGAAATTTTCATAATTGATTGAAATTTTTCATTGATCCTAAAAATTGAATAAAAGAAAGTATAAATTTTTTTATACAGTAACATTTATTTTATTTTATTCTACATTAGCCTTTTTTAATTTTAAACAATAAATTAAAATTAAAAATGAAACTTTAGTGTTTTTATTTTTTTTAACTAATTGATAGATCCACCTTTAAAAATTACAGTAATCCAAAATTTGCTTCTGTCGATACCAAATATAATTTTTGTTGTTATTTCGCATTTTTACCAATATTATTTCTAAAAAATTCACTTTTATTTTTAAAATTTTTTAAAATGGCATGAACCTGACAATCTGACAAGACAAAAGAACAATAGAAAAAAACATTAATCATCAGGTTCGTGCTATTTTGGAAAAAAAGTTAAATTGAGAAATGTA
The DNA here is from genome assembly GCA_963922195.1 of Panagrolaimus sp. PS1159. NCBI lineage: Eukaryota > Metazoa > Nematoda > Chromadorea > Rhabditida > Panagrolaimidae > Panagrolaimus > Panagrolaimus sp. PS1159. The sequence continues at coordinate 1,757,753 of CAWUHW010000005.1, forward strand.
CCAAACTATCCGTTCCCTTTAATTAACAAAGCTTTAATACTTTAAAAAGAGTTCAAATAACGAAATTAAAACGTTTGACTTAAAAAAATACATTATTCAAAAAAAAATAAAATCCTTGTTTTGTTTAACATTTGATTTTTTCGATACAAAAAACACGAGAACATTTAAAAGCGAATTGAAGAATGGACTACGTGCATTCTTAAAGCTTAAAAAAATAGCTTAAAAATAAGATCTTTGACCTTTTTTTCTATTTTGGGGGTTATTTTTTTCCTATATTTTGCGTGAAAATTCTCAGCTTAAAAAACACAGTTCTCTTTCTTTTTTTTATTACTCCCAAATGTACAATACTTTCTCCCTTTCTTTTTTTTGAATCTTTTTTTGGCCACCTTATCTTTCTTTACTTTTTTATTTTTTCTTGCTTCAATCATTTTTTTCAATCAAAAAAAACTATGTTTAATTCTAATTTTTTGTTTTTTGTTTAAAAAAATGAAACCGACAAAATTTATTGCAAAATAAAAAAGCGACCACCCTAAAAAAATTTTTTTTTCGTGACTTTTAAGTACCATATTTATTGCTTTAAAAAAAGAAAAACTATCTCTTTTTTAAAGAGAAAAAAACAGTATTTGTCACAAACACTTTTTTTTCTTTTCTTTGTTTGTCGTTGTCCCCTTTGGGCTTATCATCAGTCATTTTCCTTCTTTCCTTTCTTCTGTAACTCTTTTTTGGCTTTTTTTTTTGTCAATTTTCTTGACCCTTTTTTTTCCTTGTTACTTTTTCGTTTTCTTCTCCGTGTTTTGAGCAACAACCCAAAAAAACTTTTTCATGATATTCCAACTTTGCTAGTTTTTTTTGTCTTCTTTTAAAACTTGGATTCTTTCCAACTTATGTCTCCTAAAAATTTTTTCTGTGTTTCTCCAACTTTTTCAATATTTGTATGTTCTAACAAGACACTTTCGTCCCCCACCCCCTTTTTTTAGGCTTCTTCAAAAAAATAAAAATCAGAAATCCCGCTGGGATTTTTCAAAGCCCATCATTTTTCTTCCAAAACAATTTTTTACTAACGTTTTTTTTTAAAAAAAAGTAAAAGTCTTTTGCTTTTCATGTTTTTTTTCTGCTTTTCTAAAATCAATGCAAACATTTTTTTTGAAAACGGCAAAAAAGAAAAGCATGGCTTTTGTCTTCTTTTTTTTCTAAATTTTCTTTTTAAATGAATGGCAAAAAGTTTTTATTATTTTTGTGCCACCAGATTTTTTTAAGTCTCTCCTTCTTTTTTTTGCCGCTTCTAAAATGACTTGTGTTTTTTCTATTTTGAATGGAAAGCATTTAAAAAATGTTAAATAAAAAAGTTTTTTTCATCCACTTTTTTGGTCATTAAAGCTAATTTAAGAAGTTTTTGGAAAGCTGAAGCTTGAAGCTAAATAATATTGATTCCAGCATAAAATCATATTCGGATTATAAAGAACACAAGCTTTTCTTATTTGAATCTCAGCTGTCAAAAATCCTAAAACGAATATTAGTATTTTTTGTCACTTTTCAGTCTTGTTTCAATTTTAAAGACCTCAGAATCTCAGACATTTTCAATTTCCAAACTCACATTCATTCATCGTTGAAGTTTCTGACTCACTGTGATTGGAAAAAAAATTTTTTTAAAAATTATTGGAATTTGTATTTCTTTTAAAAACACTTTTTGCAAAACTTTTCAAAAAAAAACTATTAATGAATATTTATTATTTTAAAATTAAACGAAAACATTACATTTTGTTTTTCAAATGAAAATTAACATTTATTATAATGTTGCCTTTTTTGGTTTTGGATACGATGCATATTTTTTGTTTTTAAATTACGATTTTACCGTGTACCACATTTTTTTTCCATCGGCAGCAGGGTTTTGCAAAATTCAATTCCATATAACGAAGTCGAAATATCAAAACTGCCGAAATAACTGTTCCAGTACAAAATACTGAAATTTCGAAATCGAATATTTTGCGGAACCCTGATTGCCAGCATGCAATTACTATTAATCAAACTCGGATTATCGAAAATAGAGATATCATATATCCGTTAAATCAGTTCTTTTTAATCCATTTTTTAAAAATTTTTTTAATTTTGAGATTAAAATACATCAAATTTGTGCAATGTTGTATTTTTTCAAGTTCTGAAAGCTATAATTAACTAGAAATTTATATCATAAAAAATATAAAAAATATTTGGATATTATTAAATCTCAAATATCCGCATATTTTTGTAGTCATTTTTAATCTCATAAAAATTTTTTAATCCTGAAAAAATCTTGTTTGTAATTAATAAAAAATAAATAATTGCAAAATATTATTGTTTCTTTATTTATAAATATTTTCTTTCGCCTTTTTTTAAAAAAAGAGCTTCTTTCAAATGTAAAAATGTCTAACACTTAAAAAAAAGAAGTCGCATTTTCTTTGAAGCAATTGTCACTGCTTTTCTCGCGCCAAAAAGTTGCTTCATCGTACTTTTTTTCTAGTTTCTTCCTTCTTCTAGTTTTTTTAGCTTCAAAAAAAAGTATCGACACAACTTTTTTTTGGAGGAGAAATGAAAAAAAAAACACAGACAAGCAAAACAATGACATTTTTTCCCTCTTCTGTTTTTTATTTCTGAACTTGGGCATTTAAAAAGAAAAAACTTTTAATTGAATGGCTTTTTTTAAACTATTTTTTATTTTAAAAAATGTTCGAATTTGGGCTGCTTTTACAATGATTCGTGGCAGGATATTTTAGTATTCTGTATTTTCGTGGTAGGATTTTTGTTAAAATCATTCGTTATAAGAATTTAAAAATAATAAAATAGCTCATTTGGAGTTAAAATCAAAACCCAATAATTGAGTTACTGTCAAAAATACATTTTTTGTTGATTAAATATTTTTTAGAGTTGTTTATAAGAATTTTTTGCTTCAAATTTTTTCTTTGATATTGTCAAAAACATAAGTCAAAAAACACTTTTAATTACCCACCACGGGTTTCATATCAGTCAGAGAGTTAGTTTTGATTCAATTTTATTCCCATTTGCTGCTGCTGCTGCTGTCTCAGCAGTCAACAGTAAAAAAAAGCAAAAAATTCAATGATGCTTTTTCACCTCCTTCTTTTCTTTCTTTTTTCAATGCCTTTGATTAATCATGTTTACCTCTCTCTTTACAATTATGACATTCTGTTTCCATCACACTGTCATATTTTTACAACCCCATTTTTGTGTAAAAAAGCTTTTTCGTTTGTGTTTCGACATATTAAAATTTTTTAGGCTTCGTTCTTCTTTAATGTCATCAAAATCAGTTTTTGATTTTTAGGATGTTCTGTTTCATCACTGTTGTCAAACAGTATCGTAATGTACAAATTCAAGTTTTCGTTGTGAGACATAAATCCTTTTTGAAGACGATAAAACAAAATTTTTAGGCTAAATTCGACGTTTTTGAGACACTATTCAAAATTTTTACCCTAAAATTTTCGTTGTAAGACGACGAAAATTTTAGGGTAAAAAATTTCACTGAATTGCATCACTTTCATGTATGCAAATTTTAGGAACCCAAAACTTATATATAATTCTTTAAAACCAAAAAAACGTAATAATATAGTCATGTCTTAAAAAATAGGGAAAGTTTTAACTTTAAAAAAACAACAAAAACTTCCATTTTACCGGAAGTCAAAAAAAACTTTTTTCTATTGTCTTCTTTTTTTGCTTTATTTTCCATCTCAGACAAATAAAATCCTTTTTCCCAAAAAAAACATTAAGCTTGTATTGTTTGTTTGAACTTTTTTTTCTTACTTGTTAGAAAAAATTTTTTGTTAACATAAAACACTCTTTCTCTCTAATTTTGCCGTCTTCTTCTTTGACATCCAAAAAAAGAGAGATATAAAAAACCATTTTTTCAGATAAATTTTTTGAAAAAAGGCTGTCAGAAACATTCAAAAAAAGCTGCTGCAGTTTTTTTCAAAAATTACCACAAAAAAAAGATAAAAATGAAACGGATATAAAGGCTTTAGTTAGTTTTTTTTGCAGTTGAAATAAATACAGAGGGATATATAAAATCTTTTTTTTTGTCTGGCTTTACTTGCATTTTTTAACCCCCCAATTTCAATGCTTTTCAAAAAATCTGTCCAAAACTCTAAAAAATTTTTATCCCTTAAAAAATCAACAAAAAAAAACAAAAAAGCCTGCTGCAAGATTTCTTTTTTTTTATTTAAAAGTCGTAAAAATTTATGATGCGAAGGCGGAATTTTCAGGCAAGAAGAAATAGAAATGAAATTTTTTTTTACATGAAATTTTTTTTTCCGAGGATATGTGAAATCCTTTATGTAAATATTTTTTTATCTGACAAGACTGAAATTGCTATTATGCTTTATTTCTTACTTTTCTACATTAATCTGCCGCCATTTAAAACGATAATTAGATATTTGAAATCCCTATTATTGTTGAAAAATTTTTTTTGAAATCTATTGTTTTATTTTTCCCTGCATTAACTCAGGCTTTAAAATAGCCTTCACCAAAGACTTTCATCGATCCTTTTATAGCAAGGTTTTACCCAATTGTACATATCATTTTTTGAAAAAAGTGTTCGTTCTAATTAGTGAATTTTTGCTACAGTAACCCTTTTCGTGTCGAGAAAACCCCTCTAAAAACATATTTTCAAACTTTGATATCCACCTTCAATTCTGTTTTGTTTAAATAAAAAAAGTCATAAAAAAAAGATTTCAGTGAAAAAAACCGTTAAAAAAACTTTTAAAACTTTGAAAAAAAGAGGATAAAAAAGAAGGAGGAAAGAAAGAAAGATCAAATTACGCGTTAAAAAAAACTTTTTTCATTAAGCTTTTAACTTTTCACTCTTTTTTTACAGCTTTTGTTTGTTTCTCTCTCATTTCTTTTTTTGTTTTTCCCTCCATATTGTTATAACCAGTTTTTTTATTTAATGATATTTTTAACAATTTTTTTCTGTTTCTCTTTAAAATCAAAGGTTAATTGTTGTTTTTGAGAATTTTTGAAGTGATGGAAGGGATACTGTAGAATTGGCAGGAGTTTTAAGGTATGAAAATGTTTATTGAAAGGCAGCCGATAGTTAAAACCTTTTTTATTTTAACGCTTTTTTTTCGAATTGGAATGAACCTGAAAATCAGGCAAAAGAACAATATAAAAAGACTCTGATTGTCAGGTTCATGCTATTTCAGAAAAATAACGTAAAAATTAAAAATGTTGCAAGCCGTGAGCTCCCTTTAATTTTAGGATCGATTTTCAAATAGTTCGATCATTTCAAATTCGGCAAAAGCATTTGATATAAATCTCCATCTCTGCATATGTCTCAAATCCCAATCCCTTTAAATTTCAAATTTTTACTTTTTTCAACAAACAAAACACAACTTTTTGGAGGTTGTTGAAATAAAAATTCTTCCACTTTTTTTAACTCATTTTTTTCATGGATTCCAATGAATTTATATAGGATGAAGATGGAGGCAAAATAAAAAAAGCAAAATAATAAAAAAAGGAGAGAAAGTTATTCCCACATTTATTATTTTCAATTGCCTTTCATCCATTTTTTTGCCTTCCTTTTTTTGCGTAAAAGTTTTTTTGGCAATACTTTTTTTTGAAAGCTAAAAATGGAATGTTGCATATTTAAAATACATAGTTTAGAATTTTTAAGAATGTTGGTTTTTTGAAACAAAAGATTTGAAGAAAAACACGGATTTTAAAAAGTGAAAAAGAAAGACTTTTAACTTTTGTGTTTTTAGCTTTCATTCCAAAACAAAGATGTTGTGGAAAAAGTATTTTTTGAACTTTTTAAAAGAAGGAGACAAAATGGAAATGAAGCCAAAAATAAAAATCTTTTAGAGTTCTCCACATTTGGACATTTTTAAAATCATTCACTTTTATTCAAATTTTAACCTTATTTTTTCTAACCAAATTTAAATTGCTTAAAATTTCAAAGTCCTAATTTTTTAGAAAATTTGCAGGAAAAATTCCATTTATCTTGTCCCATAAAAAATTCATATAAAATTTTTTAACAAACACTTTGTATCTTAAAATAAATTTTTAGTTTGAAAACTTTTTAAAAACTTGAAAAAAACAAAGTTCAAAGACAAATTTTTAAAATTTTTATTACCAAAAAGAAAAAAAGCTTGAAAAGCCCTCCCTTCATAAATGCCATTAACATTCTTATATATTTTTTTTTCGGTCAATAACATGTCACTTTATTTTTTTTTGTTCCCTCTCTTTTTTTCCCCTTCGATTTCAACTTTCATTTTTTTTGACATTGATTCATTCAACTCATTTATTGTTACCCCTTTAAAATTGTCTTAAAAATTATATAAGCCATTTTTTCTCTCTCTCTCAAAATGTTTACCTTTTTTTTTAATTGCCACACATTATTCTAATTTTATTTGGGATTTGAATTTTTCACAGTTTTTTTTGTACCAATAAAACCGTCACATAAACTGAAAAAAAAAACGATTGATTTTTATCATGTTTAAAAAATCTTAAGCACTTTTTTTTCCTATGGATCCCCCCTCCCTTCCCCTCTCGGAGGGTGTCCCCTCCTACACCTTTTTTTTTCATTTTCGAATCAAACAGCTGCTTTTTTTTCTTTCGACAAAAGAAATAACGAAAGGGAAAAAAGATGACGTTCGTCATTATATCTCTGATCGGATAAAGCAAAAAAAAAAGTAAGTATCGAATTCTTCAAGTGAAAAAAAAAACGGCTCATGTCTGAGAATTTCTTGAAATAATAATTTTTTGAAGGATGTTTAATTTTAAAAAATATGAAAATGATAATTGCGTAATTTTATCATTGTTCAGTAAAAAAATTTCGTTTGTGAAAAAATATTAAATTGTAAATATTTTGGTTTTTAATTTCAGCTATTTTGGAATTAATGGTACGGATGATTTAAGAAATTTTTCATTTTAACGTATTTTTTTCGAAATGGCATGAACCTGAAAATCAGGCAAATGACCCTGGTCGTCAGGTTCATGTCATTTCGAAAAAAATACGTTAAAATGAAAAAAAGCAAAAGATAAAAATTAATTTTTTTAATATTATTAATTTAATCCATTTTTTTAGCTTTAAAATTAGCTGATTTTTAAACATCTTTTTCACAAAACTTAAGATTTTTATGAAAACAATGAATTTATTTAAGCTTTCGAAAAATAAATCATTGTTTGATTACTAAAACATGACAAAACACTTAACCTTCATTGAAATGAACATTTGTTTTTCTTTTCTTTTTTTTATTTAATTATATCTTTTTAGTTAAAAGTCTAATTTAAACACGGGTTTTTATATGAACGATTTATTCAACATTTTTGATTTCGATTTAATTTTTTTTGTATTTTAAACTTTTTTTAATTCTAATTTTTAAATTTAAATATTTGCAATTCATTTTTGTTATCGTAAAAAAATTCAAGATCAAATTACAGATGCTTCAAGCTATAACTTTTTTTATGCTTTAAATTTTGCCCAGTTTGACTCATTTTTCATTTATTAAAATTTTAATGCCATTTCCTACGAGAAAATATTCTTCCAGATTTTTTTCCGTTTTCAAAATCTGCGTTTAATTATTGAAAAAATTATTATTGATTTTTTTATATTTGTTTCAAAAAATAAAATAAAAATGTCATCATTTTTGTTGCTTTCATTCAATCACTTTTTTTTCTTTCAAATCCTCAATCAATTGATTTTTTTCAATTATTTTTTCAACATTTTTTAGCTTTTTTTCATGTCTGCCTCAAAAATTCAAGGACTTTATTTTTTTTCTTATAGGCAAAAAAATGATATTAGTGAACAAAAAATTTAATTTACATATTTTAACATTTTTTTTCTTCGTTATTAAAGACAAAACCAACAAAAACAAAACTCTGACTTCCTCATTTGATTCTCTTCTTCTTTTCTTTGTTTTAAAAAACTTTTTGCTCAAAATTTGTGTGAAACTTTTTTGTCTATGTTTTTTTGCGTCTAAATTTTTTAAGCAGAAACCGCCTTCTGCTTTCCAGAAGGCAGCAGCAAGCGAGCATTTTTGCAGTCGTCCCATTTCCTTTCATTTTTTGCGTCCGAAGGCACCCAAAAAAAGGGACAACACAAAAACAACAAAAAAAAATGTGTTTGAGAACGAACTCTCTCTCTCTCTTTTTTTCCCATGGGAAAAGAATGAATGAATAAAAAAAAGCGCGCAAAAAAAAAGCAACGCTTCGTTGATTTTTTTTTCGTGTTTCGCCGCCCGCTTCTTTTTCTTCTTTTGCCCGCCGCCATCGATGTTGAAGCGAATGCCGTTGAAGGAAGCTAAAGTCTCGGGAATGTATTTTTAGAAAAAAAATAAAAGCAAAAAAGTTTCATTTTTTCAAACAAATTTTGAACACAAAAAAATGCGACAAAAAAGCTTTGGTCAGTTTTTTTTTCAAGGCAAAAAAAAATAAAACACGTAAAAAACTTTAACATTTGCTTTCTTTGTTTTTCTTTAAAAATATATATATTTATATATAAACTTTTTCCGGCTGCTTCAAAAAAAAGAATTTTTTTCTGCTGCAGCAGCTTTTTTATTGATCTTCAAAAGTTTATTTTTTTTATTTTGTTTGCGTTTATTTTTTTGTTTCTGAAACAAAGTTTTTTTTTCTTGCTTTAATGTGTTTTTTTGTTTTTTCCCCCGTTACACCCTCCAGTTAACCTTCCAAAGACCAACCGGTAATAGGATTAACGTTAAAACTGTTAAAAATTTAAAATAAAAAATGGCATTGAAATTTTTTTTTGATTTTTGTGCTTTCTTTTTTCAACCCTTTTTTTTGTTTTTGAAAAGTGATTTTTACTATATTTTTTTTATATAACTGTTTTCGAATAACAGTTTTTTATTCAAAAAAATCTCACATCATTGTTAAATCAACAAAGACAAAATATATTTTTTGAAAAAAAAGTTAGTTTTTAAAATCTGGTTTTTGTGTGCCAAAACTTTTTTCTATATTTCCATTTTTGAACTATTTTCTCTGTTTTGAAATTTTCGATAAATTTGTTCAAGACTAAAAACCATAAAAATTCGTTTAAGACATATTTATTTTTTTCTGACCCAATAGCTTTTTTACGAATTATTTTTTTTATTATTGAACATTTTCCGACCTTTTTTAATTTCATCGCGAATATTCTATTTTTCTGTAACCCCTAAAAATTTCATAATGATTTTTTTCAGAATATTTGCTCAATGTATAATGTTACCAAAAAGTTGACAAAGCTGCCTTAAAAATTTTTATATGTATTAATAAATTTTCAATACATTTTTTCCATTAATTTTTTCTACCATCACCTTTCCCAATTTTTTAAAATATTAATTTATTTATTATTATTTTTGCTGATTGCTTAAAAATAATATATGGCACCTTGTTCAATTTTACCAACAATAATAATTATTACAATAAAAAGCAGCAAAAATATTAATTCAAAAAAGAAAAAGGTGGAAATTTTTATTATATTTTTTTCTTCCAAAATTAAGTTATTATTATTTTTTTTATTATGCCTTGGGATTGTGGCTTTTTATGTTTATTATCTGAAAAGCGAAGATATACAGAAATTTTATGGAGAAAGCAGCTGCTTATTACTGCAGATGAAAGAAAAGCTAAAAGAAGATTTCAATCATTAATGAAAGGTTTTGATACAGAAGATTTGGATGTTTTAAGAAAGGTACGATTTTAAAAATACGTGAGAAAAAAGGGCTATTTTAAAAAACGAAAATATCTAAAAAAGGATTTCCGTTCGAGACACCGAAATTGCTTGCAAGCAATTTCTGCTTGAAATTTAAAAAATAGAATTACTGCATTTTTTGCGATTCCTTTTGCCTTAATTTCTTGAAATTGTCTTAAAGCGAAAATGCAATTTTAGGCAAAAAACTAAAACTGTATTTTCGCTGCAAAACTGTTCACAGAATCGGGATAATCGAAATTTCGATAAACTCAATTTTAAGATTAACTAAAAATCGAAAATCACTTTTGCTTTTGTTTAAAAAAAATGAGTGTTCAAAAAGCGAACAAAATCTCTCAAACGGATTTCGAATTTTGTCGGAACTCTTTTTAAAACAAATAGTTGTAAGGTAGAACATACATTGCGATCAAATTTTTTTAAAATCCGTTTTTAAATAGATTTACTAAATCTTAAAAGAGCCTATTTTTACTTGAAAAATTTAAAAATAAGCGTTACAAAAAAGTTTCGATAATGATTGTTTTTATCATTTAAAACTTTAAACAACTCTTAAAACCGCAACCTAATAAATCTGATGAAATCTCACCTATAAGACTTTTTATAGGCGATAACATCAAACGGACAAGATATAATGCAATGTGCCCCAGGACCCCCGATGGATTTAATAGATGATGAAGAAATGGGATTACTACCGGGGGGTTGTACAACCGTTGCAACAACAATGCCAACAACAATTGGAATCAATCCATCTCGAATAACTCGAACTTCATCAGTCAGATATTCAAATTCCTCTCGACATAATTCACATTCAACATTTAATCGAACAAATAATAATTCAATAAATAATCATCGGCATCCTTCAAATGCGGCATATGTAACAATAATAAATAATCGAGATGAAAATTCGAATCCTGCAGGAATTTTGGATTTAAATGATAATACAGGCGGTGGAGGTGGTGGAGGTTATCGAGGAGAAATTGATCAAGTTTTTGATGATTGTGGTTTAATTCCACAAATTGATCGACCGATGTCAATGCCATATTTATGTTGTAAAATGTGGAGATGGAAAGAATTGCAGGTTGATGCGGCTTTGCATCGATTAGAACCACTTCCATGGTGCCGATTTGGACGGGTAACAGTTAATCAAGCGACAGTATCCTGTTGTAATCCCTATCATTATGCTCTTTATCTCTATAATCGTTAGTTTTTTCAATAATAAGTTGTTTTTTAATAATCAATATTGTTTTTTTTTTCAGCAGAAAATGCATCAAATTCTGAAGATCAAAGTTTAACGGGTATTATGGCAAATGGGGGTGGACCAATGCCGGAAAATTCTTGTAAGTTTTAACGAAAAAATGGAAACTAAAAAAAGAAAATAAATTTTTTAAAATATCTCGAAAAAAAAAACAAGCAGCAAAAAATGTATTATTCCCAAATGGGCATACATGTTTTTATGTTTTGGACAAGGACACATTATTTTTTTGCTTGACAACTTTTCAAAAAGTTTTGAAAAAATTGCAACAAAAACAAGCAATGAACTCTTTAACGCAAAAATAGATAAAAAAAAACATGAAAAAATTTGATATTTTTGAAAGTGACAAAATCGAAATTTCGATTTCGTCCCAAAATTTTAGCCAAAATTGTTGGTCTCAACTCCTGTTTCGAAATCGTTTATCTAAATGTTTTAATATTTTTACTGGATTATCAAAATTTTGAAATTTGGTCAGAAATTTCGATTTTGAAATCCTGATATAAAAAAAACGGCAAACGCAATATTGCATCATCCTGATTCAATAAAATCGAAAAATTTTTTTAGTAACAAATGATACTGGATTTGGTGATGAAATAACAGGGAACTCGCATCAACCAAGAGATTATTATTCGACTGGAATTGGAAGTGATGATTTACCACCTGCATCTTCGCCCCCGCCGATACCAAATAATATTCCCTTAATAAATCATATCTCTCCATCACCACCACCAATTCATTCACATGCAATTGCATGGGGAAAGCTAGCAAGATGGCAAAAGCGTGAAAGAATAGGAGAAGTTGTTTCATTGGTGGGAAAATTTGCTGCCCTTGGAAAGCTTGCTGGTACAGTCTATGATGGACAAGATATTAAACATGAATGGGATATTGAAAATAATGTTTCATTTGCGCTTATGAAACGGGTTGAATCAGAATTTTATGAAGATATATGGTTATATAATAGGTATGTGTTCTTTTTTAAATTTCTTTTTTGATATATGTATTAGGTTGTGATTTATACAAATTTTTGAAATTAAAGGTGGCAAACGGTTTCATACAATTTTCATTTTAACGTGTTTTTTTCGAAATGGCATGAACTTGACAATCATGCAAAAAAAGCCTGATCGTCATGTTCATGAAATTTCAAAAAAAAATTTTTAAATCAAAAATGTATCAAATAAGTCTCTTTAAACTATGATTTTCACAAAATTCCCATAAGACTTCATTCATACTTTTAAAACTAGCTTAAGAAAATCCTGAAGCATTACACTAAAAAAACAAATTTTTATTTTCATTTCTGTGTTCCTTCCTGTTTTAAAGTTTCCTTGAGGCCTTAAAAAACTAGCATTAAAAATTTATCCCCCTATATTTTTCTCTAAATTTAACAGCAGCAACGTTCCATTAAATGAATTCTTTTCTCTTTTTTCCCATAAAAAAACTGTGAAAACTTTTTTTAGGAAGCTTTTTTATGGCAAACAAAGCTATTAAACTTCTATTGTTAAAATGGGAATTTGATTTTTAGGGGGTTTAAAGCTGCTCCTTTTTTTATATGGTTATTTTTAGTTTTAAAAAAGACTAAAATAGAACGTAAAAAACAGAAGCAAAAAGGGGGATATTATTTTTTAATATAGAAAAATACAGTACCCCATTAAACATAGAATGATTACTGTATTTTTGCATATTTATTAAAGATTTTAATTTTTGTTGATTTTGAAAAAACCTAATATTCACTTTTTTTTAGTGGTGATAAACCTCTTTTTATATGTTTATCACAATCACATAAATCTGAGAATATTCGACGTTTATCCCCTGGTTATTGCATTCGAGTATATCGAATTCCAATGGATAATGAATCACCCCGTTATACAACACCTCGACAAAATAGTTTTGATCCAGCAAATTCAATGTCAATTTTAACTATTAGTGTTGGAAGAGGCTGGGGAATAAATTATCAACGTCTCTTTGTTACAGATATGCCATGCCGTTATGAAATTATATTTACATAATTATTATTGTTGTTTCTGGTGTTAATTTTTTTAATTCCTAATAATTTGTAAAAAAAAGTGTTTAAATATTTATTGGTTACAGAATTTCAAAATATTAAAATTCCATAACCAATAAATACTTTAACACAATCATATTCGGTGATAAAAGTTTATTGTTGATGGTATATTTTGTTTAAGTAAATAATAACTATATTTGTCTTTAAAAATATAGTAAACCCGATGAGTTTAAAACTTGTTTTTCATCCAAATCTTTTTTTATTTGTACTCTTTTGTTGTGATCTTTTTTCTTTCAAATTTATCAAAAAAAATTCTTTTGCATTCCATCGAGTGTTATTATTGTTTAACAAAAAACTTCAAAAATTAAGAAAAAAATAAAAGATTTAATTATTCTGCACTACCGTATAAAAACAAACACAGTAACCAAAAAACCAATAATAAATAAAGAAAAAAGCTTGCTGTTAAATATTTTATTTTCATATATAGACAAAAAAGGCATATATTTACATGCAAAGATCAACCAAAATTATCACAAAGCAAAGAAAGAAAAGCATCAAGAACCCAATAAAAACACACAATTATGTGTTCTTTAAAAATCTGACAAATGCATTATATGCAGTTTCAATTTCAAAAACCATTTGACGTGCCACATCATCAGAAATTTCTTCACTTGCTGTCATACCTTTAAGCTTATCATGCCTAAAAAAGAAAGCAAACTTTAAAAAATGAAAAGTCAGCAATAAAAAAAAGCATACCAAAATTTAATCTTAATTTTTGCATCAAAATCTGATGGAAGAGTACTAAGTCCATTAATTGAATCATTTAAATCATGTAAAGTTGGAAAAATTTCATCCACGGCACGAATATTAAGTTTAACCATATCCAAAAGTGTAATAAATAGTGAAACAATTTCAGCAATTAGAGCATTTCCTTGATCTTCTCGAACGGTTGTTGGTCGATCTTCTTTAATCCGGGCTTTTGCTGCAGGGCAATTAACATTATATTTTTGTATAAAACTATCCAAATCTAATCCAGGAAGAAGTTTTAGTGTAACCTGAAACATAGCGGATTTACAAAATTTCCTGACAAAAATGTACATATGCAAGATTTACAAAATCTCGTGAAATAAAAAAGCTTACTTTATATTGTGTTAGAAGCTTTGAACATTCAGCAGTATATTCCCGGGGTGAAATATAATCACGTGCAAAAACTTTTTCAAGATTTTCTAATGACATTATTACAGCATACAATTCTCCCATATTATCTAGCTTTTCACGTTCTGCACCAGAATCATATAATCGAACTTCTTGCAAGAATCGAGAATCACGATAATCATTCATTATTCTTGGAGATAGCTTAAATCTGTATCTATTAAGATGATAATAAAGATGGAAGATGAAGCAAAGAAAAAGAAAGATGAATCACAGCTAAAAATCAAAGTTGTCCAACAACAAAGAAAAAAGCAGCAGCTTTGAAGAAAAAATAGATAAGCAAAAAAAAACGAGTAACACAAAGCCAAAACAAAGAAAAAAAATGTTCGTGTTGAAAGATTATTTTTTTTTCACATGTTCAACATCGATGAAGAAAAAGTATTGACTTTCAGATTCGCTTCACTGTTTTTTTCTATTTCATTGAATTGAATCATACACCCTTTTTCTTTGTTCTTTTTTAACCACCGTTTTTTCTGCTTTGTTTATCTTTCGTTAAAATTGAGTTGTTTATGTTATAAAAAAACGTGAAAATTTTATATCAACTTTTTTCCAAAACCTTAACAAAATTTTTTTTCAGATGTTTTACACATCCTTGCTTTTTTCAACGCTTTTAATTTGTTGCAGTTTTACTGCTGCACAAAGTAACGATGTCTTTCATACAATTCAATGTCAAAGTAAAGCAATGTCTGCAAATCCGCTTCCACATGATATTGTTTTAAATGCTACATATGCTGTAAGTTACTATTGATTTTACTACATTCATTACATAATAATTTTTAGACTACTGTTCGATACACAAATTGGAATACAAATCAAACGGCATTAATTACAGAAAAGGTTTTCTCTGATATCTTTTTTGCAGAAAGTAAAGATCGAGATCAAACTCAAAATTATGTTGTTGGAAAAGATTCAACACTTATCTATAATAATACATCATGCATGAATACTTTAAATTCTGCATTTTCACCTGATCTTTATCCTGTTGATCCTTTAATTAAATCTACTGTTACAAAAGGTTCATATAAAATTGGGGAAATTATTGATAAAATTATGAAAACACAATTTTATTATCAATCTAATATTGATAGTGCTGTAATTGGTGGTGTAAGTTTCTTTGTATTACAGGTTTTTGTAAATCTTTATTTCAGGTTGATGCAGTTGTATGGGTTGGATGTAATTTTAATGTCTCAAATTCAACAACGGGCATTCAAATTGCTGTCTTCTTTGCTGGAAATCAACAAGGGCAACTTCCATATAATAAAAATTTTAAGAATCCTGTTGCTTTAAGTATTCATTTTTCAACTTTTGAAGGTAATTCTTTGCTACAGCTTTTATTAACACACATTTACACATCGCTTTTAGAATCCAATAACACTTATACCCTTAAAACTCATTCATCTGTTGATATAACTGGTTTGGAGCTTACTGTTGAAGCAGAAAAAGAAAAATATGTTTTACCACCTCGTGGACAATTTTGTGAAAATATGACTCCTATTACTTTACCTGGAACAATCCCAAATAGATTTGGTGCTTCTATTGACTTTGTAAATACTAAAACTAAACAAATTGATAATATTGAAGTATGTTTTTTAAATCTTTCTTTAAAATTTTAACACCTTTTTTAGATTATGTACGATAACGTTCTCAAAGTCACTCATTATGCATTAGATTTTGAAAATGATTTAGATATTCCATTTGTTTCTGGAATAAATATTCCAAAAGGACTCTCTCGTGCTTCAATTTATCGTGACTTTAATTACGGTATTCAATATATTACTTCAAAAGATGGAAGAATTTGTAAAGATATTAAGCCACTTGATGCAAGCTTTGGTGATTGTATTACTGTAAATGGAAAAGTTGAAATGGTTACACCAGAAAATATTTTATTAAATATTTCAAATGCACAATTTTATAAATATGGTAATATTATTCTTGAAGGTATTGAAGTTGAAAGTTTTGTTGCAAAGAGGATTCAACCTGATGGTGGACATTTTATTGTTGAAGTTAATTTTGTTCCAACTGATTGGACCGTTGAAGGTGTAAAAGGACGACAACTACATTCAATTGTTCATTATCATAAGGTATGTTTAAGAGATTACTTTAGTTTTAAATATTGATGAATATTGTTTTTTTAGGATCGTGATTCAAAGCTTCTTTATGAAACATATATTCATTTTGATTCATTCCAAAATTATACAGCACTTGGACCACTTTGGCTTAAAAATAATGTCTTTCCATGTACAACAGATTCTGTGGATGATAATTTCTTTTATGTTAATCTTCAAAATGTTTCTCTAAAAGATATTCAAAATTATGGAACTGAAAATGTTGAATGTGCATTAGCGGAATCTTTATCAGAAGCTGTAAATGTTTCAGTATTTCGAATTTCATATTTTATGTTTAAAGAAGCTGGAAACTCTGCAATTGCTTGCTTCCTTTTGGGTAAAAATGCAAATGTTGAACCAACAAAAACTGCATATTTAAAGAAGGAATTGACTGTCGCAGAATTTAAAGATGCTTTAAATAAAACAATTTTATCTTCTGGATTTGTTACGAAATTAATTACAGAAGATTTAAAACCAGCTGTATGTTTTTATACTGTAACATTAAAATTGTAATTTGTAATATTTTAGGCAATTAAAATTAATCGCTTGGGTGTTATTAATACGTCTGATGAACCAATTCCTGCTCCAACATTTGTTGGTTACTCTGGTGGTTCCATGTTTATTCTTGCAACTTTTACATTCATTTTTGGTGCTGCAATTGCAGTTGGAACATATATATTTTATACAAAGCGTCGAACAATCTCTGGAATGACCTATCAAGTTTTTGAATAAAAGCCTGAAAGAAAAAGATGTTACGGTATTTTTCTTTAATTTTTTGAGTGTTAAACAATCTTCATTTTTTTTTGTATTTTTCTCTTGTCTGTCTTTATATATATTTATTCCAAAATCTCTTTAGCCATTTTTCTTACTTTTTTTGTTATTATACGTGTTTACCCTTTTTTTCTTCTGAATTATATTACATTCGGATTCACGAGGTGATAATTTTTATTTGTTTTGTGAAATTTGAAAATTTGTACAGTAAAACTTTTTTCTTTCTTTAAAATTTTTTATGACAAAAAAATTGGCTTATTTAGAATACAAAAATCAAATTTTTTGCTGTTTTCATTTTTTCGGTTATTGAGTACAAGGAGAATTTTGTTTTTTGGTTCGAAATTGTTGTAAAAAGCTCAAATAACTCGGCACGCCTGAAGAATGAATTTCAAAACTTTGTTGTCACAAAAAAATTTATAAGCAATAAATATTATAAAAAGTACATAACAAAAAAAAGGTAGCAAATCTTGGCTGGCTGAAAGTAAAAAATTTCAAAATTGTACAAAATTCAATGAGGATTTCAGTTTTCACCAAAATAAAAATATAAAACCCTCTATTTCTGAACTGCCCTAAAGCTTTCACATTTTCCGTTATTCATGAGAAAGTGAACGCAATTTATAGAATTTTGACATATTAATACCAACAAAATAAATATATGGTACATTATATTCATGATCTTTAGTTTGAATAATTTCATCAATAATTATTTCAAGACAATTTTCATGGGCTTCAGAAATTGGTTGACGGTGTGTGCATTTTTCTAAAATTGTTTTTGATTTGTTTAAACAAAACCTTAATTTACCTTTAAAAAAGCAAAAATTTTTGTAACGTCAAATTCTTCAGGAAGATTATTCATTTTGATTTCTTTAATCCTTGAAAAATGCAGAACTTTTAAGAGTTCTTTAACTGTGTTTTCTGTGATACATGAAGAAATCGAATTATCATTACTACAATCCCGTCCTTCATTTTTCGAACGCTATTTCATTTCATTTCATTTCAGTTCATTTCAACAAACAATAGAAAAATTTTTTTTCAATGCAATTTTCGTGCTAAGAAACGTCAAATTGAAATGAACTGAAATGAAATGAAATGAAAAAGCGTTCTAAAAATGAAGGACGGGATTGTAAAATCGTAAGAAAATAGCAAAAAACATTACAGAACTATAAATTTACAAAGTAATTGCTTCATTTTTTTGGAGAACGTTTACGAGTTCTTCAAATGGAGCAATTGAGCCATCTTCGTTAATAACAGTAATATGATATAAATAAATTTCTTCAACATTTGAAGAAAGAAATAAAAATTCTGTAAAAGAAATAATTTGGCCGGAGAGATTCAATTCTGTAGCCTCAACTTTGTAAATATAAGGAATAATCGATGAAGCAGAATTTGGAGTTTCGTAAAAAGTAATCTTATCAGAATTTTTAAACACATTCGGACATAAAGAATCCCTATGCATGCTTTTACGTAACCATAAACGATGTTATACTATATGTTTAACATAAATTGCAAAAAGCTATAGCATTTTGTTTCTATTAAAAAAATTTATCACACGTAAAGGAAAAAAATGGAGCAGTAAAAATTTTGAGAAACGAAAAAAGTAATAATAGCAAGAATTTATTTTTAGTTGACTCTGTAAGTCCGGAGCATGAGAAAAGTTTAATTATTCCTTACTATTTTGTAGAAAAAAATCAATATTAATACTGACTTTGTCTTTCTTGGATTTATTACTTTATCTTTCAAGAAATGACCCAACAAAAAAATTAAGAAAAACCAATAATCGACAAATATATTTTTTCCCATAAACCACATTTACAGAGTGAAGGAAAAAGTAATAACCTCTAAAAATTTTTTATTCTTTATTTATTTGTACCATATATTTATTAAAGCTTGTAATTTTTTGTAAACTGAAAATCTACTACTTCTGATTAATGGCTTTTGCAAAATCACTCCATTTTAAAGGCTCCTATCTTCGACAAAATTGGTCATTACCGGATTCTTTAATCTATTATATTACGAGAAATCCATCAAATGCAAAAGCCTGGCAAAAATTGATTCAATGCTGCAAATATTTTTTTGCCAAAAGTGCCATCCTTGTTATTGATGAATTAAATTACTCTGATTATAATAAAAAATGGAAAGTTATTCTTTTCAGAGTTAAAAATGGTAAATATACCAGATTCAGTAAAAGCATTGATTTTAAAAGTGTTTTTTGCAAAATATGGTTAATTGAAGAATTTGGTATGTTGTCACGCTTTTCACAACCATCTAACTTTGTATCATCAATAATTCCATATTTTTACCTTTCTGAAGCAAAAGCGTCAAAAATATGTAACCAAGAAATCACTTATGAACAATTTGAATTTATTTCCTCCAAAGTTGAAGTCGTTTTTTTATACAATTGTGTAGTAAGAAATAAGAATGATGAAATCGTTCCATTGGAAAAACTTGTTAAAGCTCTTCCAAAAGTTAAGGAAATTAGATTGTATGTTAATTGTAAATAATTTGTTTAAATTTTTTTTTGAATAGTTTAGCGATGATAACCTTATTTCTTCATGCATCACTTCAAATACAGTCAAAGAACTTTTGAAAATTCGACATTTTTCAAAAATTAGTCAAATGCAATTGGACGGTATTCCTGAAAAATTTGATCTTGAAACATTTTATATGTATTTTAAGGTAACGCCTTTTTTTAAAAAAAATAGTTTAACACGTTTTTTTTTTTCAGAAAAACAAACATACAGAATTCCGTATTGGCTTTCGAGATGATGCAATTTCTGAAGCCTACAAAATTCGTATTGAAGAAATTGTTGACGAAATTATTGCAACTGAAAATCATGATTACATAATTCCTTATATCTATTTTGACGAACTTCCCAGTGAAAAATGTCGAAAAATTGATTCACTTATCCGCCAACAAAATAAACAATGAATATTATTTATTTATTTTATTTTGTTTTTGTTGACTTTTTTCATTGTTTATAAAAATTTTTTTTAATGAATGCATTTTTCGCCAAAAATTTTTATTAACGCATAAAAAATGTATCCCTTTTTTTAAAGATGAATTTCTTTTTCATGTATGATTATTGTTGAAAATGTCGACTCTTTAAAGGTATCCTACTAAAATTTTAAGTGGCGCAAAAATAATTATTGAAACATCAGAAATTATTGTTTGGCGCTTCTTTACTTTTGCACCCACCGTTTTTTTTCATTCGCAAAAGCAATCGCTCACTCAACCCACCCGCCCACCCTTTTGAATTTTCAAACAAAACTATGATCAACAACTAAAAATACAAAACTGTGGTGTATCAATCGTTTTTTTAAAGAATGAGAAAATTTAATTTTGCCAATTTTTGCAACAAAATTAAATTATTCGAATTGATTTTTTTGTTTTGTTTTCTTCAATTGTTTTTCGTTTCCCTTTCATAGGGAATGAGAAATTTCATCAGTGCCTTTTAAAAAATGTAAAAGTGATTTTGGAAAAATTCTCTCAAAAAGAATGAAAAAACATTTTTTTAAAAGTTTATTCAAAAGTAATAAAATTTTAACAAAATTCAGTTTGCACAATGTTATAAAAAATGATAATGAAAAAATATATAAATTAGATATCATCAACATCATACATTTCAATATCATGTGGATCATGAGATTCTTCATCATCACCAAATTCATGAAATTCGTCATCTTCTTCTTCAGCTTTCATTTCTACTCCATTTTCATTAGCGTCATTTTTAACTTAATTTTTATTGTTTTTAGTGTTATGCTTTTATTTTTGGCTTTTTCTTCCCTTCACAAAACTTGCAAAATTAAAAAAACTAAAACAGCAAATTTTGTGGTTTTTTCAAAAAATTTTCTGGAAAAAACGTTATTAAAGGAGGCGGACGTTTTGATACAATTTCGTAATCTTAGATTTTCGTGATTTTCAGGCAAACTGAGAGTCTCGAAACGAAAATGCATCTTTTTTGATAAAAACAATGTAAAAAAGGGTCATTTTCGTTTCAAGACTCCCAGTTTGCCTGAAAATCACGAAAATCTAAGATTTCGAAACTGTATCAAAACGTCCGCCCCCTTTAAGTAAAATAAAATTTTAAAAAATTTTTTTCTCATAAATATCATCCTAAAATTACAAAAAACCATAACACTGCACGCACAATATTTTTTACCTTTCTTTCGACGAGATTTAATTGCTTTAAGTTGTTGAACCTTTTGTTCAAGCTGTATACGGGATGAAATATCAGATGTTGGAGTTGAATGGCGTTGCCGTTCAGCAACTTCAAAACCCTTTTCAATCATTTCAGTTGTTGGAAATAAAATTGCTAAAAAGCCATCAACACTTTTTGTGCTATTGTTTACAGCTGTCAATGGCATAAATTCCCATGGTTCATCATAAAACCATCCTTGATACTATAAAAAAAATGAGTCAAAAAAAACTGCAAATTTCGATTTTGCAAATTCCAAAATACCAAAATCGAAATTTTGGTATTTTGAAATTGGTACATGAATTTCGGTTTCACAGATCTCTGATATTCCCCTTGATAAAAATTATCCACCTTTAGAAAAAAACTTACTCGATTTGTAAAACGAAAATATGTTGGTTTTCCAATAATAAGTGGGCCTTCAAGTTCTAATTTTCGAATTAAAATATGATTTTCAATTATCCAAATTGTATTCGTAATATTTTCAGTTGTTAGATCAGAAAATCGTAAAACACATGTACCTTTTGGAAATGCAAGCTGATATACAGCTTTCTTTGTTGAAGGTTCACAACGTCCAGGATTTTCAACTAAAAAAATGGAATTTTAACACTTTTTGGATTTTCATAAAAACTCATTTAACCTTGTCGACCATAATTTAATGATACCAAATTTGTATTGAATAAATGTTGGGATGCTTTAAATTCGGATAGCTCTGGCCCTCGGATTTCATCATCATTTTGTTGTCTTAAAAATTCAAATGGATTCTGAAAATTTTTGAAAGATAAATTATTGATTGATTTTTGAGAGATATTACTTGAATAACAAATTTAGAAGAAGAATTTGAAAGTTGATTTTTAATCAAATTTTTCGTTTTCGAGATATTATTTTTATCAGATGCAACAGAATTTTCATATGTTGAAATATGAAGGGAAAGGATGCTGCTGCTCTTGTTTGAATTTAAAAAGCTGTTATCTTTTTTCCAATAATTTTTGGTATCTTTTTGATGGGCAGGAATTGAATCAGTTATGGATGATTTATTCCATTTTTGTAATTTTTCATTTTTTTTACAATTATCAGATGCTATAGAATATGCTTTTGCTACTACAAGCCCTACATCAACAGGCACTTTTTCGACTTAATTTTAAAAACAAAGGTTTAAAATGCACCGTCAAAAAATTAAAAATTTTTTTGTTACTCATGTTTTCGGCCACGCTTAACAAGCTAGAAAATAATACTTTTAACACAAAATTCAGCAAAATGCCGGATTTATCTTGTCGAGAGTGCTGAAATCAACTTTTTTTTTTGCAAAAACTGATTCGGTCTGGAATCAGTTTTTGCAAATTTTGATCGCTTGTGAAAAATCAAGTTTTTAAAATGTTTATTCTTTGTAGGACTGCAGCAGCAGCAGCAATTTTTTTTACCAGAAAATTTATTGTTCGATGATTTTTTGTTTTGTGATTGAAAAGGAATTGTAATTGAATATTTGTTAATTTGATTTAAATTGACATCGGAGTTTTCATTGCTATTACGAAAAAAATTTGAACTATCATCATTTGCAACAGAAAGATGTTTATCAAAAATAATTGAATTATGATTATCAATTATAAAAGGTTGATCTTTCAAAAACAAATTATTGTTTTTTTTTGACATCTGAAATTAATATTTAAATTTTGAAATAAATGAACTCTTGCAAATCTTTTTATTAAAGAACGGATAACAAAAAAGTTTATTTAAAAAATTTCAAAATAATATTTTTGCCAAAACTTTTAAAAAAGTAAAGTATAAAAAAATAACAATGGAACATAAGCAGCGATCAAAAAAATACTAGAAAAAGAAGAAGAAAATCAGAACGAAATAAAAAACGGCCAAAAAACAGAAAAAATAAAGCAAAACGGGGGGCCCTTTTTTTAAGGGTTTATGAATGAAGACGATAAAATCAAAAAAGACAAGGTGTTGATTTTATCTGTCAAAGATTTAATCTTAACTCCACCCCTTTTTGTTTGTTCGCTTGTAGCGGAAAGGGTTTTTTCAATCAATAATGTTGCATCATTTTTATGAAATTTTATCACATCGTTTTTTTCACGCACTTCTGAAACAAAGTCCAAAAAGATAAGCAACGAACGAAATAACACCAAATTTTAATTATATAAAGGAGTACATAAATCATTAATGCAATGAATTTAAACCATTTTTGAGGAAAGAACTTTGAAAAATTAATGAAGAAAACTACCTCAAAAGTCAGAGTTTATCTTATGATTAACCTCCCTTCACTTCAAAAAATTGATTTTATGGTTTTTCTCATCCACCAATTTTGCAGTGAGCCACTGACAAACTGCCATTTATGCATTTTTCATTTGTCTCATCTCCACAACTCCCCTCGTTTCTGTTTATTTTAATTAAAAATAATTTTTAATAATCTATATTTTTGTAACTGAAAAATCAGCTTCTGTTTATTACTAACTCAAAAGAATGGCTGCATTGAAATTTCTCCATTTTCAAGGTCCATATTTTTGTCAAAATTGGCCGTTACGTGATTCATTAATTAATTATATTACAAAAAATCCAAAAGCTTGGCGAAAATTGATTTGCAAAAAAATATTTATATGAAAATATTTTTTTGCAAAAAATCCTATTTTTGTTATCGATAAATTATATTTAAATGGTGCTTATTACAAATCCAGTGCAGTTTTGGAAACTTCAAAATAGTTAAAATTTTGCTGTCAGTGTTGTTGCTACTCCGGAGTCAAATCTCTGTTTGCTGTTTTATGTTTTACTTTTGTATTTTATTTTTTTGGATTTCTTAGTTTTTTATAAAATTTTTATAAAAAATTTTTTAAGTCTTTTTGCGGTTCTCCTTGGGAATTGATTCTGGAAAAAAATTTGATTAAAGCAAATATTATTAATTGTACAATTTGAAAACTTATTTTGTTTTTTTCAAAAGAATCTTTATATAAGCATTCAAGATTTAGATACAAAATGAAAGATTTATAATTTATAAATTATAAACAATACAAATTTTGAAAAGACAGAAATCATAAACTTTTAACCTTTATTGAAAAAAACAATTTTTTTAATTTTTTTGTAGCTAAAATTCGATTCAAAATTTTATGCCTTCTTTTTTGAATCGTAAAACTTTTAGCATCTTTTTGTTCAAATATTACTGATACTCAATTACAGGCAGAAGCTTTTGATTTTGATTCATTTTTGGTTTTGATGAAGATTGTATTTTCTTTTTAAGTATTTCATAAAAAACTAAATAATCCTTTTTAGAAAAACATTTTCATTACATATAAGACGGTAAAATATAAAAGTTTTCAAAACTTGACCAAAAATCACAAAAAAGCTTTTTTTTTGTAAAAAAAAATTTTTTTCTGGAAACCTTTTTGAAATTTACGACTTAAGAGGTATTTACAGAAACGCTTCCAAACTGTAAGAGAAATTTACAGGTTGAAACATTTTCTGGGATAACCTTTTCGTTTGTAAAATTTTTTTACAATTTGGAACCTTTTCTTTGATAACCTTTCATATTGTAAGGAAAATTTACAAATGGAAAGGTTTTTAAATACAATCTTTTTATTTGAAAATGCATTTACAATTTTTCATCATCATTTTTTGCAAATGCCATGGCTGGAAATCGAACCTGAGACCCTCGGAGCAAAAAGCTAACGCGCTCACTACTGAGCTATTAAGGCAACACAGTTTGAGTGATAAAAATGCTAGATGACTCTTTGCTAAAAAAACAGAATGAATACTTTTTTATTTTTTATTTCAATGTTTTTTGGCCAAGAGTGATCTAGCATTTTTATCACCCAAACTGTGTTGCCTCAATAGCTCAGTAGTGAGCGCATTAGCTTTTTGCTTCGACGGTCTCAGGTTCGATTCCATTTACAAAAAATGATGATGAAAAATTGTAAATGGAAAAGGTTCCAAAATGTAAAAAAAATACTTATAAGAAGGTTTTCAATGAACTTTTCATAGAAAAGGTTCTAAAGTGTAAGGAAAATTTACAATTTAAAAAGTTTTAGCAGAAGAGGTTTTAAAACGTAAGGAAAGTTTACAATTTTGAAGGTTTTGATAGGAAACCTTCCAAAAGTTTGCAGAATAAAAGGTTCAAGCCAGTAAGGTCTTGAAATGTAAGGAAAAATTTACAATTTAAAAGGTTTTTCGGTTAAAATGGTCCATTTTTGAAAACTTTTATATTTTACCGTCTTATATACAATCTTCGATGCGATTTTAATTTACAAGAAATCCGAGATGGGTTATTGGAATTCAATGGAACGTAAATTATCTGATATACTTATAAAAATTTAAAAAAAATGAACTTTTTTCAGTGTCTAATAAATTATATAGCAAAATTACAATTGATATTACGTTTTTCTGTACGATTTTCCCATCAATTTTATTGCATCTTTTTATTTGTAATTTTAATTTATGCATTTTGTTAAAAAATTTAAGGAGGAAAATATAAACGCCACAGAATTAAATATTTTTAATAAAAGAATATTTAATATCAGACAAAAAAATCTTAAAATTCTGTATAAAAGCAGTCTAGCATCTTTTTTTGATGAACACCCACAAAATTGTCTCATCTTTTTAATTTGTTTTTTTTGTTAACAAAAAGTTGAATTTTTTTCCAGATTTTATTACAATTGTGTTGAAAAATTTTTTTCCCTTTTACAGAAAACAAATAATTATGATAGTAATAAAAGTAAGTTCATTTTTATGCCACAAATTAAATAATTTTTGTTGCATCAATCTGATCTTACAGTATATTCAATGGCAACATAAATATGAAGCTGAATTATTAGAAGGTCCATCAATGTCTGGTTTGGATGTACAGATTCATTGGATAACAGAAGCAGGTGAAATTGTAATAAACTATTCTACAGCTGTAATACATAAATTACTTCCATTACATTTTACATTGTCATAACTTGTGTTTTATAAAGTAAATGAATAAAAAATTTTTTATAATAATATCATTTTATTTTTTCATTTTTTTACATTTTTGTACATATATATATATATATTTATATAATAAAAACCTAACATTTAAATAAAATCGGGAATATATTTTTGGAATTTATAAAAAAAATTTCGTTTTTTAAGTGAAAATTACCACATTATTAATAGTAAAAAGGAACAAAAAAGTGATATAAGGCAAAGAGAGAATAATGGCCATTTTATAGAAAATATAAAAAAAGGAAAACTGATTATGTACGATTTGCTTTGAATTTTTCTATGAAGGAAAAAACCAATTTGATTATGTGTGTACGGTAGGAAAGAATTGTTGACATGCATAAGTCATTAATTGTGATAATATATATACTGCGAATGGAAGAAAATTATGAATGGCACTTTGATAAAATCTGAAAGAGAAAAAATTATTAATTAAAATCTTTTTTAAAGTAAAAAATTAGGTAAAAGCCAAAGGAAGTTATGAATTTTGGCATTCGATTCACAGAACGCCAAAACAAATCTTGTCGTTTTGTGACAAAAACTTTTTTTTCTCAAAATTTTCAATAACTGCCTTTAATTAAATTTTTTTGGTTACTTACTTCAATAAGATTATCAAGGCCATGAAGATATCCATCTTCATGATTTCCAACTTCCCATTCTCTTCGATGATTTAGTTGAATATTTTCTGGAACTTGTTTAGATTTTGCAAAATCAATCATCCAAGCACCAGATTTTTCTTCATCATAAATAATTAAAATTGAAGATCCAACAACTTCATGAGATTTAAAGAAATCACTATTTTCAATTGATGCCCGCATTTCTCGAAGTCGTTGTTCAAGTTCTTTTGAAGCTTTTTCAACTCGATCACCCAAAAATTCTTTTAAAGTTTGTAAAACATTTTCAGCAGTTTTAACTTTTTTGAATGATTTTTGTAGCTTTCCACCTGGGAGTTGTGCCGCTTCAATTCTGAATCCTAATGAAGCGGAAGAAGATTCACGTTCTCGAAATTGCATATATCGAAGTTTTGTAATTGCTTCATCAGCCTTTTCTTCTTCTGTTGGTTCATTTGGATCAATATCCACCATCTTTTTATATAAATCTTTTCGCTTTGATGAATTTGCAACTTCACTTTCAAGGAATGTACTAAAATATCGAAACCAATAAGCATTTAAATGTTTGTCTTGAAACGAACCGTGTTCCAATTTTAATATCCATAATTGCTCGAGTTGAAGTATTTGGAAAATCTGCAAGTAAATCTTGAATTTCAATAAATGATTCATTTTTATGTTCAATTTCTTTATAATATTTTGGGGTCATTCCTTTAAGGGATGGATCTTTCATAATTTTTTCATATGCTTTTGCTTCAATTACATTATCAGCAGGTTGC
The DNA here is from genome assembly GCA_963922195.1 of Panagrolaimus sp. PS1159. Classification (NCBI taxonomy): domain Eukaryota; kingdom Metazoa; phylum Nematoda; class Chromadorea; order Rhabditida; family Panagrolaimidae; genus Panagrolaimus; species Panagrolaimus sp. PS1159. Next base: position 1,785,313 of record CAWUHW010000005.1, read on the forward strand.
TTCTTCCAAAGGGTTTGATTTGTTGCAGGAACAATTGTACCCTCATGTCCAGAAAGTTGGACCCATTTTTTAAGGCGTTCTTTAAGCCAACAATCAAGTGGAAGGGCTGTAATTGCCATTGTATCAACGGATACCTGAAAAAAGATGGATTAAATATTACAGGTAGGTTTTTGGGTCTCAAGGGGAAAAATGGATTTTATGGTATTGGAATAGTTTCATCACTTTTCTACTTTTAACAACTACCTTAGTATTGTCTCTATATTATGACTAAGGTAGTACCCCTATTTAATTCTTTATGACCCCCAATTCCCCGTACCTTAAGTAAAGCATTTTTTAAAACATTTTCACAATTTTCATCATTTTCTAACATTCTCATTGCAAATACTCTATCCTTTAAAGCTTTAATAGATTCTTCAAGTCCACAACATGGTGTTGTTGAAGAGCATGGTTGAATTAATGTTTTTATATGCTCTGTAACAGTTAACATAAATTCATCATAATGATTTTCAGAAGTTGAAGAAGAAGAAGTTGTAGCAATATTAACAGCTGTTGAAGTTGAATTTGTTAAAATATTATTTGTTTTGCTACTTTCATATGGAAGTGGTGTTGCTCTATCAGAAGATGAAGGCTTAATTGCACATGCACAAAGTTGTCCACACCATGTTTTCAATTTTGGCAGTAAAAACTGCTTTGATGGTTTTGTTGAAGATTTTATAAAGTCCGCCAGGATTATACTTGTTTTATCAAAGATTGCAGGTTTTAATTGGTGATAATTTTTATTATTATTATTTGTTGGAAAGAGAAGGGTTTCTTGATCAATCGACGACAGGATTGTAGAGGTTTTTTAAATATTTTGGGAAGAATGTACTGTAAAAGAAATATAATTTTGATGGTGAAAAATTATTGCAAAAGATTAGCGAAAAAAAAAACACGGAAACAAAGAAATTATCAAATTTTGAGAGACAAAGAAAAATATTAATGTTCCTTTTTTAAGAATTTTGAGATTTTTTATGGAACTAAAAATAGGTTTCCCTTTGAGGAAAAAATAGCAAAAACAACAGCTTAAAGAAACGGTAAAAAAATTCTTTGTTGGCAGCAACAGCAGAAGGAAGAAAGAGGGATAGAGAGAAGTGATAACTTGAACATAAAAAAACATGTGATAAAATAGGCAAAAAAAACTTTGCTGACAATCAAAAAAAGAAGAAAAGCGGTAAATGAAAGAGAAAAAAAGATACAATAACAATGTGTTTTTTTTTCTTCTTCATTGCTCATAGGGGCCTTCCACTTTTGTACTCCTCCAAAAAAAGATGTACCGAAAAAAGGCAAGCCCTCTTTCAACATTTCTCTCTCTCCACCCTTCTGTCTCCCGAAACGAAAACAAAAGTAGTAGTAAGAACAATGTAAACTTGAAAAGATTAAAAAACAATGAAACATAAAAACTTCTTAATTTATTACCTTTGATTTTTTTAGTTTTTTTTTGCAAGGCCTAAATTTTCGTCGCTGTTCTAATAGATGGAAGCAGCAGATTGTTTTGGGAAAGAGGGAGTAAAAAAAAGAGTATTGACGTAAATGGAATATTAATATTGTTATTATCAAAAGAAAAAAATGAAGGAACAAGCAAGCCATGCGCAAAAAATGAAAGATAAGAATCGCTCAAATTAAAAGTTTTTTTGGACTTTTGCCTTTAAATTTTTTTTTTTGATGGGAAAGAAAAAGTGAAGAAAGTTGGAGAAAACGATTTTTCTAATTTTGGAAACAAAGTTTGAGAGAAAGTGATAGATTGAAAATAATTACAAAACTTCCTAAATTTAGATTTTGTGGAATGTGATTGTTATAACATTCCACCGGATATAAGAAGGAAGGGGGAAAGGGTACTGTAGCTATCAACAACTTATCACAAGTTGTTGATAGCTACAGTACCAAGTTACTAATGACATAAGAAATTATGGAACTCAAAAATACTATTCTAAAAAAAATAATGTTCTAAAGATTGAAAACTACTGATATATTTATACACAAAATTTAAAAAAAGTCATTAATAAACATCAGCAAAAAAAATTTGTACAACTAATAAATACTCCCACATTTGTAAATGAATGGAACTAAAACTGGGGGATTCAATTAAAAATAGCAAGTTTTTATATACAATAAAAAAGCACATTTTTACTTTTTTTACCCCCGCTTTGACGTCAATGAATTGAGCGAATTCAGAAAATGTAACGGAGTAAGGTATCCCATCCATATCTGATACATTTTCACAGACTTTCAAAATATATTTTCCTTTTTTTAAGGGAATGGAATGGATACAAAGATCTTAGGCAAACAATTAAACAAATAACAATAAACAATCAAAAAAAGGTATTTTTTTAAAAAATGTGTGAGAAATTTTTTCTTTTGAACAAGAATTACATTCATTCAAAAAAAGGGAAAAAGGCTTCAATGTCATAAAAGCAATTATAAAAAAAATGTTCCATTCATTCATTCATTCATGCTGATCAAAATCAGAAAGCAAAAAATTATGAATGTGAAAAGAGCAAATATATATTCATAAAAAAATGTCGTGACTGAACTAAACTTGAATATCGAGAGAAGATAGATGTGTTTTTTTGGTTAAAAATGTTTTTTTATGGAACAAAAACCATTTTAGTTTTTTTCTGTTTTGGATAGGGTTTGAAATGAAAGGATTAAAAGTCACGATGTGGGAGAAAGAGAATGGGATTAATAGGATTAAGAGAGAGGTGATCGTATTAAAAAAATTTTATTAAAAAAAACACGATTTAAAAAAAGTTGTTTAAACTATCGGAAAAATTGTAGCGAAAATAGTTTTAACCTCTCCAACATCCAACTCAGGGAAGTAAGGAAGTCATGTAAGCAAACAAACAAAGAAATCACCACAACCAAATTCAATGATGTCAATTTTAAAAAAATTTTAAGTTTAAATACACATTCCAAACAATAAAATAAAATGAACTGACGTGATATGTACTATAAAATACAATCACCGCCCTTTTTCTATGTTAGTCATTAATCTATATTTCAACCATTCTTTCATCAACAACCCCCCTTAAAAAAGAATGACCAAGATCAAAGAAGTAAAAAAATGATGGAGGTCGAATGATAATTTCTATTTTTAATGTTAAAAATGAAACAAGTAACCTCCCATTTTGCCTCATGCCTTGCTTGCTTTTTGCTGCTATAAAAAGCCATCACTTAAAAAAAAGTCACGAGCTTAAAAATCTTTGCTTTCGCCAAAAAACAATTAAAATTATTGACCATAATTTTTGGCCTTTTTTCTTTGAAATAAAAAAAGATAAGAGGAGTAAAAAGGCAGCAATCAGATATCAATTTATTTGGCGCCAATTTGGGGAAGAAGCAAAAAAAGAAAACAACAATTCTACTTTTTTTTCTGTCAAAGAACATTTTTCAAACAACGTCGAAAAGCGGCATTTAATTAAAAGTGTTAAAACTATAATAATAATAATAATATTCCTATGATTGTTTTATTGTTTCAATCATTAAAACAAATCTTAAAAGTCTTAAAAAAACTTTTTTTATTACCTTTTTCTTTTTTTTATGAGAACGAAAAATGAGTCTAAAGTATAAGGCTTCCTATGACTATGATCGAGAGAAGAAGGGTCAAATGTAGTCATAACACGTTTTTTTACTTCATTTAAACATAAAAAGTTGAAAAAGATTAAAAAATAAAACTTTTTTGGGAAACAAATGATTAAAGCGCTGTTTTTGCAGGGAAAATTGATTAGCGTCGATAAGAAAAAAGGTGACATAAACTGGGGTTTTTGTTTTTTTGGAGTGCAAAAAGCTTTTATCTTTTGCTGCTGCATGTTTTTGTGTTTTTATCTTTAAAATTAACAGAAATAAAAAAGTTTTTAACATAAACAAGAATATTCCGCAAGGGACCAAAAAAGCGCTATAAAAAACGTAAAAACCGAAAATTTTCGCCGTAAGAGTGAAAAACATATTGTGACTAAAATCAGCTCGTGGTAAAACTTTTTAGGCAACAAAAAGAAAAATATCAAAATTACAAATTTCTTCTTTTTTTTAAATGCCAAAAAGCGTGGAAAATTATTGCTGCAAAAGAAAGTTTATATAACAAAAAAAAGTGATGATGAAGTTCGAAAAAAAGCTATCTTCGCTGAATCAAGAAGAAAAAGGGAGGAAGAAGGAAATATTAGCACCGTACAAAGAAAAAAAAATAATGAGTAAGTTTGTTTTACGTCACAAAAAAGCAATATTATATACTAAATAAAAAAACAATAGAAAAAAAAGAAATTTTAGGGGAAAAATATACTATTTGGGAAATAGAAGATTCAGAATCCAGATAAAAATCATAATATTTAAGAAGCAAGTTTGGTTAAAAAGTTGTATGACGCAAGTAAAAATGAAATACGAAAAAATATTGCCAAAACCAATTAACAAATAAAATGAAAATGGGTTGGAAACTATACAATTATTGTTTTTATATCAAAAAATGTTACCAAAAATAAATTAAAATTAATCCATTCAAAACCATTTAAACAATAGATTTGTTTAAAACTTTTTAAAGCAAAAAAGTGCAATTTCTTTATTTCCATTTTTTCCATCTATGAAAAAAATTGCCCAATTAGCAAGAAAGACGCCATAAAAAAGAATCAAAAAGTTTCAACAAAATTGAAAAAAAACGTGAAAAAGGATGTGATTTTTTTAGAGGGATGCACGTGTCCGTTTTAAAAAATTTTTTATATATTTTTATTGCATCCGCTGCCCTTTTTTTCTCTGTTGATGTCCATTTTTGGAAGAAAAAAAAAGATATGAAAAAGAAGACAGCAAAGAAGATATCACGTTCTTTTACCTTTTTTTCCATTTTCATTTCTTTCTGCAGTTTTAATCAAAAAGAAAAAAGAGAGAGCAAAAGTTACAAGAAAATTAAATCTTTTAAAAAAAAGAGGGAAAGGAATCTTTAATTTTCTGCAAAAAGATTAAAATCACCAAATTTTAATACACTGAAAACAATCACAAAAAAACAGGTATTTAACTTTGATTGAAAGCTACTTTCAAAAAAAAATCAGTAAAATATTGTACCCTGATTTCATTTTTGGTAAAAATTTTTTTTTAAATTATTACTAAAAATAAATCACAGCTTAAAAAGACAAAAAAATATGAAATGAGGAAACTTAAAAAAAATCCATGAATGAAAAAAAATGAGGAAACAACTTTTTCACCAATGCCAACCAGCAAAAAACATGATGTAATAAATTTTGTGACAAAAACATGGAAACAATATAGTGATAGCAACTCTACGAGAGAAAAACTACAACGAAATATTTTTTTATTATGGTCATTTGCATAAAAAAAGTGACGAGTTTTGTTTTGTACAGAAAAAAAAACAAACAAATCTGTAAAAAAAAGGGGAAAAATATGTTTTTAATAAACATATAGGAAAAATAAAATTTTGATGGTAAAAAAACAAGGTAGAAAGCTATCCTTAAAAAAATAAAATTTAAGCTTTAAAAACGTCAAAAATAGAAAAATCATGAGAATCAAAATAGCTTAAAATAGAAATATATATGTTTACAAAAGTGCATCATTTGCTTCATTTTTCGATAAGCGTCCAAAAAATGTTCAATCACTCTAACAAACAAACAAACATTGGCTTTCCTTCAACTCACACCCTCTCTCACTCAATATTAGCTCGCTTGCTCATTTCCTCTTCTAATAAATTTTCAAGTTTTAACACTTTTTTTCCTAACTTTTTATACTCCTCATCTTCAATTTTATCTTTCCTTAAATATTAATTTTTTCACTACCCTTTTTTTTCTTGATTTGTCACAGTTTTTGATTTGCGAGGGTGGCAAACAAAAAAACTTTATTTTATTACCATTTGAAAAAAAAAATACTCCAAAAAAAGAACATGAATGAAAAAAAATGTGTCATCTCTCTTATATCTTTTTCTTCAAAAAAAATTTAATCAAGCAAGTAAGCATCAGCTTAAAAAGCAAACAATCTATCTCTTTTCAATATTTTTTGATTCTAAACTAAAAAGAAAAATAATATAATATGGAGGAAAAAATACAACTAATATACAAAAATATGAATCATCCAAGGAAAAAAGTGCACTTTCAATTTTTTTTTTATTTTAAAAAAGTGCGTTTTTTTGTCAATGTCTAAGAATTTTATTTTTTCGGTTTTTAAAAATATTTAAAAAATGCTTTGTTTTTAAAAACTAAAAAAAAACTATGACAAAAACCGTTGATTTTTTGGGGAAAACTAAAATGACATCAAAATTCCGGAAGAAAAACATTTTAAAGCTAAAGGTTAAAGAGCAAAATTTTGGTTTAACAAAAAATGTTTGTTTACAAAATAAATTTGAAATTGTTTTTAAAAATTTAAACGAAATTTTTTTCACAAAATCAAATTTGTTTATCATTAATTCACACATAGCCAAAAAGACATCAAAGATAATAAACCGACAAAGCAGAAAGTCTCAACTTTGATGTAATGAGGTTAAAGTTGAGAGAAAAAGTTGAAGAAGCAAAGATAACAAAAACAACAAAGGAAAAAAAATCATTTGATTGCACTCAAAAATAATCTATGATTATTCTGTGTAAATGTGTGAAATTAAGCTTTTAAAAATGTGACAATTAAAACGTGTGAAAATAAAAAAATTTCAATGAAAAAAAAAAAATGATTGACGCAAATCGTTAATTTCAAAAAAATATACAAAGGCAGAGAAAAAAGTAATAAAAAACCAAAGTTGAAAGTTTAGAAATTTTATACGTAAAATTTTTATTTCAGCAGCTGCAAAAAGATACAGTAATCAGAAAAGTGGAAATCTGGCAATATGATGTTACTATCAATGCTTTAATCGTGACAGGACAAAAAACAATATTAAAACAGAGATCACAATTTAATGATGTCCACAAAAGAATCACCTTGTTTTGCTTTTTGTTTATATTTTTGGATCAATGAAAAAATTTATCAATGACTGATTAAACTTTTTTTTGTCAATAATATGCTTCGTTTTTATACCATCCGGACAAAGCAGTAGCAAAAATTTTTCTTGATAAGCCTATGGTCTTTTGACGCCATTCGATCAAATTAAGGCTGCACTGTTTTTTAGAGCTTCATTGAAATAATTATTGACAGCTCAAAAGGCTATCTATTTTAAAAATAGAATTTTTAAAGCTTGTGATTATTTATTACTTTATTTTTAGCTTTTTTCGGAAATGATTACTTTTATCATTACTATCACGGAGGGTAAATACTATTCCAATACCATAAATTCCTTTTAAGACCTTAATTTCCCCACGGGACCAAAAAAACCAAAAACTTACTTGACATAATCGGCTTAAAGCACTCTTTTTTGTTTCTTTACCATTTTCATGTTCATTCTGTATTACAGAATCTGGTGCAGAAGTTGTTGACAATGCATATGGACGTGAATTATTTCCATTTCCAATTGTTGGAGAAATTGGTGGTGAAGAATTGCCATTTTGATGAACGGCAACATTTTCTGATACACTTGATTCAGCCCGAATTCGCTTCTCATTATTATTATGATGATGATAATGAAAATAATTTTTTAAATTTCCAATTGGATTATGCTTTGTAAAATGCTTCTTTTTTAAGGGTAAAGAAGCTGAACCTTCAATATATTCATGGGATGATGAAGGTTCAGTATGGCATCCAGGTAGAGAAGATTTTGAATCCATACGTTTTACAACTCTCGGAGAATTTTTTGGTGAAGATGAGAATGGAAAGCACCGAATTATCTGAAATATTGAGGTGGTATGGAATTAGATAAAGATAAATATGAAGGAGATAAAAGAGATATCTGGTAAAAAAAAAATTAGTTGAAAACAAAAAATGTTGATAGCTAAATTTATCTTAAAATTTTTTTAACACTTAACCAAAAAAGTCATGGAAATCTTTAGATCAGATTTCTTTAATTAACGAAGGTGCAAAAAAGATAGGTGCCTAATTTTCAAGTTCAATCATAAAAAAACGTATGTTTGAGGAAAAACCTTTAAAAATCTTAAACAAGCTAAAATCAATAAAGAATCCCAGAGATGACCGATGATGAGTAATTTTTTTTCTATCAACACAAAAAAATCATCGGTAAAAACTTTTTGCGGTTTCAACCAATAATCAAAAATGTGACTAATAAAAAAAATCAGGTATCTGACTCATTTTTTGATGACTTCTTAGAAAATGATATAAGTAAAACCCCAATGGTCAGTGAAATTAAAATTGAAATCGAAATTAATTTCAAAATTCAAAATTTTTAAACAGCAAAAAATTAATTTAAAAATAGAAAATATCAAACGTAACCCCATTTTTTAGCTATTCAGTTTTTTGACCTTTTACAAAAAAATATTTGTTTAACTGTTTTTCTCCCAAGCAAATAAAAAAATATATTAAACGTCTCTCAAATTTATTCGTTTTCGTTTTTTTTTCTTATTTTTTAAAACATCTCTTTTTTTTTGCCGCCGTCATGGTTTTTTTATAAACACAAACAAGCTGCTATTATTATTGATCCCCTCAAAAAAAAGACCGAAAAAAATGAAGGGCACTTACATGCATTAACATATCATGTGAATGTTCGGATAATGAATATTCTGGTGAAACATCGGAGGTTCGAATTGAGCTAATATCTGAATATAAACTAATTGTTGAGACTGGAGATTTAACTAACGACGATGGAGATGGTTCACGTTCTTCTGTAGTAACAATAATGCTTTCTTCTTCTATTTTTTGAGGGGATTTTTGAATTGGTAAATTTTCTGGGCGTTTTACAGATCCAGTTTTCCATGTATTTGCCATTACTCCTGCAACGAAAGATGGAGATGAATTTGAATGCTTTTCCATTTTTGCTTTTTCCGTGGATTTTAATAAGCTTGGGGATGAAGAAGGTAGAGAAGTTGGAGAACCGTGTCTAAAAAGTTTGTCGCGGTAAGAAAAAAATAGAAAGTTTTCGTGGTAGGAGACGAAATTCAAAATTTTCGTGGTAAGAAACAAAATTAAAAATTTTCGTGGCACGAGACAGAAAACTTTGTGGTAAACAAAAAAAAAATTCACATACTTTGTGATTGTTGCAGCTGCAGTTGCTGTTGAAGCAGAAGCAGAAGGAGGCTTGGGTGTTGTTGATATAGTTGTTGATTCAACTGAAGCAAGGGGAGCACGCGTATGACTAACTATCACTGGCTCATGTAAGGGTTTGTAAACTTCGTTTTCATTCCTATAATAAATAAATAATAAATAAATAATATTTTCTATCAATAAAAAAAAAGAAAGAAAGAAAGTGAAACATTTTTACGTTTAATCAAAGAAAAAAAAAAAATTCTTGTAATGATTTTACAAGAATTTTTTTTGGTAGCAGTCGCAGAAGAAATGAATGATTGATAGCAATGTTTCAAAATGAGAAATGTTTCAAAATTTTGTTATTATCGTTTTTTTCTTAGCACGAAAATTCCCCAATCAATAGATTTTCAGTTTGCTCTTACCACGAAAATTTTTCAAAAACATACCTTCGTTCATTAAGTTTATGGCAAGTTGAAAATGACCAACAATTTTTTGCATTTTCACTATCATTAAATTTATCAATTCTTGTTGGAACTACTCCAACAACCTTATTCTCTCCATCATTGCTGCTTGAATTTGTTTGAAGTCGGCTTTGTTGTCCTCCCATTTCAAGGAACGCTAATGTATGATTGTGCGCCTGCAAAAAAATATGATTATACAAATTTTATGAATGAAATATTATTTTCGTTTCAAAAAGTATCAAAAGTGTAAAAATCGTTTCAAAAGTATTTAAAGTACACGAAAGACAGAATAGAATTGGACAAAAAAAAGTGACATCAAAAAAGATAATCAGAAACTCCATAAATGAGTACTTAATTTTTTTTTTCATGAGAGAAAAAAAGGATTAATACAATGTTTTATGCTTTTAAAAAAGAAAGGAAGAAACATTGTTTATGGCATTAAAAAATATTAGATTTGATTCACCAAAAAAATTTTTTGGCGGAAAGAAAGGAGAGTGGAAAAGAAAAGAGGATAAGCTTTGAAAAAAAATGTGGAAGAAGATGTAAGCTGATCAAAGGCATTATATGATTATTATTATTATGACGAAGGTAAAAAAAAGTCACAAGAAAAAATATAACATTATTTTTTGTTGTAAAACATTATAAGCAAAAAAAATATCGTTGCTAGCTTAAAAAAACGTTTTTAAAGGGTTTTGAAAATGTTTTAAATTCGGTGAAAAAAGGGGAAATGAAAGATGTGAAAAAAATATATAACAAAAGAAAATTAATATTCAATTTTAAAAAAGCTTTTAGGAATCTTTTTGAAAACAGAAAAAAATGGTTTTACAAAATTTAGGAATTAATACAGTGTTTAAAAAATCGTGTCGAAAGCTACTGTAAAAAAAGAAACTATTTTTAAGCTGAAATTAAAAATCAAAAAAATTAAAATCTTATAAAAAATGAAAAATAATCAAAAAATCTTAAGAATTAAATATAAAAAAAAAACAGAAACATATGATGGATGGAATAAGCTTAAAAATAGGGTAATCACGTTGTAATCGTTGTAATTATTTGACGTAAATAATTTAAATATGTGTAAATGTTTCAAAAAAATTAAAGGAAGTGTAAAAATAGTTATTTAAATTGTGACGTAGAAAGTTTAAGCAAAAGTGAATTTAAAAAAATCATAAAAAAACTTTGACGTTTTTAGACTACGCATTTTTGAAATCAAACCCGGAATTTATAAAATAATCTTTTGGAAGCAATATTGGATAAAAAAATTTATTTGCCAATTCTCGTTCCCATAGATTTTTTAACTTTAATTGATTAAAGAAAAAATGAACACCTCATTCAAGTACTTTTTAGCAAAAAGGGCGTCTTTTTTATATAGTTTGATGTGTAAAAAGGTTAAATGAAAAGAAAGGTAAAAGCGTCAGTGTTCTTTTATGCTTTTTTCTCAGCGTTTTTTTTCTATCATTCCACATTCAAAATCAGAAAAAGCAATAACTTTTGTTTTTGATTCATACTTTTTTAAGTATTCTTTTTTGGTCATAAAAGTTTTATTCATTCATTCAAAAAAGAGAGGTAAATTAAAGAGAAATAAGGACAAAAGTCCTTAAAATAACTCACAATTCTATGACGATTTTGCACCATTTTAGACCAAAAATAAAAGCATGTTTGAATCAAATGATAAAAAATGTAAAAGGTTCATTGTTTTTTGATGAAAAAAATAAGTGCAAAGTTTAAATGTTGATTTATCAAAAATTAACTTAAAAAACAATGATTTCAAATATAATTGTGTCAAAAAAAAATTTTGGGTTCCTCGTTTTTGTGCCAATAAAAACTGATGATTTTTTTGTTTTAGCACGAGAAAATTTTTTGCTAAAATAACATAAAATTTTCAAAAATAAGCTTTTTTGATTACCGTTTTTCTTCAAAATTTTTTTTATTTAAACATTTTAGGCCAAATTTTGGGTTTATTTTTCTGCAGTAGGAAATCAAATAAATATCTTTTTTTTGTTGTATAAAAAACGGTTATCAATTTTTTTGTTTTAAAAGATGATTATTGAATAAAGAAAAGGGTTATGCTTTTTTTAATGATTAAAAACAATGACCTAAAACAATGTCTTTAATGACAGAAAGCAAAATATTAGCTTTGAATCAAAAAATTAAATTCCGAATATATATTAAAAGAAGATTATTTGAAAGATTTGCAAGAATAAAAAATAAGTCAAGAAAAGAAGTCCAAAAAAGAGCATTCCTTAAAAAGATTATTATGATTATTAGGGTTTTGAGAAGGTGGATTGACAAAGAACAAAAAAAAATGTTTTGATAAAAGAAAATGAATGCCAAGAAAAAGATTTAAAGCACAAAATCAAATCATTTTTTATGACAAATTTATGGGTTAAGCGATAATGATAAAAAAATGAGGGTCAAAGGGTTGAGAGAAAAAAAAGGAGTGAGGGTGGTGATTTTTTTGGGTTAAACATGGAAAAGAAAAAGTCAACTGATTAAAGCAAAAAGGATTCAAAGTATTGGAAATCGATGTTTCAAAAGTCTGTTTTATGAGAATTTAAAAAGATTTTACTAATCAAGGCTAACCTTTGAGACCGAAAAATCTGATGTATGCCAAAACATAAGATTGAATTTAAAAAAATTATCAAAAAAATTTTATTCACGAATTTCTAAAAAATTTTTAAACTCAAATTAAAAGCATGGTTAAACAACAAAAAAAGTACATAATTTTAATATTTGTTTTTTACCCAAAACAAATAAGCGAAAATTCATCAAATTGCTACCTTCTTTTTTTGATCTTAATTTAATTTTGGACCCCCGCAAAAAACATTTTTTTTGAAAACAAATAAATAAACAAAAAACACATGTATACATTTTTGTAACAAAAAGTTTTAATCATAAAATTAAACTTGACTCTTTCCTTCTATTTTTTTGTTTTTGTCCATAAAAAACTTTTTTTTTATTTCATTTTCTGCGTTGTTCGTTTTCTGTTTATTATTGATTGAAAAATTTATGGAAACAAAAATGGAGAAAGAAATTGAGAAAAAAAAGGAAGAAAGGCAATCAGTTTCTTTTTCTTCAAAGAGAAAAAAAAATGTGATTTAAAAAGGAGAAGAGAAACTTCATTTTTGAGCGAAGAAAGAAAAAACAATGCTGGTGATTTTCGTTTTTTTGGGGATTGTCTCATTTTTTGCCTGAGTCTTTTATTATCAAAAATGGAGAATACAAAGGGCAAAAAGAAAATATATGTAAAAAGGAAAGAAGGTGTTTCGATCTAAGATTCACAGGAAACGAAAAAAATGAATAAACTTAAAAGTACAATAAAAGTAAGAACTAAAAAATGGAGTTTTTTTGGCGCTAACGGGGAGAAATGGCGGGTTTAAAAAAACAATTAATGTCTGATGCATAAATTTAAAAAAACTAACTGGAACAAATTTATGAACCGCAAAAAGTGTAAAGTAGATAAAGATAAATAAGTTTAAAACAAAAAATTAACGAAAATATTGTTTCAAGTTTTTCTTGATACGAAAATAGTAATCGAAATTCTTTGTTTATTGTCTAAAAAAAATTAACTGTAATTTTTTTAAATTAAAAAATCTTACAGCGAAAAAGCAATTAAGCATTTTAAAGTCAGACAAAAACGTGGTAAAACTATCAAAAAATTTTGCCCAAAAACATTAGGGTCGTCAAAAAATTTGTCAAAAAACTTTTTCCAACGTCCAAAAAATGTGATCGAAACTTTTAATGATCGTCGAGATTTTTCAAACTCCGACCCTCCCTTTTTTAGAATTCCCAAAAAAACAATAAAATAAAGTTTATCTGATTTCTTTGAACAAAAACCACCAAAAAAATCTTCTTAAATTTTCGATCACGATTCGTAGTTTCCCGTTCCGTCTCATCAAAAATGTAAAATTATAATACATATAAAAATTTTCGTTCTTATATATTTTTTCTTCATCACTTTTCTTCCTTTCTTCAACAAAGCATTTTTTCATTCACAGTTTTGGTTTTCTCTTCTATTTTCCGTAAAGTTTTGATGATGGTCGGCTTTTTTATTTTCTTCAATTGCGTCAGAGACTTTGTAAAAATATTAAATATAAGAAAGAAAAATGACAAGACGATCAACTATAAAGAGGAAGAAAAAATAATAATACAACAATGACAAAAAATATAAAAATAAAAACAAAATGTTTTTGGGGACAAATGAAGTATAATGTATTTTGCTTGAAAAAATCAAAAGCAAAAAAATGTATTTTTTGTGTTAAACAACAAAAAAATTAATATTCATGATAATCGAATTTTTTTGCTTTATTCTGTCTCACGATAGCTTAAAGTGGTTCAAAAAATGAAAAATAAAATAAGATTAAAAAATATACACATCAAAAATTTATTCCTCTTGCAACGAAGATAGTAACTTCAAAATTAAAATTTTATCCAAAAATAGATTACTATCACTATATTATTTCGACAAAAAACATTTTCTGCAAAACAATGAGTTAAAACATACTTTTAAAGACAAATAATGAATAAAAAATGCTGAAACATGCAAAAAATCAGTCTAATACTTTTGTTTAAAGAAAATTTTTCCAAAAACTGCAAAAAAATAAAGGTAAGAATCTTTTTTAGGCTCTTTTGTCCTTCAATAATCATTACTGATAACTCTGGTCCCAAAAAACAAAAAATTTTGTTCTTTCTTTTCCTATTATTGTAAATTTTAAGATGGTTTAAGGTTAACCACTTTTGACCATTTTCTACCATCAGAAAAAAATTTTACACTTAAAACGTTTTAGAATCAAATCAAATTTGATTACACTTAAAACGTTTTAGAATTTTGATTTGATTGAAAATCAATCAAAAAACAGTTCAAAAGTTCAAAAATAATGGTAAGAATCTATTTTTTTGTTCTTTTTTAACTTTTCATATTTATACTTATTTTTTTCAGTTCAAATTCAATCCATCTTTCAGAAGTCCACCCACTACCTCCACCCGCCTACTTGTCTCCAACGATCGCATTAAAAAAAATGAAAAATTAAATTATTTTACAATAAAAAATAGAAATAAAAAAGAGACCAGTTTGATACAATTTTGTTTTGTGCATTCCAACAATCTTTTTTAGGGACACTCTATTTTTTGTGTCTCGCCCGGATTTCAAAAGAATCCCTAAATTTTGTTACTAAAATTTTTCAAACTTTTATCCTATTTTAAACAGAAAAAATTTTATATACGTTTTTTGTAAAATAAAAAAAAGTTTTAAATATGTTTTTTACAATGATGTTTGCTGCTGCTGCCGATGAAAGTTGTTTTCCTTTTTTCTTTCTTGATTCTTTTTTTCTCCGACACACGCCATTAACAAAAACAAAGAAGAAAAAACCATAGAAAGTTTGAAAAAAATTGCAATCTTTTTAAAATAATATCTCAAATGGTTTTTTTTATGTTGGCTGTAAAAAATGTAATCACTGAAAAACATAAGAAGAAGAACAGAAAAAAAAGCAGATACAATAGGAAAAAAATATGACTAAAACTTTGTTAACAAAAAATAATATTAATAATGAAGAAGATGCTGATTGTTTTTTAAAAAAAACGTTATTTTTAATCATCTTGGCAATTAAAAAAACAATTAATTCAATTTCAAACTGAATCATTACATTTTCTAACAATGTTTTTTTTCCTTTGTTGCAATTTTTATCTATCCGTTTCAGGCACCCTTTTGGACTCGCGCGCATAGTGCAGTGGTAGCGGGCGCATGCTTTTACGTCCGGTAACTTGAAAGTTCAAATCCCAGCCAAGGTTATGATGTTTATAGCATAGACCTGTTCGCAAATTTGTTGATCGAAAAATTGCAACACTGAGCCTTAACTTTTTGAATCTATTTTTGCAAAAAAACAACTTATTATTGTTTTCAGGGAATCCAGGAACAATAAAACTTTAAAAGAAAAAAAGGAGACAAATAACCATTAAAATTCAAGTCAAAAACTATTATTTTGAAATGTTTACAAAATAGGAAATGTTTTTGACTTGAAAGTTTCCGCACCTTTTTTTAGATTTGATCTAAAATTTGTTTTAATGTTTTTTATGGTTCTGTTTACTTTAAAAAACGATTCATTTTATAAAAAAATTTCACCCATCATTAATTATAATTTCTTTAAAATCAAAGAAACAATAAATACCCAAAATCAAAAAAGAAGAAAGAAAGAAAACCGTTCCCACTAATTTTTACTAATAAAAAATATTGCTCTCAGATTTTTAGGCTACAAATAATGATGACTGATCAACTTCAGTAGGTTGAAATGAAGAATAAGAAGAAGAAGAAGACCGGTTGATTAATGAAAACCTTGAAAAAAAAGAGAGAAAGAGAAAAAAATGCTGTAATTTTTTTTTTCAATTCAAGATCTATCATAATAAAATTTTGACTTGAAAATTAAGAAAAAATATTCTTTTTTTTTACTGCATTTTTAATACAACTTTTTCAAACTTGAAAATTTCTATAAATATTTCAATAAAGAATAAAAAACCTCTACGAATTTGATGGTTTTAAATTAGACATGATTTAAAAAATTAATAAGACTAAAGTTTAAACAGAACAAAACTTTAAAACTTAAAAATATGGTTTTTATAATTTAATTAAACAACGAAAAAATGTTTTGTTATAATTTGTAATTTTTAGAAATGAATTTGACAGAACAAATTAAGATAATCAATTTAACTAAAAACCGAGAATTAAACCACAATTGAATTAAATAATTAAATGAATTAAAACAAAATACATATATTTTAAAATCTAAAACAAGATGTTTTTTTAAGGAGAGGATACAATTTTTTTTACTATATTTTGTGATCCCAAAATTGGAAAAAAACAACTTTTATATGTTGAAAGCTATTTTTTCAGCTTGATTCTTAATAAAAATGTATAAAAATGATAAAGTAAAAAAACTTTTTGCAAAAGTAATTTCAATGATGCTATTTTTATGGAACTCAAATGTAAAAAGAAAGGAAGTGCTTTTGACACACCAATTAAATTAATAAATTTTTTTTCGGAAGAAAGAAAAAACAAGGAAGTTTCAAAATAAGCTAAATTTAAAAAGCAAAAACACGCATTTTTTCTGAAAATAGAAAAAAAAGATAATTGAAGAAATATGAAAAATAAATTTTTTTCATATTTCTTCATTTTTTGATCACAATTTCTAAAAAGTGGATTTTTCTTTTTTTATTTATAGCTTTTGAAATTTAAAGATTTGTAAAAAAAATTGTCTCAAATTTTAATAATGAAACAATTTTGACTTAAAACTGAATGACAAACAGGATAATTTCGATAATAAATTTTAAATTTGTGTATCAAATTTTGTAGATTCAAACAAGGAGTTTTTTATGATAATGTTCAACAATTATTTACCATAGATGCATTAAATTTTTTACATAAAAATTATCAGAAGCAACAATCTTTTTTTTTCCAAAAAACATCGTTTTCGCTTTTTTTATCAAAAAAACGTTCCCCAAAAAACATTGATTGATTTATGGTTGCTCTTCCCTTTTTTTATGTCATTAAAAGGAAGAAAAGATAAATACAATAAAAGTAAGAAAAAATGATTCGATTGAATGAAATTTTAAGCTTTTAACAGTGCAAAAAAAGAATTCCCATAAAAAGGAATTATTTTGTTTACAAGTTTTTTAAAGCTTGTATTTTTCTGGACAAAGCACAAATGAATGAAATTTGTAGCATCTTTCTTAAACTTTTAGAAGAAAAAAAGCGATTAAATTTTGCAGAAAAAATCGTGAAAAAATTTGATAAAAAAAGTGTACAGAAAAAACTTACCTCAGAAAGCAAGGGTTTCACAAGTTCAACGAGAACCATTGGAGCTTTGAATGTATTATAGAATTTCAAGGATAATTTTTTGCAGTTATGAAAAACTCTGTAAAAATATATGTGTTGAAAGTGGTTTATCAAACGCAAAAAGAAAAAAGGTTAAAAAATCACGCTTTTTATTGTTATCTTTTTTAGGCTACCGTATAAAAAATAAGTATCAAAGATTCGGGGGAAAAATAGGCTACAATCAAATCAAAAATTGAATTTGCTTTTAAAATGGGATAAAATAATAACATTGATTTTAAAATATTTTTAAAAGGATTTTTAAAATCCAAAAAACGAAAAATAAAAAAAAATATTTTCGAAATCATAATCATTAAAAAAGTTTTAAAGTAAGAATATTGAAATAGACCAATGTTTTCTAATGTGTTCATGATCAAATATTTGAAACATTGTAATCTCTTTAAATAAATAATGAGGAAGAAAAAATTATGGGATAAGTTCCAGAACGTTGCAACGGAAC
Source organism: Panagrolaimus sp. PS1159 (assembly GCA_963922195.1). NCBI lineage: Eukaryota > Metazoa > Nematoda > Chromadorea > Rhabditida > Panagrolaimidae > Panagrolaimus > Panagrolaimus sp. PS1159. The sequence goes on from CAWUHW010000005.1 coordinate 1,803,170, forward strand.
ACATTTGTGTTTATCTCTTTTATCGCCAAGAAAAAGATAAAAGGAATTTAACGCTTTCTCTTTAATTTAAAAACAAAAAGGCTTTTAAATCTAAAAGATTACAATCTTTGAAAAAACAAAGTTGCATTTCAATAAATGTCAAATGGAAGTTCAGATTAATAGATTACAAGGAAGCCGACTGTTGATAATAACAAAAAAAGATTTTTACATTTCAAAAAACAATTTAAATCATTTTTATATTTTAGTTCAACAAAAAAAGCTACTGAAAGCAGAACTTTTGCTCACTAAAAAAACTTCTGCTTTAAAACTCCCAAAAAAAAACAATAAAACGAAACTGCAACAAGAAAAGAAAAAATGTTAAGCTTATCGTTTCTTGGTTTTTTCTTTTTTATCTTTCAATTGTTTTCATTCTTTCCTAAGATTTTTTTTTGCTGTCATGATTTTTTTCATGATAAGAGCGACTGCAGCAGCAGCAGCAACATCATCATTTTAATCCCCCTTTTTCATTTTATGGACGTTGACAGCCACTACAATAAATGAAAAAATATTCAATAGCTGATTTTTTTTCTTATTTTATTTACAAAAAAAGTAAAAAATCTCATATAAAAACAATAAGGAACAGACTAAAAAAACAATAGACGAAGTAAGAAAGAGTTTTGCAGAGGAAAAATTTGTTTAAAAAACTTTACGTTTAACATAAATAATTTGTAAACAAGGAAACGATTAATACATTTATTTTTAACAACTTTTCAATTATTGCCGTCGTCTCCGCAAATGATGTCCGGAAGAGGGTTTTTCGAAAAACAGGAATAATTTAACTATCAAAAAAGTAAAAAGCATGTGTTTTGTATTATTTTCATTTTTATTTTAAAATATATTAAACATTCAAAAAATATCCAACAAAAAAAGCCTTTAAAAAAACGATCAATGCGAACATTTAATAAAACTTTAATTGCAGTTGTAACATTTGTTGAAAAAAAAATGTTAGAGAAAAAGAAGAATCACCATTGAGCACAATGGTAATCTTATCCAAGATAAACTTATTCATTTGAATTTCAAAGCTTAAAAGACCAAGTAATGAAAAAATTAATTTGAGTAAAAAATACAATTCAAATATTCAATTGTTTATTATAGCAAGAAAAAAGCAAAAAAATAAAACTTTGTTACAATAAAATTTGTTAACATTGATTACAGTGCTTTAAATCACGTTTGAATCAGTTCCACTCTTTTTGTTCATTCAAAAAATGGCTTGGCATTGTGTTCTTTTTATAATTTTTCTTTTTGTTTAAAAAATTTTAAAAAAGAGAAAAAGTGAGCATTATCTTTGACGACTGAGCCAGGTCTTGCATTAATTTTTTATGATTTTATATATACATAAAATTAATCAGGGAAAAAAACTGAGTCGGATAGCAGCGAGCTTTTTTTAAAAAAGTATTTGAAAAACAAAACCAATAATCAAAGATCATGCTCACTTTTTCGATTTTAAAAAATTTTTTAAACAAAAAAAGACAAAAAGAAAAAGAACACAATGCCAAGCCATTTTTTGAATGAACATCTGATTCAAACGTGAAATAGTTAAAAAAGATGTCAAAGGGCACGTCATCCTTTATATAAAGGTAAAAACAATCTTCGATTATCGAGGAAATATGAAAGTTTTTTTTTGAAGTAAAGGGTGCTACCGTGGCAGTTAAGATGTTGCAATGATGAGGCATTGATTGACAAACAATTTTTTGCATTTTGGTTATTTTATCATCGGCAAGACCAAAATAAGCAATGAGAGGTGGCATATAGTTATGAGTTTTTGCTTCAATAATTTCATCAATAATTTTTTCAAGACAAATTTTGTATGGTTGAGAACTTGAAAGAAATGTAAGTTGAAATCTTGTATGCTTATTTTGCTAAAATTAAAAACCTTTTTCTGCAACAACTGATGAAACTAAGACATACCTTTAAATATCCAAAAAAAGTTTCAATGTCAAATGTTTCTGTAAGTCCATCAATTTCAATTTCATTAATCTTTCAAAAATGTGAAATTCCCGAAAGTTTTTTAACGGTATTGGATGTAATATTTGAAGAAGCAGGATTATTCATGCTAAAAATAAATGAGTAATTTCGAATTATTCTCTTTGAAAAAAGTAACCGCGGTGAGAAATTTTGAAAGCTTCCAAAAAAATGTTCAAAAAACTTACAATTTTATTTCTTTAATTTTTGAAAGAATTTCCACAAGCTTTTCAAATGGAACAATTGAGCCATTTTCATTTTTTACGGTAACAAAGTCCAATTTAATAATTTCAACATTTGAAGAAAGAAATAAAAATGCATCAAAAGAAATTGTTTGATGGAATAAGCGTAAAACTTTGACATCACAACGATAATTTTTTGGAATAATTGATGAAATTTTATTTTGAGTTGTAACAAATGGAAAATGAAAGATATCAGTGATCCAAAATTTACATGGAACTTTTGCAAAATCAAAAGATTTTTCAAATTCATTCATTGAAAGTTTGAGTTTCGAATCAAATGTTAAACAAAGCTTTTCAATGACGAAAATTTGGTTTTTTGCAAAAAAATATTTGCAGGACTGAATCAATTTTGTCCATGCTTTTGCACTTGTTTGAGTATTTGTAATATAGTCAATGACTAAATAGGATAATGACCAATTTTGACGACAAAATTGACCATCAAAATGGAGTCGTTTTGGAGGAAGTTTACGACTCATCATTAAATCTTGAGCTTTAGATTTACGATTTGTAGAGTTTGAAGTTGTATTTCGAGAACAAATTGTAGAAAATTTTATCCTAAAAATATGTGATTAAAAGACTAAAATATAAATGCGCGAAGCAAAAAGCAACACAAAAAGTAAAAAGGGAAACTGGAACTTAAAAAAATGACCAAAAATTGGTAAAATAAATTTTGTGCTTCTTTCAATGACATATTGCAATCAAACGGCAAAATGTTGTTGATTAAAACCAGTGTTCTGCGGTGCTGGCGCGACGCGCCGCGCCGCAGTCGCGCCGGCTACATTTAAACTTCTATTAGATTACAGATTTTCCTACAACTTTGGTAAAAGATATTCAGCTATAAAGGCTATCACGTGGAATTATTACTTTAAGTTTAAACTTAATTTCTAGTAGCCGGCGCGACTGCGGCGCGGCGCGTCGCGCCAGCACCGCAGAACACTGATTAAAACTCCACCTTCGTACTCTAACCGACTGACTGCGATCTCTCTGCCTTGCACCCTTTTGTAAATGGCAACACTACTCTGACTGACTGCAATCTCTTTGTTCTGTGTTTTCACAACATGGCTCTCTCAAAAAAGTCGAAAAAATGTTGCAGTAAACTGCCACTTTGGTGCCGATATTTCGAAAAAAATACATAAGAAACAAGGGAAAGAAATGAATCATCAAAAAAATGATTTACAAAATCAAATAAAAATTCAAGTAAAATAAATAATAGCCAACAAAAGCTGCCTAAGACAAGATTAATAATAATAATTACTTTTAAACAAAAAACTAAAGCAAAAAAACATCAGAAAAAATATCATCCATCTTTTTTTTTATATTTTGTCAGACATTTTTCTTTTTATAAATTTTTTTTGATTTTTTTATTCGTTTCTATAATTATTTTATTGTTTTTTCTCTTTGTAATTTTGTTGACAATAAACTTTTTGTTATGACTTAAATAAATGTGTTGAGAAAAAAATTGAATTTTGTAAGATTTGATTTTTGGGGTGGTTAAAATTATTCTGAATTCCAAGTATTGTAAAATATCAGAAAAGACGTAACTTTATTGCTACTTTTCTCGTGTTATATAAATCCAAATCTATTAAAACTAAGTACAGTTGAACCTCGATTTTACGCCTTTCAAGAGACCGGAAAAAAGGCGTAAATAGTTCGACTGTAGTTTTTGAGAGAGGTTTTTTCATTGTTGACATTAAAAGAAAATACAAACATTTAACATTTTACTTTAAATTTGTCATTAACGATTAATCTTAAAAGTTTTTCTGTGAAAAATTTTAAAACTAAAAACTTTGTTAAACAAATATTTAATTTTCTCATTCAACTAAAAAAATAAAAATGTAAATATTTCAATTTTTCGACAAGCTTTCATAAACTTCAATAAAAAGATACAGCTTTTTAAAACGTTTTAAAAACGTATTTTAAAATGCATGTTTTTTATTTTTTGTTATTATGTTTATTATTCTTTAATGAAGAAATTAATTCATTTTATTTACCTGCCGAATACCGTATAAAACGACAAAAAAGAATAAAACGAGCACAAGCATGTTTTAAATATCTTTTTAAAAAATTTTATTCAAAATAAACTTTTTTAGGATTATCTTGAACAATTTGGATATTTTGAGAAGGATATTCCACCATGCCCTACAAAGATATTAAGGTATTTTGCTTTTCTTTTTTAAAAACATTATTTAAAGTTTTTTATTAAAGTAATTCATATTGTGTTATTCCAAATCCGTACAATGGAAATGTAACGGAAGAAGAAGCATTAAAAAAGTTTCAAAAATTTACTGGATTAAAGGAAACAGGAATTATCGATGATGAAACGATTGAAAAAATGGAAGAACCTCGATGTGGAAATTCTGATGCTCAAAATCATATTAAAACAATTAGTAAATTTTAAATATGGATTTTTTATTGCCTTTTTGTATTGTTTTTTAGAGCCTCCATGGAAACGAACATATTTAACTTATGCATTTTTGAATTTCCCAAATAACAATGAAACCGAAGAAATGAGGAAAGTTTACTATCAGCTACAAATTTTGAAATTATCAAAATGTCACAAAAGATAAATTTTAAGTTAAAAAATCAGTTAGATTTAAATTGATAATTATTTATTTTAGTAAAACTATCGCTAAATTTTTATATTACATAAAAAAACAAGTTATATAAAAACATTTTTTCAGAAAAGCCTTGAATGCGCCATTTTTATTGTGGCAAATGGTTATTCCGATTAAATTTTATGAAACAAGAATAATTGAAAAAGCAGATATAAAAATTTTATTTGCAAAAGGGGACCATGGATGTAATGGACATGCTTTTGATGGTGTTCCTGGTGGGGTTTTTGCCCATGGATTTCCTGATGGCCGGCTACATTTTGATGGTGATGAAAATTGGAGAGTTTATGACACCAGTGAAACACTAGTTTTGGAACAAACTGATTTATTGTGGGTTGCTGTTCATGAAATTGGACATGTTTTGGGATTAAATCATTCACATATTGTGGATTCATTAATGGATCCGTTATATTCAAGTCCTGAAAAGCGAAGTATTACAGGATATTATTCTTTTCCAAAAATTACAAAAGATGATATTAAAACTATCCAAAATATTTACGGAAGAAAAGTAGCAAAAGCTGCAAAGAACGGATTAAAACCACCGAAAGAATGTATTGAATTTTGTTTTATATAAATTTTGTATATTTTGAGTAATGGTGTTGTAAGGAGCTGTCCAGATCTGACGTCGGTGTTTTTAGAGGGGAGGGGTATAAGTTAAATCTGACGAAATCTGACGGGCAGGGGGGGGGGGGGTTTTCAGAAATCTGACGTCGGCAAAAACTGGTATTAAAGGTGCAGAAAAATATTATAAAATTTTTTGCACCTTTTTTTCATTAGCTTTTTTGCGTAGCCGCTCACAACAAAATGTGAACAGAAAAAGAACAACGAATTTTTCCCGATTTTCAGTATTGAACATAATTAAAAAATAGTTAGAAATGCGATTCCCCTTTTAAAAAAGTCGTTTCAAATAATCAATAAATAGAGTTTAAACTAACCTCTGGCATTATCAATAAATGCAAAAAAAACATATGTTAAATGGTTTATTTTTTAAAACTTAGTATTTATTACATTTTTAAAGAATCTGACGATTTTTCTGACGGAAGGGGGTGGGAGGGGTTTTACCTGAATCTGACGCTATCCGATTTCGGGGGTGGAGGGGTGCAAAATTTCCAATTTTTTGCCGACGTCAGATCTGGACAGTCTCTAAATTCAATCGTCAAAGTTGGCGGATTATTTAAAATAATATAATAAATTGTATCATATGGAAGAATCACCCAAAAAAAAGTTTATGAAATTTCAGTTTTTTAAGTAATTATCAAAAACAAAAATCATTCAACAATTATAAAAATTTACTTTGATGTTTCATAAAAAATCTGTTTCAGCGGTGGGGTTTCAACAAAAATAATATTCAACGAAAATAAAAACAATACACAAAGAATTTATTTTTTTGCTTTCGGTTCTTTATTTAAAAAACTTTTATTACTTTCAAGGAAAAAATTAACGGAAGAATTCAAAGTTTTCAAAATTTAAAAAAAATTTTTCTATTGAATCGTCTTGCTAAGAAACGTAAAAGTGAAATAAATTGAAAGGTGTTCAAAGACTGAGGAACGGGATTGTAGTGGTACGTCAGAATTGTGTGAAACATTTTCATTTCATTGTTTTTAGCTGTGTCCCAAGCGTTTTTTTTTGTTCTTCTTCTTTTTGCTTTAGCTTTTTTTCTACATCTTTTACAAATTCATCTTCAGTATAAAAGCTTTCTGCTGCTCTTTGTCTCCAAATTGCAGAATATTCCAAATCTTCTTCGCTGAATGTTGGTTCAACATAATTTCCATTTTCATCCACAGAATCTTTATATCCTTCATACATAATTGAAGTTTCATTTTTGGAAGTATCCCACATATGATACTGTCCAATAGAAAACATTGCAATCGAATAAAAATCAGTACTTTCATTATCAACCTTTTCTCCAACTTTATATATTCTCCATTTTATATCTTTATTGAAGTAAATTGCCAATGCCTCTATAGCTTGTCCAGCTTCCCCTTCCTCCAAGGTTGATCCAAAAACGCGATACGAGACATGTTTTGGAGATTCAAAAGAAATATTAAATTTTGATCCATTGTAATTGGATGAAGGTAAAAGTTCTTGAAATTTAGAACTTGTATATACAAGTGTCCATGAATTAAAAGCTTTTTCTATAGTTTTTCTGAAAAATGAAATTTTTTATAGTGACTCAAACAAAATGTTTCAAAACTTACTGTACATCTGTCATTGATAAGGTTGAAGGATTGTTTAAAATAGTATAATAAAAATATCCATTTTCTTCTTTCCATGTAGAAGAATAGCCTTAAAAATAATTGATTTATTCAAGGGAAGACTCTAACAACAAAAAAGTTCTTCACTGTAGCCCCCCATTCAAAGAAAAAAAAACAAAAGTGGGCTTCGCGCAACCTGCCAAAAAAAGCCACTCTTTGACTGCTTTTTTTTCTAAAGAAGTGGCTTTTTTGTTGCAGCTTGCGTGCAACATAATTTCCTTTCGGATCCGCCATGTCTTACATTTTTTCAAATCATATTCACTAAATCTTGGTTCAACATAATTTCCATTTTCATCTATCGGATCTCTATATCCTTCATACATAATTGAAGTTTCATTTTTTGAAATTTCCCATCCAAGCCATTTTCCAACATTAAACATTGCAATCGAATAAAAATCAATACTTTTATTGTCAACCTTTTCTCCAACTTTATATATTTTCCAGTTAATAATATTGAAAAACATATTATTACCATATTTTACAGTATTTCCAGCTTCATCAGTTTTATTTAATAAAGGTAAATTAAATTTTGCAGAAATAAAACTTATATTAAATACTTTTTCGTTTTTGTGAATATCATAATCGTAATCAACAAATGAAAGCTCTTTAAATTTAGAGGTATGACTGGTAAATGCAATTACTTTATAGGCATCAAAAGCTTTTTTCATTGTTTCTCTGAAAAAAAAAATATTCAGTTTCTATTGCTGACAAAAACTTTTGATTTTAAGTTTTATAAACGAAACTTAAACTTTTTTAAGTTAAATTTCTACAGCTATAAATTTTATAAAACTTACCGTACTTCAGTCATCGTCAAAGTTGGCGGATTGTTTAAAATTACATAATAAATTGTATAATATTCTACCCAAGTTGAAGAATTACCTAAAAAAAGGTTTTTAAAATTTCAGTTTTTTAAGTAATTATCAAAAACAAAAATCATTCAAAAATAATTAAAATTTACTTTGCTTTTTCATGAAACTTTCGCCTGTTTCAGCGGCTGTTGTTTCAACAAAAATAATATTCAACGATAATAAAAACAATACACAAAGAATATATTTTGTTTTCATATTTTTCTTATTAGAAATAAAAACTTTTTTAGTACTTCAAAAAAAACCTCCTAAAAAATTTCAAATGTTCACACAAACAAGTTTGTAAAAATGTCTTTTTTTTAAGTATGTCGGTTCACACAAACTTTGTTCAAATGACAAATAACTTAAAAGCTAATACTTTTAAAACATTATTTTATTTCCTTTTTGTCAAAAAAATAAATAAAGCACTTTGGAAATGTTTGATTTAAACCAGAAAGTTTACAAAGAATTTTTCAACTGGTAAATATTCAAACAGTAAATTTTAAGAAAAAAAGGCGGAATTTCGTATTTTAAGGAAGCAGAATTCCGCACATCCCTGTTGTCCATCATATGCAATAAAATGACTTGGAACATCAGATTCAATAATTTGATTAACAAGTCCATCCAATTCATTCTTGTATTTTGGAGAAATATTTTTATCAAAAACAAACCAAATTTTTATGCTTTTGCATTTCTGAAAAATGCTTTAAAAAATTATTCCGAACTCGCAAAACAAATTTTTTTACTTACTTTAATAAAAGCAGAAATATCTTCTACAGCAAATGATTCAGGAACTTCATATAATACAAATTGTGTAAGGTTCTAAAGATTTTGAAGTTTCAAAATATTTTTCATTGTTGAAGAATTTATCTTAGAAAAACCTTTAGTGCCAAAGTTACTATAGTTAAATGCAATACAGCATTCTTCTTTAAATCATAAACAACCAAAAAAAACTTTTCAAAAAACATTTTATCAATGTTCAAACAATTATTAATCAACTTCATTTCCATTGATGCTGCAAATTATGAAAATATGTATCAGCCGTGACATTGACAGGAATATTTTTGCTCGTTGATATCTTAATTAGTGCCGCATTTTCAATTTTCATAACTTTGGCAGAATGAATAAAAAAATACCATAAATAAATCAAAAAATACGATATATTAAAAAACTTAAAATTAAAATTATTTAAGTGTAAAAAAATAATTACTGAGAAATAATTTTTGTCAACAACTTACAATATGAAAAACGGCAACTGGCGGGGTTGGTATATTAAATGCTTGAAAGAGTATATTTATCATTGAATCGAATTGTGCAAAAACAGCGTAAATTAAAATTGAAGGAAATAAATATGCTAATGCTTTTATGTTTTGAGATATCTAAAAATTACGATGAATACACGTTTTTACTGAAAGCGCGTATGTAATTTACCGTATAACGCTTTTTTAAAGTAATTCGATATGCAAAAAGTTTGTACATTTTTTTGTTCATTAAATACAGTATTCCGCAAACGCTAAGCATAAATATGTGTACAGAATAAACAAGATAGTTTGTAGAATTGTATAAGAATGTTTTGTCCGATAGGCTCTTAGCTAAAATATTTGTAATATTAAAGAAATCAGTGCAGCAAATGGAGGTCGAATTATAAATAAAATCTTAGAATTTTATTAACTAACCATTTTTACAACTTTTCAATTGCTCCACTAAAAAACAGAAAACCGAAAAAAAGCAAAATTTTGGAAAACACAAGTCGACAACCTAAAAAAACGCCATTTAACAAATGTGCTTTCCGTGCTGGCCCAATTTTTTTGTCTTTTGCAAAATCAATTTTTTCATCGAAAAAGTGATAATCTTTATCGTTTTTTTTCTCGATGTTGCGGTGTTGATTATTTTTTTAGTGTTTTTTTTATCAATAATCGTTCTCAGCATTTTGAAAAACATATATTAGCAGAATCAAATCATGAGATGCCGTTTAACATATATTTTTTGCAAAAAAATGATAAAGATTATCACTTTTTCGATAAAACAATTGCTTTTGCAAAACAGACAAAAAAGTTGGCCCCGCGCGGAAAGCATATTTGTTAAATGGCGTTTTTTTAGTTTGTCGACTCGTGAAAAGAGAGAGACAGTGTTTTCCAAATACCACCTTTTTCCGATTCGGATCTTGAATCGATTCTTTCACCTTTTCCGATTGTCGATTTCGATTCCTTGCGATTCCGATGCCCTTTTTTCTCAATTCCAACTCCCTTGAAAATAATTTTTTAAAGGAAAAAAGCAATTACCCAATTTTAGTTTTAAAACCGACTATCTTAACATAGACAAACCAAAAATATAAAAAATATAAAAAATGGTTGTAATTTTTTCAGTCATTTCCAAGGGAAAAGTTGTTAATTTTGGAATCGATTCTTTGTTTTTTTTAATTATTTCCCAATGCATTAACAAACAAATCTACTTAAACATAAAAAAAATAACGAAACAAGCGGTTACACGTTTTGAAGATAACCGTTTTTATCCTTCAAAAATATCAAATTTTATAGTCAGATTTATTTCTAGATCATTAAAAAATGATATGCAAATTTTTATCATAAGTATTAAAATAACTTACAATATGTATTATATCCAATGTACAACAGTGATGTGACACTTGATGTTATTGTTAGTTTCCAATAAAGCCCCATATCATCAGATTTTATATAATTTTCAAGTTTTACCGTTGCAACAATTCTTTCAATTACAACAAGCATTAATGAAGCTCTAATTTGTTGAGAAAAAAATGTCATCATTTGCCGAGTAATATCTATTGTGTAATGTGCTTGAGTATTATATAATAAATAGAAGCTTGCCATATAAATCGAACAAATACTTGAACAAAAGAAACTTGGAAAGCAGCATGTCATCAAATATAGTCTATTAAAATGTTAGATCTCTGTATTTCAATACCTTCTTTTTAAATAAATGTAATTTGGTGTGAAAGTGCAATAGCTTTTTACTTATGTAATTTTTGACAAAAACGAGTAAATATTGAATAAAAATTTTGTACCAAAGAATTACTGTGCTAATCATATTAAAATATATAAAATTTTTATATTGTATCTAGTATGAAATTGGTCACATTTTAAGAATTAATTTCAACGTTTTTTTTAAAATATATTAGAAAATTTGAAAAAAGCTAATGTCCTCGAAAACACACAAAATTCTTGTTTTCTCGTTTTTATTGAACATTTAAAATTATTATTAAAGTTTGGTTATGCAATGCATATATCTGAAATATCACTTACCGTATCGCTCTAGGAAGAATTCGAATTGTATGTGACCGTTTTGATGTCACAAATATCCCAGTGATAAGGGTTATCACCGCAAGTACAAGGCTAATAATATTACAGACAATAAAAAAGTTTGTCATACTTCCTTTGACGTTGAAGACAGCGTTTAAAAAAATACTTACTTTTCGTAAATTAAAAAGTCAATTTATTTAAAAAAAATTTTCTCATAGTATTATGAAACTACAGTTTTTCTCAAAAAAGTTGAAGTTTCATAATATTATCGTTTGGTTTTTGTCATTAACAAAAATAACGAAAAAGGAAAATTCTCTTTTTCTTGCTAATTAATTAATACGTTCTTTAACGCAGATGTCTGTGGATGTCATAAATTTTATTGCACCAATTAAATTATTTTAGATACTGAGTATTAAAAAATGAAATGCTGTTGACGTATGTTTTACCACACTTCAACAGTCTTCATTTTAAAAAAAACCGTAAAAACTTTAAAGATTCAATTTAAAAGTTCGATGTAAAAAACACATTTTTCTTTACTATAAAAATTTTATCCTGAATACAAAATGCTTAAAATTTATGATTTTTTTATTGCTTTAATTTTTATAAAACAAAAACAAAAAACAGAAAAGCTGTGAAAAATATCGTAAAATATTTGTATCAGCCAAAAATTTATGGTGGCAATACAAAATTTTTATTTTTTGCATTTGTTTTGTAAATAAAAATATCGTATGCTTCCATGCATCTGTTTACGAACTTTCATTTAACATTAACTACATTTTGACAAGTCCAAAGCTGCTTAAAAAACAAATTTTAAATTTAGGAAGCAGGACCATTTTTTAATAAATGAAATGAAACAATTGGTGTAAATATAATCGATAATAATTCTGCCACGCAGGACTTGATTCGAGTGATATTGTGTATTTCTTTATTGACACAACAAATACAAATCGCTTACGAACAATATTTGAGATGGAACAGCATATCTGACAATATATATGTATGACGTAAAAGAGTATTGACTGTACAACAAAAACTGTACGAATGAGATATTTATGGATATTTCAAGATTATACTAATTTAACATATTATTTAATCAATACTTAGGTTCTTGCGATGAGAATACCACGAGTCGCTACAACAAACCAAGAAAAAAATAATTGAACACTTCTATGATGAATTAAACTTACAAAAGGTTAACAGTTGATTTTAAGTGAAATCAGAAAAAAATCGTAAGCTATTTTTGTTTGATCTTTGGCTGTATATATTTTCTAAATTTTTATATTCGGCTAAATACATACAGAAAAAAGTTTGACATTTGGTTTATTTTTTATGTTTTTCTAGCATGATGCACCAGCATTAATGAAGTGTTTCAATGTAAAACATTGCTTCATCTGAATTAATAACATAACTGTAGATCAGAGAGACAACTGGAACATCATGAAATACAACAGAGTCGCCAGTTTTATTTATGCTAAAATTTATTTCGTAAAAAATATGCAATTCAATTATAGTAGAGATGTCCAAGTGAAAAAAGTTTAACTTTTTTACTAGATAGTACTTTTGGGTCTAAGGTGGGTCTCATAAGTTTAAGAACATTCTAATTTTTGCTAAACTTTTATTATTTTTCAATATTTTTTGAAAGTATATTTGTCCAAAAATTAATATTCATTATTTGGACAAACTTCTTCACAAAATGTTCACTTACTAAACTATTTTTTGGTTGTTTCCCTCATGGTCAGAAGTTTGGAAATAAAATGACATCCGCAAGGCAATCTTGTAATATAATGCTGTGAATTTCATTGTCACATTTACGTAGCGAATATGCAAAGGCCCGTCGATAGTTACCCCTTTTGAATTACCAAAATCATGTGTCGTTATCATTGATTGATAAGGAAAATTTAAAGGCAAAATGGGCTCTCTTTTGACTGCCTGTAATTTGAGAAATAAAACAACATTTTTTGGAATTTCTATTATATATGTGCGAGACATTATACCAATACTTTTCCATTTTTTTGCTGATACTGAACTGAAAAATTTACATAACTGATAAAAATAGTATTAAATCAAAGTACTTGAATTCAAAATATAATCTTTTCTTATCCAATCCAATAAACATTTTTACATTTTCGCTTTTTGTGGTTGTCCATAAAGATGTTATAATGTAATAATTATCTGCATCATTCAATAATATGATATCACAACTGCCCTTCTTATCTGCTAAAGCTGCAACGTTGACAGTATCTTGACCTTTTGTCGAAAATACTGTTTCAGAAAAAAAGCAGCCATCATATGAATCTGTAAAAAAATAGGGAAGATTTTATGCTTTGATTGCTCAAGTCTTAAAGAGAGTTGCCAAATCTTAAGAAATTTTTAACGGGGCACTCGCACCTTGAATCTTCAACAGCATCAGCGACTCATTAAAGCTGCTATTTTTGAAACTTTCTAAATTTTGTTTCCAAGGTATTTTCTATAGTAATAGCTTCATTCAAGTATATTTAAATCATAGCCGCCAAGATAAAGTCAATAAAAGATCGCGATAAAAATTTTTAACAAAGCTAACTTTTGTTAGAGTTTTTGTAAATGTGATATTTTGGTATAAACCTTTTCTTGCATGTCCCTGACAACCATTTTCTACACTATTAATTTCACTTGTGGCAATTGAAATTAATGTGGATCAGTTTGTGCTTACCGAAAACGTTTGCGCTGTGAAATATTTATTTCCAAAAACGATATTACCTGATAATCGAACTGCTACAATTTCATTATAAGGGTCATCCTTATCTTGAAACATTGCGATTTCGGAACTATTGATTTCACATTTGTAAGGATTACTGCTTTTAAAACTGAATTGCATTTAATTGGATATATTTGAATGTAAAATCTTACCAATTCTTTCCACCATTTAAATTATAGGTGAGACTTTGATTATTAAAAATTGAAAACAGGATATAATCTGTACGAAAACGATAAATAGAAAACGAAAGATTTTTTGATTTCTGAAAAAGGGACAAAGATTTAGCACTTTTTCGACATTGTGAAAAGGGAAAAAAGTATTTTTTATTATGATCAAAAAACAGACCAAATCATCCGAAATTTCTATAATGGGCAGAATTTGTAAGCCTAAATCAAAAATGCAGTAAGATAACTGTGCTGTAAGAATTACATGAACATCAGAAGACGGTACTAAAAGTAGTTACACGAAATTATTGCAACGGAAAATGTGGCATACAAAAAAAAGGCTTATAAAAAATTTCAAAATAGCTTGCTGTTGACGTTGAACTTGTAATTGCTTGTAATTGATTTGAATTCGATGAATTCAAGTAAACGAGAAATTCAGTTAGTTCAAAATTTGTGCTGTCTATTGTTAACACAGTTTCACCATTTGACAAGATTTTAAAAACGTCTAAGAAATGTGTTGCATTGAGTCTTTGATAAACGTAAAGATTTATATATCCAAAACCGGTAGGACATGGTTCAATCTAAAAATTTGGGGCAAAAAATGATCTAATTTAAGAACTTTTACACTTACAATTAAGACACAACTCATATTGCCACAATATCGCGCCTCGCCACCCATTATATATTGATTTTCATTAGGTGTACAAGAAACCATTGTATTACACTCACATTCTGGAATATCTCAAAGGTATTAAAATACTCAGGAACACTACGCCAAAATCTCGTTATTTCTTTTTGATATCATTTTTTTAAATTGTTTATTGTAATTCAATCCGTCAAAAGATGGAGCTTCTTATTTCTGGTAAAGGAAATTATGACATTAAGCCAAGGGGGACACTCTATTAGACGTTTTAGCACTTCAAAGAAATGAATATGATGGAGAGGGTAAAATGGTCATCCCCGTTATATCAAAAAAGCTAATAAATATTTTTTGGACAAACCTAAAAATGTAAATTCCACGGTAAATCCTGCAGAAATTATGCTACCATCACTTTTAAATTCAAAAAATAAATCATTTTCTAATCCATCATAATTTGGCTGAAGGATGTAATCTTGTGGTATCGAGCCATAATCAAGAACATCAATTTGAACAACATCATTTATATTACGGTAATATTGTAGAATATCAACATTTTTTTCAAGGCCCCAATTTGTGATTAACAAACCAACTGCAGTGTTGATTGGAATGCTGAGGTTGTAAGTGCACCAAACATAATTGTTTAATCCTTTATATGGATAATGAAGACTTGTCCATTTCAATGTGTTATTGTTGAATTTTATAATTGTACAATTTCCATCAGTATATTTAAACTGCTTTTTTACAATGCTTACAGATACACGGAAATCGGTGTAAGAAATATTTATAGGCAAATTGAACCAATTAATTTGGATGAAATTGTCATTGTTGTAAAAAGGATAATTTAATTTCAGACTTCTTTTGCTGCAAATATGGTCGTTTTAAATTACCCGTTTTGAAGCTCAGGGCAATAAAAATTTTTAAAGAGAGAGATAAAACTTACTTAATAATAATATCAGTGCTATTTGTTACTAAGATATTAGCATTTGGATGAAAATTCATAATAACAATTTTAAAACCATACTCCTCTGGAGAAGTAAAATTCCATCGGCACGAATTGGATAATTTAAAATTTTGATTTGGTTGCAAATAAAGTATTTGTGTTTCATCTTTAAAACCAAAAGGACTACTTAAAGATTCCAAAGGACAGTTATCTGTCCCATCATCAAATACCACGAAACCTTGCTGGGCAATAAAAGGATTTTTACCGCCACCAAAAATAGGGAAACTGAAATTTCCGCCAGGGAAAACTTTAAAATCGATGAACGAATATCCTTCTTTAAAAAAATCTGAATAACCAAATCCGGTATAGCCAATAATCATTCTATAGTTCTGTAAATTTTATTTATGAAAAGTTTATGAGTAACAGCAAGGCATGAAAAAATAATAAATTCTTCATATAACAGGTAAACAAACATAACATCTAAACAATAAAAAAAATTTTTCTTTTTAAGGGACAATAAGTAAAAAGATAATACATTCTTGTTCAGAACCTTTGACTGACTGTGAAAAAAATTTCAAACTTATGACATGTTTGGCCCCGTTCTATTTCTACAAAAAACACATTTTTTGCTACACATTAAAAGCAGAAAGACCTTAATTTTTTTTAAGATGTTATATTTGGTCAACCCAAAATACCCAGAGTAGTAAAAATAATGTAAAATTATACAAACCGTTTGATTTAGCAGCTTTAACGAAAAAAAAACTGGACACCGCATTACTTCATCTAGATTGATTAGAGCAGGATAATCCAAAGTTTTAAAAAAAGCGATTTCATTAAAGTCCAAAAATACTGTAGCATTTTTATTACAAATATAATTTCCATAAATTAATACAAATAATTGTAAAACTAAAAAATAAAAAGTCAACATTTTTTAAGAAAAAGAAAACTAATCATATGATTGCTATATATATTTGCACAAAGTCTGATACTTTTTAATCTGCTTAATTTTAGTGAAATAAACTGTGATAAAGATTTTAAGTTTAAGTTGCGTTAGGTGAGATTGTTACTTATTTATTTATGTTAGCCGCCGTTCTTGGCAAAATGTGTAACAACCGATTCTTTAGTTTTGTTGTTGAGTTTGTTTTATAAAAACGTCAGTCCATCAAGTTGAACTGGTCGTTGCAACTTGGAGCTGTGATATTTTGTGTTTTGGTTTAATTATTTTATTATTTAATAAAGGTTGTTGATTTACTCCTTTGTTTTGGTGTTTATCCATTTGGATTGGATTTATTTAGTGTTGTTTGGTCGTTTGGGGTGATAGCTGATCTGTTGGTGAGTTATTTTTCGGGTTTTTTTTATATTATTTTTGGGGATTGGGTTTAGTACTTTTATAGTTTAGGATTATTAAATATGAATATTAAAACCCCACCATTACTATCACGGGCGATAGGATCCAAGTTGGAGGGCCCGCGCCGTCGCCATGACGATTCCGATAAAAGGCATGCCAACCTTTTAGAAGAACAGCATGGTTACATTGGAGATAAAGGTATATGCAGCCGATTGAAAGCAGATATATATGATAAAGATAAACCTACAATACAACCAACAGGTGCAAAGATTATTAAAAGCGATTATGATAATGGTTATGCAGATAGTAAAGGTGGTATGCCAAAAGGTGTTGAACATACACAACAACTTTGTGCAGATATATATGGGGTTAATAAATTTGAAGATACAGATGGTCCAACAAATGTTGCACATACACAACAAAATGGGGGACATATGTTTAAAGATAATCAAGGTGCTGTTAAAGCTAATACTGAATGGGCTTTGATTGGCAATCTTTTTGGAGATGAGGATGAAGCAAGATTAGACCCATTTCAGCCAACAATTACTGATCCTACACATCAAGATCCATTGGATGATGATGAGGAAGAAGATGATAAAGAGCTTGATTGTAATCGGGAACCAATACCTGATGGAATACAAGTTGCTCGTAATATT
This sequence comes from Panagrolaimus sp. PS1159, assembly GCA_963922195.1. Taxonomy (NCBI): domain Eukaryota; kingdom Metazoa; phylum Nematoda; class Chromadorea; order Rhabditida; family Panagrolaimidae; genus Panagrolaimus; species Panagrolaimus sp. PS1159. Next base: position 1,820,882 of record CAWUHW010000005.1, read on the forward strand.
GTTACTCAAGCTGAAGAACTTCATCAAAATCTTAGTTCAGCTATTGAAGTTGCCAATAAGAAATTAAAGGTATTAAATAATGCTTGTTCTGCTGTTTCGGATGATTTAATTGAGGAGCTCCAAACAGTATTGATTGATCAGATCGATTATCTTTTTGATGGCATTAAAACGAGAGAAGAGGCACTTGAAGTTTTACGAGAGCGTGAAGAAGCAGCACAAGCAAAAGTTGCTGAACTCCAGGAGAATAGCCAAGCTGCAGCACATAAACCGGGATTAAGCAATAACATTAGTAAACAGCTTAAAAATTTGGGGTTTAATAATGTACAAGAGCTTATTAATAAATACATGAAATTTCAGGATCGAGTACAAGTGATTGAAAAAAATTTCAAAGAAACAGCACCACCATCTCGTGCAACTTCTCAATTATCAATTGGAAAAGCAGGATGTCAGAAATCGATGATGAATCAACCATCTCAAGGTCAGTTAACTTCTTTTTTACCAAATGGGGTTACTGTACCACAAAGCCGAGTTTCGCTGCCCATGCCAGAGAAGTTTACTGGTAAATCAAGGAAAGAACTGGAAAGATTCTTCAATCTATATGAAGCAAGTTCGCAAAGCAAAGGTTGGACTGATGAAGATAGAGCAATTTTTTTGGGCAGTTACCTTCCAAAATTATTAGTATATCATGATAATTTAAGAGAGCGGGGCGCAAGTTATACTGAAATGAAAAAGGAGCTGCTTGCTGCAATGGGATCTGATGGTGCTATTTCCACATTCTATTTACGTACTGAATTGGATAGGATAAAGAAGCCACCAAATAAGCTTTATAAATCAGTATTTGAAGAAGTTGAACTGCGCGTAACTGAAGCTTTTGGGAATGATGTAAATGCACGGGAGAATGAGTTAAAGAAAATTCTGCTACGTTTAACTGAAGAAGATTCAGATCAGGTTTTTAAAACCATTGTCCTTACAAATGTTGCAGCTAGCTATTATCAACTTAAGGAGCTGGTATTAGGTCTTGAATCATCCCAAGCAATTAAAAATAAAGGTGAAAGAGCCGAAGTTAAATCTTCGAACAGTTCCAAAAGGCCGTTCTTCTCAAATCGTTCAGATACTCATGCATCTGGTGGTGGATACCAACATCGATCAGCTAATCAAGCAAATGCTGGAGCAGAAGTAAAGCCACAACATCGAAATTTCCCACAACCAAATTCAAATTACCAACAAAATGGTTTTGGTAGTAATCGGTATCCATTTCCCAAACATTGTTACAACTGTAATAAAGAAGGTCATTTTGCACGGGAATGCACAGAAAAGAAGCCCTTAAATGCAAATGTCGTTGGTATTGAAGATATGAAGCTGAATGTTTCGGGTATTTTTGAAATTAATAATGGTGAAGAAGATACTGTTGGAGGTGAACCGATGTTTGGAAAGCAAGCACTGTTAGAGATATGGATTGATGGCGTAAAGACAAAAGTTCTCATGGATTCAGGTGCAAGCACTTCAGTCATTAAGGATACAGTAGTTGGTCATATTATGAGGGCACGTGATAAGGATGGGTGTTCGATTGTACAATTACCTCCAGAAAGTTACATTCATAAACGACTTATTGGGGCTGATGGTAATCCTTTATGTGTTGTAAATTGCATTCGGGTACCGATAGCTTGGGGAACATGTCCTACAAAATATGCAAAATTTTTTGTTGTTAAAGGTTTACAACAAAATGCTTTAATTGGCACTAATGTTTTCCAAGATGATGATAATTGGATTGAAGCATTGAGTTATTCTTTGAAAGGAAAGCCAAAAGAAGTTCAACAAGTTGGAGTTGTTCAAGAAAGTCAAGCCTTAGCTTTTATTAATCATGTTGGCCATCAAGTATATGTTGCAAAAACAATAGTTATACCACCTCACACAAAAGCATTTGTAAAAGTTAGAACTCCTAGAACGGGTAGTCCGTCATTCATTGAAGCTAAAAAGGTTGGAATGGAAAGTGGAGTTTGCAGAAGTCGAGGAGGTGCAGCATGGATGGAGTTCAATAATCAAGGGAATGAGCTGGAAGTTATTAAACAAGGTGAAGTTATTGGTGAAGCATGGCCTACAAAAGTTATAAGGGAATTACCTGCTGAAGATCATGAAAAGGTGGTTGTAATTCAGTTGGAAGATGAAGGGCGTTGTGCTAAAGTTAAGGAGCTGCTAGATTTAAGTGCTCCAGCTTTTTCAGCAGAAGGAAGAAAGAAATTGGAGGAGTTAGCTGAAAGGTACCATAAAGCTTTTGCAGCATCGGATGAAGAATTTGGAAAAACTACAGTAACTGAGCATGTTATTGATACAGGGGATGCAAGACCAATCAAGCAGCCGGCAAGACCAGTACCTGTTCCAATGAGACCTGAAGTTAAAAAGCTAGTCGAGAATCTATTGCATCAACGAGCAATTGAAAGAAGTTCTTCGCCGTGGAATAGTCCTGTTGTTTTGGTATTGAAAAAAGATGGTACAATAAGAATGTGTGTTGATTACCGTAAATTGAATGCAGTTACGAAGAAGGATGCTTATCCTTTACCAAATCAGGATGCCTTGCTCATGAGTTTGCGTGGTAAAAAGTATTTCACAGCATTAGATCTTGCATCGGGATATTACCAAATCCCTATGGCTGATAAAGATAAAGAAAAAACTGCTTTTTCTGCACTTGGTGAACTGTTTCAATTTGTCGTCTTACCATTTGGATTAAGTACTTCCCCTGCTTGTTTTAATCGTATGATGCAAGAAGTTTTTGGCGATTTGATGGGAAAATCAATTTTTGTATATCTTGATGATATTTTGCTTGCTACAGAAACTGAAGAAGAGCATTTAGCGTTATTTGAGGAGATTTTGAAAAGAGTAATAAAGTATGGTCTGATGTTTAAACCAAAAAAGTGCGAAATTGGAAAGATAGAACTTTGTTATCTTGGGCATGTTATTTCTGAACGTGGAGTTGAATTGGGAAAGGATAAGGTGGATAAAGTTAAAAATTTCCCTGTACCAAAAACAGTAACCCAAGTTCGACAATTTATTGGACTTGCCTCATATCATCGTAAATTTATTCAAGGTTTCTCCGTTATTGCATCACCATTAGTAGCATTAACGAGAAAGGATACACAATTTTGTTGGAGTGAAAGTGAACAAGCTGCATTTGATGCGTTAAAGGAAAAATTGATTAGTGCTCCTATTTTAGCTCAACCGGATTATGAAGCGGCTATTGGAGGATCAAAACCTTTTATCATTTGGACAGATGCATGTAAAACAGGAATTGGTGCTGTTTTGACCCAAGAAGGGATTGATGGACGACTACATCCTTTATTTTATGTCTCCAAAGCTTGTTCTGAAGCGGAAAGAAATTATAACATTACTCAACTCGAAGCCTTAGCAGTTGTAGTTGCAATGCGTAAACTTCGTACTTTTATTATGGGAGCTAAAGTTGTTATCAGAACTGATCATCAACCACTTTTGGGATTATTTAAAGGTGCAAATTTATCTCCACAATTGGTCCGTTGGGCGTTAGAATTGCAAGAATATCGAGATGTTAAGCTTGAATTTGTCAAAGGAAAAGCAAATACCGTTGCTGATGCATTAAGCAGGTGTCATAGTAGGTCAGATTTTGGTGAACATGTTGAAGTTATGGATTCAGTTGTCTGCACCGTTCAGGAACAACATGAAAATTGGTTTGAAATACTTAAAACTGAAGAAAGTTGGACGGAAATTTGTGAGAAGGTTGCAAAGGAAGGTCGAGCATTGCAGGGAAGAAACATCTTTGGATTTGCAAATGATAGCTTAGTTAAGATTGAAAAGTTAGGACTTGAACGGAAGGTGGTACCTATGGAAAAGCGTAAAGCGTTATGGGAAGAGGTACATTGTGGAAAGCTTGGTGGTCATTTTGGAGCTAAGAAATTAAAGCAAATTATAAGTGATCGATATTTTTGGCCAGGAATGGGAAAAGATATTGGAGAATGGACGCAAGGTTGTATGCAATGTTTTGCTCATCGGAGTCATAGACGTGATCGTCCACCACTTTGTTCAATTAAAACTGAATTTCCAATGCAAATTGTTGGAATGGACCTTGCTGAGATGCCAATGAGTGAAGAAGGTTACAGGTATATTCTCGTAATAATTGATCATTTTACAAAATTCGCTGCAGCTTGGCCATTGAAAACGAAAACAGCTGAAGAAGTTGCCTCGAGATTTCTTGAAAATTGGTGCTTACGAGAACAAAGATTTCCGTATCACATTATCTCTGATATGGGTTTGGAATTTGATAATAAGTTGATGGAGAGGGTTACAGAACTTACGGGAATTAAATCCGTCTTCTCGTGTGGCTACAATTCACAATTTAATGGTCTATCGGAAAGATTTATCCAAACATTAAAGAAGATCTTAGCAAAACGAATTAATACTGCCCCAGAATGGAGTTCAGTTATTCCATTTGCTCTGTTTGCATATAATACTGCCCCACATGAAGCGACGGGTGAAACTCCACATTTTCTATTACACGGATATGATGCTGTTATTCCTAGGGATATCGATCCAACTGCAAAACCAACAGTTTATCAAGCTGATATTGATGAATACAAACATCAAGTATTGGAAAATCTGCACGCATGTCAAGAGGTCGTAAAAGGAAAGTTGGAAAAGTATCGCTTAGCAATGGAAAAAGAGTATAATAGCAGAAAACGTACGTCAGAAACAGAGATTCGGGTTAGCGATTTGGTATATGTTGAACTACCAACTGAAAGATCCAAAAATGCGCTCAGTAAACTAGCGTCTCGATGGGAAGGTCCTGCTCGGGTTATTGAAGTGGGTAAAACTCATGTTAAAGTTAAAGTTTTACAAGGGGGTACTGTTAAAGAGATCCATTTATCTCAAGTTGTAAAATGGAAAGGCAAGGAAAGCGATGCGCAGGTTTTGAAGGGAACAACAACCCGTAAAACAAGGAATCGTCGTGATATTAATGTTGTAAATTTTAGCAAAGTGGTTGATTATGGGCAATTAATGATGGACGGGTATTGCTGCAATGATCCTGAATGCGAATTGTTAATTGGAGATCTTAATCCTGCATCGGCATTTGCAGATGTAAAGGCTAAATCTGTTATGGACTTGGCGGAGAAGACTTATATCGCTGGATCAACAAGATTCAAGGTTGAACTTAAAGAAAAGTGCCTTCGAGAAGGGGGTAATGACCTTGATGATGAGGTAATTACTGCCCCAAAGAATTTGATCCATGCAGCTTGGAAAGTTGCCGTATGCAAATGCCGACATCGTCGGAAGGCATTCATGGAAAATGTTGGGAAACCTTTGATGAATACAAATGTTCAAGATTTGGAAGGAATCAATAGCATCATGGCATTCGTCACAAATGCAAAGTTTATGCCTTCTGGAAAATCTGATACTGTAGTAGCGGGAGGTGAAAACGCATCAATCATTGCTCGAGCTATGGGGGCTCAACATTGGCCAATGTTGTTGCCGGATGACTACATTCAAAAATCAAAAGTAATCTTTGGTGGTGCTGTCAAAAGAGTGATCTACTGTCCAACTGGTGAACTGTTCTTTCGCTACGACTCGAAATTCGCTGAAGCCACAAAAATCTTCTTAGAAGCATTGGAAAATATTGCTCGTCACAATGATGTTGATATTTTGGTTCTTCCAATCCTTCGAAATTGCGCATTTCCAGATATAAATCAAGAACTCAATATCTGGTACAAGGAACTGAAAATTCCGCAAAATCGTGTTTTAATTGGAGGAAATCAAGAATTTGATGAAATGAAACTCATTCACTGGCTTAAAGCTACTCCACTTTCTCAAACAAATGTGAAATATGTTGATCATCAGGGCATCCTTACAAAAGATGGTGTTCAAATGCTTGGAGAATACTTGAAAAACCTTGGTTATTCCTTCAAAATTAATGTCAATTGTTTAATGGAAAGGAATCAAGATGAACGTGAAATATCTTCAAATGGGTCATCAAAGAATTCAATCATCACTGGTGCTTCAAAAGATCGTCTTCGTGAGTGGAATGAAAAACCAACTTTCAACTACAAATCTCGTGAAATACATCAAAATTCCTCTGAAGAAAGTCATGGAGAAAACCAAAATGGTCAAGAACAAGTTCGTGGGAATGATCGTAGAAAGCCTTATGCTCGTGGAATTGGTTCTGGTCGTGGAAGTTATTCTGGTCGTGGAAGTTATTCTGGTCATGGAAGTTATTCTGGTCGTGGAAGATTTGCTGCTCGTGGAACGTATCATGGTTATTCAAATTATGGTCGTGGAAAAGGAAAGCAACATGATTTTAAAAATTATCGGGGACGATAATCATAGGGGGCGGGGGCGAGTTGCGTTAGGTGAGATTGTTACTTATTTATTTATGTTAGCCGCCGTTCTTGGCAAAATGTGTAACAACCGATTCTTTAGTTTTGTTGTTGAGTTTGTTTTATAAAAACGTCAGTCCATCAAGTTGAACTGGTCGTTGCAACTTGGAGCTGTGATATTTTGTGTTTTGGTTTAATTATTTTATTATTTAATAAAGGTTGTTGATTTACTCCTTTGTTTTGGTGTTTATCCATTTGGATTGGATTTATTTAGTGTTGTTTGGTCGTTTGGGGTGATAGCTGATCTGTTGGTGAGTTATTTTTCGGGTTTTTTTTATATTATTTTTGGGGATTGGGTTTAGTACTTTTATAGTTTAGGATTATTAAATATGAATATTAAAACCCCACCATTACTATCACGGGCGATAGGATCCAAGTTTTAACACTTCTCAATAAATGAATAAAAATGTAGAAAAAGTCATTGATTTTGAATGGGGTTTGTTTCTTTGTTAGCTGATGGTATATGCCCCATCATAATGCAATTAATCATTCTGATGTTTTACCGCTGCATTATTGTTCGATATTTTAAACCTTTTTTTTCTCCATCTGTTGCTAGATTCCTTATGGGATTCCTTAGACATGAAAAATACAATAACAACGATTCATGGACATTGTGTTTTCAGTTTTATTACACAGACGGCAGCATTAGCTTTGGCATATGTAAATCGATATTTGTTTGAAGTTCCATCATCAGTATTATGAAAAACAATCTAGTCAATAAAAAAATAATAATGCAGTCAAACATGGTTTAATTTTTTCTTTCAAAAAATAAAAAAAGACTGTTGCATAAAAATGACAACAAAAACCTGCAGCATGCGTAGCAAAACAAATAAAATTACACGCATCAACTTAAAAAATTCATTTATTTGGGTAAATAAAAAAAAATAAACAAGTTCGCTTATGATGTTCAATCAAAACAATTAGAACCTTGTGGACAAGGACCATGAGCGCCTCTATGTCCATGAGCTCAACGGCATGCATCCCATTCAGGACGAGTTCAGCCTGCTACTTCATTACAAGCAGGTACAATTTTATCAGATGCAGTACAACCATGAATTGTTTGAATAAATACTGAAAGTTCAGAAAAAGTTATAATTCGGCACGGAGATTAATTAGTTAGGGAATTTTTTAGAACAGATTTCTTTGGGAAAAAATGTTTGGGACAAGACTCATTTGACGGTCAAAACCCAAAATTTTTGTGTTTGGGCATTTCGAATTTAGACACAATTTCAAAATTTTAAAATCCCAAAAATCATTTATTAAATATAAATCGGCTTACCTGCCATAAACACAAAGCAGAGAATGAAAGCTAATGCAGTCGAAGATTTCATGCTGATAATATTTTTAGCAGTTTCTTTGGTACGACATTACCCGATTTCTAAAACCTTTTTATAAAAAAGCAGTTGTAGCAAAACGTAGGTTAATGGATTAAAAAAGGGGAGCATTTGGAACGCCCATTGTTAAAAAAACAGAAATGCTTTAACAGATGACAAGATGTTCAATTATTTTCTTTAGCATTTGTTTGCCTGTTGGATTTTTCTTTAGTTTGATCAGTTCAATACTTGTCGTCAAAATAAAAATTCGTACAAGACTATAAGCAGTACTTTAAAAAACCGTGTAAAAAAGTTAAAATGTTCACACAAGAATGCTTGTAAAAATGTCTTTTTTTTATTTTAAGTACGTCGGTTCACACAAACTTTGTTCAAATGACAAATAAGTTAAAAGCTAATACTATTAAAACATTATTTTATTTACATTTTGTCAATTAAATAAAAGTTTGGAAATGTTTGATTTAAACCAGAAAGTTTATAAAGAATTTTTCAACAGGTAAATATTCAACCATTAAAATTTTAAGAAGAAGTCACAAATATTGGTCAACAGAATTTAACATAAAAAGTAAAAAACAAAAAAGTCGAACTTTTTTATTTTATAAATTAGAAATTATTAATTTTTTAAATTTGAATTAGTAATCGAATCCTTTTCCGTTCAATTCTCAATATAAACTAATACTAATGTATTGTTTTCTCATTTGCATTTAAAAAATTGTTTGATGCCAAAACTAAACCCGATCCTGCTAAGCACTTGTCGAAACTCGTTCAGACATTAAATCGAATTTATAAAAGTTTGCCGTAAAGTGTCTCTAATTGGAAAAAAAACAATGATGAAGAACGCAATTCTTTGTTTTGTTGTCAATCATTCACATCAGTTTTTGTTCCATTTATTTTACATCAGTAAACTCTCCTCAATGTTTTTTTTTTGAGAGACAATCCCCTTAGAGAACTCTTTGGGCATTTTTTTACATTTTCAAAGGTGTTAAAAAATCCTTTCGAGCAATAATTAGATTATTGCTCGCCATTTTAATTGATTTACTTTTGTCAAAAACACTTTTTGTGTTTTGTTTAAGTTTCAGAAAACTGCAAAAAAAATTTTTTTGCTGGCACTTTTATAGTATTCCCCCCCCCATTTTCAAATTTTTTTTACAAATTTTGAAAAAAAATTACACTTTTTCTTTAAAATTTGCATAAGTCGCATCAACATAAATGACTTTTCCCTTTCTAAAATTTTCACTTTTTTTTCCCCATTTTCCAAATTATGGATGAACTTCGAAATTTAACAAATCGTGATTTTTATGAAATTATTAATAAATCGGAAGATGAATTTATGGATTCTTTGAAAAATGTTTTTGAAAATGGGGGGGGAATACTATAAAAGATGTCAATTGCCATCTTTTGTAGTATTCCCCCCCCCATTTTTGCAAAAAATTATTTCTCAAAACACCCTGAAGCTTACATAACCGACATTTTTTTCTTACAAACACTACCGTGTACTTTTTCTGCTGTGTTTATTTACTGCAAGATGCGGGGGGAATACTATAAAAGAAGGCAGTTGCCATCTTTTATAGTATTCTCCCCGCATTATCATTAATAAGTTTTTTGCATTCACCAAGAAAAAATTTACATGAAATCAAGCAAAATCAACGAAATTGCTATAAAAGGAGAGAAAGCACACAAAACTGGCTTTTTTTCAATCTTCATCGGTTTGCTGAACGGTTGCTTCATTCATCGCTCTCTCCAACTTCAAAAATTTTTTAAAGTCTTTTTTCTCGGGATTTTTACAAGTTCGAAAAGAAATTCGGACTTGTAAAAATCCCGAGAAAAAAGACTTTGAAAAATTTTAAAAAAAAAGGGGGGGGGAAATCTATAAAAGTACCTTTTTGCTTTCTTATTTCAATCATTTTTCTCATTTTCTTCGGTCGTTGAACTCGTATTAAAAGAAAATTTTTGTCCGATTTATTGTCTCCAACATAAAGTTCCTGTTAACAATGCCTTCGCTTGAACAAACACCTGGAAACGTGAATACCATTTCTTTTAACAAATTCAATTACCGTCGACAAAATTGGCCGTTGCAAAATTCTTTTATTAATTATATTATAAAAAATCCTTCAAATCCAAAAACATGGGAAAAATTAATTCAGTGCTGCAAACATTTTTTTATTAAACATTCAATATTGGTTGTTGAACGCTTTTATTTTGACATAAAAGAGAAAGCTTATTTAAATACATTTAAAAACTCTATTGATGTTGCAAATTTGTCAGGCAAGCTTTGGATAACTGAAAAAATTGAGATCCTTCCCAAAACACCGTACAATCTTTTGTCATTAATTGTTCCTCAAATTTACAAAGTGGATATTAAATTCTTACGAATTTTTCATCAAATTATTTCATGGAATGAATTTTTATTTCTTTCTTCAAATGTCGAAGAAATTAATTTGTACCATATAACATTAAAATATGAAAATGGCACATTTGTTCAATTGGAACAAATCGTTAAAAGCCTTCCAAAAATTAAAAATTTCTATTTGTAAGTTTTTGCTTGGAAAATAATTAATGTCTTATTTATTATATTTTATGCTTTAGTAATATGTTTATATCTTCGTATGTTAATAAAAACACAATCAATAAACTTTTAAAAGTTCCACTGCTTCATTTTGTTTTACGTTCCAGAAACATTTGATATTGATCATTTTTTAAAGTATATTAAGGTAATTTTATTATTATTTTTGTATTATTGCAAAAATTTTCATTTCTTTTTTCAGAAAAATAATTGTACCAAATTTGCTTTAACTTATGATAATTCAATTTCTGAAGCTTTTAAAGACCGCCTCGAAGAAATCATTGATGAAATTATTGAAACAATAAACTTTAATTATAAAATTTCATTTATCAGCCATATGGAGATCGCCCATGATAAATGGAAAAAAATGTGTTTAACTTTTAAACAAAATCAAATTTTTGGCTGACATTTTATGCATTTTTTTTGTCATTTTACAATTTCTTTATGAAATAAAACTGATTTCAAAAAACAAAATTAAAAAACTGACGCTTTTTAAATGAAGGGGAACACTGGCGTCGCACATTGCTGCTAGTTAAATGTTGACAAAAAAAACAAGAAGAAAACGTAGTATATAAAAAATGCATTTTTCAAGACAATTTCCATTAATCAACAGCAATTCCATCACAAATATTAAAAGTTTTTCATTGTTATTTTAAATTTATTGCAAATATTTATTTTTTTTAAAAAAAACTAAATGTTTCATCGAATTTTTTGATCATTCAAATGACCATGAAATGTTTGTTTTCCAAAAGGATTGCTGTCAGTTCCAAAACTGGTTTCATTGCACTTTGACACGTTTTTAATCACACATTTAATTTTATCATTTGTCAATTTTTGTACAGTTTTTGATATTGCACCAACGTTGATTGTTTGAAAACGTTTTTTGTGTATTGCTATTTTTCTAAAAAATTTTATAAGCAATATTTTTTGCAAATAATAATGGGTTTTAATATATTATATTTGCATTTGGTCAGATATGGGATTTATTTAATTTTATGGCATATTTTTGAGTGCTGCAAAATTGTTTACCGCAGTTTTAAAGGAAATTCTAAAAATGCAGCCAAGCAAGCTAGAGTCCATAAAATTTTATTTCGGTTTCAACGAATGCCTGCCGAAATTGCAAGACGTGAAGATTTTGTTACCGCTGATGATGGATTTATTTCTGTTAAAGTTTTAACAGGCCCAAATTGGAGTGTTTATTCTTTGGACAAAGTAAGCATTTTTAATTAATAAAATTAGTGGAAAAACTTTTTTTTTGTCACATAATCCAAAAATCAAGGAATTTGTTTGTACAATCAAATACCACAACAAAAAAAGCTAAATAATGTTTAAAAAAAATTTAGAAAGGTGCATTATTTGTTGAAATGCCAAAACCGATATCTTCTTATTCAATCGAAAAATGCCCATTTATTTATCCTCATCTTTTTGAAGATGCAATTCGAGTTGCTGAAATTGATCTAAAAACATATTTCAAAATTGGTGATGAACTTGAAAGCGATTATAAACCTCCAAAATGCCTTTTCTTTACAAATACTGCTCGATCGGCAAGTACCCTCTTTGGATCAATGCTTCATCACGAAGGTCATTCCACAGTTATCAGTGAACATCCAGCATTATCCACAATTGCATACAAATTCTGCCAAGGTTATTTTAGCGAAAAAGTAAGTAAAAATTTATTTAAATGTGTTGTAATGCAGTTCAAGTTCTTCAAGGGGCTGCCGAAAACAGCCAACATAAAATATCTTATGGATTACGCTCTAAACACAAAAATTTTAAAATTTCGATATTTCTTCTTTTGAGAAAATTAAATTTTAAAAAACGAAATATTTAAAGAGTTTATGAATTCCTAAAAAATTTATATTTGAAAAACTTTTGTGTCCGTAAAAAATGGAAAAACTTTTGCGCTGTCTTTTGCACTCCCTTTAAAGTTAACATTTTTTGCATTCAATTTTAGGAGGTAGCCGAACTCCTAAATCCAACAGTAAAACTTCTTCGAAAAAATTTCCCAGGCGATCATTTATTGGTGTTTAAAACTCGATCAACGGAAGCTTTTCTCGTGCCATTTTTGGCAAAACAATTTCCAGAAATGCAACACATTTTTATGTTCCGTAAAAATGGCCTTGAATCTGTTGAAAGAATGATGTCACGGGGAGGCTCAATTTTTTTGGTTATTTGTTACATTTATTTTTATTTTCCAAAATTTACAACGTTTTTTGTTTCTCTTATTTGGGAAACTTTTCGCGAACTGAAACCCAAAAGTCACAAGGAAGCTGCAATGATTGTTTATGCGGAGCCGTATTCAAATTACAAGAAAAATAAGGATTTGTATGATTTTCCTATTGTTTGGCAGGATGAATTAATTGCAACACCGGAGAAAGTTTTGGCACCAATTTTTGATAAAGTAAGTCAGCTGTAATTTTAGCAGTTCAAGAAATTTTTCGGTTTTTGATTTCCAATTACAGTATCCAAATATTTTAGCTAGGTATTCCTGCTTCATGCCTTCCATCAGCCCTTGACCGAATGAACTATGATTCACAAGATGGCACATATTTAAGTCAAAAACTTCTGAAAGCATTTTCTGCAACTGAAATTACCCCAGAATTAAAAGAAAAGATTTTGGCTTATGCAAAACATTTTCAAATGGAATCCAGCGTTCTTGGATTTGGCGATAATTAAATTCTAAAAATTCAATAATATCTGTAAAAATTAATTCCGATACAAATTAATGTGCTTCTTTTTATTTCAACATTAACTTAACAATTATGAATATAATACTTTATCCCAAACATATTTCGACACTTTACGACAAGTTCAAAACAAAAGACAAATAAAAAATTTATTTGTGTTGGGTAGTTTTTTCGGCGGAGTAACGCAAAGGGAAAATTTTTTAAACATGCGACATTAGTGAAAAAAAATAAATCTCAATTTTTTTTAAACATGTAACATTCAATCATTTTAATAAAAAAATAATTTTAAACAACGTTTATTTACACAAGCAACATTGTATACAAAATTTTTTAAAGAAAATCTTTTAAACATGCGGCATTTCAGGAAAATTTTGAAGTATGCAACATTGTTTATAAAATTTTTTAAAAAAAATTTTCAAAACATGCGACATTTGGGCAAAATTTGTATGGGCACTATCAGTGATATAGTAAATACAAAACATGATATAAATAATGTTTATTATTAGTTTTTGCAAAAAAAAATGGCTTTCTTGTAAACCAGCAAACCAGCACTGTGTTAACACACTTTAATGTGCACCACAAAAACCACCCTCAAAAATTCGGCTAGTGTTCGGGCTAGCAGCAGTCCAAAAAAAAAAAAAAATAACAGTGATTCTGATCAAAAAAGCTTTTTAAACACTTTTTAAGTCGTATATTTAAAAAATCTTGCCCAAATGTCGCATGTTTAAAAAAAAGGTATTAAAAAATTTACTTAAATGTTACTTTTTTTTAATATTTTGCAAAAATGTTACTTGTTTAAAAAAATTTCTTTTTAAAATTTAAAGAAAAATGTCGCATGTTTATTAAAAAACGTTTTTATTATTTTATTAAAACATTACAAATCTAAAAATTTTCTGTTAAATATTAAGTTTTTTTATTGCATGATTTTTTAAATTTACTCTTCCCCTTTTTGTGAAAAAATTTTTCCCTTTGCGTTACTCCGCCATTTTTTCCATGTACTACAATGTTTTTTTCGTACAATAAACTGCAATATAAATTGCAAAATTATATTCCTTGGAATCGGGGTGGAACATTTGGAATTCAATACCTGTATATTTTTTAAGACTTCAAAAAACATTGCTTTTCGCCAAAAAAAGAACACACGAATCTTATCAGTTTCCGATTATTTTTTCTTTGTTCATTCAAGACCTCTCTTTTTTCTTTTCTTTTTTTGGTTATAAAAAGTCAATAGTCTTGTGCTTTTTTTTGCTTTGTATTTTTTTCATGCACACTGTTTTTTTTATTATTCGTTTTTTTTTGTTGCTTTAAATAAATTCTTTAATGCAGAATTCTGAGGTAAGTTTTTGAAAGCACTATGTTTTTTCTTTTTAAAACCCTGATTTTTTACAATTTAGATGATATCTGCAGATCCCCGTGATCATGAAAAACCTCCACTTTGTTCAATTGAATCAGATGAAAATATTCATTCTTTTCATTCAACATCATTTCGGCCAACAGATTCAATTGCAAAATTTACGTATAAAAATAAAACGTATCGAGCTTTAGCAAAAAGTGTTACGCCCTCGGAACTTGCAAAACGTTTTAAGATTCGAGTTGATGGAATTCGAGTAATTCATGGAAATCGTGAATATAAAGTTATCCAAGATAAAGATATCTTTTCTCCATTGCTTGCACCAGCTTCATATGAAATTGTTTATGATTCAAAAGTAGGTTTTTATGTATTCGTGTTTTTGCAGTTGTTCATTTTTGGAAAAAAAAGAACAAAAAACTAAGGTTGAAATTTTTACTTTCATCATTTTTTAAAAAAAGAACAACTTCATTGAAAATTTAAGTAATTAAATTTTTATGGAGTAAAGGTAATATTTTTTCAAAAAAGCCGCATAATTTTTTATCTCAAATTATTGCACCAACGATCTTTAAGGGGAGCAACTAGGGTTAACCACGATAATAAAGGATGACGAAATTTGCAGAATTCTCACTCTCAACGCGAAAATTTTTATTATTAAAATTATTTTTATAAAAAATTTTTTTGTCTAAATATTTAATTGCTTTAAAAAATTTTGCGTTGAATATTAGTGCCAAAAAACTTCAAAATTTGTTTTAAAAAGTTTTTTAATTCCCCATCATTGAAAATTGATTCATTGCAAATTATATTTGTTTCAAATTGAATGACTATGACCAAATTTATTTTTTAAAACACCACTAAAAAAAGGAAACAAAAGAATGCACACACTAATTTGCAATGATTCATTCGCCCCATTTTTTTATCGTCCAAATTTTTTTCTGATAACACTTTTCTTTCCTTTTTTCCCTCCGCATTTTTTTTATAGGAACACATTGCAAACATAATTGAAATAAAGCCAGAATTAAACAAGCACCATAACAGTAGCAACAGCAGCAGCCATCATCACTCTCATAGCCATGAAGATTCAAGAGATCGAGCACATTCAGGTGCTGGTTCAAAGCGATCATCTGTATCCCATTCAACAAAGATCAAAATAATTTTTAATGAAAAAATTTTTGAAAAAGAAAATATTTTACATGTTCAACCAAGCGTAATTTTGGAGTACTTTGAAATTGAACCAAGCAATAAAAAAATTAAATTAAAAAAGAAAAATGCAATTTTTGAAGTGAATGAAAGTGAAAATTATTTTGTGCCTGAACTTGTACCAGGAAAATATTATTTAATTGTTGAAGAAATGGAAGAAAGTTTAGTTGTTGAAAGTGGAGAATTTTGTTTTCTTGTTGGGAAAAACGAAATTTTGAAACATGATTGTTGCAAAAATTCGATTGAAGATGTTTTACAACGAATTGGTGAAATATCTTTTGATAGTTTTAGGCTGTTGGATGAATCTGGAAAAGTTATGAATTTTGATGGAGATGTAATTTTTGAAGTTGGAAAAACTTATTACCTCAACTACAACACCCCTGCACCCGAACCCCTAAAGTTCCCAAGCATTAAACATTTCTATGCTGGATTAACCCTTAATCGACCCCTTTCTTTTATGGCTCCATATCTTATTGCTATCCTTCGTGCCATGGCAATTTTAAGCAAAATAAACCCCGAAAAATCAAGCCTAAAATCTTCAAAACATGATTCAAATAAAAAACACAATCTAATTTGTAACTCTTCAATTTCAACATCCGCCTTCCAAATCGCTTATCGAATTAATGACGTTGCAAAATTGCTTCATTTAATTACAAATAAAATTGCAAATGATAAAATTGATTATTTTCCTGATTTAAGTGAAAACGAATTTGAAGAAAATTCTGACCCAACTTCCCAGGGAATGATAATTTCTGAATTTGTTATGGATTTTCCGGGATCTAATTTGGATCCAGTTTTAAAGTTGCTAAAAAAGGCTTTAATTGATATTGAAGAATTTTTGGATTTAATTGTTGAATCAATGAAAGAGAAACAGGTCAATGTTGAAACGGTTGAAACTGCGTTAATCATTGAAAAAGGAAAGCATCAAAGAAGAGAACAAAAAATTACTTTTGAAAATATCGTTGATGAGGTAGGGAATTTTTTTATTGGAAACTAAATTTAGAACTTTTTCGGTCAAAGTCATAATTTCGATTTTTTGATTTTAAATTGGTTTTAAGATTTCGAAATATTTTCTGGCTAAAATCGAAATTTCGTTTTTAAAGTTAAAATTTCAAGAAGGTTTGGTTTTCAAATTTCGAAAAATAATGAAATTTAAAATTTCGAAATTTCTTTTTTTAACATCAAAGTTTGTACCATTTTTGGTTTTTTAGCTTAAAATTAGAATTTTTGAATATTTGAAATTTGATTTTTTCGACACTGAAAATTGCATCATTCTTGTTACCCCCAAAATTAGCCAGAAATATTTTTTAGAACGATGAAGGCGAATATCGACAAATTGCACAAAAAGATTATCGAATCCTTCCAAATACGACCGTAATAGAAGTATCAAAAAATCGAAAACATTTTGATTACATTTTTCAATTAATAGAAAAAATTATCAAAACTTCTGAAGAACCCGATTACAAAGACATTGCACATTTGTTAAATATTTCTGCAGAAGTTTTACATTCAATTTATTTACATTGGAGATTTTTTCAAGAATTTTTGCATTATCAAGATGCATATTTTGGAAAAGATCAAAAGCGGCTTTCAGTTTCAGATGTTTGCTTAACGGTTTCCCAACAATTAAAATCTTGTGCAATAATGTGGAATTTTATTGGAAAAAAGTTGCCGTTTTTTATTGATTTAAAAAGTGGGGATGAAAAAAATGTTTCAAATTTATGGGAAAAGTATAAATCAGAAATAAATGCCGCACAATATTCCGTTGAAATTTGTTATTTAACAAAAAAATATATGATTAATAATTGAATTGAATTTTTTTGTTAGCTTGGTTTTACACAGATTGCATCATTCTTATAAATTTTATTTATCTGTTTAAGACCACTTAATTATTTTTACGCAATATCAATTCAGTTGTTCCTCTTTTTGTTAAGAGAGTTTCATTTGTTCGAACAAATGTATTTAAACAATGTTTTCTTAAAACGAAAAAATTTATCTTAGAATGAAAGTGCGTTTCTGATGCAAATAAATTTTTTAGAACAAATTTTTTTAAATGCATTTTCACTCTAAGGTAAACTATTTAGTGGTATGAAAATATTGGTTAAAGCCATTTGTTTGAACATGGAAACTTCCTTTAAAGTTGTTAAAATTAAAATTTTTATTATAATATTTGTAACAAACTTAAAAATAAATTTTTTGATTAAACTTTATTTGTACCTATATGTAATAATATAATAAATAATGGATAACAACGAAAACAAAAGCATTAAAAACTAAAAACCCTTTTTACACAAAAAAAAATTAACCAGTTGAAGTTTTTCGAGTTGAACTTCCTGCAATTGCATCTTTTAACATTTTTAGGCAAACTGCTTCCAATTCATTCATTTCTTCTTTTGCTTGAATTGTAAACTTTTCGCTGTTAGTTTCTTGAGAAATGAATATATTTTTACTACCTAAAAAATACATTATATACAATCTTTCAACAAAAAAATGACTTACCATTTTTATTATTCCAATTAAAATAAATAAAATATGATGGTTTTGGATCATTGAGAATAAAAACTTTTCGAATAATACAATAAACTTTTTCTTTACCAGATTGTCGAATATAAAATTCAAGATATTCATCATATGCAATTGAACGAAAGAGACCATGTTTAAATAAAATATTATGTGCAGAATTTGATGAATTTGGTGAAGATGGTTTATGCATTAAATCAAAGTAGACATTAAAATTGAGTTCAATAACAGATTTATTTGTTAAAACCATACATTCATATTTGTACATACTTTCTGGGCAGATATATACTAAAAAATGGAATTACATTAGAACAGATAAACACCGAGAAAATAATATCATCTGTATAGCCGAAAAGAGAAAAGTGGATATATGATATCCCCTTATCACTAAGAAAATGTTTCACTTGACCGTTAAATCCTTATCTCTCAACAGATATAAAAACCCCATAAGTTAAATCCCAAAAAAAGCACACTAGATATATAATATCCCTCATCCCCTGAATCCCCAAAAGATATATAAAAATCTTACCACTCTTTGGAGTATCAACAAAACAAAATTCTTTAATATCTCCATTAATATTTGTAATTTCAAACCAATAGCTATTCTTCTTTTCCCTAAATTCTGCTTTCAGCGTAAATGAAGAACCATTTGAAAGATGATATTCTTTTGAAACAGAATTTTTATTTGTTAGCAGCGTAAAAATATTATTATCACCAAATTTCGGAATTTCCTTTTCAATTTCTGATTTCATCATCTTTCTTCTTTTTCTGCATAAAAAGCAAATTGGATGAGATTTGTAACAGATGAAGCAGAAATGGGATTTTTTCTATGGAAAAATAAAAATTATTA
The DNA here is from genome assembly GCA_963922195.1 of Panagrolaimus sp. PS1159. NCBI lineage: Eukaryota > Metazoa > Nematoda > Chromadorea > Rhabditida > Panagrolaimidae > Panagrolaimus > Panagrolaimus sp. PS1159. The sequence goes on from CAWUHW010000005.1 coordinate 1,839,773, forward strand.
AAGTTCGCTTATGCAACAAAAAAGAAACAATTGATTGGCCGAAAATTTGATGAATTGTTTTTTTGCAGCTGCAAAAAATTTCCATTTTTTAAAATTTTTTTTTATTATAATTTTCGTTGCGTGACTTTTTTAAAAAATGTAGCAACAAAAATTCAAACAAACCAAAAATTAATGAATGCTATTTGTAAGTTTATTCTGTCTCAATTAATAATTTTTTTCTTTTTTTTCAGTTATGACAAAATAGATTTTTCATGTATCACAAAAAATACCGTCAAAGAACTTTTACAAATTCCAAATTTTTCTAAAATTTATAGATTTGAATTGTTCAATAATACAGAAAAATTTGATATTGAAACATTTTTTACTTATTTAAAGGTAAACATTTTTTTAACTATTTTTTATAAAATTCCATTTTCAGAAAAATAAACACACAAAATTTTCCATCACTTTTGAGAATTCAATTTCTGAAACATATAAAAATCGTCTTGAAGCAATTGTTAATGAAATTATTGAAACAGAAGGACATGATTATAAAATACCAAATTTTTACTTTGATGGTCTTCCAAATGAAAAATGGGATAAACTTGTTTTCATTTTATGTTCTCAGGACTAAAAAAAGAAAGATTTTTTCTTTTATGTTAAATATTTCTTTTATTTATATTTTTGTAATTTTTTCCTGCTGATACTTATGTACTAAAATGACCTTAAAATCCCATTATTTTTTTAAAGTTTGTTCAAAATTTTGAATCCATATTATTTAATTTATTGTTGTTCCATCATAAAATAGAATAATGAAATTCGGAGATTTGGGATTTTATTTTGGTAAACCAATGGTTTTATTACTGTTAAATTAAATCCTTCTTTGAATATGTGAAATATAAAATTTGTTGTTTAAAAATGAAACAGGGTTTTTTCAATGCATTTATTTTAACAATTTTTATCACAGTTTTTATTCATTCAATAAATTTTACCAATCTTTATCATTGATACTTTTTGGAGTATTTGTTAGAGTTCCATCTTTATTCAATTTTGGGCTATTATCCGTGTAAAATTGTGAATACCATCGACGATGTTTTGAAATTGGTCCATCATCTTTACAATATAGCGGATTTTTGACATATCTTTTATTTGTCCAAATAAATATATCTCTTTCAAACTTAAAAAAAATATGGATTAAGACTACCTTAAAAGATATATAAACAAATGTATGCTTACATGATTTGCTTCAGATACAAGGTAAAACTTTGCAAATGCAGCTGTAGTTTTTGCAAACATTACAAAACGAGCTCGCTGTTGTACGGCATCTTCGGGGGTTATATGTTGCATAACAATTCCACGACCCAAAAATCCAAAATCTAAATGCATATGAACAATTCCAGGGCCAATCTAAAGATATAAAGATTTATTGCATCATTTTCACGAAAAAATTTGGAGAAATTTGTCCAGCAACAAAAACAAAATGTTTTGACATTTTCGTTGCAAGACAAAATTTGTCATAATTTCTTACCTGAACAGCTTTTAAATCTGTATATGTAAGAGGAATCTGAATTCCTGCAAATGTCATATATTGCTTTAAAAACATTGTTGCAGCATGTTTATTTGGTTCATCTTGGGGTTCCCATTTTCCATTCCATATATGTTTAATTAACGGTTCAGTTTTATCCATTTTAATCCGAGTAATATCATTTCCTTCATTCACACCAGCTAAATGTAAATAATTTAAATGTGCAATATCTGCACCATTTTCTGGAATCTCTTGAATATGACACATTATTTCATGCTCTGTTCGACCCTTATATTTCCATTCTCCAGATTCTGCTTCTGAAATAATTGGAATTTCCCATGTTGGTTCTTCTCCATCACAATGATACCAAACATATATATGACAATTCCTTTCAACGATTGGCCAAACGGAGACTGCTGCTTTGGATGGAATTTTATCAGACGGAGAATATGGAATTTTAGTACATTTTCCTGTATCACCTTAAAAATGGATCATCACAATTTTTATTAAAACATTTTAGATGAAAATTACCTGAGAAAATCCAACCATGAAAAGGGCATTGAATACAATTATTATCAACAATTCGTCCGCCAATATTAAAATTTGCACCCAAATGTGGGCAATAAGAATCTAATAAATGAACAGAGCCAGAATCTCCGCGGAAAAGAGTCAAATTTTGACCTAAAATTTTTTTGTGTTAAAATAAGGGTTCAGGAAATAATTAGAGAAAGATATTTAAAGGAGGGGATTTGTTTAATACATATTTCATTTTAACGTTTTTTTCGAAATGGCATGAATCTAAAAGATCATGGTCTTTTTCTATTGTTCTGTTGCCTGATTTTCAGGTTCATGCAATTTAGAACAAAGCGTTAAAAGTGAAAATGTATCAAACCGCTCGCCTCCTTTAATTTTGATATTTAAGTTTTATAAGTTTAACAAAACTAATAAATTGCATTTTTTTAAAACAATCAAAATTGTATTAAAATTTATCACAAAAATTGAGTTACAGAAATTTTTTTCAAAAAAAAAGTATAAATTTTTTCAAAGTTGAAAACTGATAAATATTGTGATGATCCTGATCAAAGTAATCCCAAATCTATAAAAGATTAAGCCCCTACAAAAACAATACTTACCCATAAAAGTAACAGGTTTAATTTGTTTTGGTTTAAGCTCAGATGATTCTGCAATACAAAACCATCCATTTGGATATACGGGGGGCAAATCTCCCAGCACCCTTAACTTTTTCATTCTTTCAATTAACATATTTGCATAATCTTTTTGTGGCTAAAAATAATCCTTTCATTTCTAAATCGAAAAACAAAACGAATAACCATACTTTTGGTTCACCAAAATAAAATCCCAAATCCCCTAATTTCATTATTCTATTTAATGGTCGAACAATATAACAATAAATTAAATAAACGATTAACAAAATTCCAGTAAATATTAAAGTTCCAGAAGTTGAATCCATAAAATCCAAGGCAGACATTTTTTATAAAAAATAATAATATTGATTCAATAAAAAAGTGAGCAAATTTTATTAAAAATAAAAAGATTTCAAGGTCAATTTTTGAAAAAAATAAATTGAACTTTAAATATCGCAAAATCTCTCAAACAAAAACACAAAGAATCATGCGATATAAAAATTTTGTGTGTTTTAAAAAAAGGACGAAAGTACAAAAATATAAGGAATAGACAATAAAATATTTAACACAAAAGAAAAAATCTTTTATATATATTTTAACTTTCTTTTTTAGTCCAAAGGACAAACATAAGACATAAGTTCCTTTTTTTCCTTCTTCATTGCTTTAACACAAAAAACCGTACACGCTTTTTTTATGCTTTTTTATTGTCAGAAGACACATTTAAATTAAAAGATAGCTATTATATTTTTTTGATAATTTATATGTAAGGTTATGCCTTTTTTTAATGAGTTTTATTTGCAGCCTTATATATAAATTATATGAAAAAAAAAATGGAACTGGAAAGTTTTTTATAAGCTTTTTATCATTGCTATGGGAGACAGAAAAATCATTATATTTTATTTGAATCTTTTTTCGCCTTTTTTTGAACACTTTTTCTTTACATTTTTGTTACAAATTTTGTACAAACAGATGCAAAAATATTTATGATTCAAAAGTAAAAGCATAAAATTTTAAATCAAATTTTAAAATTTAGCTATAAAGAAATTTAAGTAATTGCTTTTTTAAAAATATATTTGCCATTTAATTTTTATTATAAAAAAGGTTTGTAATAAAATTGGAAACAATTAATAAAAATTTTTTATTGTTTATAAAAAAATGATCGCAATTTCTTCCATTTTTCAACATTAATAACACTATTTATGATTTTTCTGTAATGATAAAATAACAACAAAATTTTTTAAAAAAAAGTAGTTTTTGGGCGTTAGAAATTAGCAGTCACGTCGACGTTTGACCACAATCCAAACGTCATGGGTGCGAAAGTGAACACAATTTTGTGAGTTTTTCTCCGTTAATTCCATTATATTCAATCTCTGGCACTTTATAATCATGTTCTTCTGTTTCAATAATTTCATCAATAATTTCTTCAAGACGATTTTTGTAAGCTACAGAAATTGAATTGCCAAAACTGATGGCAAATTTTGTGTGTTTATTTTTCTGAAAATGGAATTTTATTAAAAAAATTTAAAAAAAACGTTTACTTTTAAATAAATAAAAAATGTTTCAATATCAAATTTTTCTGTATTATTGTACAATTCAAATCTATAAATTTCAGAAAAATGTGGAATTTGTAAAAGTTCTTTGACTGTATTTTTTGTGATACATGAAAAATCAATTTTGTCATAACTGAAAAAAAAAGAAAAAAAAATTTTAAATTGAGACAATATTTACTTACAAAAATATGGTCTTAATTTTTGGAAGAACTTCAAAAATCTTTTCAAATGGAACAATTGAACCATCTGAATTTTTAACAAGATTTTCACATAAAACAATATCTTCAACATTTGAAGATAAAAACGAAAAATCTTTATAAGAAATAACATCATGCAGAAGTCGCAAAGAATTTGCATCACATTTATATATTTTTGGAATAATTAATGAAATTTTTTTTTCTGGTGGTGTATAAGTAGCATTAAATTTATTAGTAATCCAAAACTTCAACGAAATTTTTGAAAAATCAACAGGTCTTTCGTCATTATTTAAAGAAGCCAACCATGCTTCTTCTTCCCCACATAAATTTTCAATTACCGATATTTGATTTTTTGGAAAAAAATATTTACAAGATTGAATTAATTTTTGCCAGGTTTTTGAATTTGAGGGATGTTTTGTAATATAATTAATTAATGAATCTCGAAATGGCCAATTTTGTCGGCGAAATGGACCATGAAAGTGAAGTTGTTTTTTTGGAGCAATTATTTCTTCAGCTTTGCGTTTTCGATTTGGCTTTGTTGAAGCTGCGATTTGAGTACTGCGAAGCATTTTCGAAGATATAAAAAGTTTTGGAGACTTCAGTCACTAAGTAATAAAAATTTTCAGAGGAAATGAATAATTATTAATAAACTTTACCAAAGATCAACAATATTAGCAATATTTATATCCTTGTATTATTTTTAGAATTTTTTAAACATGAAAATCAAGATTATCTTCTGTTTGTTAAAAAAATAGAAAAGAAAACCGGAGCTAAAAAATAAAAACATAAAAATTTCATTTATAGCTAAAACTACGAAAAATGTATTTTGCTCTTTACTCCAACCAATGCATTTGTTTCTGTTTTGCTAAATAAAACTAACGCCGCAAATAAACTATATTTTTATTAGCAACATTTTTTGGGATGAAATTAGTAAGAAATAATTTTTCTATAAGGCCAGTAAAAAAAGTTACAGTAGAAGAATTAAAGAAAATGAATTTTTAATGATAATTAATAAATATTATTAATTTACAATATTTTCCTTAAATAATGTCATTTCAAACGCTAAAATATGATTTTTAACAAAAATATTTATTATCATTAAAGGTATTTTGAAAAGAAAAATCTATTTTAAAAATCAAGAAATAAGATTCGGGTTGATACACCTTTATGGCATTTTGGGGTCAAAACTACCAACGTAGGATTACTGTAACAAAAGTTACAGTAATCCTAAGTTGCTAAAATATTCGAAGTGGCCTTAAAATGTTTGTTTAAAAAATTTGTTTCATTTTTGGGCTAATGATTTTGTTTAGAATGATAATAATATTTTATGTCAAATCCCTTTATTGCATTTTAAATCGCTAATCCGTAATTATGGAAATATGCCTTTCAACACATCAAACCGAGTGTCTTTTTTTCGTTTCTTTGCTTGGCAAAATGTCTGTTAGTGACAAGGAAAAACCGCCAAATTTAAAAATCTTTTGCTAAAAATTTTTATGTTTTTCTCGGATAAAAAAATTTTTCACAAAACTTTACGAAAAAAACGAACTTATAGGGTGGTTAAAATCCGATAACCACCCTATAAGTTCGCTTTTTACGTAAAGTTTTGTAAAAAATTTTTTTATCCGAGAAAAAAGTAAAAATTTTTCTCCAATGCAATTTTTAAATTCCCGCTTTTTCCTTGTCACTAACAGACATTTTGCCAAGCAAAGGAACGAAAAAAAAGACAATCTTTTTGTTAAAAGTTTGATGTGTCAAAGCATTCTCTCTTTTGTTTTTAAAACTATTTCTTTAAAAATTATTATCGAGGAATAACTGTCTTTTTTAACTATTTCAAACAATAATAATCATCTTTTTTTGTATTAAAAAATTTATGTTTGAAAGCAATTTCAAGTAATTTTTGAAATCTGGAAATTCAAAATTAAAGCGGTTCAAAAGTATTTTACAAAACTTTTACCTTTTTTGGCAATCCGATGCCATTTTTGTTATTTAAAATTTATTTATAAAATATATATCAATAATTTGATTTTTTATGGCTCTAAAAAATATGTTTGACATTTTGGAAAAAAAAAATTAAATTGCTTTTATAAAGCTGTTTCTTTTGGGAAATTTATGTACTATAACATGGATGAAAAAGCAAAATGAATGACCAAAAATGAAGGAAACAACAACTTTTTGCAGTACTTTTTCGATACCTGAAATTAATTCAATAAAATCTACAAATTAAGTTATTTTAAATTTGCTGTAAAAACTTTTCATAGTTGTTAAGTTCATTTATGTAAAATGAAATTTATTATTGCTTATTTCTGAAAAATACACACTATGTAAAAAAAATCATTTGATATATATCTTTAATCAAATAAACAAAACACACACATTTTTAAATTAAAATATATTTTGATGACTAATTTTTAAAATCAATTATGCACCTTTAAAAAAGCATGCCCCTATCAACGAATATAGTATTTTCACCTGTAAACCAAAAAACGAAAAAACTTTGCTGGAAAAAACCCAAAACTCACCTGTTTATAATTGTTACTCTTTTACTCTTTCCTTTTTAAATGATGTCTGAGATAAATGCCACTTTTTAAGTTTTTTTTGCACATTCATTTTTTTATAAGTTTTAAAAAATAACTTTTTATTTTTGCTCTGTAAAAAAATGAATGATGAATTAAAAGATGCAATATTTCGAGGTTTGACGTCCCTTGAAATTTTAATAAATATAACAACATATCCAATTTGTGGATTATGCTATTATTTTATTGCATATCATTCATTATTTCATACAAATTTAATAAGGCTGATGAAAGTTTTAATTATTTATTATATTATTTCACAATTTATGCGACTCATTGTTTCAATCAATGAATTGGCAAATAAAAATTTTGTTGGTAAGTTTTTTTTTAGGTATTGAAGTTTTGAAAATTTTGTATTAAGGAAAATAGCGATTTATGCAAATTTTAACAGTGAAGTTGAAATTTTGACAATTTTCGTACGAAATTTTGATTTCAAAATTTCAGCTTTTTAATTTTGTTGATCTCTAAATTTTAGCGTTGAATGATATATCAATAAATTTTATGATTATTAGTGGTACAAATGAATTTACAATTTTCGGATTATTTCGATTAGCTGGAATTAATGCAGTTTATTCAACCCTTGGAACTGTAGTCTTTGAAAGAATTTATGCAACAGTATATTTAGAAAATTATGAAAAAACAGTTTCAAATCCATTCTTCTTTTATTGCATTTTATATCATACATTAGAATATTGTATTGCAACCTATAGCATTTATAAAGAATGGATAGATCTTGCAATTTTTGGTACTGTAATAATTTTGCTAAATATTATTGGATATTTTATGTTTACGGGTTTGGAATGGTTTAATGAAAGACGATATCGAACATCTTTAATGCATCGAAAAAAGTATACTTTATCCGAGAGATTTCAACTACAAGAAAATATTCGAACTGCACATTTAATGAAAAGTGTTGCAGGAGTTTTTGTATTTTTAAATATTTTAGTTGGAATTTCTATGATTATTTCAAGTGTTTATATTGATGAATTTGCAAAGCGAATTTCATATGTTGTTTTTAATTTTGCTTTAAGTTTTACGGGTTATACTTTTCCGCTACTTGGAATGGGAAAAAATCGAATGTGGAGTCAAATTTTTTTACGGTAAGAATTTTTACGATTTTATTGTAGCTTCATTAAAGGGAGCGAAGATTTTTATATATTTTTCAATTTAATTGTTTTTTTGAAATTGTATGAACATGATAATCTGGGTAGTTATCTATTGTTTTTTTGCCTGATTGCCAAGTTCATGCATTTTCGAAATAAAACAAGTTTAATTGAAAAATGTCTTAAATCCTCCGCTCCCTTTAAGGTACACTCTTCAAAGATCCCAATTACATTAATCCTTCAAAACCCAAATTTTTAGCCTTAAAAAATGGACAAAAATTGCTCCTTCAAATTTACCAGAAATCCTTTCACAAGCGGAACAGCGTGCACAATTAAGTAATCAAATTCGTGGATTTAATGGCACAAAAATTATTTTTACTATTGATGAAGAAAGAGAGCTGTATTTTAATAATTTAAAAAATCATTGGAATAAATAAAAATATTTTTTTTAAAGTTTTATGAATAAATTATTTTTAGGAAGAAAGACTTGAAAAAATATTACCATTATTTAGAAGGTCGGCAATGATATTTTTTTGCATATAAATATCACTGTACCAACTTTTTTTTCTTCTGTTGTCGAAAGACGAAAAAAATAGTTTGCAAAAAGACGGGTTGAGTCAACAAAAAAAATGCAGGAGTTTACTTTAAAGACAAGTGAAAAAAAAGAACACAGGACCCTGTATATCAACCGTTTTTTTAAGGGCAAGTGGCGCAATGGATAGCGCGCTGGACTTCGGATCCAGCGGTTGCAGGTTCGAATCCTGTCTTGCTCGAAATCCTTTTTTCTATTTTTTGTTTACATAGTATACAGTATTTTGAATGCTCTCATTTCTCGAGCGTTGTCGTAATCGTTTTATTTCCTATGTTTTTGATTATAGTCGAAAACATGGGTTTTTCATTTTAAAAAAAGTACAGGGTGGTTCAAGAATTTTTCCCCCCATAAATGTTGATCGCAAATTAATACTATTAAAGAAATCAAAAAACGGGCTTCACATTTCTTTTTAGCACCTTATAGGAAAAAGGTTTCATAAAAAAAATCAAATTTTTAAGACCTAAAATTTTCAAATTTAACTTGGTCCCCCCTTACAAAAATTTTCAACTTTTTTTCAATTTTTTCTTTTTTCACTTTTTGAAAAATTTTTGTAAGGGGGGACCAAGCTAAATTTGAAAATTTTGGGTCTTAAAAATTTGATTTTTTTTATGAAACCTTTTTCCTATAAGGTGCTAAAAAGAAATGTGAAGTCCATTTTTCGATTTCTTTAATAGTACTAATTTGCGATCAACATTTATGGGGGGAAAAATTCTTGAACCACCCTGTATTTTATTTTTAAACTTTTTTACCGGTTGATCAAAAAATTTTGAAATAAATATTTAAAAAATCCGTCCGCCATTTAGACGTCCATCCACCGTTTAGTCTATCCCAGCTTTTAAATTTTTATTCAAAATATTTTCTGCAATTAAAGGAAGATCAATAGCAGAAAATGTTTTTTAATGCACTTTTTTAAACTTAAAAGTTTTGATCATTTTTGAAACTGAAGCAAAATACGTAAATTTTCAAACAAAGAAAAATTGCTTTGACAAAAGTTGAAGATAGAAAATTGTGTTTTGAAATTTATAAAAAACAATGCAATAAATAAATACATACCAAACAAGTAAATCAAATAATAAAAAAAAAACAGAAAGTTACTCAAGTTTTGAATTTGCTCCAAGTCGATTTAATGGTGTTTGGACTTTGATAAAATTTGATGTTGCAGAGAAATAAGTTGAAGAAGTTCCAGAAGAAGCAGGTTGTTGATCACGATTATGATTAACAATTTCAAGGCCTTGTACCGGTGTAAATGAAATACTTGATTGTGTACCAGAAAGTTTTGAACGAATTGAAGTTGCACCACCAAGTTGTTGACGTTGACGTTCAAGTTGTCGTTGCATCTTTTGTGACATTCTAAAAATATTACGGTAATTCATTTTATAAAATTTTTTAAAAGTATACTTACTTTACACGAGTTTTATTATCAACAACCGCTCCACGAATTCTTCCACCACCTGCTAGAGAAGTTGAAGCAGCTTGACCAAGTGTAAAACCAATATGTTCTTGTGAAACATCTTCTTGTAGCTCACCAAAATTCATTCGATTTGTTTTCCTTCGAAGTTCTGTCATTCCCATCATTTCTTTTGTTTTACGAACTCGACGACCTCCACGCTTTTTAGAAGCTTTATCCAATGGCTTTGGTAGGGCTTTATTATTCTTTACTGGAGGAGGTTCAAGCATTTTATCAATTTTTTGTTGAATTTGTGCTGATAAATCTCGTCCAATTCCACCATCTGGAGATTCGTGTAAAGAATCAACCCGTGCAGCAAGAGTACATTTCGCGGCAATAATTTTTGTTGCCTTTTGACGATAATCTGGTGGAAGAGTTTGAACAATTGGATGAAAATAGATGAAACCAGCATGGGGTAAAATTGATGCAGTACTAAATCCAGCTAAAGCACGTTTTTGTTTACCTAAAAAAGTAGCAAACAAATGTTGTTAAATGTAAAGCAAAAAACATACCCAAAATTTGTAAATTACAAGCCGGTTGCTTTGCCAATGGTCCCAATCCACCAGCTTGTGAAACTAACATTGCTGCAGTACCAGCTCCAACAATTGCACATAAATTTGGTGCAATTAATGCCATCCGTTGTTCAACATATTGATGCATTCGAACTCTTTCTTCTTGTAGTGCTTCAGCCATATCACATGCTTCCATAACAATTTCCAATTCTTCAGGTTCTAATGGCTTTCCTTGTGAAGTTGAAGCTGTAACACTTACAACCATTACAGTAGCTGGAGCAAGGACTTCCCCAAGTAATTCTTTATTTTGTGAACGGCTTTGAATATCATTCCCTAAGATTTTTACAGTTCGAATATAATCAAATGGCATCATAACAAGTGATTCAAGTTCAGGAAAACGTTTTTCATATTTATCACGAATAAATTTATGTATAACTTGAACTTCTTGATCAATTTCAGCAGCAAGCTAAAAAAAGGAAACAAATTAAAGTGAATTTTACAAAAAGGAGTATACTTACTTCAGAAAGAGATACAACCAAAATATATTGAGGATCCATTTCAAGTGGTGTTCGAAGTTTTGGAATTTCAGTTAAAGCAAGTTGAGTTTGTAATTCATTGATTAGTCTTTTATATCTAAAAAACATTTATTTATAGTTGTATTAAAGAAGGATAAAACTAACTTATCAGATTCCATTAACTTTGCAACATCCGTTACACGATTATATGCCGCAATTGGTTGAGCTTCTGTAATTTCATCAATTTCATCGTCATCTTCTTCTTCTTTTGGCATTAAATCTTCCATATCTTCGTCTCCATCTTCTTCAACATCAGCAAGAAGATCTTCAGCAAGTGACATTCCGGCTGTTTAAATAATAATAACAAATTAAAATAATTTTTTCAAAAAATATTTCAACAACTTTTTTATAAAAAAAATTTTACAGAAAAAGCAAGCCGTTTTTCGTTTCAAGAAAAAATGGAACTTTTCAATAAAAATTTTTTAAAAACTTTTTCTAAATTTTTAAGCGTTAAAAAAACATACAAGTGTGAAATTCAAAATCAGGCAGCAAAACAGAGAAAATTGTTGTTTGAAATGAAAAAAAAGGGAAATGGAATAATAAAATTCGTGATTTGAAAATATATGTATTTTTAAATCGCGATATTTAAATTATTTATAAATAAAGGATATATTATGCAAATTCATGAATGTAGCAATGAATTCACGATGAGGCCACCGAATCGGCGACATTTTGCTTAAAACTTAAAAAACTCTTTCTTTTTCCATCAATGTTTCTTTATAATGTGGTCTTTTTTTTGAAAATAAAGTTCTTATTTATAAACGATAAAAAAATTGTCAAAACAAATGTAGTTATAATTTATATATTTTTGCGAATTGCAATCTGAAAGCCTTACTGTTTTTGTTAAACTTGCTTATTTGCATATCCCTTTTTTGTACTTTATTTTACTTTTTTTTGCACGTTTTTCACTCAAAATTTTTTACTGCTTAAAACTTCTCAAATTTCCTTTTACTTTTTTGCAGCATTGTTTGTTATTTGACGCAAAAAAAAAGTTGTTGGTTGTTGATCAACAAAAAAATTGTTTTCTTTTTTTTACGATCAAACAAAGTTTCTTTTGCATTCTTTTTTTTATTGTTGTTTGTTGAAAAACGGCCAAATTTTTTTTCTGTTTTGAGCTCAATCAATAAATTCCTTTTCCTTCCTTTTTTTCTGCGACACTGTTTGTTTTTATTATTTTCGGCAACACATACTTCCAAGTCAAAGTCGTTTGTCGGTTTTCATCTGCAATGAAATAGTAAAACGTTTGACGAAAAATAATAATTTTAATGAATTAAAAAAGTGTTGTCGTTGTACTATTTTTAGTTTCTTCCGTTTTCGTGGTTTTAGTTTAAATTTTTTAAAGTATTTTTGATTAATACTGTAATATTTGAATTTGTGCCAAGTTTTAAAAAAATTTCTTTTTGTAATCGTGCTTTTTGTTTTCGGTTCTAAACTACAAATTTCATATTTTAGTTGCATACAAATGCATTCCACCAAAACAATCTGAACCTCAAAAAAACGATCAAAAAAAGGATGGAGCAATTTCACACTATTGATTCTGCAACAAACAATGATGAAGGCAATCAAAAATATGTTGATAGTAATCCTTCATCAAAGACAAAGACAAAATCTGGAGATATGATATATCCATCAACAAAAGAATGCAAATGTTTCAATGATCCAACACTTCGAAAACGAAAAAATCATCGAGGTAATTTTTTGCTTTTTTTTGTATTTTGTAGTGGTTTTTTTGTAGATCATTTTCCATATCTTTCAATTTATGAAAAACGTGATGAATGCCGGAGTAATGGTTATCTGCTTCGTGGGGTACCAATTGATATTGAAATTAAGGAGGTTAAAGAAGATCCTGCAGTAATTGGATATTTTTCTGATCCTGTTTCGTTAGTTTTCTTCCATTTTATCCCGTTTATCCTTGTTTTTTAAAGATATATTATAAGAATTAAACATGGCAAACATGTATGGCAAGATGAAAAACGTTGGATTGATTTTATTGTTTTGGATAAACGACTTAAAGCACATCGATTAAAGCATCGTCTTTCACGTCCATTTAAAAGACGACGTAAAAATAAACAAAATCAGCAAATAATTCCAGATGATTGGAATTATGGTATGCGACATCGCCGTGGATGCCCATATCGTTGGTCAATTGATAGTGATGAATTTGATATGACGACAATTGAAGAAGAACCACATTCAAATGTAAATAATTTACAAATGATTCCACGATTTCCATCGGTTCCAAAAGAAAATGTTACAGAACGAAAAATGAAATTAGAATCTTGGCTTCAACATGTCCTTCATATTCCAGATATTAAAAATTTTAATGAAACTGTATGTTTTATTTTTTTTTGCAGAAATTCGTAGAATTGTGATTTTACGTTTTAACAAAATTTCGAGTTTTTAACGTTTTGAAAAGTCGAAATTTTGTACTTTTTTTTATGAAAAATTGTGTGAAACTTTTTTTTATATTCCATTCTTTTCTGAAAATCTTGCTGTAGCTTTTTTTAACACTAAAATCCTTTTTAGACGAAATTCTTAGATATTTCAAGATTTTCATTTATTAAAGGAATTGGAAAAAAGAGTCATGAAGGTGTTGTTCGAAAGCGACTTGCTGTTGGTGGAGAAGTTAATATGGATTGTTCACAAATGTGCTTACATTATTTTATTCCAAAAATTAAAAGGTTTATTTTAACTTTTTTTTAAATTGAATACAGTTTGGTTTTAGATGGTTGGTTATCAAAGATAGTTACATGTTTTATACAGATCTTCAAAAAGAAGTTATTCGACTTGTAATTCTTATTGATGAAAAATTTAAAGTTAAACCAAGAGATCTTGGAGTTGCAGGATTTTCACCAACAGAATTTTCACTTGTCAATGAAGATTAGTAAGTTTTTCTTTTTTGGTTACTGTAGTTTTGTCATTCATTGCAATTTAAAATTATATAATTTTTTTTCGTTTTGTGAAAGTTTTGAATTTATGTTACATAACTAACTAAAATAATTTCTATTGTTTTAGTAAACTTTACATTAAATGTAATCGAAAAGAAGATGCTGTACAATGGAAGCTTGCAATTCGAGATATCCTTCAAACAACTGGCGCAATTTGGCTTGAACATAAACGTTTTAAATCAACATATCCTGTAAGATCAGAAGAAAATTATTCTCAAACATTTGTTGATGGGTGTGATTATTGGGCTCGAGCTGCTGATATGATGGAACAAGCAAGAGAAGAAATTTATATTGGACATTGGTGAGCAGTTTTTTTTCCATTTCTCTTTTATTTTTTAAAATATTAGGTGGTTATCTCCTGAATCATATTTAAAAAAGCCAATTCATCATGGAAGTAAATGGCGACTTGATCATATCCTTAAACGTGCTGCAGAACGTGGAGTTCGAGTTTTTGTTTTATTATTTAAAGAATTTTCACAAGGAATGTGTTCTAAATATTGTAAACGAACTTTACAAGGCTTACATCCAAATATAAAAGTTATTCGACATCCAGGTTTGTACCCTTTTTTTTAAATAGGATACCGTAGTATTTGATTGAGTTACAGTATTTTGCATTGTGAGATTAGAGTTTTTACAAAAAATTATGCTGCAAATTTTATACTCCCGAATTTTTCAAAAATACATTTTTTTAAGATCATGGACATTGTCATGCAACATTTTTATGGACACATCATGAAAAATTTATTGTTGTTGATCAGCTAATTGCATTTGTGGGTGGAATTGATTTTACATATGGTCGATGGGATGATCATCGACATGTTCTTTCTGATCTTGGATATGTTGATGTTTTACCTTCAATAAAGAATGAACAAACTGAATCAATTGAATCTGCATTAACTTCAGCGGTGGATGCTGCAACAAAGGCAATTATTGCAGATACAAATTTATCTGAACTTCGAAAAAATAAGAAAAAACCACATCGAAGAATTGAATTGTTATTTTTGAAACTTGATGGAGAATGTTTAGAAAAGAATGCATTTTCAATAACACAATCTGAACAACAAAATGGAAAACGGATGTTTAAATTATCAAAGCTAAAAGGACCAAAAAATGTTTTTGAAGAAGATTTAACTGAAGCTGCAATTGATGGAACTGAATTTCATAATGCTGAAGACGTTTCATTTACTGTTGACTCTGATAAAGTAACTTTATTGACTCCATTAGAATCAACAGAAAAAGATATTTCGAAAGAAAAGCCACAACTTTCAAATTCTTCAAAAATTCTTTCAAATTCAATTATTCAAACATATCAAAAAACAATTCCTGAAGGAACAGATCTTATTCGAGTATCCGTAATTAATCCTGATCCATATGAAATTCACGAAACAACTGCACATACATTTGGTGGAACACATTCATATAGTAAAAATCCATTTCGAAGATTATATGAAAATATTGCAATTCAGCTTCGTCGGTTAAGATTTTCACGTGAATCAAAAACTATTGAAGAATATGTCATCAATTTTTATGTTATTCAAAAACAACAAGTTGAAATTGGAAAAAAAGAAACTGCTGGAAAATTATTCCCTGGAAAAGATTATGTCAATTTTATTTTTAAAGATATCGTTGATGCGGATGATGCATTTAGTGGTATGTTAATTTTACGAAATTTTGAAATCGAAATTCTGTCTCAACACGAATATTTTTTTTTTTCAAAATTTTAAAATTAATATGGATTTTTAGATTTTACTGATCGATATCATATGCCTCGAATGCCATGGCATGATAGTCAAACTGGAACATATGGTGAAGCAGCTCGAGATGTTGCAAGACATTTTATTCAAAGATGGAATGCGGCAAAAGTTTGTTCAAATTTTTTATATCTCTTTGAAATAAATTTTTATTCAGCGTGAAAAACTTCGTAATAATGATGCATATCCGTATTTAATACCAAAATCATATGATAATATTCGAGTTCCATCTGCAATAATCAACGAAGATATGTATAAAACTGAAGTTCAAGTTCTTCGTTCAGTTACTCGATGGTCGGCACTAACTGATAAAACTGAAGATTCAATTCATCAAGCATATATTTCATTAATGGAAAATGCAAAACATTATATTTATATCGAAAATCAATTCTTTGTTTCAATGATTAATAATGCAGATGTATCAAATGAAATTTCAAAAACTATTTGTGATCGAATTATTCGAGCTCATCGGTATGTTTTGAGTTTAAAAATTAGACAAAATTTAATAGGATCGATGAAAATTTTTAATTTTAAAATGCGAATTTAGAATTTTGTGCTATCAAAATTTAAGCTTTTTTTAAAAAAGTCAAAAATTGCAAAAAAGTGACAAATTTATCCAAATTTCTGATTTTTTTATACCAAAATTTTACTTTTCTTGTATCTAAATTTGAATTTACTTATTTATCGAAATTTCGATTTTATAAAATCCATGATCGAAGTTTTGTATTTACATTTCGCTATAAAAACTTCTGAAAAAATTTGTCAAAAGCAATAAATGTAATTTTAAAATTTCGATCAGGGATTTTACAAAATTCAAATTTCGATAATAAAGTAAATTAAAATTTTGATACCAAAAAAGCAAAATTTTTGCATAAAGAGATCAGAAAAATCAATTTGGACAAATTTGTCACTTTTCTTCAAATTTTGAATTGTGATATAAAAAATTTTCAATCTAACAAAAAACATTAATTTTTCCGTTTTTTTGGTACTTTATAAAAAATTTTGACAAAAGCATTTTAACTTGTCGTTTTTTTTCAGAATCAAAAGATATAAATTTTTATCGAACTATTTTTTAAGTTAGGTTTTTTTTAGAAATAAAGAAACGTTCCGAGTGTATATTATGCTTCCACTCCTTCCAGCTATGGAAGCTGATATTAAATCATCTGAATATAATGTTATTTTAACAATGCTATCATTTTTATATTCTTCACTTTCTCGTGGCTCATATTGTTTACTTGGAAGATTGAAAGAAGCCGGAATTGAAGATCCATTTGAATATTTATGTTTTACATCTCTTCGAACATATGATGAATTGGCAGGGAAGCTATATTCTGAACTTGTATATATTCATTCAAAGTTTATGATTATTGATGATTTACATGTAATTAATAGTTCAGCAAATATTAATGATCGATCGTTGGTTGGTGATCGAGATTCTGAATTGGCCCTTTGTATTACAGATACAGAATTTATTAAAATTAAAATGAATGGTGAAGAATATTTTGCGGGCCGACATGCACATGCTTTAAGAATGAGATGTATGAAAGAGCATTTGGGAATGCTTCCTGGAATGCGAAGTCCACCCAAACATGAAATTGATTGCTCTGATCCAGTTATTGATTCATTCTTTCAAGGTACTTGGAGAAGATTAGCTGAAGAAAATACAAAAATCTTTGAAGAAGTCTTTAGGCCACTTCCAACTGATAAGGTTAGTTTTAAATCTGAACATTCGAATCGAGAGCGTGATAAAATTTTCGCTTCAAGAGATATTATAAAATTTATGTAATGAAATATTGAATATGAATGATGCAATCAAATTTTTTAGGTTAAAACCCTTTCGGAATTAGAAGAATGGACAAAAGAAACTCCTCTATCAACCTCCGATCCAAAAGCCGCACAAGAACGCTTAAAAAGTATTACCGGACATTTGGTATCATTTTCTCTTGATTTTATGGAAAAAGAAAATATTAAACCAACTGATTATCTCTTTACTCCTCAGGCACATGCTCCAACAGCTTTGTTTGTTTAAAACTCTTAAATTTTGATTTGTATTGTTTTTATGAAAGTATTGTAAATTTTTTAAAAATATTTTTGTATTACCTTTTTTCACTTCTATACTAACCTCAAATAAAATTGTTACTTTTAAAATTTTTTTCTTGGATTACATTTTAATAACAAAAAAATTTTTACACAAAATTTTTTTTTCAATTGTAAAATGCAATTCGCACAATACATTTCTGCAGAGACAAATTTTGTTTCATTAATGGAGTATCAAATCATCGAAATTTACGACGATTTAATTTCAGTGTTTTTAAAAAGAGAATAGAGACTACAGCAGAAATTAAATCATCCATTTTGGATAATTCAAAGAAACAAAACTAAAAAAGGAATAAAACTTGAAATAAAAATTTAGCCAAAGGATTTGACATACACGTGTTTAATAAAGTGTTAATTACCTTTGATTAATTTTAAATAATTATTTTTTTGATATTTAATTAAATGAAGTTGATTAAACAATTTCGTTAAGATCTGGATTTTTAAAATCTAAAATTTGAAAAAATTTTTTAAACATTGTTGTTTGGTAAAATGAGACGAAATGCCAAGTGTATTTTCAACCAAAAAAATTGCAACATTTTTTGAAAAAAAAAGTTTATGTTTGACATGAAAAGTTTATCGTTTTACACATTTATAAATAAAACTTATTATAAATTAATTAGAAGCATATTGTAAAAGTTTTCTGTTCATTGGATATCCTTTTATAGAAGTCTTTATTTTTATGTGAATCATTTTCTTTTTGTTTCATAGTTATGTCATCATGTCCTAACGTATGACTTTTTATAGCTTATCGATCACCTTTTTTACGTGTAAAACCGTGGATATATCTTTGTTTAATCGAAAGTAATCATTTTCGTGACATGATTTTATTAATAAATTTACTAAACTTCGACTTTTGATAAATCTTTATCGTTAATGAATTTTTATCACTTTGAATATAAAGTCTTTCTTTTAGATTTGAACATGAATAGACTAACGGTACTTGGCCGTGTTCCATTATATCGGCTTACAAGCTCGTATGTTAATGCTACATGTTTAAGGTAATAGCTTTTATTATTGAAAAATATAGATTGCATCATTAATTTTTTTTAGAAATTTTTCAACGACTACTCCAACATTTGCAAGAAATACTGTAATTAATTTTGTACCACAACAAGAAGCATGGGTTATTGAAAGAATGGGTAAATTTCATAAAGTTCTTGAACCTGTAAGTTTTATTCATTTCTTTTGGAATACTTCATATTACATTTCTTTACAGGGATTAAACATTCTAATTCCTGTACTTGATAGAATCAAATATGTTCAATCATTAAAAGAAATTGCAATTGAAATTCCACAACAGGGTGCTATTACATTGGATAATGTTCAAGTTCAACTTGATGGAGTTTTATATCTTCGAGTTATTGATCCTTATAAAGTTTGCTTTTACCTTTAATAAACAAGTTTAAAATGTAAATGGTTTAGGCTTCTTATGGTGTTGATGATCCAGAATTTGCTGTAACACAATTAGCTCAAACAACAATGAGATCCGAAGTTGGTAAAATTTCATTGGATACTGTATTTAAAGAACGTGAACAACTTAATGTTAATATTGTTTGTGAGTTTTTGTATTTGTTGAAATTCATGATTTAACAGTTGTGTTTCAGATGCAATTAATAAAGCTGCAGAACCATGGGGACTTGTTTGTATGCGTTATGAAATTAGAAATATGACAATGCCCGCAAGAGTTCAAGAAGCTATGCAGGTTTGAACTTTTTCAATGCCTTTTTTTCATTACAGTATAATTTTTTAGATGCAAGTTGAAGCAGAAAGAAAAAAGCGTGCAGCAATTTTAGAATCTGAAGGACATCGAGATGCTGCTGTAAATATTGCAGAAGGTGAAAAGAAATCTCGAATTTTAGCATCTGAAGCATCAATGCAAGAAAAAATCAATGAAGCTCGTGGGGTGGCATCTGCCGTGGAAATGCAAGGTCAAGCCCGTCAAAGAGCAATTGAATTCGTTTCTGCAGCTTTGAATAAAGAAGGCGGTCATCATGCTGCTGGATTGGTTGTGGCAGAACAATATGTTCAAGCTTTCTCAAATCTTGCAAATAAATCCAATACTCTTATTGTTCCAGCAAATGCAAATGATGTTAATTCAATGGTAGGTTTTTATATATAGAATTGTACTGAATTATTGTAAACTTTTTTTATAGGTTACTCAAGCTTTAACCGTCTACAAACAAGTTACAGATGCTGGAGATAAAACTCGAAATGGTGATGATCAACAAAAATAATTTTATTTAGTTTTTAATTCATAGAATTGTTTGTTTTTATTTTTATTTATTTAAGTAAAAGTTTAGTTATAAAAGTATTTAAATACGAATATGGAATGTTCGGATAAAATCAGGTGATCGGGAAACAACATGCTCGAATTCAGCATATGAAATTTGACTATCTGAATCAAGATCTGCTTCTTCAATGATCTATAAAAGTATTCTAGTTTTAACAATTATAGGATTAAAGCAGATAAGAACTTGGTTTTAGAAATTAGAGGTACTGTAATTTTTATTCTAATAAAAAACTTACACGTTCAATAATGAATTCAACTTCTTCATCAGTTAGTTCATCCCTTGTTAAACTTCGAATCATTTTACTTAAATCATCATGTCCCAAATAATCATCTCCATCAAAATCATAAATTCTAAATGCATATTTAAGTTTTAATGGAAGTGGAGCCATTTCAGAAAAGACACTAAACATATCCAAAAAATCATCAAATGTTAAATTCCCGCAACCATCTTCACTAAAAACTTCACAAATTCTTCGTCGAAATGGATTTTCTTTAAGTTCCGGGATTCGTTCAACCTCTTCAAATGTCAGCGCAACAATTGAAGCACGATTTCCTTGCATATTTGATGGAACTTTATTTGGATTTAGCGCATAAAATCTTTTATAAAGTCGTAAAATATCTTTTTTTGTAAAAAATGTACAATCCTAAAAATGTGGAAAAGGTTGGAAGATTACGGTAGAAATATTAACAAAACTTTAGAAACGGATTTTTTTTGAAATTTATTTATAGAAGGAAATTTTATTTGCTATGAAAAGTTAAAAGAATAAGAATGTAAACGGTTAAAATTTTTCTTTTAAGATTTAGAAAAATTTCGAATGTTTGCATTTTTGTAACAAATTTCTCACAAAAATTTATAAGATTAAATTTCTCTTCTTTGAAGTCGGTAAATGTAAACTAACTTGATATTCATCCAATTGTTCAGAAGTAAATACTCCACCTTTGGAAAATAAATTCAAATCTGATATTGAACTTGCACTATTTCCCATTTTTGAAAAAAATATACTGTTAAAAAATAAAATTTGAGTTTTAAAAACTGTTGAAAAAGTTAATAAATTTTTAAACAATAAACGTTTTATAAAATTATAATCGAAGCAAAAAAGAAATGGGAGAAAAAACAAAAGCAATTGGTAGCTTATATTTTTTGTTCAATCCTTTTCTTTTTTTGCCAAAAAGCAGCAACCAAAGAAGACAAAAAGCAAAAAATATGCTTTTCAGCTTTAAACTATAGTAAAGCAAAAAAAGTGGCCCGTGGCGGCTGTGGCATCGAAAAAGAGAGCAATCAATTTGACGCCTGCTTTTTTTAAACACACATTTTCAAAGTCCCAAAAGACTCTCCCCTCTTTTTTCTTCCTCCCAAAAATTCCTGAACATTTTTTATTTTTCAATTTAACGGTGTGACATTTCTTTTGCTTTTTTTATTCGTTACTTTTTTCGTCTGGACTTTTTTCTTTTTCTTTGCCTTTAAAAAAATGAAATGAAATTGAAAAAAGTTTATGCCAAAAATGGAAACAGTAGAAAAAAAGTGTTTTTGGTTAAATACACACAGACTGACACTAATGGCATATTTGTGTGCTAAACTTGGTATTTAATTTGATTACTGTACTTTTTGGATTATGTAAGACAGAAAAGTATTGCTCAAAAAATAACAAAGAAACAATTACAAAAGCAGAAAATAGATATTGTAATTACATTAACAAAATTTTTTTATTTTTTATATCCTCTTTTCAGTATTTTTTTACACAAATAAAAGCATTTTTTATTAATGTTTAATAAAAAATTTATTTAATTCAGTTATAAATCATTTATAATAAATGCAAGAAAAAGATATATCCAAAACTTTGGCATAAAAATTGATGTTAACAAAGCCAAAACTTCATACATTTCATGCTAAATTTAGCTATTTTTGTCTTATTTTTTGATAGTCCCTTTAACAACCTGTATGTAACATTTTAAGATAAGACAGATATAAAAAATCTATAACTATTTGCAAAAAAAGCTTATAAAAGTTTAGTTCAACCTTGTTGTTCTTGAGTGTGCAACCTTCAAACTATAAATGGTTCACGACACGAAAACGGCGTTCACCGCATTCTTTCCCATTTTTTTTGCAAACGACTGAAAAAACTTTTGCTGCTCTTTTTTTCATCCGATCAAACTTTTCTTCTGTGTCTTTTCTCGTTCTCGTATTATCTTTTTCATATTTATTTACCCGTTTTACGAATCCCACCGAAAGCTTTCCCGAACCCCATGAAAATCTTTTTCTTTACTTCTTTTGCCATATAAAGGCAAAGGAAAGCTGCTGCAATCGAAGCTTTTTATTACGTCATCCGTTATTTTGCCGTGTTTTGTTCCCCTTTTCTTTACTCATTACTTTACCAAATTCTTCTTTTCAGGTAATAAAAACTTTGTTAGTAATATTATTATTGTTAATTCAAAGATGTCTTCCAACGGACAAGATAATGATCTCAATGCTAAAATTCTTAAGCAACTTGAAGTAAGGTTTTTTGTTTATAGCTTTTTTGTGCACTACTAACTATTACCTCCTTTTTAGTATTACTTTGGTGACGTAAATCTACAACGTGATAAATTTCTTCAAGATGAAATGAAAAAGGATCATGGATGTAAGGATTTTTAGTCACTGTATAGCGGTAGTTAATCGATTAATTTTTATAGGGGTTCCATTGGATGTTCTTCTAACCTTTAATCGTCTTAAACAATTAACTACAGATAAAGCTGCAATCGTTGCTGCTGTTAAAGATAGCGAAATTGTGGATGTATCAGAAGATAGCGAAAAAGTTCGTCGTAATCCTGCTGTACCAATCCCTGAAAATAGTCTTGAATTTTGGCAAGAAGTAAAAACTCGTACTGTTTATATTGTAAGTTATACTATACTATATTAATTGAGCAATTACTTTATCCTTTTTTTATTACTATAGAAAGGCTTTCCACCAGAGACAACACTTGATGATATTATGGAATTCCTAAAACCTCATGGTGACATTGTTAATGTTGTAATGCGCAGACTCAAAGAATCTAGAGCATTCAAAGGCTCTATTTTTGCTACATTCAAGGATAAAGAATCTGCTGAAAACTTTGTTAAAAGTGAAGGAACTCAGAAATTTAAAGATATTGATCTTATCAGAATGATGCAGAATGATTATTGGGCAAAAGAAATTGCAGAAAATAAAGAACGTAAAGCTGCAGAAAAGGCTTTAAAAAATCAAAAGAAGAATGAAACTCGTAAGAATACAGATGATGCTCATTCTGCTGTACATTTTTTGAAGGGTCAAGTTTTGCAAGTTACTGGATTGCCAACTGAAAATGTTAGTATTGCTTTACTCAAAGAATTTTTCAATAAATATGCTCCTGTTGCTTATGCTGTTTATGATCAAGGTTCATCAGAAGTTTGTCAATATTTTTGTTATCCAATTTATTTATTTGTATATTTTTTAGGCTAGTCTTCGATTCCAATCTTCAGAAGAAAATGCTGCTGTTAATGCGTTGGAAAAGATGAATGAAGCTGCAAAAGAAACCGAAGGAAAGATTCAATTCCAAGGACATGAACTTCAATGCAAAGTTCTTGAAGGTGAAGAAGAAGAAAAGTATTGGGCAGATTTTACAAAAAATAAATCAGCAAAAGATGCTCGCGGCTATCAATCTCATAATCGTCGAGGAGGTCGTGGAAATAATCGTCGAGGTGGAGGCCGTGGTGGTGGCCGAGATCGTGATTTTCGTAATAATAAACGTGCCAGAGTGGATGATGATGAAAATGCTGGTGCAGAAGAAGATGGTGGAAATGGAGTCAAAAAGCCAAAAGTTGAAGCTGATGAAGTTAAGCAAGAAGTCAAAGCTGAAGCTGCTGAAGTCAAGACAGAAGTTAAAACTGAAGCTTAAATTTATTGAAAAATCATTTTATTTTTTTGTTGAGTTTTTTCGTTTTATTATTACCCATTTTATTTTATTGGTTTCGTTTTGTTCCGTTTTAATAAATTTTTGAAAAGTTGAAATAATTCTTTTTTGAGCAAAGCAACATTTATTCGACTCGTTTTGTTAAGCAACAGCACTCCAGTTTTTATTACAGTAATCTTTGAAAAAGTTGATTGTTTCCAAAAAGAATTTTTTTGCCAAAAATTCTTCTTTAAATGATGTAAAAGAAGGAGATGAAAAAAATAGGGCGGAGCATAAAAGTGAGGTATCGGCAATAAAAAAAGCAGGGAAAGCAATAAAAGGAAAGAAAGTTATAATGACAACCTCCTTCTTTCCTCCGAAGAACCTCCGTTCATCGTCAAACATTTAAATAGAAGCAGAAACATATATCGCAAAACATTGATTTTTATCTTTTAACTTCTTTGAAAAAAACGGTGACACTTTTCTGGTTTTTTATTTTTTCCCTCAAAAATTTTTATTGAATTAACAAGTATACTTGTTATAATTGATTAATTTTAAACACTCCCAAAAAATTATTTTTATTTCATCTTCCGGAAAAATTAACCTCAATCAACAAACAAAAACCTCTGTATTTTTATATTTGACTTTCGTCATTGCTTTCTTCGACGACTGTTTTCTTTCTTCCTGTTCCTTTTTTTTATTTACTGATAAAAGAAAAAAGTTTTTGTCATTGGAAGCTTTTTAAAAAATGAATCATTAAAAGTTTATATTTTATTATTTGATTCCATACAAAAATATTTCAACCACATTTTTTGGTGATTCTGATTTTATAATTTAAAAAAAGTGATGAACGCTGAAAATCAAGCTGAAGCATTTCAAAGCGATCCAATTTTATCCCAGTTAACTCAATCCACTGCTATTAGATATTCTGGGTGTTTGTACGGGCAAGAAGCAGAAAGAAGACAAAATTTTATTCAATCTTGTAATAATGGAAGATTGCATATTGTAAGTTTTTTTTGTAAATAAAAACGCTGAATTTGTAAAAAATTATACTGTAGCTTTGAGGAACAAAATAGGCGATTTTAGAAAAATTTGTGAAAAACAGAATAAAAATGATGCCATTTTTATTGTTTTTTTTTTTTCATTTACTAATTCCCTCAAAATTTCACACATTTTTTTCTATTTTATAATTCTAAAACAAAATACAGTAATTTATTTTTCCCATTACAGCAATATTCCACAGAAATTTTTTAAAGCCAAAAAGCGTAAATTTTTAACAATTTTTTTTATTAATCCGATCGTTATCCCTTTTTTGGCAATTCAATGTAAAAAAAGAAAATCTCATTATCTCCATCACTTTTTTACTCTCTTTTTTTGTTGCATAACTTTGAGTTCAAGGTCTTCTTCCTTCTTCAAAAAAAGACATATGTAATCGCGTGCCAAAAACAACTGGGATTATCTGTAAAAGATCTAAAAGTGTGACCTTTCTTCTTTTAACTGCCTTTTTTCGATTTTTGCCCAAATCTATCATTGATGCAAATTTTTGCGAAACCTAGTCATTAAACGCTTTTTATCGCAGAATTTTTTTTTTCAGTCAATTCCATCAAATGGCATAAATCTTGATTTAATTTTACATTCCGTTAAAATTGAAACAAATGAAATAATATTTGAATCAAATTTAATATTTAATGGAGTTTGTGTAAAATGGAAGGGCCGAATAAATAAGCAAACTTTAACAGGAAATGGAAAGTTTGAATTTGATGCTGAACGAGCAGCTGCCCGAGAATCAGCACAATCAGAATCTCTTCGACCATATCGGCAAAGACTTGAAAATATTCGAAATTTAATTTTGCAATGAAAAAAAAAATTTAAATAAAAAATTCTTTTCATTTTAAAAAAGCCAAAAACAGTTGTTTCATTTTTGCAACAAAAAAGAAAGGCACAAATCAAAAGAAAACAGAGACAAACAACAAAGTTAAAACAAAAAAAATTTCCTATTTAAAACACTAAAATATTATAAGCATATAAAATTCTATTATAATTAATCATTTAGCGTAAATGATCCGCTAATGGTTCGGCTGGATTGTAATAGTCAATTATTGCAGGATTTGTTGGCTCAAAAACTTTTTTATCTGCAAGTGAAACAAGGGAACCAGGTTTAAGTCCAAGAAAAATTTCATTTGGTTTTTTATGTTCTTTTTTCCATAATTCTTCAGAGCTTGGATCAACTATTCTTTCATATTCTAATATTTCTGCTAAACGTTGTTCACTTTTTGTAATATCTGATTCATCAGCAAGATACCTATAAAAAACAGGTTACTGTAGAAAAGCAATAGTAGCAAAACGAAAAAAAAACAATAAACATACCCTCTATTATTTGGATCAGCATAATAACTCATTAAACTATGGGGTGGCCTCTTTCTTCCTGGAATTGGATTACCATCTTTAAACCATTTTTGTGGATCAACAGCTGCCCGTAAACTTTCCAAATCATAATATGCAGTACGAATTTTTCCACCCGCTTTTTCAATTGCTGCAATTGTCATTTGATTTGCCCATTGTACTTCAATATTAATTTTAGCAGCAAATATTTCAGCACCCTAAAAAAGATCATCAAATAAATGTTTATTGTTGCGCGAAAAAAAGTAAAAGAGAGGAAAAAGCGGAAAGCATCTTTTGATCTTGCCTCCCTAACTTCCGGCAGTTTTGGACAATGGATAAAACAAGCGTTCAAAAGGAAAATAAATAAAAATCCTTACTTCATCTGTAAGATCAATACCAAATTGTCTTAAAGCTGGACTGCATCGAATTAATCGAGTATTACAAAGTGTTGAAATATCAATAAGTTTATCCGGATTTATCCAATTTAGATCAATCATACGTTGAAGTTCAAGTAATGATAATGGAACATATTCTCTTCTTAGACTAAAATAAACAATGCATTATACACAACACAAAAATAACCATTGCTTACTTAATATCACCATTAAAACTTCTTTCACCAGGAAACATTCGATGCCATGGCCGATAAAAATCACCCCAAATCCAACCAAGTGGTGGCTTTGCTGCACGTTGAAGTTCACCAATTGTATGTCCAGCTTGATTATGAGCTTGTGCATTTACCATTCTACCCTGAAAAAAATAAAACATTACGAATGTTAAACCATTTATTCAACAAAGAAAACAAAAACATACCGTTGACCGAGCACCAGGATTATCTCGAAGATCTTGAATTTTTATTCTTGAAGTTTTTTCTACATATGCTACAGCTTTTTCTGTTACAGATTTAATTTTTTTGGCTGACATTTTTGCTGAAATAATGGATACGGTTAAAATAGTGACAGTTAAAAGTTAACACGGATAAAATAAAAGCGACACAAACATCTATTTCAAATCCATTACTGACAGATTACAACACTCTGTTAAAATAGAGATAAAACTTTACAATACTTTAATGAAAGCATAAAGCATAAAGCAACAAAAATTAACAGAGTTTTAACAAATTTTTAAACACAAATTTTTTTTGTTCAAACATTTGTGAAAAACGTAAAAAGCCAGAACGCCAAATTTTTTTTTATTTTTTTAAATTCTTTGAAAAATTACTTTTTTTTCAAACGTGGATTTTGCTCGATTTATGTAAATTTGAATAAAAAGAGATTTAATATTTACAATTTGACTTCAAATTTGAATCCAATTTTGAATGTGAATAATTTCTACTGTATGTGTACTTAAAATTTTTATTTGAGATTCTACACAAACAAAAGACAAGTATTTCCAAAGTATAACCGGTTCAATTTCAAAGGTTTAAAAACAACAATAATACTATAAAAGCTTTTTACAAATAACAAAATTTACAAAACTTTTTTTAGGAAAATAATGAACGAATTCGCTGTAAAAAAGTTTTTGTACTATTTTCATTTGCTTCGGCTGGAATTGGTTTGAATGTAAGATGTTCTTCTGGAGCATATGTAGCAGATTCATATACTTTTTCACCAAGAATTCCTTCTTCTGCTTCATCAGCTGTGGATGGAGTTAATGATAATGATCGATCTTTAATTTGTTGTGAAGGAGGTGGTGAAGGGATAATAATTTGTGGTTTAAAATGCATTGGACTAAAGATTTCTTCTGGTCCTGGATGTAATAATGGATCTTGTGGGATATATGATTGAGGTTTAATCTGTTCTTCATTATCAGATTCATCTTTATCTGCTGATGGTTTAATATTAATTGCATTTATATAATAAATTGGAAAAGATTGATCATTTTCTTCTTCTTCATTTTCAGTATCTTCAGCATCAGAAATTTCATTGTTGGAAGAAGGCAATGGAAGGAAATCACCTTGTGGTTCAATCTTTGGATGAAGAATGTATTCCTAAATTTACTCAATTATTACCATTTAAAGCAAACAACAAGGCGTACTTTAAGTTTATCCATTTTAGTTTGTTCTGCAAATTTGATTAATTCAACAATATCGTTATCTGTGGAACTGCTAAGAATTTTTTGATATTTACAAAATTGGATCACTTTTTGAATAATTCCATTACTGAATTCTTGAAAATGAATCTTTGAAATTGGTGGATAGCATATCCCTTCTAAATATGGTGATTGGTCAAGAAGAAGCTTTAGCTGAATCTACAGAAAAATATTTTTAATCAAATTAGTTAATAGAAATGGGCTTTACTCGATATTGCTTTTCTTTAGAGATTACAAGGACATCGGAATCCATAGTTTCTGCAATTTTTGCTCTTCGTTTTGGCATCTAAATTTATTGCAAATTAATATTTAGTAAATCAAAAAAAGTTAAATTGATTACTTTAAAGAATTAGTTTTTACACAAACAATTTTTAAAAGGACAGCCGATTTGCAATAAAGGACAAAAATTATAACAAATTAATTTAGTTGATTTGAACGCGGACAAAAACTGTTGAAATTTGAAGAAGAAAAACAAATAATTTTTTGCTTCGTTTTAAAACTTTTATATTTATTAATTTTAAGGATGCGTCAGCATTAAATTAATCATTCAAGCAATGGCAAAATTTAAACAAATTTGTAAAAACATTCAATTTTTAATTGCAAATGTTTTTCTCATGAATCCATGGAATTATTACAGTTTAATGATTTAAAATTATTTACTTACCAAATTTATGCGCTAATTTTTTAAAAAAGTTCTTTGATGGTAAATATTGTTTTTCTAGAACTTTTTTTAAAAATAAATTTTTTTACGCTCGTAAAAAAGTTGCTACTGTTTCGCGTTAAGAATTATTTTGCAAATAACCCCTAAAGGGTTAAAGCTTTCACTTTTGATATCAGTTTTTCATGAGAATATTGATTTGAAAAGTCCATATTTAATATTTTATGTTTTTTACAAGCCATTTTTTAGCATTTGTGATAATCGACGATTACTGTAACAATGTTATACCAATCTTTTTTTGTTAATTTTTGAAATAAATGTTTTTTTTTGTTTTTCAATATTTTTTTAAAAAAGAGAAGAAATTAGTACAAAAAATTTTTTTTCATGATTTCTTTAAATTTTATTTATTTTTCCAATTAAGGACGAAGAAGAAATGTGAAATGACAAAGACATGCATCGAATGTGTTTTATTGGAAAAGTTTCATTAAATTGATAAGGACATAAAAGTGAAAGCTATAATGATTTTTTTTTGCGGACACTTGAACTTTCGTATATGATCAAAGGTGAAAATAGCTGTTTCAGAAATCAGTTCGTGCACATGAGTTATGCAATTTTTATACAATACGATAGTTATTACCGTAACCCAAATAAGTATAAAATTTCTGACGTCGTTTTTTTAGTCGTAAAAATTGAACAAATAAATACTGATCTAAAATAATAACAATTTCTTAACAAAAAAATAATCTTTTCAAAATCCTCTTAAATTTTTCTTGTTTCAGAAAAATTTCTTTTTTTCTGTTTCCTTTTTTAACGCTGGGAAAATTTTTCGGCTTTTTTTTAGCTTAAAGGAAGCGGACCCTTTGATCCATTTTTTAAACAAAAAGGATTTCGAAATATTTCTTTTTTTTCCAAACCATCGATATTCGTGATCAGGATGACTCTTGAAACGAAAATGCAGCTTCCATTGTTTTTATTTTTTTAACAAAGGAAATATTTTTTCGTTTCAAGAGTCACTCTGATCACGAATATCGATGGTTTGGAAAAAAAAGAAACATTTCGAAACCCTTTTTTTTTAAAAAATGGATCAAAGGGTCCGCCCCCTTTAAAAAATTAATCATCGATATTAGTGATAACAGTCCAAATTAAGCCTTTTCCTTCCATAAAAAAACACATAAAATCATTTTTGAGAGAAAGGAATTTTTTTTTCATCACCACCGATCTTCAACCTTCCTCTTTTTAATTAGACATATTATTATCATCAAAAAAGTATAGCAAGGATGAAAAAAAACGGTGAAAGCAAAAGCAAAGCTAAAGTTTTTCTTTCATTGTTGAAAAAACGATGACTTCCAAAATGGTTGTTGCCTTTTTACTTTTGGTTGGAAGCATTACAGCCGTGAATTCCCTGCATATTCCAGGGTTTGTAAACGGTAAACCACTTCGATATCATTTGGATGGAATAAGATTGCCTGGAAATGCGGCAACAGATAAATGTGCTAAAGAAACATGGTTTTCACAAGTCGTTGATCACTTTGATCCATCAAATAAAGATATGTGGAATCAAGTAAGTTGGGGGAAATTTAGCAGTGCTGCCGATTTTAAAAAAACATCCGCGCTGGTGTCAGTGCCGGTGCCGACGGCATTTTTCCTTTGTACTCTCGGCATTTTCCCATTAATTTTTCCAAAATATCGGTGCCGGCCTCGGCACCTCGGCAACACTGAAATTTAGTGGGGATAAAGACCGGTCAACCTGATTCCGGGATACCGGTTATAAGCCTGTATATCCTTGATCAGATCCATGTTGGCCGAATATGGCACATTAATTATCACGAACATCTTTTGAGACCAAAAATTTTTAGCGAGTTCAAGTAAATTCAAAATTCTTCAACGCATCAATCACCGACCGACCCTTAATCTTTTTGATGATTGGTGGTGAAAGTCCAGCAGAACAAAAATGGGTATGCAATGAAGCTTATACATATATGAAATTAGCAAAAGACAATAGCGCCTTAGTTATACAACTTGAACATCGTTTCTTTGGTAAAAGTTATCCATATGTTAAAAATTCAACAATGGGAGATATGTCAACTTCAACTTTACGTCTCCTTACATCTCAACAAGCATTAGAAGATCTTGCAAATTTTATTAAAAACTATAAATTCAATGGTAATATTACCTTTACAAATCCAAGATGGATTGTCTTTGGTGGATCATATCCTGGTTCATTGTGTGCATGGTTCCGTGCAGATCCAAGATATTCAAATTTAACTCTTGGTGGAATTTGTAGTTCTGCACCATTGTTACCAAAAGTTGATTTTTACGGTTTGTGAAATGAATTAATAGGGGCTGTCCAGATATTACGTAATGCAATTGTTGGGTGGGTGGGGTTGGCGAACTATTACATCGCTTTGATCTTGCCGGCAAAATTCTTTGATATTTCATTATCTAAAAGGGGCGGATGGGGGTAAAAAATCACAATTTTTGTATGTATTACGTAACATCTGGACCAGGGCTGTCCGGGTTCCCGGATCCCGGCCGGTTTTCCGGGATTTTTGTCCCGTCCCAGAATCATGGATTTTTGGCCGGGATTCCGGGATTTATTTTTAGCATAAATATGTTAAAAAAATCAATTTAATTTGCATATTTTTTGCTATAAATTTGATTTTGCCCTTTTAAAACGTTATGCATATGGAAATTTTTGCTTATGTCGTCAGACAGACTAATATAAAAGTCTAAAATTTTTTCTCTTTTTTTTATTTTGACATAGCACCAAATTTTGAAATTGCATATGGCACCAAATTAAATAGTAATTTAGTTTTTTGAACAAATATATTTAATTTTTTGCTTCTTTTTAATGTTCCAAAAAATAAATTGGTGTTTTTTTTCCAAAAATTAACATAGGTTCGGCAAATCCCGGAATCCCGTCCCGGACAAAAAAGCCAGTCCCGGACAGCCCTGATATGGACAGCCCCATAAAATCAAAAACTATAATTTTTTTTAAAGAATATGCGGAAGTTATGGAATTTGCATTTAAAAATTGGTCAGCCATTCAAAAAACAAATTGTGATCAATTACTTACCCAAGGGTTTGCTCTATTAAGAAAAAACACTTATACTGATAGTGGAAGAGCAATGCTAAATTCAATGTTTAAGTAAGAAATAATGATTATAATTTGAGAGTTGAATTTATATTCTAAACATTTCAGTATCACTCCACCACTTAATGCAGCAATGGATAATTATGACTTATATGCTACAAATTTTCTTGCAAATGTTTTTAGCGTATTTCAAGGAATTGATCAATATACTTTTGATGCTCGGGTATTTGCCTATTTAAATTTTTCATGGTTTTAAAATACAATAATTTTAGGATAATATTACTGAAGGAGGATATAATATTGATAATCTTTGCAGAAAAATGATTGCATCACCTTCAGATCCATTAACTGGAATCAAAAATATTTTCTTTTGGGATCCAAAAAATTCTTCTAAATCTGGTCCACAATATCTTGATAATGATTATTATGGTGATGTAGCACAATTCAATCAATCTTACTATGATTATTCAAATGACACTGCAGCAGATAATGCTGCAGGTCGTGGATGGATGTGGTTGTGTTGTGGAATGGCATTAGGATGGTTACAAACCACTGACAATAGTAATGGAATGTTTAATCGTGCAATAAATTTAAAGTAAAAAAAATTTAAAATTTAAAATTTCACAAATGAAGAATTTTAGTTTTTATCTTCAAATGTGCACTGACTATTTTGGTCCAGATATCAATACAATGTCTATTACTAATAAAGTTGCACAAATCGCCTATACTTTCCCAGCTCCATGGAATTATACTGCTACAAATGTTGTTCTTCCAAATGGTGATTATGATCCATGGCATTCATTAAGTAGTTATGTCAATAATGACACAAGACATCAGGTTTCTTTGTTGACACATGGTAAGGGATATGTATTTGAACCTACGAAAAAATTGGGAATGCATTTTTTCTTGAGATTTTAAGCTTGAAGGAAGCATAATATCCGAAAAAATTCATGGTTTAATTTTATATGGTTTTAGGTGCTGCACATTGTTCTGATATGTATCCAGTATGGCCAAATGAACCACTAGCTCTTAATGCCACACGTCAAAGAGTTATTACAGAAGTGAATTATTATATTACATTAAACCCAGCCAATAATCAAGCATCATCCACAGCACCAACTGGATCATCAACCATAGGCTCTACAACAACATCTTCTGCAAACTTTTTGCTTCCATCACTTCTCCTTCTTTTTGTTACTTTCAGTATTTGTTAAACAATAATATGTAAAATGTTTTTATTAAATAAAATTTATGTTTTTTAAATGCTAAAAATAAGTGTGGGAGAAATCAAATGTTATAAAATATGAAAAATTATAAATTTTTAAATTACGTGTCTGATGACGGATGAAAGGGGAGAAACATAAAAAAAAGAAGCCGACGTCAAAGTTGTTTTTAAACGATTTAAAAGCATTTTAAACGGAAATACTTTTTGTATTATTCGTTCCAGAAAGCATTTTTGACACAGAAAGTAAAAAATGGCTTTCTTTTTGAAGGCTTTTGTATTTGTTGGATGTTTGTTGGTTCAAGTTTTTGGAGTTTATGATGATTATTTATCTTGTGGAATATCAAATTATGTGATTGAAGAAAAAGGTACAAATAGGGTAAATTTTATCATTTTATTTAATACAAAATTGTTCAAAATAGGAAAGAAATTTTTTAAATAAAAATTTAAATTTTGGTTAAAAATCAAGAATAGCGGTTCAAAAATATTAAAAAAAACAAAATTCGAATCTGGCTTTTCGAAATCAAAATTTCGAAGAACGTGAATTACAGCAGATTTTTTGAAAAAAAAGTGCCACTTTCTCCCTAATTTTTGGATTCAAAAGTTTTCATTTGAGATTTTTTTTGATCTCTCTTTTTTCAGCTTTTGGATGGAATTCCTGTTGGCAAAAATTTTTTTCCATGGATTGTTGGATTGGAATATGAGAATGGTGTAAATTGTACAGGAAGTATAATTTCTCCACGGCATATTTTAACAGCTGCCCACTGTTTAACTGATCCAAGTGATCAAATAAAATTTATTCGAGCTGGTGGTGAATTGATTTCTGAAATGGGACAATTTAAATTTGAAGATTTTACAATTCATGAAAAATATGATGGTGATGGAAAATTAGTTCATGATATTGCAATAATTACGGTATATCAAAAATCTCACAGCTGTTTTATCCCATATCACAATAAAAGTTTTTTAGCTTCGGGAAGATTTAAATTTTACTGAAAGCATTTCACCAATTTGTTTACCACTTTATTTCAAGCAATTTGATCACTATTATTATGCCGGATTTGGTGTAATTTTTGATGGTTTAAAAAATGAAAGTTTTCTTGAAGATGGTTTTGTTAATCGAACACAATATATTACACATCCAACAAATCGAATGCATTTTGGAAAATTGAAAACTGCAAAGGAATGTGAAAATGAGTTAGTTTTTTTTTATTAAAGTTAAAAATTTAAGGGATTTTGTAATAACGATGAATATGTATATTTGATTCTTTTTAGTGAACATCGTGAAAATAATTTTTGTACTCAATCATTTAATGGTTTAACTTCGGCAGATTCTGGTGGTCCACTTATGTCATTTGTAAATGGTAGATGGTTTTTGGATGGTATTGCAAGTGGATCTTTAGATTATTTAATTCAAAAGCCCGAAATTAGCCTTTTCTCAAATTGTAAGTGAAAATAATTTTGAAATTTGAACAGTATTTTTAGGACATTTTAAACTTCTAATAGGTTTTGTTATTCTAAAAATAAAAATAAACCTTTTAGAAGTTTAAAAAAAAGTTTTATTAATAAATTTTTTTAGCTCTTTTTATTAAAACCAGTTCATATTGTGATTGGATTGAAGAGCATACAAATTATGAAACAATTTGTCAACGGTATACTTTTTTGAAATATTTTGGTGGAAATTAATTATATACGATAAAAATGGAAGTATTGTAACTTTTTTTTAAATAATAATATTAATAAAAGTTTTTTAATTTAATTTTAATTTTTATATTTACTGTTAACATTATATAAACAAAAAAAATATTCGATAAAACAAATTTTTTGTTAATGTAGATTAGAATATGAAAATTTTCCATACTGTAATATACAGTAACAACAATTTTTTTTTTTCAAAACAGTATCAATCAAATCAATCAAATAAAAAATATAAAGAAAACAGCTTTCACATTTTTAAAATGACATTAAAGGAAAATATCACAAAATGGGAAAATATTAATTTAGAAGTTCAATGCTTTTTGCAAAAATTTCAGCTAATAGGTTTTTTTTCTATTCTGCAAATTTTTAATTAAAGTTTTGTTTACTTATTTTCATTCAATTAAAATTACCGCTTTTTTTCTTGTTTTTATTTATAAATTCATCAAACATTTTACAGAAAAATGCTTAAACTTTTTTTTGTTTATGTCTGTGTTATTTAAGCTTAAAAGCAATAGGACAAAAAAGTTGCACAATCTTACACAAAATTGTTGTGCGTCGGTCCAAAAAAACAGAGTATTATAAATAGCAACCACAAAACAAAAAAGTAAAGCATTTTGCTCTCTTTTTTTTGCTTCAACAATATTTTGTTCTTTCATTTAAAGCTTGCGTTTTTTGGTTTTCTTAGTTATTCGTTTTTATTCATTTTTTATACAATTTTTTACTCAAATATTAAAAATTAATAATTTTTAAGGAAAAATTATGCCAAAATATAAGCTTAATTATTTTGATATTCGAGGATTTGGTGAAATTCCAAGATTAATTTTTAATTATGCTGGACAAGAATTTGAAGATCGTCGTTGGGCTTATCCAGATTGGCCAGAAGTTAAACATGGTAGGGATTTTAAATGTTTTTTATAAAGTGTACAACAGAAGTTTTAAAAAAGCTATCAGAAAAAGTTTTTAATTCGGCGAGGTGGTCGAGTCGTCAAGGGCGGCGACTTAAGAACCGATAGGTGAGAGGTTCGAGTCTCAGAAATTTGTACACAAAAGGTTTGACCTATCAAATGACAGCAATTGTCTTTTATAACTTTTTTTTTATATTAAAAACTTTTTTTTTGCAGAATCTGAAACGGGAAAATCTCCATGGCTTGAAGTTGATGATGAAAGAATTTATGAATCTGGTGCAATAAATCGTTATCTTGCAACCACCTTTGGACTTGCTGGAAAAGATGCAATGGAAAATGCACAAATTGATTCAATTTTTGATATTTATAAAGATGCTTTCAAAGAAGCTGCAGGTACTTATATGTGGGTCAAATCACCATATTACAATCAGGTTCCTGTATTTTATCATGAAATTGTTGAAAAGCAATATGGCAAATTAGAAGATATGAAACCAAAATATGATGAAGCAATTAAATTTTGGTGGCCATTAATTCAAAAAAGATTGGATAAATCTGGAACTGGATTCTTTGTTTCAAAACTTTCTTGGGCAGATTTCTTTTTAGCTGATAAAATTGAAACTGCAATGAATGTGGATGAAAATTTTGGGAAGAAATTTCCAAAAATGATTGAATACAAAAATCGAATTCATTCTGATCTAAAAATTCAAGAATATCTTAAAAATCGTAAACAATCCTTTTATTAAGGTTTTCGAAATTTTTGTTTTCTTGACTATTTTTGACATTTAACCAACTTTTTTCATTCAAATTTTGATGTTTTTTGTTCATAAATTTTTTTATAAAATAAAGCATTTATTTCATCATACTTTTTTTTAATAATTACAAATTTTTAACAACATTATTTACAGATGATGCTCGAAATTTGCTGTATTGCATGTTTCAGTTTTTTTGTTGATGCTATCCTTATCGTTGGATATTGGCAACTTTTATCCCAAACTTTAGCGGTTAATGAAATGGCTATTACTTCCATTGTTTATTTTAGTATAGCAATTATTGTTGAACTTTTAAATATTTTTTTTTTCATATTGCTGTTCTGGAAGCAAAATTGCTACAGTTGTTGTTTTTCTTTGTTGGGTAGATTTTTTTATTTTCCATTTAAAAATGCTTTTAAGCATTTATAAAAAATTTTAGGCAATAGTTTTTGGTGTTGATATTTGGGGTTTGGTTGCATCTATTGATCTTTTAAGTACTGGTGCAGATGAGTGTCCCGAAGATGGTGGAAATTGTACATTATTAATAATTTTGTTTGCAATTAGTTTATTTTCAATCTCTTTTTCAATTCACAAAAGATCTGGATACCGTACTTAAATTTTTATCGTTTAAAGTTGTTTTGCAGAAAAAATTATAACATTGATATCGTGAAATATTTGCCCAAGACTTGTAAAAATACATGGAAAATACAAAAATTTCTTTTTGCCTTTGTAAAAACATGTGTACCGCAAAAAATTTTAGAAATTATTTATTCATGAATTTTGCCGTAATTATTGCATCAATTTTAGCCACGAATTCGTCATTCTAACATCCTAAAATCAAAGATGCTCTCTTCTGCTATCGGCTTTGCATCTCTTCTCGCTCCTATTGATTTTTTGATTTTCAATGGAAAGAGAAATCGGGACAATAGTTGAAATCAAAAAATATTCATTCATTAAAATCAATAAAAAAAGAATTCTTTTTTAGAAGGAAAAATTTTGACACATTGTTTTAATAAAAATTTAATTCATTGATCAGCACTTTTTTATAAAAAAAAACATCATAATTATGCTAATTTTAATTCTAATCCCATTAAAATAAACTTTTGAAAACATTAAAGTTTATATCATTTACATAAAATTTTAAACTGACAAAAATAATCATATATAAAGAAAATATTAGCAATGAAAACGATTGTGTTAAAAAAACAATACCAACATGTTTTTGCGATCACTGATTGTCTGCTTGAATTTATTTCATTTGAATGCCGCAACATTTGTTAAAGTTGATACACCATATGGAACAGTGATTGGAAAACATGTTGTAAAATTGTTAACTGGAAACTCGGCAGAAGTTTTTTTAGGCATTCCATATGCTCAACCACCTTTAGGAGATCTAAGATTTGAAGTTAGTTTTTTTTGTAAATTGGGCACTTTAGTGTCAGATTGCTACGACAGAGTTGGAGACATTTTTTTGGGGATAGTGGAAAACATTCTGCATAATTTCGCCATTTGGGACACTTTGCCCCAACAGCGCCAAATTTAAATTTTTAATGAAAATCAATGTATCTTACTTAAAACTGATGGTCTTCGAGATCTGTAATAACAGATATACTTTGAAAAGCATTTCTGGAATTTAAAAGAGCCTTTCTGCATTTATGTATTTTTTAGAAACCTGAACCTATTGAACCGTGGAATGAAACTTTGTCAGCCCTAAAATACAGTTTAGGCTGTTCAACCCTGTTTGCTTTAGAATCCACAGAAGATTGTTTAACAATAAATATTGCCCGCCCTGTTACCCCCTCTCCAGATCCAAAAGGATATCCTGTAATGCTTTTTATTCATGGTGGAGCATTTTATCAAGGTTCATCATTGGAATATCATTATTCGGGATCAATTGATAAAATATTACCTCATGGAGTTATTTTTGTTTCAATTAATTATCGCCTTGGACCATGGGGTTGGTTATCCACTGGAACGGATGAGGCACCAGGAAATATGGGATTATGGGATCAATTAGAAGCTTTAAAGTTTCATAAAAAAATTATTTCATCATTTGGTGGAGATCCTGAAAGAATTACAATTTTTGGTGAAAGTGCCGGAGGTGTTTCAGTTTCATGGTTAACTTTAATGCCACAAACGGATGGATTATTTGCAAAAGCAATATCCATGAGTGGCTCATCTTTAGCTATATGGGGCCATAACGAACATGTCATTGAATCTTCCGAATATGTCTTGAATAAATTATGCCCTGAATTCAATGGCACTGAAGCTATTAATTGCTTAAAAACTAAAAGTCAAGATGAAATTTTAAATTCTTTAAGATTTAAAGTAAATTTTTGTTTTTTTGCATAAAACAACAGAAGAAAAAATATGTTTTTAGATGCCAACAATAATTCGCCGAGATGATCCAAATATCGTAGATTTCGGGCCAAGATTAGGTGGCGCAAAAGATTTAATTCCAAATGGTGATCTTCAAGCTGCCATTAAACAAGCTCCAAAAAGACCTCATTTAATTGGTTTTAATAGTTTAGATATGTTGACTTTTGGTAAGTAATATCTTTAGATTCCTTTTTTTTTAAACGCGGGATTTCCTTTTTCCGGAAAAATGATCCCTAATCAAAATTTACTTAAAAGTCATTGCCGAATTTAATCCAAAATACCATCAAAACTAATCTTTTAATTTAAATACCCATACTTTTTAGCAATTCCAAATCCGTACATTCCTCCAACTTTAAAAGCAGAAATTCCAATTCCAAAACTTAGCTCCCTTCTTCTTTTTGACAAAAAATATTTTTCAACAATTGTCAAAAAAATTTTTGGTAAAACTTCAATTTTTGGTGAAACAAATGCAACAAAAATATCAGAATCTATTGTTGATTATTATGCAAAAAATGTTGCAGCCAATTACACTCTTACCGGATGGATTCAAGCATATTTGCAATGCTTATCCGATGTTGATTTTTATGTTCCCGCAATTCGTGAAGCCAAATATAAAGCTGCTGCTGGATGGTCAAATATTTATATGTATCGTTATAGTTATGCAAATCCGTTAATTCAACTTGTGCTTGATCCCAGAATTAAAGGATCCCCACATGCTTTTGATTTATTCAATTTCTTTGATAATGTTCTTGGAATTCCTGAACCCCCACCAACTTTGATAGATTTAAAAGTTCGAAAAAATTTTGTTAATTTATTTATCGATTTTGTCAAAGGCAATGATATGGAAATTTCTTCAGTTACCGAAAATCAGGCCCCTTACATTGATGTAAACGTTAAAAATTCAATTTCGCCAGATTTTGCGCCTAAAACTGTTCAATTTTGGGACGATTTAGGAAAAGAATTTGGTTTTGATTGGCCCAGTGGTGACATCATAAACTAAAATGTTTGTAAATCTGTTAATAATTTTGTTAAGAAAAAATATTTTTTGGATAATAAATTTATTAATATCTAAAGCTTGTGAAAATCAAATTGAAAAAATTGTTGATGAAATAATTCAGGAAAAAATATTTCATAATAAACCACATTATATTTAATTTCTTGTTTTAAATCTTCAAAAAGTTGAAAAAATGATAGATTTAGATTAAATTATTTATTTTTTGTGTTTTGTTTGGGGGTTTTTCAACGTTTTATTGTTTATAAAGTTTTTTTATCAAAAAGGTAGCGTAAAAGAAAAAAGTAAAGAAAATTAAAAACAATAAAAAACAAAAACGCATTGTAATTTTTATGCTTCAGAATTTGTTTTACTTTCTTCATGTACTTTAATTTCTTCAACGTATTCTAAAGCTTCTTCAACTTTCTGTTTCAAGACTTCTAAAGATTCAGTAATTGGTTCTTCAACATCAAAATCGGTATTTGGAGGCTCAGGTTTTAGAATTTCAGATATTTCCTTTTTTGCAACTTTTTGTAAAACATCTTCACAAAGTTCTGTTGCAACTTTAACATTTTCATGTAACTGTTCCAATGCAGCTGAAAGTTCATCATTTAATTGTGGATGATGAATTGGTGCAGGTGGTGGCGGTGGAGGTGGATGTGTTGATGATACATGTTGTTGTGGTTGCGGTGGTGCACCTCGAGGTGGTGGTGCAGTAGTCTTTGGAGATGAAATATGGGGATCAGGTGGAATTATTTCAACTTTTTTTAACTTCTTTGGTCGCTTTTTTGGTGGATCTTGAAGTTTAAAGAAATTTGAAAGTTGGTCCCTAGCTTCTTTAAATTCTTTTTGACTGCTGCTTCGTCTTCGATGCCGATTTGAAACATTTGACTTTGAATTTAAAATACATTGAAAACATTCTTTTTGAAGGGTTACAACTTTTTGTACCCCACAATCACACCATACATTTCCATCCTCCAAAACTTTTATTAAATTCCAACAACTTTTACAAATCCAATGTCGAAATTGTAGGCATTGGCAACTGCATGGAGTAAATAGAAGCCCTTCTTTTTCATCCGGGTTTTTTTCTTGACACGAAATTATTCCACCATCTCCTTCAGCAAAACCAAAAAGTGTTTCACGATTTCCAATAAAAAGCAGCGGCTCAATATTATTAAAATTTACAGATAAATTTAATCCCCAAAAAACATTGCCTCCAAAATTTTCATACATTTCTTTAATCGTTTCATAACTTTCTTCGGTAACAATTATTCCAAAATTGTCAAAACTTGTTTCATCATCGAAAGACGTTTTATTCTTTGTTGTTTCATTCCATTTAAAAAA
This sequence comes from Panagrolaimus sp. PS1159, assembly GCA_963922195.1. NCBI lineage: Eukaryota > Metazoa > Nematoda > Chromadorea > Rhabditida > Panagrolaimidae > Panagrolaimus > Panagrolaimus sp. PS1159. The sequence continues at coordinate 1,881,455 of CAWUHW010000005.1, forward strand.
AATTTGTCCATCAAAAAGTATAAAACTATGTTTTAAAAGGTGATAAATTTTTTTGAAATCTTCAAGCAAAATTTCTGCAAATGGAATTTTTGGAAAAATTATTGTTGCATCATTTTCAAAGTTATCGGAGAAATATCTTCCATATTGAAGAAAAATGAAATTTAAAAGCGATGAAATATTTTTGTAAGCTTCAGTAATAATTTCTTTTGCTTTGTTGGATTTTCTTAATCCCATGGAAGTTGAAAGCTGAAAATATGCAAATTTAATTTTAGAACGAAATTTTGAAAAATGGAATTTTGGTAAAATTTCGAGAAATGAAATTTTGTCAAAATTCCATAATCAAAATTTTATCGAAATTTCGAAAACGAACTTTTAATTGTTGTGTTGAAATTTCACTAATGACTTCATTAACTTTCGCATTATCAACTTCCAAAATTCCAGTGCAAACCGGAAAATCTTTTTCAATCAAATATCTAATTTTTAATCCCATTAAAATTAAATTTATTACATTTCCAGCAATTTCATGTTGATCAAAATTTTCTGTTGCATTTTCATGTGGTTCAAGTCCAATAATATTTAGGGGTTTTTGAACCAATTTTTTAATATCTTTTAAAGTTTGTGAAAGTGAAAGTGTAAATTCTTTTGTAAAATTGAATAACAAATGTACGGTTGTATCATATCTTAAACCGGTGGGATTTTGGGGTTTTGGAAATAACAAATAAAATGGTGAACCAAAACAATCAAAAACTTTTGATAAAAGTGATTCCTAAAAAAATTTGGGGTAACTTTAATTTTTGAAAAAAGTAAACAAACTTGTTTAAAATGGGTTTCAATGTACTTTGAAATCTGAAAAAATAAAAACAAATTAAAAAAGTGTCAAAAAAACCGAAGTTTTTTCGGTCTCGAACAGAAAATTTCGACATCGAAATTTTATTCGTTTAATAATTATTATAAAATCCACTGAAAAACTTAATCCCCAACAAAAGTATCATTCTCAAGGATTTATGAAAGCCATCCAAAAAAAAACTTACTTCTCCAGTTTTATCAATCTCTGATGGAATAATTAAAATTGCATTATGTCCATAAACTGCTTTTGTACTTGCAACAACTTTATAACCATATTTAATATTAATATTAAAAAACATAAAACTTTTGTAATTAATATTTGAACAAAATTTTAGCCATGTTTCTGTGATATGTTTTGTTTCAATTAATTTTTTAAGCTAAAAAAATGATAGTAACAAAAAATATGCATAAATTTGTAAAATTCGATTACTATCCTTTTTTTTGGTTAAACAACAAAAAAACTTACTAATATTAATTTATCAACTTTTAAAGCATTAAAAATTGGTTCAAAATTTCCATTTATCACAAATGCAGAAGTAACACAACAATGTTGTGGAAGTCGAATAAATCGATGATTTGTAAAATCTTGCTCTGATAATTGATTAAATGGATAAAAGTAATCACTTAGCACAATTTCATTAACAGACATTTTGAAAAAAAAATGACCGCAAACAAAAAAATATTGTTTAAAAATAAAAGAAAATAAAAAAGTTTATTGTTTTGTTTTTGCGCAAAAAAAGAAAACAGCAGCTCTTTTTTTTTTCTTCTTCTTATCGATCGATTGAATGAATAAAAAAATGATGTTGTTTTTATTTGTGTGATTTTTGAGCAACAATAAAAATGTGACCATTTAAAGAACTTTTAAGAACTTTTAGATAATGGAAAAAAATGGTCAAAAATGTAAAGAACTCAAACAAAATAAAAAAGAGTAAAAATGTTAATTCGACAAAAATACAAATTTTTAACAAAAATGGAGATACCAATTTTTTTTAAGATTGAATATTGTGATTTTGTTTTTCTAAAATGAAAATAATTTTTAATAAATGATAAAATCTTCATCGTATAAAATAAAAATTTCCCAGTAAAAATGAAAAAGTGCAAACTTATAAAAAAATGAAAATTTTATTTTTAAATTATAATTCAACAATTTTTTTTAATTTTGGTAACAGAAAATTTGCATATTTTTGGGCTATATTTTTGAATCAAAATTGCATCCAATTAAGTGAATATTAAATATATAAAACTTTCAGTTTGAAAAATTTAGCAAATTCAGTTGCAACAAAAAATATTTGCTTTTCTAATATTGTGGATAATCATAGGTAACTACATCTAAAATATATATTCGCACTATTAGAAAAGCAATGGTTTATCGCTGCAACATTTTTGCAACTAAATTGGCAAAATTTTTTCACACTTAAAGCTCTAGTTTCCCTTTAAAGATTTGCAGCAGTATAATTGTTGTTAAGTCCAACATATACTTAAATAAATACGTTTTTATTAGTTAAAATACAAAAATTTTGTTAAAAAACGATTCACATTCAATTATTCAGAAAATATCTGTTTCCAAAAAAAATTTGGTGTAAATCAGAAATTTGGTGTGGAAGTTGACGATTTTGAATGTTGCATTTAAGCATTTAATAAAATATTTCCGTTGCATTTAATCTATTTAATATTCATTTATATCAATATCATCTTCATCTTCATCCTCTTCAATCATCGATAGGTCAACAGGATATCTTAAAATACCTAAATAAATTATTTTTTATTATGTTTTTACATTTTAAAATTTGAATGAATTAAAAAAAAACCCTTACCCCCAAGTCCCCCAAATCCTCGAACGAATTGTGTTCCTTCTTGTGAAACATCAGTTACAATTTCTAATTTTGTTCCAAATTTTTTATAATTTTCAGTTAACCATTCAAGAAGTGGCATAGATTCTATTAATTCCATTTCACTTAAAGAATCTGGATCAATAAGGTAATTATTGTCTGATATTTGATTTGGACGTAGTACAAGAATAATTTCTTTGCCATTTGTATTTTTTAACTTTAAACGAGTAATATCCAAATTTTCCCAACAAATTAAAGTTTCTACAGCTCCTGATTCAAGACTTTGAAGAGTATTTTGTATTCCGAAAACATATTTTCCAGAATCCTGAAATCAAAAAATATTTGTGCAAGTTTGATCTTAAATAATGTCCCATAAAAATCCGTTACGCGCGAGGATTTACTTGGGTTCTCATTGGGATGATCCCCATATCCGCTTGAAGTATGATTTTAGCCTCCTCACGGGAGGGGGAGGGAGGGACATTAATCTGGATAGAAAATGCAAAAAAATTAAAACATACATGTTCAATTTCTTTAAAAAACGTATCAATAATATTTTTTTCTCGAATAAATTTAACATTTAAAAGAGTATCAGTCGAAAGTTCAATGGCTTGTTTAAAACCATTTTCCCCGCCATATGAAATATCAACAATTTTTATAATTTTGGATTTGAGACGTTGATCAAATAAATCTGATTGAGCTAATTCATTTTTAAAATTTGCGCTTCCTGCAAGTATCAATCCTTCGACAGTCACTTTATCGTTAAAGATAAAAAATTCAACTGCCAATTCAGAAACTTTTCGAAGATAATTATGCCGTTTTTCAATGCGTAATCGAGCAAAACGTAAAGCAGACTGTCCTCCGCGACCATTTTTATTTGGTAAATCTACAGTAAATTTATGTAAAATTTCGCGATTATTTCCTTGTAAAATTCCAAATAATGAACCATTGCCATCAATAATAATAAAACCAAATTTTTTGTTATCATTTAAAAGTGCTAAAAAAATAAAAATGTAAAAATATTTTACCGTATAACGTAGAATTTTTTTACAAATTTTGCGTTCTGTTCCAAAAAAACCATGGTGTTCTCTGGTGGAAAATCACCCTTAGTTTTGAATCAATAAAAAACAATTAAACAAACCTTGCAAAAGTTCAGTATGAAATTTATTATCACAATGATAAATTGATCTGTGAATCGGTTTAAATGGCTCAAAATCAATGTTTACTTTCTTTTCCTTTCCATCATCTGTTAAAATAGTTCCACAATAAATTACAAGACCATTTGATGGCACTAAAAAATATCGCATTTAAAAAAATTTGTTATTAAATTTAAAAAAAACCTTTGGAATATAATCGAAGTCGAACTTGTACGAATGCAATTGCAGATTGAACAGATTGTCGATTAACACGTGATTTGATATTTGCAGCAGTTCCGTATTCTTCTGAAAGCATTTGAGAATATCTCGAAATTTGATCTTTTGCTGGAATAATCAGTGATATCATTGATGTACCACTTCTATAACATTTTTTTTTGATTAACATTGATGGAAGAATTAATTGACAATAATAAATGCAATAAGAGATATTTCAATTTCGAAAATGTGGGAAAATCGAAATAATTCAATTTCTTTTTTGATAAAACTGTTGTTGTTTTGATTTCGAATATCGATTTTCGAAAAACTTACAAGGGAACCGTTTGACATGTGAATTCGCTTTTGAAACGGGACCTATTTTAGAATACTCCCCTGGTATTCAAACGTATTTTCCCAAATTATGAGCGGCCCCTTCCCCAAAAATATTTTTTCACCTAATCGACTATACTACTATAGTATACGTTATCGTGTGCTACTTATACCAATTTATTGCTTATTTTTTTGAATTTTACGCTTTCTTGTTAATCCATAATTAGTTATTTGTTGTTAAAATAATGTTTTGTCACTTTCTGAATCATTATAGAACTGCAAAAATGCAATTTTAAGCAATAATTTGGTATAAGTAGCACACGATGACGTATACTATAGTAGTATAGTCAATTAGGTAAAAAAAACACTTTCGGGGAAGGGGCCGCTCATAATTTGGGAAAATACGTTTGAATATCAGGGGAGTATTCTAAAATAGGTCCCGTTTCAAAAGCGAAATCACATGTCAAACGGTTCCCTTGTAAGTCGATTTCGATATTTTGATTTCGCTTTTTCTGAATTTTGAATTTGCACAAATGAATTCTCTAATTTGTAAGATGCACCTTTTGTGCTATTTTTATTTAGAAAAAAAAGAACTAACCCTTTTGCAGTTTCTAGTCACTTTATCATTCTTTTTATTTTCCACATTTCGATATCATTTTCACCATCATCAATATTGATTATGCCGGCAGTATGCGCTGTAGACATTGCTAAAATATTTGTGCAAACTTGCAAAATAATAAAAAAGATTACAATAAAAGAAAAAAAGAGTGCTTTTTACCCAGCAAAAAATGCATTTTTATACGAAGGAAAAAGATTGCACAATATTAAGTGATTCATTTTTTACTGCTTTGATAAAAAAAAAGGTTGAAAAATTTTTGGTCAACATTGTGCAATTATTATGCATCGTATTTAAATGGGAGTATCAATGACACACAACGAAAAAGAGAACTTGCTTGGTAATAGGGTTGCCGAATGGAAATTTCCCAGTAAAGTCTTCCGCTTTTTCAATCTCCCAGAAGATTCGGCAATCCTACTTGAAAGTTTTCTTATTGAATTCATTTCGAAGAATAATAATCTTGATAAATTCTGATTTTACTTTCCATAGATATTGACTAGACTAGAGCGCCAAAAAATACAACAAAAGTAGAGGAAAATAACCGAAATTTCGTTGTTCTGAATATGAATTATTTTCCGGTTGAGATTAGCAGCAGCCATTTTTTTTTTAAAAATTGTTATCAACATTTCAAAAAACGTCATCATCAATTAAAAAAAATTAAAGAAAATTATGAAATCCTGGAACGTGTAAAAAATAAAAACATAAAATTTATAGCCGTGGGCAAAATGCTTTAAAAACGTGTGAAGTACAAAAAAGTTTTACAAAGGATGATAAATTTCTGTATTTGCTCAAGTATAAAAAACAATTCTATCTGCAATTACAGGTATCAACTGAATTCCAACAAAATACAAAAATTTATCCCAACAAATACTATTGCAAAATTAGTTACAAGTGAACAGGAATAGAGAATTTTTGCCAATCCTAACTCTGTCCTTTTGATAAAAATTCCAAAATAATAACTAATCACGGTATTTTCAATTCCAAGCTTGTTGCAAATCTTTGAAATATGCCTCCGTTGAAACAGCGGCAGGTAAATTTTTTCCAAATGGATTTTTCACATTTATAACAGTTGTCATGGTGGAAGTGGCTGTAACAGAAGAAGTGGTCTCAATTTTTGGTCGAATAAAGTAATGACGAAAATAAACAAAAAGAAAACATGAATTGTGACACTAAAATAATATATTAATAGAATGGTAAAAAACAAATTCAACGGAAAAAAATTGTACCATATATAAAACTTCTTGTGGTGGCGATGGCATTTGCAATATCTGACATATTACAGTTGCTAAAGGAACAGATCGTGCCATAAAAGAATATATCAATATTGTTGGAAATAAAAAAGTTGAAATTTTAATGTTTTCAAAAATCTGAAATTACTTATTAGAATGTCTGTTAATTAAAAATATTTTACCGTATAACGTCTTCGAAGAGGGATTTGATAAGCTGAAAATTTGTACATGCGTTTGTTTAAAATATGCAAAATTATACATGCAAATATCATAAAATTAAGAATCAAAAAAATAAAATTATTCGTAAACACGATTCCCATTTGACCTCGAAGAACGTGTTGATCTGGAATTTACAAGTTTAGATAAAATTTGCGAGATTACACATGATAAGTTTTTCTGTGTCAAAATTGACTTACAGTATGCCAATATTGACAAATAAATAAAAGCTGTCGTAAATGCAGTAATTACTAATTTACATAATAGTTTGTAATCAAAATTTTGGGCGGTCTTTTCAAGTTTAATTGTGGCATAAATTCTTTCAAAAACTGTTAACAATAAAGTAGATCGAATTTGTTGCATAGAAAATCCCATAAAAAATTGACATATTGAAACACTTAAATGAGTTGTTTTGCCTGTAATTAAGTAAAATGAAGATATGTATATTGTTGCCAAAGTCATAATTGACATAAATGGAAAGCAACATATCAGCAAAAACAATCTGAAAACGTGTCACAATTTTTTTGAATGTGAAGGACTTTGGAAAATTCATAGATTCTAAGGTCTGCGTTAAACGAGGTCATAAAATTAAGTTACGATTAAAGTTTTGTGCAAAACATTTAAAAAATATAGCGATTTATAGCTTTGTACACTTCAAGTCAAGTTACAAAATAATAAATAAAAACTTCGCTTTAAAGACTGGGAGATGTTTCTTAATTGTTCAGTCACTGTCGAGTGCTTTTATCGGCCCCAATAAAGACTACTTTCAGTCGCAGAGGCAGAATGACAGTTCCTTTTCCATTATGTCAAAAAGACAAACTACGTCTTTTTCAATATTTTTTAAACTTGCCTTAACGTTTTTGGAAGAATTTTAAGAGTATTCAAACGTTTAATTCCAACAATGTAATTAATTAATAGCGTTATGGAAGCTAATATTAAACAAACAGAATAACGAATAACTTCACTATTTGGCATTTTCAAAAAAGTAGTAATTTTTTTTCAATTTTTTGATAATAATGAATATAGAGTGAACTAAAAAATATTCGTTTACGTTTGTATGTTTCTCTTTACCTTTTTAATGAATACCCTAAAAAAATATTCACACGCGGAAGCGTTTTTATAATTAACTAATGCATCAATTAAATTAAATTTTTAATTAAAAAAGTACACAACTATTTTATATATTTTTTCTAACTGTTAAAAAAAAGAGAAAATCACACATCAAACAAATTTTCATGGAAAGATAAAAGCATAAAAAAAAAGAGTACGGTAGTGCACTCACTGTATACTTTCTATTGTATTCTGACCATTTCTAAACATTAGAAAATTTTGTTCAAATTGGAACTTTTTAAATTTAACGAATTCATTAGTAAAAAAAATTAAACAAATATATTTCTTTTTTTAACTTCACGTAATTAAAAAAAAATTTTTAAAACAAAAAGTCGCCCGGCTTTTTATATTTTATATTTTAAAATATCTTTTTTTTAATTAGTCTGTCTTTCAAACTCAGCTTTGTTCAGTTTGCTATTTTCCCACAAAAAATACGGTAAAAATTGATATGTCATTACAAAAGGAAACAAATGACGTTAAAGCTGATAATTTGTTGCAATCTTTCGAAAAACGGTCTTAAATTTTGTCATTCAAGTGATTTATTTTTCGAAAAAGCTGCCGTTGTACAAAATTTAAAGAGTCTTTTTTTTTCAATGAGATATACATTTTTTCACATCAGTTATTATAATAAATAAACATTAGAAGAAAATTAAAACAAAAACTAGAAAAAAGAAAAAAGGAAGCACTTTAATTTATGTAATTGTTTGGGTTTTTTTAAAATTTTTTGAAACATTGATTACTCATCTTTGACAACCAAGTGATACACTGAGAAAATAGAGACGAAAAAACCCTTACACGTAGAGTTGCCGAAAAAAAACATGAAGAAGGCTTTTTTATTTTGGCCAAACTTGGGATAACAATAACCTCTTCCAACAATTCATCATAGGTACGGTGATATGGATCTTTTTTTTCAACCAATGCCAAAGCCTACTTTTTTACTTCAGATGTACGAGACACATCAAACTTTTTACAAAAAGATTGTCTTTTTTTTCGTTCCTTTGCTTGGCAAAATGTCTGTTAGTGACAAGGAAAAACTGCCAAATTTAAAAATCTTTTGCTAAAAATTTTTATGTTTTTCTCGGATAAAAAAAATTTTTTACAAAACTTTACGTAAAAAGCGAACTTATAGGGTGGTTATCGGATTTTTAACCACCCTATAAGTTCGTTTTTTTCGTAAAGTTTTGTGAAAATTTTTTTTTATCCGAGAAAAACATAAAAATTTTTAGCAAAAGATTTTTAAATTTGGCGGTTTTTCCTTGTCGCTAACAGACATTTTGCCAAGCAAAGGAACGAAAAAAAAGACACTCGATTTGATGTGGAGAGTTTATTTATTTTATCACAGTTTTTAACAATAAATAAAAAAAATAAATAAAAACAAAATCACAAATTAAATGAAGCAAATATAAATACATTTATTCTTCTTCTTCGAAAACGCCAAAAATTTCGAAAAGAATTTCGACTGGAAGCTTCTTTTGAAGGTCCGGGGAGATTTCAGCTTTTTTTTCTTTCAAAAAACGCTTGCTTGCAAGCTTCAGAATTTCAAGATCATTTTTAGCATAAATTTCGAGATAATTACAAACATTCTCCAAAGTGACATTTTTGATCATGTAAGCAATGCATGGCACTTTAAGTTCATTTATGCCAAATTTGTCAGCGAAAGCAAAAACATTTTCACCATGTTCGAAAATGCCATGGCTTTTGCCAATGAGATAATTTATAGCTTGATTAACAACGGCAGCATTAAATTCTTCAAGATGAATTTCGATTGGAAGAGTTTGATTCTTATCAAACATGGCTTCAAAAATGGCAGAATATTTTGCCAAAAGGCATTGATAACTTGAAATTTTTTCGCCATCTGATGTGATAAGAAGAACATCAGCATATTTTAGATTTGAAAAGATTTGGAAAAGCTCAGGTTTTGCAGCTTTTTCAACTTCGTTTAGTGTTTCTTTGATCTTTTCGGGATTAAAAACAATGGGAATATTAGCTGCAAAATCTTCATTGCGTCTTGGGTAAATATGGCGGATATAGTCGCCGCTGCTATCTGAAAATGATTAAATGTAAGATTTGGTGTTTAACGAATTTGTGTATTTTAAGCATGGTTTTTATTTAAGGTTGTGGAATCAGAGCGTATGACTTCAAAGTAGTGTTATAACCCCTCACATTGCTCTCATTCCACTTTGTGTGAAAGGAGGGCGCTTGCCCTTCGGGCCTTCCACATCTAAATGCATTTCTTATAAGAAAGGGGTTAAAATCTTATAAGTCGATTTTTATAAGTCTTATAAGAACAGGGCGGGAAATTTAAATTTTTTTTATACTTGCATACCTTTAATTGTAAGACCATCATATGGATTTTTGATATGAATCTGGATTAGCCCTTCTTCAACGCATTTATCGTAACAAATTAATTTCAAATACCGATAACCCGGTAAATCAAGGGGGATTTCGAAATATTCGTACAACTTCAAATTTTTCATTTGTTCAACTTTTACATAAACTGGAACCGTAATGAAAGTTAATTGATTTTTGGTGTATTGAATAGTAGCAAACGAAGTAAAAAGGGAAGAAATGCGAGAATGTGGAAAAATTTCATTAATTAAAAAATTCCTCATTTTTTTTCAAAGCTTTTAGCAAAAACTATAATTCTTCTTATAAAAAAATCACTTTTGGAATCAGCATATCTCGATGACGAAAAATTTTACGTTTTTAAATTTTTCTCACTTTTGTTTGCCGCGTGTCGAGATGGGAGAACTTGGCACTCATCAAACAAGAAAAAAAAACAAGGAAAAATTTTATACAGAAAATTTTTCTTCCTTTTATTCCAGAATGTTTTCGTTCTTTTATCGATGAATCCTTTTTTAGGAGAGGAAGAAAAATTAAAAGTAATAAAATTTTCCTCATTAACTGTTATACGTTACTTCGACTTTTTCAAGTAAGCTTGGAAAAAAAGGTCGAAACAAGTATGAGGGAAGATTCTATATTCTCCTTCAAAGCTTTAAATATAACAGTATATTTCTCCTTTAAAGAAGAAAAGCGTAAGAAAACCATTTTTTGAATCAGCACATTGCTATGAGGAAAAATTTAGCCGCAACACGGGTCATCGATTTAAAGGTCGTGCAAAAACATCGCAACAACACTATGTTACAACATTTTCTGTTCTGTGCTCTATCAGAGCTTAATGCTGGACCAATGCAAGACAATTTATTTTTGAATAAAATACTATTTTTACATCTTTTCGATTACGAAATTCAATAAATAAAAAGAGAGTGCAATTTTAAATAGTAAAACAAACAAATGATTAAAATATAAAATTAAATGATAGAAATCTGTGTTTAAACCATTTCTGTTGTATTTCTTTGAGCCATTTTCATATTTTTGACATATTCATAACAGCGAAGGATAACTACAAAACACCAAATATTCCAAATTGCTTGAATCCAAACGAGAGCAAATGCAATATAGATAATAAATGGTTCATAATGTCGTCCAGTAGCATGTCCTCCATGAACGATTGAACGGAAAGCAATGATTGATCCGCCAATTGTAATCACAAGTCCAATCCCCTGAAAAGGACGACATAATTTAAAATAATTCAGACAATACATTTTATAAAAAATGTAAAAAATAAATAACTGACCGATAAAATCAAAAGTGGCTGAAGTTTTCCAGCACGTAATTCTTCAATTCCTTTCAATGCAATATAGAAAATGTAGATCATTGGAGGTGTAATAATAAGACCAAACGGAAAAGATCCCAAAGATGAAAAACATAATAAAACAATGTTCAAGTAACAAATGAACTTTGTTGCAGATGTAACATGATTTCCACAAATCGTTTGATACTTTGGATTTTCTACGATAATCGGATTAACAACTAAATCACCCATTTCAATTGTTGTAAATCAGCGCCTTCTGATATTTTTTGTTGTCAATCAATAAAGTATAAGAAAAGCTAAAACCATTGGTGAATAAGCCATTATAAAAGTTACTCAAATTTGAATTCACGAAAATAAACAAAGTTAAATAAAAACAGTAATAAAGTTATTCAAGCTTTAGAGTTAATACGTTAATATTTATTATTAGTGCAAAAAAAGCGACATGCTAGGAGCAGTAAGTTAGCAAAAATATAAAAAAGACAAGAAAAAACACGAGTCGACAAACCAAAAAAAACGGTCATAAAACTAGCGATGTGAAAGAACATGACGCCAACATGCGTTTTCTTTAAAAAATTTACACACAATTTTTTTATAAATTGGTGCGAATTTAATTCTGCATCTAATCGATGCAGAATTAAATTCGGCATCTAACAGTTATTGTCAAATACGCGCATCACGAAGCATGAAAAAAAAATTTCAGAAAAACTAATTTTTCAGGTTAAAAATTAAGAAAAAATTATTTTCTTGTTTAGTCATGAATTTCTATAGCAATTTTAATGCCAGTGTGTTAAAATTATTAATAGATCTCTCTCACAAAAACGTCACCTGAACATTTTTTCTTTCAGCTGACGGTTTTTTCGTGCTGAGAATTTTTATTCACACAAAAAAGAAATATCAGCTGCCTGGGTGACTGAAAAATAGAAAAAAAATCAGTCACCCAGGCAGCTGATATTTCTTTTTTGTGTGAATAAAAATTCTCAGCACGAAAAAACCGTCAGCTGAAAGAAAAAATGTTCAGGTGACGTTTTTGTGAGAGAGATCTAATATATTTACAAGAATCCCAATTTAACGATAAAATTTTCACCATCGCGAACTGTACACTTTTTGAATTTCGCGCTTTTTTTGCATAAATAAAGGGCGTTTATGGAGCAAAGTCAAATTTTTTGTCCGAAGATTTTCACATTTTTAACAAACAGTAACTTAATACTAAAAACAATTCTTTTTTATTTATCCATCATATGGATGAGCTTTATCTTTTCAATGAAGAGTGATAAAAGAAAAAAAAGAAAGTTGAGTTCGTTGCTAAATCACATATTTTATTTTTTAAACTTTTTTTTGTAAAAATTATTTTTTGATGAAAATGTATCTCAACTTCTGGAGTTTTTATCTCGACATCTGTATTTAAAGGAGGCGGACCCTTTGGTCCATTTTTAAAAAAAAAGGATTTCGAAATATTTCTTTTTTTTTCCAAACCATCGATATTCGTGATCAGGGTGACTCTTGAAACGAAAATGCAGCTTCCATTGTTTTTATTTTTTTAACAAAGGAAATATTTTTTCGATTCAAGAGTCACCCTGATCACGAATATCGATGGTTTGGAAAAAAAAAGAAATATTTCGAAATCCTTTTTTTTAAAAAATGGATCAAAGGGTCCGCCTCCTTTAATGATATTATAAGGTTGTTCCATAAGTTCGTGCCGCGGTTTACTGGTTGGCGTTCTGTTCTTCCCGAGAAAAAACGTTAAAAGCGCGGCACGAACTTATGGAACACCCTTATATTTTTTTTATCTGTATGTGTTCCTGACATGCTAAAGAACATATTCCCGTAGACTCAAGTCATCAAGTAAATTTTAACACATTTTTTATTATTGTTGAAGTTTACAAGAAAAATTACCAAAAAATGCATTATAAAATTTTAAAATTATTTATTAATTCTTTTAAAAAATATATTAAAAAGAACAGAAAAAAATATTTTAACGGACAAAACAAACTTTAATCTAAAAATTGTTAAAAACCAATGAAAAAAAATATATATTTGTTCTCACTGACATAAAAGCCTTTTTTCGAGGATTATGAAAGACAAATATGATGCAATAATATTTTGTTTATTGTTTTTTTAGACTCAAGTGCTTCGTTTATTTTAAAGAAAAATTTTTGTGTGCTATTATATTTTTATCAAAAATTGTCAATCTAATGACGGCAAAAGATTTTAATTGAAAGTTTAAAGCAAGGACTTTCGTGAATACAAAGTTCAAACAAAACCCATCTTATAATAACTTAAATTTAAATGGAATCAACAATTTTTCAAGAGCTATTTCATTGTCATTAATAACGGATTCATTTGATGATAATGAAATAGCTCAAATGAAGTTAAACACAAAATTTTAGCTGCTAAAATATCGATTTTTCCAGATAAAATAGAGGCAAAAATGTTTAAAATGTATTTTATCTTCTCGAAAGCGGTTGTTAAAAAAATGAATTATGCAATCGGGTTGATGTGCGGAACCCCTTTAAACCCCATATACCTATGCTAAAAAATTTATTATCAACATATATGAATGAAAGAGATGTTTATAGATATTTCAAGGTTATGTTAATTTCGTGTATTATTTGTTGAAGATAAAGATTATTCAATAATAATCATTATTGTGATAAGAATACGACGAGTCGCAACACGGGTCATCGATTTATAGGTCGTGCAAAAACATCGCAACAACACTATGTTACAACATTTTTTGTTCTGTGTTCTATCCAGGGTCTCCACCGTCCCATTATCGATTTTATCCGTCCCTAGCTTGCGTGCGCTTAAATTAATTAATTTGAAAAATCTTTTTTAACAAAAAGTTTAGATTTATGCTCCTCTACATCTTCCAAGTCTTTTGAAATTAAAATATTTTGCCGTTCCATTTTTACAGCCAGGGACGGATGAAAAAAGCGAAACGTCCCTTGCATCCGTCCCTTGCATCCGTCCCTGGCTGTAAAAATGGAACGGCAAAATATTTTAATTTCAAAAGACTTGGAAGATGTAGAGGAGCATAAATCTAACCTTTTTGTTAAAAAAGATTTTTTAAATTAATTAATTTAAGCGCACGCGAGCTAGGGACGGATAAAATCGATAATGGGACGGTGGAGACCCTGGTTCTATCAGAGCCAAATGCTGGACCAATGCAAGACAATTTATTTTTGAATAAAATACTATTTTTACATCTTTTCGATTACGAAATTCAATAAATAAAAAGAGAGTGCAATTTTAAATAGTAAAACAAACAAATGATTAAAATATAAAATTAAATGATACGACAAAAGAAATCTGTGTTTAAACCATTTCTGTTGTATTTCTTTGAGCCATTTTCATATTTTTGACATATTCATAACAGCGAAGGATAACTACAAAACACCAAATATTCCAAATTGCTTGAATCCAAACGAGAGCAAATGCAATATAGATAATAAATGGTTCATAATGTCGTCCAGTAGCATGTCCTCCATGAACGATTGAACGGAAAGCAATGATTGATCCGCCAATTGTAATCACAAGTCCAATCCCCTGAAAAGGACGACATAATTTAAATTATACCATACAAAAAAATCTACCAAAATAGCCTTTCCTTACTAGGACTGTCATTCGACGAGGAGTGAGAAGCAATTCTCACAAACAAACATGCAAATTTTTTCACATTTTATTCCCCAATTTGCATGTACTCAAAAAAGAGTATAAAAGAAGGCGAATGCCTTCCCAATGTCATATTTTCCTCGTCGAGGACTGTTTGTGGGTGGTCGTGTGTTTTTTACTCTCGTATTATGGCTCGCTCCCGCTCATCTTCTGTATCTTCTGTTAGAAGATCTTCATCAAGTTCAATATCACCTGAACGTCGTCGTCGTCGTCATTCATCCTCCTCTTCAACTTCGGATCCTGATCGTTCACCTTCTTGTGAACAAGAAGCAAATCAAGGGATTGGTATTGCTCCTGCAGCACCTGATGACCTTCAAGCTGAAGCCCCACGTCAAAAGGTAACTCTTGGTGGTACTTTTATAGCTTTCCCCCCCCTTTTCAAAATTTTTCAAAGTCTTTTTTTCTCGTAATTTTTACAAGTCCGATTTTCTTTTCGAACTTGTAAAAATCCCAAGAAAAAAGACTTTGAAAAATTTTTGAAGTTGGAGAGAGAGTGATGTAGCAACCGTTCAGCAAACCGTTGAAGAGTGAAAAAAAGCCAGTTTTGTGTGCTTTCTCTCCTTTTATAGCACTTTCGTTGATTTTGCTTAATTTCATGTAAATTTTTTCTTGGTGAATGAAAAAATATAGTCGATGAGAATGCGGGGGGAATACTGTAAAAGATGGCAACTGACTTCTTTTATAGTATTCCCCCCGCATTTTGCAGTTTAAAAACACGGCAAAAAACACACAGAAGTCTTTGTAAGAAAAAACGCCGGATGTGTAAACTTCAGGGAAATTTTGGGACATATTTTTTTACAAAAATGGGGGGGAATACTATAAAAGAAGGCAATGACCATCTTTTATAGTATTCCCCCCCCCCCCCCCACAGCTAAATTCATCTTCTGGTTTATTAATAATGTCATAAAAATCACGATTTATTAAACTTCGAAGTTCGTCCATGATTTGGAAAATGGGAAAAGAAAATAGAAAATTTCAGAAAGGGAAAAGGCATTTAAATTTCAGAAAGGGAAAAGGCATTTTATGTTGATGCGACCTATGCAAATTTCAAAAAAAAATGTGAATTTTTTTTCAAAATTTGTAAAAAAAAATTGGAAAATGGGGGGGGGGGAATACTATAAAAGTGCCCTCTTGGTGAAGCTGATCTTGCAAAATTCCGGGGTTTCGCAAAGGGATCTGCCCCAGATCTTCGCCTGCGCGATTCCTGGTTCTCTCAGCTTCCAATGGTCAATGATGTTTCTGCTTCTGCCCCTCGTCTAGACAAAAAGCTTAGAGGTGGTGAAGTAAAAGTTGTTTCAACGGAATCACAAGCAATCAAAGTTCATGAAGGTTTATTTGCTGCTTTGAATCTTTTGGATTTATCAAATGTTGAAAATGTTCGTGGAACAGCTTTAGAAGTTAAATATCGTGAAAGAGCAATGCGTATTATCTCCGTACAGGTCCATGATTTTACAGTTGCACGCCGTATTGCTGCTTTAAATGCTCTTTCGGTTCCACCCTCAGAAATTTCTGGAGTACATCGAAAAGTTCTTGAATTAAAACCTGTCAAACATCCAAATATTGATGGTGAAAAAGTTCATCACTTATTTTCGGAAACAATGAGTGATGATATCAAAGCTTATTTAAAGAAAAAAGAAAAGCAACAACCTCCACGTTCCAGGTTGGATTTTTCTGGGGATAAAATTGGATACAAAAATCATAAAATTCCTTATACTCCAAAAACTGTTGATTCTTTTGCTTGGCCTAAATTCAAAACAATTACTGCTCCTTTAACTGCTGGACGTTTAAAAGCTTTTGTCTACAATTGGCGCTTAATAAATGCAGATCGTTGGGTCCTTCGAACAATACAAGGTTACTCGCTGCCATTTAAGATGCATTGCAAAAATTTGCGTAAGAATTTATGCAGAAAAGCCCCCGCAAGCAAAGCTTTTCAAGAAGAAATCACAAAACTCCTTGAAAAGAAAGCAATAATCAAAGTGCCAAAATCCAAAGTTCGCTGGTATTCGCCGCTTTTTTTGGTTCCTAAAAAAGATGGTTCACAACGCCCTGTGATTAATTTAAAAGGCTTAAACAAAAAGCTACGCGTAAAGCATTTTAAAATGGAAACTTTAATGCTAGTTAAAGACTTAGTCACACCAGGCTGTTTTATGGCAAAACTTGACATGAAGGATGCCTATTTTGGAATACCCATTAAACGAAACATGCGCAAATATTTGGGCTTCTGCATGGAAGAAAAATGTTACACTTTTCAAGCGCTACCATTTGGTCTTGCTACTGCTCCTCGAGTTTATACAAAAATAATTCGACCAGTTGCAGCTTTTCTGAGAGCAAGAGGCATTAAATTAATTGTTTACCTCGATGATTGGTTATTTGTTGCCGATTCCGCTGAAAATCTGAAACAAAATCTCAGATTAGCAACTGCTCTTTTTGAAGCTTTAGGCTTAATGATTAATGAAGAAAAATCTGCTCGTACTCCTACACAAAGGATAGAGTTTTTGGGTTTAGAAATTAATTCCCTAAAAATGCATTTTGAAGGGCCGCTTGAGAAACAAGTTAAGGTCAAAAATGCAGCTTTCAAATTGCTGGGCAAAACAATATTCAAGCCAGAAAAATTTCAAAACTTTGCGGCATTTTAGCTTCTATAAAATTAGCTAGCCAATGGTCTTTCCTGAAAGCCAGACATTTACAACGATGTTTAAAAGGCATTGGACCGTGCTCCGCAGATTTTGATAAAATTATTTCGGTATCACATGAAGCTAACCTTGAGGCACTTTTTTGGTGGCAAAAAAGCAGAAATTTGGGATGTTGATCAAGCTTTGGATTGGATAAAAACATGTTGGCCGTGGGATTCGTTATCACCACGGCTTCTAGCTTTTCGTACAACTTTATTGCTTGCATTATGTAGTCCAAAAAGAGCTAATCAACTGAGAGCAAGAGGCAAGATCTCCAACTTTTTGGGAATTTCGATTGGTTATTACAAAAAATCGAAAATTTGGCGCAGTTCATACAGCAAGATTTGAACGCTTTTCGGACCCCGCTTTATGTCCATTACAAAATTTAAAGATTTATTTGGAAAGCACAAAAATTGTACGCCAAAGCTCCCAATTATTGATTTCTTTTCGTAAACCTTATGCACCAGTTACTTCATCAACCGTATCTCGATGGTTGAAGGAAGCATTAATCGAGGCAGGATTAGTAGGATGCACAGGCCATAGCACCCGGTCAGCAGCTACGTCTAAAGCAGCTATGAAAGGATTATCCACGACACAAATTCTTGAGGCAGCCAATTGGAGTAAAAAAGGATCAACCTTCCAAACGTTTTACAATAAGGAAATATCCGAATCTTTTCAAGCAAAAATTTTGAAGTTAGCTTTAAACAAGGCTATTTTGGTAAATTTTTTTGTATGGTATAATTCTAATTTTTTGCAAGATTTATTGCAGTAAAAAATATATTATACTATACATAAAAAATCTACCAAAAAATCCCACCCACTGCCACCCATTAAATCAAAACTTTTCCAGCAATACAAAAACTTATGGAAATGAATCATCTGGACGTGGACCATCTCGTGGATCTGGCTCAAAAGGTTCTTTGCCTTATCGAAAACGTCAAAATGGTAGTGGAAGTGGAAAGAGCTATGAAAAGAAACGCAAAAATGCTCGTTAAATTTATATGTTGTATTTAATATGTCTCATCGTGAGAACGAATAAAGATTGCTTAAATTAAAGCCTCTTCTCGGAAAATATGACATTGGGAAGGCATTCGCCTTCTTTTATACTCTTTTTGAGTACATGCAAATTGGGGAATAAAATGTGAAAAAATTTGCATGTTTGTTTGTGAGAATTGCTTCTCACTCCTCGTCGAATGACAGTCCTAGTAAGGAAAGGCTATTTTGGTAGATTTTTTATGTATTGTATAATATATTTTTTACTGCAATAAATCTTGCAAAAAATTAGAAATAATTCAGACAATACATTTTATAAAAAATGTAAAAAATAAATAACTGACCGATAAAATCAAAAGTGGCTGAAGTTTTCCAGCACGTAATTCTTCAATTCCTTTCAATGCAATATAGAAAATGTAGATCATTGGAAGTGTAATAATAAGACCAAACGGAAAAGATCCCAAAGATGAAAAACATAATAAAACAATGTTCAAGTAACAAATGAACTTTGTTGCAGATGTAACATGATTTCCACAAATCGTTTGATACTTTGGATTTTCTACGATAATCGGATTAACAACTAAATCATCCATTTCAATTGTTGTAAATCAGCGCCTTCTGATATTTTTTTGTTGTCAATCAAAAGATCTAAAGTATAAGAAAAGCTAAAACCTTTGGTAAATGAGTCATTATAAAAGCTACTCGAATTTGAATTCAAGAAAATAAATAAAGTTAAATAAAAACAGTAATAAAGTTATTCAAGCTTTAGAGTTAATACGTCCATATTATTAATGCACAGCGGCAAAAAGATAAGCGACTTGTTAGCAGCAGCAAGTTAGCAACAATATAAAAAAGACAAGGAAAAACGATGATTAAATAGGAGAGAGGAAGAGTAGCATTCGTGATGATACATTATCATTTGTACATAACAAAAAGTAAGTAAGAAATCTATTTTTTTAACAATGATAAAGAAAAAATCCTATTTTCAAAATCGCAAAAAATTATTAAAGAACTGAACAAGAAAGAAAAAAATTGACAAAATAAAAATTTTGGTTTTTGCTTCGTCTTTTTTTTCATTTTTTTAATAAAAACAAAACAAAAAAACATGTGAAAACGAAAAAAACATTTTTTTTGATCGAATAAGATGATAGTCGGCAAACAACTTATTCGAATTGAAAATCATCGCCTGCTACTTTAAACAGAAAATTTTAACTGCTAAAATATCGGTGTTTCCAGATAAAATAGAGGCAAAAATGTTTAAAATGTATTTTATCTTCTCGAGGGGTCATACTGTAAGGTCAAATGTGCCCTTTCACCAAATTTAAATCCCATCTTTTATTAGGTTTTTCAAACCCCTTGTATTTTTTTTAAAACCAATTGCACTTTTTTTTTGAAAAAATGATGATTTAAAGAAAATTTTCTTTAAATCATCATTTTATGTCAATTTTCCAATTTCATCATTCTTTTGTAACTTTTTAGTCCATATTAAATAGTCTTTTTTGCAGGA
The DNA here is from genome assembly GCA_963922195.1 of Panagrolaimus sp. PS1159. Lineage (NCBI taxonomy): Eukaryota > Metazoa > Nematoda > Chromadorea > Rhabditida > Panagrolaimidae > Panagrolaimus > Panagrolaimus sp. PS1159. The sequence goes on from CAWUHW010000005.1 coordinate 1,901,479, forward strand.
AAAAGACTTCATAACATTTAAACTTCGCGGCGGCAATCGAAGACTAAAAACGTCATTTTTGTTTTTCAGCCGGTTGTCTACTTTTCTCTCTTTTTAGTGTTTTTATTTATCTCATTTTTTATTCCCTGTTTTTTTTTTCGATTTTGTAATAGATGAATGAATCAGAGAGAGAGTGAAAGCAAAAAAGTAAATTATTTGACATTTTCCGATTTCCTTTATGAATCTATGTAATCAGATTCTGGGTTACATTTAAACACCTTTCCTAATTTTTGTGTCTAATATGATTAATTATCCGCTTTATTGTTAGATTTGTAAAAATGTTTTTTTTAAAGTTCTTTTTATAATGATAAAATTACCAACTGCTTGTAATTTACCCCCCCCCCCCCCCCCCTTTGTGTGAATTTGTAAAATGTGTCTTTTTGTAATTACTATAATTTATTAGTCTATAAACACATATAATTTAGATGACAACAATAAATGCATATTTATTACCATTTAAAGATAAACATGGGACTTTTACTACAGATACTTCAAATGAAAATCAATATAATAATCTCAATTTAAATCAAAATCATAAATTTTCTGCTAATTCATTTTTCAAAACATCAAAAAATGTTACAATTGAAAAAAGAAAAGTTTTAAATAACGGTAAAAAAATCAACGGCTGCAGTCTTTTTTTGAAAACTTAATTTATTAAAAGATAAATTAAAGCTGGTAAAATTGTTTTAAATCTTTTTTTTTTTGATTATAAAAAAAAAGACTGAAAGCCCATAAAAAATTTATCAGATTTTATAAATAATAAAAATTCATATTCATGGAAAAAATCAGCAAAAAATTTATCAACAAATTATGAAAATTACAATTCTAAAAAAGAAGATAAATTAAAGAAACAAAATGTCAATGGCAGCACTTTATCCCTTCATATTGAAGCATATGAAAATTCAATTGAAGCAAATTTATTTGATGAAAAAAAGGATTATAAAAAACTTTTGAATAAACAAAGAAAAAATTTAAAACAAATTTATATTGAATCTGTCATTCAAGTAAAACTTTATCTTTAGTTTATCTTTAAAAACTTTTATTTCTTTTCAGAATCCATTTGAATTTCCAAGGCAGCAGCAAGAAAATGACGATGAAGAAAAAGTGCCAGAAATTTCAGAATTTAAAGCATCCCAACATTTAATTGATCCAAATCAAATGAATCAACATCTTAGTGATTCCAATGAACATGTTTGTTGTTACAATTATACAATGTTATTTTATTGCACAGCTTTTTTCGTTACTTGTTTGTTACTTGAAAAACGGAACACGTTCTTGTCACGCATTGGAATTATTTTGGGAAACGTTTGGAGATGAAAAAAACGACTGCTTTATCGAAATGCTTTTGTAAATGCATAGTTTAATACGCCACAAATTAAGCAAAGTGTTATTTAAAACAATTTATACATTCAAATGTATTTTCATTTACATTTTAGCGCAAACGTTAAAATTATCTGCAAGCAGCTTCCGCTAATTGTAATATTTCGCAATTTTTTATCTGCAAGCAAAGTGCCCAGTTACATGAGATTTCAATCATTTCATTTCCCCGCAGACGCAAAATTCTTTCGAAACTAAAAAAGAGATAAAAATTCTTTTTTTCAGATTTCGATATCTGAATCTGAATCTGAAACACAATTAGATGATGATAAAATGTGCATCCTTGAACGAATAAAAGAAGTATATCGAAGAGCCATGGAAGCTGAAAAAGAAATGTCGAAAGAAAGTGTATGTTTTAATTCAGCCGTTTTAAACAAGCTTTTACAAGGAATTTGAAAGTGATTAAAAATATGTCAATTTTTAGCCAGAAACAAAGGAAGAATTTTCAAATACTGTATCACGAATTATTGCAGAACGTGCAAAAATTGATCCAAATATTGCATATGATACATTTAAAGAGGAAATTCTTGAATTATTTAATAGTGAAGATCAAGTAAGTTTTATTTTTTATGTTTTAAAAAAACAATTTAATATTTATTTCTTTAGTTTTCAACATTTATTGCATGCTGTACTTATATGTCTGAAACAAATGAAGTAATGCGTGAATTGCTTCGTGGCACTTTAAGCATTTTAAATTATGTTCGACATACACCTGCATATAAGCTTTGCCTAATGCTACAAGCACTTCCAATTTATCGTGATGATAATGATATGAATCCTGAAGGTTCTTTTTATGAAGATATTATTAAAAATGATCCAAAGGAACAACAACGAAATAAAAAGAAATCAAAGAAAAGAAAGTCTAAAAAGAATAATTTGGCTGAAGATGAAGCAGAAGCTGCAACAGCAGCAGCAGGAGAAAATGATGCAATAACGACAGAAGAAATTGAAGAATATATTCCAATGTTTGAAGAACTTTTACATGATATGAATTTTTCTGAAATTGTTGTCACAGAAGATTTATCTCCAGATTTACCACAAATTTCTCCAGAAGATCATAACATTACTGAAAAAGCTCAAAGATTATGTGATATTTTTACATCTGAAATTAATGAAATTGTTTCTGTTTTCTCTGACACTTTGTAAGTGATTATTATATTGAAGTTACATTATTTTTACCAATACTTTTTTTAGCATCGATAAACAAATTGCTTTTCTTAATCGTGAACTTTCATATCTTCAAAAAAAGACAGCAACGAATGTATCAATCTTTGAAAAGCGGGAAAATGAAATGAAAGCAAATATCAAAGAAATTTTAGCAAAGACTGAAGCCGAAAGCAAAGAACAACAAAAACTTGAAAAAGAAATTCAAACGTTGGAAGCTGAAATTGAAAAAGTTGAACAACAAAAAGATGATATTGTTAAAAAGATTGAAAAAGTTGATGATAACACTTTTGTCAAATATAAAACTCAATGGCAAAATACTATTAAACGTTTTCATGATCTTGAAGAAGAAGTTAAAAATGTTAGTTGTACAATTCGAAGAGAAAAGCAATCATATTCTGATTTATCAAATGCTGCAAAGAAAGATGATGAAGCATTGAAGAAAGAGATTGAACTACTTGAAGCTGCAGTTCAAAGAAAGCAAGCTCAACTTGGAGCATATGAAGCAAAGCTTGAAAGTGTAAGTGTATTTATTCACATTTAAAAAACTTTTCAAAAACATTTTTTAGGAAAATCAAAAGTATGAAGATGAAAAGCAAAAACTTCTTAAAAATGTTCAAACAAGTGAAATGTTAATGCTTAAATCAATGTATGATAAAGAAAAATTAAATCTTGGACGAAATTATACAAAGGCACAAGAAAATGTATCATGCTATCAAAAAGCTTTAGAACGAGAAGATGATCCAATTCGACGTGGAATACTTCAAAAAAATTTTGAACAATGGGAAATTTATAAAAGACAAATTCATTCAATAAAACAAATTTTGGATGCAATGCTTATAGATAAAGCTGAACAACTTAAAAGGGGTGCTGGAAATAATATTATGGAAATTTGTCAATTTAATTTACCACAATTTCATGCATCTGCAACACCATTAAATGATTTAATTTTGCCAAAACGTTCAACACCAACACCAATAATGCCACCACCAATGTTTTCACAATCATCAGGTTATGTTGTTCCAAGTTTTCCACAATCAAAACAGCCCCCACCCCATCTTTTACCACCACTTCAAAAATCTGCACAACAGCAGCTTCAAGAACATTTGCAACAACAAACACCACAAAGATTTCATTATCAACCAAATTTTTCAGGTAAAACTTTTTCGATTCCAAAAATGACACAAATAAAGCTTTTAAAGTGTTTCAAAAATTTATTTTCGAAATTTTAGGACAGTTTTATGCTGTTCCTGTTCCATATAATCCTCCAACGGCATCACAAAGTGATCATGCAGCATATTCTACAACATCAACTCAAAATATGGTTTTATCATCACCACAAAATGTATGATTTTTTAAAGTTGTCGTCAAAGCTTAATACCTCATTTTTTTAAGATTTCTGGACGTGATAGAAATAATTATCTTCTTGATGTTAATTCTCCACAAGGAAAGCGAGAACGCCAAGAAATTAAATCAACTTCATCACATAGTGCTCCAGTTCTTGGTAATATTTTTTATTATTATCTTTGTTAGTTTAAAACATTTTTTTTTAGGCAATCGTTGGCCGATTGGTGTTGTTCCACCAAATTATGTTATACAAAATGATAAAGTTTGGATTCCAAAACCTCCTGTTCATCTTCACCATCAACATCAACAACAGCAGCAGCAACTGCAACAACATTTAATACAACAAAATATGTATTCATCTGGAACTTCTACAAATGATAATACTAATGTAATGTTGTTTTAAGGTTTTAAAAGAGGCGGACCCTTTGATCCATTTTTAGAAAAAAAGGATTTCGAAATATTTCTTTTTTTTCCAAACCATCGATATTCGTGATCAGGGTGACTCTTGAAACGAAAATGCAGCTTCCATTGTTTTTATTTTTTTAACAAAGGAAATATTTTTTCGTTTCAAGAATCACCCTGATCACGAATATCGATGGTTTGGAAAAAAAAAGAAATATTTCGAAATCCTTTTTTTTAAAAAATAGATCAAAGGTCCGCCTCCTTTAACAAAAAAAATATAAATGGTTTTTTAGACTTATCAAGAAATATCTTCTCGTCAAAATTCAAATGAAAGCATTAAAGATGGTGATGGAACAGCAGCAGCAAAAATTCCAATTCGTACAGATCAAAGAATTTCTGGAAAATATCCAATTGGTGTAATTCCACCATATTATGTTACAAATGTTACGCAAACTGGCAATTCTTGGACTCCACCAGCAAAGAAGGAAGCTGTTTTCAAATTTCCTTCAAGAAATGGTTCAGAAGAAAATTAAAATTGATCTTTACTTTCAATAATCTTGTTTTTTTGCTTTTTAAATTGTGTTTAATAATTTTTTTTGCAAAATAAAATATTAAAATGTGACTGATGTTCCAATTTTTTTCGAACTTTTACAAAAAAAGAAACAAAGTTGAAAGAAGCTAAAAATAAAAGTTTACCCTTTTTTGTTCAAAGAAGAAAAAAAACATTGGGATTTTGGTAGCTGCTTCTTTTGTTCAAAATAAACAGAAGTTTGTTAAGCCACAAAAATCCTTGCGTTTTTTTTCTTCCAAAAATGGAGTTTTTGTTTTTCCTTTTTTTCATCGATGGCTGAAAAAAGAATCAAGCAAATGTTTGAACAACAGCAACCAACCAACTCCAACATCATCGAAGAAAGCGACCATCATCGAAGCTTTTTCGCACTCTCTTTTACCGGAAAATAAGAGAAGAAAAGAAAGGTGTCATAAAACAATAATAAAAAAGAAAACGAGAACCTAAAAAGAAAAGGGTTTATCTTTGTCGAAATGGAAATGGAGCATCACAAAAAAAAGCTTGAAGGAAAAGAAATGAGTCAACAAAAAAAAGAATATAAAAAATAAAGATTTTATAAAAATAAATAATTTTCGTTTTTCTACAACTCATTTTTTTATAAAAAAGGGGTGCGTTTTGTTTTTATAAAACTTTTGAGTAGATTTAATGCGTGGGAAATAAAATATATTTATATATTATTTGATTTCGTAAAAATATGGCGAATGATTATTCAAGTGATTCAAGATGAGAAAGACATACACCTCCTCTGTCTTCACTCCTATCCTTCAAGTCATCATCAACCATAAAAACCACAACGACCAAAAAGATTCAAGTCATATATACTTTTTTGAGTCATTTTTGTGTTGACTGATTCTTGGTTATAAAAAGTTTTTGGGTTCAAAAATAGAAGTAATATATTTAAAAAAATGACGTCTATAATTTTTAATTCTGTTTGAAATTTGCGGTTTTTATATTTTTTTTATTCCTGTTTAGAAATTTGAAAAGAAAGGTAAGGGAGATTACTGTAATTAAACCGAAGAAAAATGAAATTTCAAATTTTAATTTTGCTTTTTTTGTCATTCAGAAAAAATAAAAGAAAGAGAAATGATAAAAGTTTGATAATTTTTATGAAACATTTTTGAAAAAACTGTTTTATTCATATTTGAGAGATTTCGGTTGCCAAGAATTTTTTAAAAACTTTTTTCGGAAAAAATATACCTGTTATTTTTTATTAAAAATTTCCATAAAGCTCTGTTATGAAAAATACCTAACTTCTTTTTGCTGTTTTATTACTGTTTCAAAAATTGAAAAAAAACTGTTTAGGGCATTTTTGCTGCTATTCCCAAAGTTCGTCATTTTGAAAAAACTTTACCATACTTTTTATCACAAAATCTTCAAAATCAAACAATTCCAATTTTATTTGCTCATAAAAAAATAATCCAGGAAATATTTCGCGCATAAATTGCATTAATATATTCGTTTACTAAAAACGAATGCTTTTTGTTTGCTTTCTATCATTGAAAAAAATTAAACCTGTCAAAAACCTTTTTTTCTAATCGGAAATGAAAAATTTCAATCAAAAAAATGTATCAAAAAATTTTTACTTGCTTTTCCATCAATTAAAAAAAACCATGAAAATTGTTTACTTTTAAAAAAATTTTTATTAAAATTATAATATTTAAAAATGGCAGGGTAAGAAAAAATCAAAAAAACATGTTTTTATAAATTTCACATTTTTCAATTTTGTAATGTTTCGATAAATATTTTTTTGTATGTCTTTTTTAGAAGGATGGTGTTTTCGGAAGTTGTTGGAACTTTAAGTTTTTTGCGGCCAGAAACAGATGATAATATTGTTGATAGATTACATTATTATTATACTTCAACATTTTTGCTGGTAACTGCTGTATTAATGAGTTTAAAAATGTTTGGGGGAAGGTTAGTTTTTTATTTCAAAATCTTTAATTTTTAATAATCTTTGAAAAATTATGAAATTTTTCAAATTTTTAAAAACAGTGTAACAATTTTTTCACTTTAAAAAAACGAAACATATTTAAAGAATTTTAAAAATTTTGTGATTTCGAACTTTATCTTTTCCGTTTGAGATAAACAAAAATTAATAAAAATTGTTTCAATATTTTTCTAAAAAAAATGCGAAAATTAATTTAAAAAAAACATATTTTTTAAGACCGATAGAATGCTGGTTACCAGCAGAATATAAATCAAGTTGGGAAGATTATAGTGAAACATATTGTTGGGCAAGGAGTACATTTTGGGTACCATTTGATCAGCCGATTCCTGTAACGGATCAAGAACGTGAAACTTCAATGGTATCATATTATCAATGGGCGCCATTCTTTCTTGTTCTTTGTGCATTCCTTTTTTATGCGCCATGTTTAATTTGGCGTTCAATGTATGATCGATCGGGTAAAAATCTTTTCTTTGAAAAAATAGCAATTAATCGAAAATCAAAATTTTGTCAAAGACCTTTTTCGAAATTAAAAATTTAAAGGAGGCGGATGTTTTGATACAGTTTCGTAATCTTAGATTTTCGTGATTTTCAGGCAAACTGAGAGTCTCGAAACGAAAATGCATCTTTTTTGATAAGAAAAATTTAAAAAAGGGTCATTTTCGTTTCAAGACTCTTAGTTTGCCTGAAAATCACGAAAATCTAAGATTACGAAACTGTATCAAAACATCCGCCTCCTTTAAAAAAATTTAAATTCAAAATTTTGCTTTTTAAAAAGTTTTTTTTCTCCGTTTCCGTTTCATTTTCCCAAATATTTTAAGGTGTTCGACTTCGAGATATTATAAAATTTGCAAATGATCCAATAAATATCCGAAACACTTCAACTCGTGAAGCAACAATCGCTGGACTTGCAGAACATTTAGGATCAATTTTTAAGCACCGTTATAGCATGGATCATCGAATACCATTTCATAAACAATTGATGAGATTTTTAAATCTTCGATATTATGAAGCATATTTAACATGGTTATATCTTGGAATTAAATTAATGTTTTTGTTAAATGTTATGGGACAAGTAAGTAAACAAGAGAAAGTTATCCTAAAAAGGGTTAAAGAGGGTTGTTGCATAAATTTTTTTTCTTTATAACTAGTCTTGAAAATTAAGGATTCAGTGGGGTTTTTATGTCTTGGCGGGAACAAAAACCAGCTTCATTTTCAACTAAAAAAAGAACTTTATGGGCTGCTTTTCAAGCAGGATTTAATATATCTTAAATTTTCAGATGTTTTTAATGAATAAATTTCTTCAAACCGATGATTATGATATTTATGGGATTGGAGTTATTCGGGATTTACTTAATAATAGACGTAAGTTAAATTATTACTGGATTTCATATATCCGATCAAATTTTGATTTTTATCTAAGAAAAAGCTAATTTATGGCTAATTCTTTATATCAGGCATTTTCAAACGTTTTTTTTATCTTCTTTATCACCTGAAAACAATCTATTATAAATTTTCAGCGTGGTCTGATTCTGGCAATTTCCCCCGTGTTACTTATTGTGATATGGATATTCGAATATTGGGAAATGTTCAACGGCACACTGTTCAATGTGTTTTGGTAAACAAAGAAATAATTTTATTGTAAAAACTGTTTTTTTTTACAGGTGATAAACATATTTACTGAAAAAGTTTTTATACTTTTATGGATTTGGTACAGCATTTTAGCATCATGTACTTTGATAAGTTTAATCCTATGGGGAAGCAGTTTGATACTTTTGGAGCAGCGAAAAAAATTTATTGCTCGTCGACTTGAACTTGCTGATGTTGATTTTCGAAGAAGGGATTATTCGAAGGAGTTAACAGAATTTACAAGGGATTATATTAAAATGGTAACTTTTTGTATTTGTCTTGGCACGAAAGAAAAATGTTTTCGTTGCAAGAGTTTTTGTGAGCGATCTATTTTTGAAGAGATGTCTCACAATGAATTATTATAAATAAAATGTGTTACTTTTTTAGGATGGTGCATTTGTGTTAAATATGATAACAATCCATTCTGGTCTATTAATGTGTGCAGAAATAACAGATTGGTTATGGGAAAAATTTAAGAAAGAGAGAGGAATTCAAGATGAAAAATCTCCAATTCCTGGCTTAGATAGTAATCTAAGGCCACCAGATACCCCTGGAGGTCCAGGATTTGCATCACGTCGAAAGACATCCGTTTTAATGCCGCTTGTATCAAGGGACGAGCTGACTCCCCTGCCAACGACATCTGAATCACCATTCCTTCGGGCCCCTTCAACGGCCCCAGTGAAATGACATGAGGATCGACGATCCTCGTCTCTTGGACGTCCAACTCAACATCATATTTCTTCGACACAACAACGTCGAAGAGGTTTTGCTGGTGGAACATTACAAATGCCAACTTTTAATTGGAATGTTGCCGAGCATGATTAAACTCTGATATTTTTTATTTTTGGATGTTCATTTTTTAATCATTGATTTTTTTGTATTCAAATTTTTTTTGGATGAAAAAATGTCGATGATGACGAGAATCGTCGGTGTCAAGGCTGGCATTTGACACAAACTTTTTTTATTTCTTCCGTCTATTTTCTAATTTTTTTAAAATGCATTTATTTTTTGTCATGCAAATATAGTTGTTTTTTATATTGTTTATTTATCTCTATCTTGCACTGTAATAAACATGTTCAAAAAAATTAGTGCTTGTTTTAAAACAAAGTTCGGAAATTAGAAAAAAATTTTCCATTTTTTTTAGTTTTAATTTTTGTTGGAGACGTTTTTAAATGACCTAAAAATTTGGTTTTAATTTTGTTTGAATAATGCGGGGGGACGGAAATCACAAAATTTTCTTTGGTTTCAAAATAATATGCTTAAATTTCACTGAAATCTAAATTTTTGGAAAAATTTAAAAAAATGCTTCCGATATATATTATGTTATGGCATTTTTGGAGAAAAAATTTTTCAACTGCTTTCTGCATTGTTTTTATAGCACATTTCTATTATTAATTTTTTTTTCCAAAAAAACTATTTAAAACATTTTTGTTAAAAATTTTTTTTCTATTTTATTTTTTGGCACTAAAAACATATAACAACAAAAAGGATGAATCTCTTCAGGAGGTCCTTTTTTTGTATTTGTTTCCTTCAAAAAAGTAAAGAATAAAAAAAAGAGGAAACAGAAAGAAAAAGCGGAAAAAGAAGGCCACTTGATTTTTTGCCTTCTTTTTTAATGGAGCTTCTAAAAAAGAAAAAATTCGGGAATGCCTTCATATTTTTTTAAAGGAAATATTCTCTCTTTTTTTTTAAAGGGAATGCATTTTTCTGCTTTCATCTTATTTTTAAAAAAACTACGGAAATCAGCTCATAAAAGAGAGAGAGAGACATTCTTCTTCTTTCTTTTTACTAAGTGCCGTCGTTTTTAGACTCATTGAAAAAATAGATGCTTTTGGCTTTTCTCTCTTCTCATTCTTCCCTAATGGCGAATAAATGAAGGGAGTCAAAGAAGAAGAAGGGGCGAAGAGGATGGAGATTCAATTGTGCATCATTTTTTTTTATCTCCACTCCCTCACTTTTTTTCGTTCGTTTGTTTGATGAAGTTGTTGTTGGATTGATTGAAGACAAAACTAAAATTATTTTTTATGTTTGTTGTTTAGAAAATTTTTTAGCAAACAAATTTTTTAACAGGTTTTTTTTTTTAAATTTATCGTGTTTTGTCATCTGTCTGAACTTTTTTTACTATCACTTTAGTTAAACTTTTTTTTTCTATGTATTTGTTCTTCAAAGATTTTGTTGAAAATTTATTGACTTTCAAAAATAAAAGAATTAAAAAATGAATATAAAAAATATAAATTTAACCACATTTTTATTTTTTTGCATATGAATGATGCAATTTTACTAGAGATTTATTTTACAATTTTTTATTGATCCCAAGTTGATGTTTCCATTTTTTACTGAATTTTTATTTTTTGATTATAAAAAGTGAAAAAAGCTTCTTATTTTAATTGTATCAAATATTTCATTGTTTTATTGGAATACATCATTGCCTTACATCATTTTTGTCGTCTAAATACTTCCCTTTTCAAAGATATTTGTTTTCGGAACGTCATAATTATATTAAACTTTATATTTTTTTCAATGTTCTTTAAAAATTTGATTTATTTAATTTATTTTCCAAAAACCCCAACCCTCCAATTCTTCATTTTTTTAGATAAATTGAAATCGCGTAAAAAACACAAATTTTGTTTTTTTCTTTCTTCCAATTTTTTTTTTATTTTCTGTCAGAACAATTATAAATATTTTAGAAGAAAAAATAAATGTTTTTGAATTTATTTCTTTTTTTTATATAGCAAAAAAAGGAAGAAGAAAAAGAAAGTACACGAAAAAAATATTTGGGCTTTATTTTGGCTGGCTGAAGTGAGGCAATGCCCCCAAAACAGCGGGCGCCATTTGTCACATGTGCAGGCAGCATCATTACAATGTTGTGTATCTGCCGCAGCCGCTGCAATTATCATCATTATCATTATTATCAACAAGAATATTATCATTTGTTATTATAACTATTTTATTTGTTAATAATATCAAAGGTAATAACCATATAGGGATATCAGGGCTTTGCGAAATCGAAATCCCAGGGATCGAAATCGAAGTTTTGATTTTTCGATTTCGCTATTTTGGCTTTTCCGAAATCGAAATGCTTTTTCAATTTTTTTCAAAAAGAAAAGAAATGTGATTTTCGATTTTGAGCAAAAAGATCAAAGAAAATATCGATTTTGAGGGGTTGAAGCACCCATAACCCCAACCCTGTAGTTCAATTTTGAAAGTTTTGCTCTGGAAAATTTTTTTATGAATGAGCCTGTAAATCAGGGATTCAATGAAGCTGATTGCTTTTTGTAATTCCAACAAACATATTTAAAAAAATACAAATTTTCAAATGAATCTATGATTTCCAGGGATTATCAAAATAGAAAAAATTTCACTAAAATTGTTAATTTCTTTCCATTTTTAAGGTACTCGAATAATTCCACCAATTGGTGAAAGGCAATCCTCTTCAAATTCTTCATTTTTATCCTCATCTTCTTCTTCCTCATCATTTTCAGCACTTCAAATTCCAGAAATTTGTAAAGAATTTCATTCTGGTGGTATGTCCGGTTTAAATGAATTTGCAAGGTACAAACTTTTTTTGAAGCAATCTTATAAAAAAAAGTATTTTATAGTCCAAGATTTCCTCGAAAATATCCATCAAATATTGATTGTGTCCGGGTAATATTTGCTCCTGCATCATATGATATTGTATTAACTTTTAAAAATGTCTTTCAAGTTTGTTAATCTTTTTTTTTAAAACTTCCTAAAATTTATTTATCTCTAAAATATTTTTTATGAAATTTGAGTTTTTTAGAATAATTTTTTTAATCCAAAATTTTAATTTGTAATTTCAAAATTACTATCAGAAAAAGTTTGATTTTAAAAAAAACTAAAATTTTTCACATTTAAAATCGATTAAAAAATTAAATTAAAAAATGTGAAAAATTATTTCAAATATAAAAATTATTTTTCCTTCAAAAATTCTTTATAGATTGAAACATCATATGAAAAAACGGTATTCAGCGAAGAAGTTGGAATTTCAACAAATTGCCCAAATGATTATTTGGTTTGTTTTTATTTTTTATAAATTTTATTGATTTTTGCCATTTTTTAAAAATATAAAAATCTCAAAAAAAGGGAAGGCAATTGTGAATTCTCATAGGAAAAGGAAGGAGACACAAAAATTATTTTTCAAATTCAATTTATATTTCCTTTTGCAAATCTCTTCTTCTTATTTTTAAACTCGTTTTCTTTAATTGACTCAAAATCAATTTTTGTTTTTTTCAGGAGGTCCGAGATGGCCGATATAGCTTTTCACCATTGATTGGACAATTTTGTGGAATGAAATCTCCGGGAACAGAAATTCGAGCAAAATCTGGTTTTATGTGGTTACATTTTCATTCGGATGGTTTACTAGAATATCGAGGATTTATGGCAGAATATGAATTTTTGCGTGGACCAATTTTTGGAAATGGATTTAATCGAGCTATTGGTAAGTTAAAATGCCGTTTCGAAAAATCTTGATTTGTCACATTTTGCCAAAAGGAGAAATTTTTGAAAAAAATTTTAATTTTAGATTGCCATAATTCTTTTACAATGCCATTAGATGGTATAATAGAAATGTCAGAAATGCAAAAATTTTATGAAAATCATCGAAATTCAACAGGTATTTATTTTGTTTAAATATCACTTAAAAACAATTAATCCCCTTTTTTAAGGTCCCCTAGAATGTATTTGGGAAATTCATGTCCCAAGATGGTTATCAATTTCAATATTTATTGAAGAATTTTCATTATCCCGTCCAAATCAATGCTCAGAAAATCTTCTTGAACTTTATGCTGGATTAACGGCACATTCGCCAATGAAAAGATATTGTGGAATTACTGCCAATCATGCATATGCAAATCAGCCGACAGTATTTATTCGAGTTTTTGGCTCAAATTCTAAAAATATTTTTACTACAAAATTTAGAATACTTTTTTCTACTTATGTTCCTTGTAAGCTTTTTAAGAAAATATTTAACGGATGCACGCACCCCCACGGTGAGTTCAAATTTTTCTTAGCACGAAAAATAGTCGGTTACCTTAAAAAAATGCAAAAGTTCCGCCTATTTTTCGTGCTAAGAAAAATTTGAACTCACCATGCACCCCCACTTCTATGGTATTATTACATGTCTGATGATAATCATTGATCCGATCAATGCGTGCAACATGCGCAAACAAAGGGAAAAGGTTTTTTAAAACTTTTATTTTATTTTTTTTGCGCATGTTGCACGCATTGATCATGATCGGATTAAAGATTATTATGAGACCTTGTAGATCCCACTTAAACTCAAGAAACTTCAAAAATTTTAATTTTATAGTAAAAAATTGCTCAAATCATAGCCTTTTTTCTTGTGGTGATGATATATGTATTCCACAAGAGCTTGTATGTTCGGGTCATAAAAATTGCCTATATGGTCGTGATGAAATAAATTGTGATAATATAAATGTTATTGATAATGGTTTAACATCTGGTTGGACAACACTAATTTTATCAATAGCAATTATATTTATTGTTGTAATAATTTTATTTATATGGTATAAACCATGGAAAATTCCTGAAGAAAAAGTTGATGCATATTTAAAAGAATTGTGTACGGAACCTCCGCCAGGCTTAAATCAAACTAGCCGACAAAGGGCTGCTTCTCAAAGAGTTAATTCTGTGATAAATGTTTTTCAGTTTTCTGTGAGTTTTTTAAAATTAATTCAAACATTTATAAATAAAAAAAAAAAAAAAGATGAAATTTTAAATATAAATTCGGTTTGAGAAAAATTTTTATTGTTAAAAGTATAAGGAAACCTATTTTTTTCTCGACTAGACAATTTTAAAATTTTTTCCTTTTGTTATTTTTTGAAAGAATGAAACATACGAACTCCGCATATTTAGTTGAATGCACATTCAAATTTTTAAAAATTTTCATCAGGATGATGCAATCTTTTGAAAGTTGAATTTGCCAAACATCTGATAAAATTTTTAAATTAAATTTGTTCTGAATTGATTACAGTTTTATTTTTTAGGGTGAATCAAGTCCAACTTTAAGTGGCACTTATCCAATCAATGACTTTAACAATCATCAACAACAACAACAACCTCCAAGAAGAAAATTAAATCATCAAAGCTCAGAAGGAAATGGACAATGTTTACCACATTCATTATATCGTCGACGGCCAACTGATGAAATAATACCATTACGTTCAATAATAAAAAATCGTCGATTACATTCTCTACAAATTTCATCATTACCTCGACTTCGAAGTCCTTCAACTGAAACCGTTATTGAAGTGGCAGAAATTGATGAATCTCCAACGGATCTTCAAACTGCTGAAACATCGTTTTCCATTCCTATTATTTCAAAACAAATTTTGTAAAAATTATTATTATTAGCGTTAAATAAAACAGGCATCAACTTTCTATCTATCATCTTGAAGCTGTGCAAAAGTGCAATCATTGTCAAGAGTATTTTGTGGTTGTCCTTTATCGCAATCAGCAAAATTAAATATACTTCCATCAATCCATTCCCATGTTTCAGAACTTTTTAAATCATTTAAACCAATCCAAAAGTCATCAGCGTCAGGAAAACTTTGTTGGGCTTCTTCTAAAAATAAAAAAAATAAAAAAATGAAAATTTTCAAAACATTTGTTTTTCCTTAAATTAAAGCACTATCAAAGGCATTATGAACAGATGTTAAATGCCCATTATATTGGTTACAAATTTTTTCAGCAATTAAAAAAGCTTGCTTTTTGGAGACAAATAAAAAATAAGTTTTATTATCTGATAGTGAAAGGAATTGTGCCGGCTGGACATTTTGCAAATGTTAAAACGAAATAGATACTTTGAATGAATAAAAATAATAACAAAAACTTCATTTTTGTTCCTTTTTTTCAAAAAAGAAAAACATTAATTAGGGGAGAAAAAGGTTTTTTTGTTTGAAGTGATACTCGACTGTTAAACGTTTTATCAGAAATGATAAAAAACAAAATTAAGAAGCCCATTTACTGCCTTATACTTTGCCTTTTTTATGTGTTATTTTTCCTCCACGCAAAAAAAGACGAAACATCGAATTTAAAAACACTAAAGTTTTGTTGAAATAGTATTAAGTTTGACCTCAAAAAGATTACTTTTTACCTCAATTTTTTAATTGCCTCAAAACGTATTACTTTTTACCTCAAAACGTATTACTTTCTTTACCTCAAATTCATATTTGATGTAAAAAGTAATACGTTTTGAGGCGATTAATAAATTTGAGGTAAAAAGTAATATTTATTTTAATTTTTTCTACAAGTTTAAAATTTGTAAAACAAATGTTTCGTTACTCCTGGACAGCCCCCCATTTTTTTAACTCTTCACAAATTTTTCAATGTTTCAAAATTTGTTTTTAAATTCTCAATAGAAAACTAGCTCAATGCGGAAGTGAGAAAGGGTAACTCTATTCACAAATATGTACTCACTAAACAATGTAATTATTTTATTATTCATAAAAACTTTGGATGAAAACATTTGAATAAAGATTTGAACAAGAAAAAAAAGTAAAAGAAAGAAAATAATGAGTATACTCAAATGTTTGTGTCGTGTAAATAAAATACAAAGAAAATAAACATATGCACGTACCCCTGCACTTTCTTTTAGATACTAGAAAAACTGTGCTAAAAATGTTTTTTTTTGGATTTTAACATTTGAACATGTTAGATGATAAAAAATAAACATTAAATTTAAGATTTAATTCAGATAGTTAATAATTCCAAATGTGTTCAAATATTTGTTTTATTTTTACAACAGTTATTGAATTTATAATATATTTATTTCATTTTTCTGTGTTTTTTATGTTATTTTTTAAAAACAATGGCCCTTTTTATTCCATTTTTTTGATTGTCTTTATTGCAGATTTGATGTGTTATTTTTCGGTAAGCTTTAGTCTTTTATTCAACTTCAATCCTTAGAAGTACGAGCTTTGAACAATAAACTCTACCGAAATTTCGGGGGTTGGAATTGTCACACAAAGTTTAAAAAATTCCAATACACCTAGTGAAAATTGAAATATTTGACGGATAGAGGACGACAGAAAGTACATTATTAGAAAATTTATTTTGCAGTTGAAATAAACAAAGATTCCAAAAATCTATTAGATTAATTTGAAGCGATAGAAACTGCTATTTTGAGCTACTGTAATATTTGAAATTATTGCTAAATTTGTTGCTTTTAGTTTAATATCATACATTTTGACTTATTTTAATTATGTTGCGGACACTTGAACTTTCGTATATGATCAAAGGTGAAAATAGCTGTTTCAGAAATCAGTTCGTGCACATGAGTTATGCAATTTTTATACAATACGATAGTTATTACCGTAACCCAAATAAGTATAAAATTTCTGACGTCGTTTTTTTAGTCGTAAAAATTGAACAAATAAATACTGATCTAAAATAATAACAATTTCTTAACAAAAAAATAATCTTTTCAAAATCCTCTTAAATTTTTCTTGTTTCAGAAAAATTTCTTTTTTTCTGTTTCCTTTTTTAACGCTGGGAAAATTTTTCGGCTTTTTTTTAGCTTAAAGGAAGCGGACCCTTTGATCCATTTTTTAAACAAAAAGGATTTCGAAATATTTCTTTTTTTTCCAAACCATCGATATTCGTGATCAGGATGACTCTTGAAACGAAAATGCAGCTTCCATTGTTTTTATTTTTTTAACAAAGGAAATATTTTTTCGTTTCAAGAGTCACCCTGATCACGAATATCGATGGTTTGGAAAAAAAAGAAATATTTCGAAATCCTTTTTTTTAAAAAATAGATCAAAGGGTCCGCTTCCTTTAACACTTGACATTGATGCTATAATAGAAGAATCGTCGTTAAAACTTTCGGCATTAATGATATTTGGTCTTAAAAGTTTTTTGACTGATGTTTGTACTTTTACGTAAAATTTGTGTTATTAAAAATTTTTTCCCCGCTCTTTTCAAACGCAGACATGATTTTACACCAATTATTTAAATGAAAATTTGTTTGTTTAATCATACTTTTAATTAAAAAATGTTTAATCTTTAGAAAAAGTTGTCAAAATTGCCCACGCTTTTAATTTTGACAACTTTTTAATCTTTTAATTGCGTGTACTTTAACGTCTTTACACATAATTATTTTGTAATGCTTTAACACATTTCATTTATATTATTTTATTTTAAAAATGAAACATATAATATAACAGACTCAAACATTTAATTTATATTTTGAGTCTGTTTTGTATTTTTTTATGTTTGTTTTTTTTAAATAAACAAAAATGGAACCAATAATAAATTTAAGTTATTTAATTACAGTTTGCATTTCTGTAATAACAATATTTTTTGCACCATTTGGTTTAATATTTTCTTCGCATTGTTTAAAAACTGTACATTTTAATTTAAGATTTTTAATTTTTATTCTTGGGCTGCTATGGTGTATTTTTCCTGCAGGTGGAGCATATTTTTATTTTATCTTAGAAGCAAAAGAAAGCCCACCATTTTTATATCAAAGAATTGATTATCAAATTGCAAAAAATATTTGTTCAATTTCGGGCTATGCTTTTCGAGTAATTGAAACTTCAATCTGTTTTGAAAGACTTCTTGCAACTGTTTATTTTAAAATATATGAAAAAAATAAAATTTTAAGATTTTATTCGATATTTGCTGTTATTGTGTCTTTAACAGTTGCAGCCTCGTTTTCATTATTGTTTAATATTTGTAAGTCTTATTTCATGGCAGCCCTCGTTCAAATTCAAAGGAAATAAAAATAGGGTTGCGCGCAAGCTGCAGCAAAAAATCCATTTTTTCCCTAAAAAAATTGCTTTTTTGCTGCAGCTTGCGCGCAACCCTTTGCTTTAGAATCTGCTTTGTATTTTTTTAATGTTAATTATGCATTTTATTTTTAGTTCATATTTCGGCTGTTGTTGTTTATGCATTTTTATTTTCGGTTGAGACCATTAATTTTCTTGTAAGTTTCAGATTTAAGATTTAAAAAAAACTTTTAGATTTGTTTAAAAAAAATTTACACCTTACATTTTCTTCTATTTTTTAGTTATTACACATTTTAAAAAAGCATAATTACAAATTGCGACAAATGAGTAATTCACAACGGGCACTTTTAACAAGTAAATATCAATTAATTGAAAATATTAAATCTTTAAATTTGTTAATCCCACAAGCATCTATCAGTTTTGTATTATCAAATTTTGCTTTAATTTTATCAATTTTAATTCGTGAATTTTATAAAGAAGCATTAGGAGTTACAATCTTTTTTTCGGTAATTTTGAATCCTTTTTTTGTTAAAAAAAATTATTGCATTATTTTTAGTTTTATGGTATAAATGTTATTATAATGTCCTTATATTGGATAAGTCGATCACAATGGTATAAAAGAAATTTTAATCAATTCCAAACATTTTGGTTTAATTTTAAAAATGGTACAAATAATTCAACAGAAATTGTCCATCTTAAAGCAATTACTGTACAAACTGCACTTGGACAAAATGTTAAAGCTCGACAAACGGCAGAAGAATATTTTAAAGATTTAAAACATGTTTGGAAATAAAAATAACTATTTTAAAATATAATTTTTTTTCAAAAATTTAAAAATAAATTAATCATATTTTTAAACATTTTCTGTACTTTTATGCAAATCCTTTTAAAAAAGCGTAATTACCGTATTTAAGGTTTTGTTTGGTAAAAGGAAGTCCCACACTTTTTATTTAAATTTTTTAGCAAATAATTAAGAACATGTAATTATTGATAAAAAAATTGATGGTTTCCGTACAGTTTATGCAGATCCTATGAATAAATTTTTTACTGTAATATGAAAAACAATAAATTCACTATTTTTTAAATTTTCTTTTTTTAAATCAATTCAATATGAAGCCATTTCTATTATCAATATTTTAATCACTCATACGTATAATAGGTATAATGATGTTCTTGGTGCATATATGTCAGTATTTATGAACCTTCTTATTTCTGATGACGCAAAAGTTCGGAATCAAGCGATATATACTATCGAAATGGCTGTCCAATTTGCTTCAAACTGCAAAAAAAGTTTCAAACTTGAAATAATTTCAATTTTAAACAAAATATCCCTTACTGGAACATCAGATGCCTTTTCTCGTTTTGCGACTCGTATAATGTTCTACATCTTAGAAAATATGCCAGAAATATTATCTCAACAAATTGCTCAAAAAATGATTCAAATTCTATCAAGGCTCACTTTACTGACTAATACAGATACAATAATCTACATTTTTTTTGTTATTTTATCATTTTGATGAAACCTGTTTATTTGAGACAATGTTCTCGGAAGATGTTGAAATTTTTTGCAAAATTTTATACGACATCATTGCTGATGAAAATTTCCAAATTCAACATAAGGCATTAGCTTTCAATTGCTTATTAAAAATTGTTTTCATTAGAAAAATACAGATTAAAACTTCAGTCGTTAAAAATTTCATTCCTTTACTTATTAAGTTTCCGGGAGAAATAAAATTTAAAACATCTGACGTTTTTTACAAACAATGCTCCATAAAACTTGATGTTTCAACTGTTATGGGTAACCTTTTTGTTGTATTTTACAATTATTTAAAAGATGATGATAATCATATCAAAGACAAAATTTTATGCCAAATGAATGGGATTTTGGCTGAATTCTGTTCAGCTTCTAAAGAATTCAAAAAGGAAGTTTATGAAAAATTGGTAAAATGGGGTGTGATTAAAATAATAATAAGTTACCAAAATCATACAAATACTGAAATTACTCAATTCTCAACTAAACTTATTACTGCTTTTGAAAATATTTAATTCTTTGAGCTGAAACTTGGAGAAGATTTTCTTATAATTTTTTTTGTGACAATGTTTTATATTTTCATATTCCAAAGGAATTATATTTTTTGTAAAAAACTATTTAATTTTTATTAATTTATTATAAGTAAATAAAATTATTTATAAACATTTGCCTTAATTTCGCTATAAAAAATAATTTTCTTGCATCGAACATTTTGACCAATAAAATTAATGAAAGACCGTTTTCTATGTTTTTTTTTCCTTGGCTAGAACACCTTGGCAGTGCAAAAAAAATTCAAAAAGTGACAAAACTTTCTAAACGACCTGATATTTGCGATATAAAAAAACATTAAATTATTGTACAAATGTTCAAAAGCAAATCACTTTAACACAAATTTTTAATTTTCTGCTGAATATTTTTGT
The DNA here is from genome assembly GCA_963922195.1 of Panagrolaimus sp. PS1159. NCBI lineage: Eukaryota > Metazoa > Nematoda > Chromadorea > Rhabditida > Panagrolaimidae > Panagrolaimus > Panagrolaimus sp. PS1159. Next base: position 1,922,171 of record CAWUHW010000005.1, read on the forward strand.
TGATATACTAAAATATTCATATAAATTAAACAAATTAATTAACTGAAACATACAATTCAAAGATTCATAAATTTCTGACATGTATGGTCGAACTTTTGGATCCAAATCAAAACATCTCAAAATAATATATCTCCAAATATAATCTGGCATTAATTTTGGTTTTGGAAGAGGATTTCCATTTTCATAGTTTTTAACAATATCTGTTGGAGATCGAAAATTTTCTGGTATTTTTGAAGATTTTTGAAATATTTGCCAAATTGTAATTGCAAAAGACCAAATATCACTCTTTTTTGAACAAAAAACTTCACAACTTTTTGCTACTGCTTTATTGGTTTCAAAAAGAAGGTAAGATTTTAGAAGTTCATATGCTGCATGAGTTGTGGTACCCTAGAAATATAATTTATTAAAAAGTTTAAAATTGTTTTTAAAAAAGAAGCAAAAAGTTAAATAAAAATAATTTTGTGATTAAAAATGAATCTTGAAGCCAAAACACTGTTTTAGATGGATTGCGTCATTCTAATGCAATCCATGTTATTTCAAATGTATGAAACTTTTGAGCTCCTTTTTAAATTTCATACATTAAAAAACGGTGATACTTCATCAGTTAAATCAACAGCACAACCAAAATCACTTATTTCAACATTTTTTCCAGACAAATCTTTTATTAAAATATTATCAATTTTTAAATCACAATGTAAAATTTTCATTGAATGCAAATATGTCATTGCATCAGAAATTTGAATACTGTATTTCAATAACTGCGCTACAGTAATATTAATACCATTTGAAATAAAATATTGTGACAAATTATAATTCCGAAATGGCATAAATAACATATTTTTTACTCCAAAATATACAGCCAAAGCTGGTAAAATATTTGAATGACAAATTTTATCATATATTTTTAATTCTGTGTGAATACTCTATAAAAAATACACTTTGGTTGTTTTAAAAATAAAAAAATGCCATTTACTTTTCTGCCGTTCTCTTCGGCAATTTTTATTGCAACATCTTTATTCCGAAATTTTCCCTAAAAATATTTTTATTTTTTATAAACTTTTGATAGCAGACATACTTTATGAACTTTTGAAAAATATCCTGCATTACATTCTTGTGCAATCGAAAATTCATTTTTATTTGTAATTATTATTAATTGTGAATATTTTGGAGTCGACTAAAATTATATTCTTTATTAATATTTTTTTTACAAACATACAATTAACAATTTTTTAATGCACCGAACATTTTAGGGAAAAAATTTTTTTTAAATAATTAAAGTAATGTTTTTTTTTACACAGAAGCTTAGAGACTAAATGACAAAGATTGCATCAGACTGATGCTATTTAAAGTTCAATTAAGCTAATAAAAAGAAAATACAATTTATAAACATTTTTTACGAAAAAATTCTTTTGCCGAATGTAAACTTACACCTGCAATGTACAAATATTCTCTTTTCATTTCATTTTTCTCTGAAAATTTATTTTCTGTTACTTCCGATTCTTTTCGTATTAATTCTTCTGCTGAAGAATTATGCCTTGGCATTTTTGATTTTTTGAATCGATAAAATATTAAAATAAATACAGACATAAATATTATTGTAATAAATGCAATAACAGCAAAAATTACGCCAGTTCGAATATTACTGCAGGAATAAAAGATGGAATCAACACAAATAAGTTTTTTTCCTTCACTTTTTGTAATAAGTTTATTATTTTCATCAATAATTATTTCAAAATCATTGTTATCATCATTAATTTTTAAATCGTTGGCATTTACAGGTTTTGAAATATTACAATAACGAAATCTTTGATTTTTTATTGGTAAACTAAAACTTTGCGAACAATTTTTTGAACACTGAAATTCAATATCCCAATATTCTATTGATAGTTTATAATATCGTGGATAACATGAAGTACATGCATCTGGATCACAAAATTTGCTACAAGTTTTGCATGAACTATCACAGATATCCGAGCATGCCAAGGCATAATATATTAAAACAAAGAATAATATAGAATTTTTAAACATTTAAAAAAAATAATTTTTACATAAAAATTTTTAAAGAATAAAAAAATGGTTAAAAAAGTCTTGTGATTTCTTCATTTTAAGTCAAGAAAGTTGTTTTTCATTCATTTTTTGCAGCATAAATTTGATAAGTATTTGAAAGAAACAATGATAAGAAATGTTTTTCTGTGTTATTTGAAAAAAAAATCATATGAGAAAGTACTAAACTTATTATGATAACTAAATTTAGCATTTCCAAATGTACACTAAAGTTGGAGAAAAAAAGGGAGAGTGAAAACTGTAGAATCAGAAGTCATTTTGTTGAATAATAACAGTCCTGCTCCAAAGTTGATACAAGTGTAAAATTTGTTGTGCTGTTCATTTTTTTGCTTATGTCAAAGTTAGCAAAAAAAGTTTTTTCTCCCTTTTTGAGCATACTGTAATGGCACCAAATTTTAAGAAACTTTTGTTTAAAAACTCTAAAAAGTGTCACAAATTGTTTTAATTTGAAAAAACTAAAGACTTGAACTTTAAACGTTTTCTGAAACCATTGTTAACGGTTTATTGGTGTAAGTTGCAGGAAAACATATGGGTTCGATTCATATTCTACGTTTATGACCAAAATCTAGAAAACAGCTTTTTACAAAATCAACTGCAACATCAGCAGCCATTTTAAATGAAAAACAATTTTTTAAAGTAGCAAAATGGAACCAGATTTAATTTCTGCTTGACAGTGAGATGATGAAATTATGTTGCTTTTTCAACTTTTTTATTTTCTTTAGATTTCATAATATTGATTCAAAAAAAACTTACTCAATTCTGCGCCTTTTCCACTGCTATTTTTTCTTATCAGTTTTTTTTATACCTTTCTTTGACGAACACATTTTTTTTATTCACTGGTTTTAAAGCAAAAAAATAGTGATGGTTGCAATGTTGCTTCTGATTTTATTATCTTTTATCCTTTCTTTTTCTGATTCTGATTCAGATCATGCTACAGTAGCTACAAATTCAACTCTTTCCTACCCGAATAAAACAATTCCTACGGTACCTAATAATTTTAACAAAAAAAACTAAATTAAAAAATCATTTTTTTAAGAATAGCAATGATGACTCATTCCGAGTTACAAGTATCCCAAAAGTATTAAATTGGACTCACACTGGCGATCAATATTTTATTATTTTTGATGAATTAAAATTTGTAAGTGTCGTAAAATTAATAGTTAAATAAAGTTTTACAGTAATTTTTAGGACCCTGATTTTGTGTATGTATGTGTTTATAAAAATAAAATTACAACATTTGTTAAACCTTTACTCAAAGAAGATATTTATGGATTTTGTAATACCGAAATTAAAAATGAAAATGAATTTATTTTTGCAAAATGCCAGAAAAAATTTATTAAAAATGATGAAATTGATTGTGATCAAGTTAGTTTTTTCGATATAAATTTAAATAAAAAACCAAAAATATAGCAATATCGATTTGTTTTTTAAGATTATATCTTAAATTTTATGTGCTTTTTAATTACAATGTTTTAAAACACTTTTATTTTTGTAGGAATACTTTGTTGAGAATAAAAAAGAAAAGAATCCATATTTGCCAAAAAATGAAACAAAGAATGTTGCAACTGAATCGGAAACTAATTATATTTTATGGTTTTTGATTATTTCGGGTGCAGGTTGTCTTTCAAATTTAGGAGCTGAATTCTTTAGCTATACTTTTTTCACATATGTAAAACCATTGGCTTCAAATTTATACATTCGATACATTCAAGTTCCAACTGATGAAAACACATAATTGTTTTTATAAGCTTGATGGGGAGATTCAAATTTTGTTGTATTATTTTGTTTAAAAAATTCAATTTCTTTTTTGTAAAAGTTTTGTTTTATTATTTTGCTTTTCAAAGCGATGAAAAATTCAGCCGAAAAATATTTGCTCTGACACACTTTTCATTCTTTTCGTTTTTTTGATTAAATTTAACTTTAAAAAAAAGCTAAAGGCAAGAATTGGCAGTTGTATATCTATTCTTTTTTTTAAATTTGTACCCATTATTTGTTTCACTAATCAATGAAATTTCTTTGTAAGCAAATAATTGTGACAAGACACTTTTTGGGGCCGTGACATTTGGGGCTTTCACCGTGGTTAAGTGAACATTTAATATTTTTAAAATATTTTTTCATATGTGTGAATACTAAAATAGCTGATCACAAATAATATATAGAGACAGAAATCGCTTAAATATCTAGCTATTTTATCGCGTTCAGCGATGTCAAAAACCTAGTGTTGGAGGTATTGTGAACATCTTTGTGCAACTATTGTACTCCACATAGCAGGATTCAGCAGCAAATATTTTGCCCTTAACTATCCCTTAGTAACACCAATATTTTGGTAAAATATGGGGCCGAAACTCGAGAGCGAATTGAGAACCTCTACGGTGAGAAATTTGGAAAGTAGAAATCAATAAAAGCAGAGAAATCGAAAAAATTAACGTCATGTGATTATCCAAATGTTTTAACAAATGAATATTCAGTGATTGATGTAAAAATGGAATTCCATAAATTAATTTCAAAGCATTTTTCAATATTTGTAAATTGTAGAGAATTTTTGATTTTTCCAAAGAATTTGGTGAAAGAAATTGTGATTTTTAATGTGGATGCTGTATTTCCGGAAGAAATCTTTGAACCGGTCTGATTTTTTGTTCAGATTACAAATTTGTTTAGTGACTTTGTATCATGAACAGATTTATGCTAATTTTACCCCCCCCCCCCCTTCTGTATTGCTTTATTTTTTAGATCCTCAAATGGGCAGAATTTCAAGCCCATGAAAAACAAAAACTATCAAACGAAGAAACAATCAAAAATTAGTTAACAGAATTTTTACCATTGATCAAATTTTCTTCAATGAAAATTGAATATTTAACCAAATTTGTTTTTTCGTTAATTTTCAGATACTTAATAAAAATTTACAAATATCGAAATTTTAGCTAAAAAATCTTATTTATTTGCTTCTAAAAATTAATTTAATGAAATTTTGGCCGATGCTCAAAGCAAATTATTTGGTAATATTTATATACAGTATTAAATTTAAATAATTTAAATAATTTAATTACAGTAATTTTCACAAACAAATATGGAAAAAAGTTCAAAAGTTTGGCAATCAATAATAAGAATGATGAAATAAATGAATTGATTGAAAGGTTGAAAAGTACTCCTTGTTTAACGTATAATGAAATCTATGCATATTGGCCAACGAAACAGCCAATTCCAATCACACCGAGTTTAAAGCAAAAAGATTGCATTCAGTGGTTCTTAGTTTTTGATTCCGATGGTGATGCTGCAATTCGGTACAAAACTTTAATTCGAAGTTGCAGTTATATAATTGCAGAAATGATTGCTGAAAATGGTTTTGTTCTTACAGAAGACCTCAAAGTTGATGTTTATCAAAATTTTTAATTTTGTATTCAAGTTTATAATTTATTCGTATCCCCGATATCGATGCCCCCAACGTGTTGTCGTTTATCCAGCTCCACCAAAACAAATTGTTATTGCTGTACAGCACTGCTTTCATTAAATAATAATGTAATACTCTCTAATTACATATTTAATAAAATTATTTTATTTAAAAGAAAAAACAAAATGTACAAAAAAAATTTGATAGAATTGTTAAAAATATTACAATCGAAAGAAGAGAGTGAAAAAAAAACTGCACATAACCATTTTTCTTTCATTACAAAATTAATAAAAAAAATTTTTCAAATTTGATGATACCCATTTTTTTCTATGTGTCATTGAGCTATATTAGTAGAGGAAAATAAAACATTTTTTAACGTCTACAAACACCACCACCACCACCACCACCACCACCTCCGCCACCAGTAAGCTGAGAAATGAATGATGGAGAAATTGTAAAATCTGATGAAAGATAAATTCCATGTTCAACAATTCGAAAATCAGGTTGAACAAAATTAAGTGGAAGTCCACCAGCTCCTGTTGGAATATTAAGTGGGATTCCACGTTGTAGAACATCATTGGCAGCTTTTCCAACAAGTTCTTTTCCAAGATTTCCAAGATTATCCAAAGCTTCTTGTGATAAGCCAAGGGATTGATCAGGATTTGTAAGACGAAGATTTGTAATTTGTCCATTTCCAGTAAGCCGATTTCCAGATGTTTGAATTTGTACTTCAAAACTTCCTTCAACTCGAATAGTACCAATTTTTTCATTTGAATCTGTAAAGATATCTGCATCTGCAGAAAGATCAATCAATGCAATTCCACCATTTCTTGCTGAGAGAATAACTGATGGAGCACGAGATGTATGAATTAGAATATTAATATTTCGATTTGGATATCGATCACGTGCAACAGGAAGAATATCTCCTAAACAAATTCCAAGATCTCCTAATCCACCATCTTGTCGGGCAGTTCGAATTCCTTTAGCTTTTGGTTTTGTGGGATTAAGAAGGGCAGAACGAACTTTACGAAGTCTTCTTCTTCTTGTTGCTTCATCAGTCTAAAAAAAGGATAATATAAAAGAGTGATATGAAAATCAGTGATAACGTACTTCAACTCCATGATCTTCTAAACCTGTATCATCATCATCCGAACAAGATGTTTTTAGCAATGGTCCAATTTTTGGAGTTTCAGGACCCAATCGAACAGAGAGGAAACCTTTTCTGAAAAATGTTATTTTAAATTTCCATCGTTTTTTTGTTTTCGTTCCAAGAGTTTTCATTTTGTTATTACAGTATAGCTCTTGCATCGAAAGTTATAAAAAACATACCTATGTAATGAATAAAAAAGTGAATTAAGAGTATAATCACTGATAATTGCTTCAGCCATTTTTGTTCCAAATGGATTTGGAAATTGTGTTGGGCATGCTCCAAAGGGTGTACCACCTTGTCCGCCTTGACTAAATTCACCATTTAAATCAATTGAATAATCATTTGTTGTTGCATATGTTTGCATCAGCTGTACAGTAAGGAAGATATCATTAAGTTTAGAAATATCCAAATATTTTGTAATTTCTTGAATTTGTGAAAGTGGATCTTGTGTTGCTGTACCAGGGCATCCGCCACCACATGGTGAAGGTTCACCTGGTTGAATAATTTGAATTCCACCACCACTTCCAGATGAAGATCCACCAGAAGATTGTCCACCAGGAGCAAAGCCTTGTGCAGTTGATGCTCCACGAGCAACAACATGAGATGGAGGAAGATGTGCATGTGGTCGTGTATCTCGAGTAAACCGATTTGCTACCCTTCCACTTGAAGCAGAATTAATAAAATGTGTATTTGAAATTGGATAATTATTATAAGTTGGTCCAGAAGATACAATGACATGTCTCTTTGAATATGGATTTGAAACATGTGGAAGAGCTTGTGCTGTTGGAGGGGGAGCTGGTGCATATGATGCTGCTGGAGGAGGATTATTGCTGTAAATAACTTGTTGTTGTGCTCTTGGAGCAGCTGAATATGAAATTGGTGGTTGTGGAGCAGGTGGAAGAATTTGTGCTTTTTTAATGTTTGTCACTGCTGGAGTTGGAAGGGGTAAAGGTTTAGAGAGTTGTGGGGTCTTTTGTGCAGCATGGCATGGAGGGGTCGAAGGGTATTGTGGTGACACTGGTCCACTACCACCACCACCACATCCACCTGCAGAAGATGCACCACCACCAATTCCACCACTACTTCCGCCACCACCAATTCCAAGAGCACCACCAGCAACTTGAAGAATTTGTGTAAGGGCAATTGATTGTGGAAGACCACCGAGTTGTCCATTAATTTTTTCATTTACAATTGATGGAATTTGTGCACAAAGTTGACTGGGAATCATTTGTCGAACACGATTAGATATTTGTCCACGGAATTGACTATTTGCAATATCCCCAATAAGTCCACCATTTTGAATATATGCATCCAAATATCCCACAGATGCTTGACAACCAACAACTTGAACATATGGTCCACCATTTGCACCTCGGGTAATTGCAAGTTGTACAGTAATTGAGACTTGATGAGCATTAACTTGTACAATACCAAATAATTTAAGGGGTAATAAAATATTAATTTGTCCGCCAAGATTTCCTGTAACTCCGATATCCAAATTTTGTACAGCAATAACAATTTGATTTGGTGGAGCTGGATAAATGACAACACGTTGGGGGCATCGATATCGAGATACGAATAAATTATAAACTTGAATACAGCCACTAACTTCAGGAATGCATTGATTAATTGGTGGAATACGAGCACGTTTGATTTCTTGATCAAGAATTGGAGCAATTAAAGATGAAAAATATTGGAATCCACGTTGATTAATTCTTGCTTTAATTCCAGGGTTTCCACGTCCACAGCTTGAAAGTTGTGGATTGAAATCACCACCACCTCCAACAATGGCACCACCTTGTGGAGCAAAGCCACCACCAACGGCACCTTGTGGAGCAAAACCACCAGCTTGAGGTCCTTGAGGACCATAACCACCACCTACAGGTGCACCACCTCCTGCACCACCATATGGTCCAGCAGAATAACTTTGTTGAACTCCTTGTGCTCTTGCAGGTGCACCAAGGGATCTCTGCTTTGTTGTAAAACCATGTTGTACTGGACGTTCAGGTCTTGTTTGATTCTGAGATATTACTGTCGCCACCAGGCATGCCAATATGAGCTAAAAAATGTTTAAATGTGGTCAAAAGAGTAAATTTAATGTTTCGAAATTCAGATCTTAGAAAATCAAAAAACTGAATTTTGATTTATCTTTAGGGTTATGATAAAAACCTTTCAAATAATATTCAACGAAAAATTATTAAAGTGTTATTGACCAATGATTACTGTTTCTGTTAAAAAAAAAAGTAAACTTACAATTATCACTCTCATAATTGACAAAAAAATACAAATTACTTGAGGTTAAAGGTTATTATAAAACCTGAAATTTCATATAAATTTTTAATATCGTCATCAAAAAAATTTGCAAAAGCGTGTAATAAAAAAATGTGCGAACGCAAAAAAACAACAGAATCAGTTTCATTGTGGCCGGCTTCGAAAAAAAAAGCAGGCTTCGATGAATCAATCTTTCTTTTTTTTTATTCAAAACTTTTTTTTGTTCGAAGAAAGAAAGAAAAGAGATATTCGTATATCTGAAGCGCGATATTTTTTTTGGGGAAAAGAAGAAAAGGGAGAGATCTATAGTTTGTAGAAGAAGAAAAACCAAGTAACAAGAAAAAAAAGCATCAGCAAGAAAAATATTAGAGGCATCAGGCGTGTCCATTGCTGCCATCCAAAAATCCGGTTGTAATAGGGCAGGCAAAAAAAAGAAGAAACTACAACAACTAAAGATTTCGAAGAAAGACGACGGAAAGAAAGAAAGAGCGAGGGAGATATCTTTTAAAGCTTTTTTTATATTTTGCGTTTAAAAAGAATTCAGGCAAAATCTGACGACGACATAAAAATTGAATCATCACTCGTTTTTTTGCCGATTCTTTGGAAAAAAAAGGTCTAAGGGATCATAAAATGACCACCATAGATTTCAATGTTTTTTGATTTCAATAAATTAAAGAACACGAATAAACTTTTATGCAATCGCTTTTTTTTTGAAACTGATTAATTGGTTTATCTTTTTATAAATGGGACAAATTGGACGTTGAAGGGGTGATAAAAAAGGGCTTTGATCCATATTTGAAAATTGTGAAGACATAATTTTTATTGAAAGTTTATACATTTTGAAAAACCCACATCAGGAACTTTAGTGTATGTTGAACGTCAACAGCTGCTTACAGTATAAAATTATTAACCACTTTAAAAATAGAAAAAAAAGGAAAAGTTTTTGAAGTATTTTTTGTAAAAAAAACTTTAAATTAGCAAAAATAAAACCCTTATTACACAAAATAAAGAACTTTCAGACAATCAACAACAATCCCTCCCCGTTCAACCTAACCGTTCATCAACCACCCAAAAAAAACCCTTTAATAAGAAAGTAAAAAACTGTTGTTTAATTTTTTACATTAATTTAAGGTTTAAAAAAACAGAAGGAAGAAAAATTGTTTTTTAAAAAAAGAGTTTCTTCTTTTTTTTCCTTCTATTTTATACAAAAAACCGGTCAGTTCCTTTTTTCCTTCTTTTTTATGCTTGCCGTGGCCAAACTTTGAAATGAAGAAACGAATGTGTTTTTTTCCTAACAAAAAAAAGATTATTAAAGTGTTTTGTTACAGAACTGTGTACTTCAAAGAAAGAAAATAAAACCGTTGCAAAAATAAGACGAAATTAATTCCAATAATAAAAAAGGGTTACGTAAAAATTTTTCGACGGAAAACAGGTTTAAAAAAGAAAATGTTTCCGGTTTTTTGAAGCTTGCAAACTGGGAAATAGTTAGGGTTAAAGTTTAGATTTAACACAGCTGGAGAGTATCAGGAACAAGAATCCTTGTTAAAAATAACACATTTTTTGGAGCCGAATAAACTGCAAAAAATATTTTTGTAAAAATGATTGTTTTTTTTGCAAAAAAAAGTGGCAGCTGTGATTCATCATAAATTTTGTGTTGCCTCCTCCTCAGCTGAACTGGAGCTGCTGGATCAAAGCCAAACAAGAGAAAGAAGTGAGAAAAAAAACTAGACTTTGACGTATTTTTGCGGGATAAGATTTGAATGTGCACATTTATTTCTAAGAAAAATCATAGGCTAGAAGTAACAGCAATGAGAGAAATGTATGAATCAAAACAGAAAAAAATACAGTTTTTACGGGCGCATTTGTAGTGCATCTGGTGATAAAGAGTAGATTAGATGAAATTAAATGAAAAGCTCAAGATTTTACTTGAAATTGTTTAAAGTAATTTTTAAAATAATAGGCAATGTAGATTTTCCGTTCAAGCCTAATTAAAATAGTTCTTAAACGTATTTTTTTATAAAAACTAAAAATTTCAAAGCTTTTTTTGTCTTTAACGAAAAAATTTTCTCTTTTATGCAATAAAAGATAAAATAAAAAATAGCAAATTCCAAAAACTGATGAGTTCCATTAAAAATCACCCGCAAATCTTTGCAAAAAGAAGAGAAAATCTTCGAAGAAAAAATGTTTCAGAAAAAACACGTTTTTTATTAAAATTTTTCCATAAAAATTTTTTTCTTATACGAGAATCATTCATTATTCAACGATGCTGCTGCTGCTAATCAACTGAAAGAAATGAAAGATAAAAAAAATGAAAGTAATGAAGCATAAAAAAATGGCCATTTCATTTTTTACTTTTATATCCAAAAAAATTTTTTTCCTTAAAAATTTTTATCATTAAAATGGAGGAGGGGGATATCATCTGATATCTGTGATAAATGGGACAGAGTGTGTTTTTTTTTGAATCATTCAACCTTGACCATGGATATCTGATATCTGGATATTTATGGGAGATCCTTCCTTTCGCTTTTGCCTTCCGGGCAAATGAAAAGAAATTGAAAAAGAAAAGAAGAAAAAATTGCGCAATATATTTTTTATTTGGGATGAACAATACTAAAAAAAACTGCTTCTTATCACTTTTTCTTTTTTAACAAAAGAAAAACCTGCCTTCAAAAAAATGAAAACATGAATAAAAAGTTTTTTTATTGTTTTTTACGATTACGATCACTGACCAGTCCGCCCCTTTATCATTAATTCAGATGCTGCTGCTGCTTCTGGCGGTTATGCAATATAGCAAAAGAAAAAACATGAAAGAGAAAAATCAGGCAAAAAAAGAGAACGTATTCAATGGTCCAAAAAATTAAATATAAAAAAAACAATGGCCATCTCTTTTTTTAAAGATATCACTTTTTGTTTGATTTTTATTTGATTTTGTTTCTCTCATTTTTTTTTTTTGCAATTATTTGTGGAAAAAATCTTTAAACCGGATTTAACACAAAAATATTCTAAATGTTAGAAAGTGGCAAAAATTTTAAAACCAATTTTATCATGAAAAAAATGGATATAAAAATTTTGCCAAACAAATAAACAAAAAGCGTTAATGAAAAAAAAAAACAAGAAATCATTGATCAAATATTAAAAGAAATTATTAAAAATTTACAAGTTTTAATTTGAATGGGTTCCGTTTTTTTGGACATCAAGTTTTTTTCTTCGAAGGAAAAAATCTAAGATGAATCACTTTTTTTAAACGGGGGTTTTTTTGTTCATAAATGGGTTTTAAAAGTTAAAGAATTTTTGAAGATTTCGACGTCACAAATTTTTCAAGGTTTTGGTTTATTTTTGTGACGTTGACTTATTTTGAAAGCTAAAAAACGACAAAATTCCACCCAAAGAGTAATATTACTAAATATTTAAAATATTAAAAAACCATTTTAAAATGTTTTTTAAAAGTACCGTTAAAAATCTTGTCAAAAAATACAATCAGAAAAATCTTCTTTCTCTAATTTTCGACTCCTTTCTAACAGTTTTTAATTGGAAATCGTTTATTGATTTCTGTATTTTGCCTTTAATTATAGTTGATATCTAAAAAAGTTTAAATTAATAATTTCATCATCAACATTTGTTTACAGTAATTTTCAGCTTTCTTGGTGTTCAAACACAGACGTTATCGTTTTATTTTTTATAAAAAATTATTTTCCTTTTTTGAAATTAAACTAAGACTTTTTATAATGTGCTGCTAATCTTGCAAAAAGTTGAGTACAATAAAAAGGATTGCATCGACCGGGAATCGAACCCGGGCCGCCCGCGTGGCAGGCGAGCATTCTACCACTGAACCACCGATGCTACGTTTAAAGATCGCCAAAGGGGAGATTTAAGAAAGTGATATATTTTCATCTCTTTTGCGGGAAAAACGTTGATTGAATCGATACTTTTTCGCAAAAAAAACTTTCATTGACCAATTAAAAAGGCAAGATTTTTCTCTCTTTAAATTTTCTTGTTAGATTTTGTAATCAAATATGTGATTTTTTAAACTTAAATTTTTATTACAATAAAATTTCAATAAATTAAATATTTAATAAATAAAATTATTGACGATTTACAAGATTTTTTTTACTTGGAATTAATCTTCGCTCTTCTTTATCTTCTTTTCTTTCCGCAGCAGATTTAAAATTTGGTGGTTCAACAGGGCCCATTCCATGTCCATATGTAATAAGTAAGGGATCAGTACCAACTGAAACTCCCCCGCTAACTGGAATTCGAACCCCAACACCTGAGGGTGCAAGCGGAAGAGGGAAATCAAGGCCACCATCAAAGAGTACATCATCTCCAGGTTCAACATCCACACCAAAGGCGGTATTATGAACAAAGGGATTACAAAATGGTGGTTTACATCGAACTGGTACATAATTTCCTGGAAGTACTGCAACTGGAATTGATGGAATCTTTTCTCGAGCTTTATTAAATAATTCATCAGATGCAAGGGTTTCAATTGTTTCAGGTGAAATTCCAAAAATATTCGTTGGAGCTCCTAAGGCACCAAAACCAACTCGAGTATTTGCTGCACCAGCCCGAACGCCGCCTTTATAATCCCAAACACCCCATCCTGAAAAATGAAGAAGACAATTTTTATGAGTATACACTATTTTATTTTTATTCTCATTTCAATTTGTCGGATTTACAAACCTTTAAAAAATATTTTCAAAGTTAAAATAAATAAATGTTATTTTTTTAATCTCAAAATTGTCTCAACCATTTTTTTGTCTTTTCCTTCAAAGATGGACAAATTGACTGCCTCAAAAATTTTTGCTAAAAAAATAAGAGAGAAAAAACACGTGTGCATTTTTTTGTTGTCTTTGCACATTTTATTGATTCAGTTTTTTCTTGAAAAAAGCAACGCGTTTTATATTTTGCTTTTTCTAAATAACAATTTTTTTGAATATTTTAGATAAAACTGCAAAAAAAATCAACCAAAAGTTGATAAATAAATTTACCAAAAAAGAAAGTATATTTTTATTAAATATAATTTCTTTTTTGGTAAAAAATGACAGACAAATTTTATGCTGATTACTCAGAAATGAAAGGTTCCCAAATTCGAAAAACAGTTTTAAAAATGAAATGTCCATATTGCAACAAAGCTTAAATGGAAATTTATTTTTAAAGCAGCATTATATTGAACATCCGAACCATAAAAAATCAACGACATCCATATCTAACGTATGGAACAAATTATAATAACTTTTACAAAATAAAAAAAATTTAATTTTCGTTTTTCAAAGATAATTTTCATATGAAAAATAAATGTTTTATTTTTCCTTTTTTTTTTGAAAATTGGGGTCTATGGGTTAAATTAAGATACCCCCCAACCGAAAAAAAGTTATTAACGTTTAATCAACTTTTTTCTCTTGTCTTAACACGGAAATCAATATTCATCAAAAACAAACTCTTACAACGAATATTAAAATTCTTACCTAAAATTGGAACATTCAAATTTCCTTCAACAGTTACACGCCTTCCAGGATTTACATCTAATCCATTATTGAATGTTGAGGTCATTGGAAAAATTGGTGACAACGATGAAGCATCTCGACCCGGATATGGCTATAAAAAAATCCGTTTTAATCTTTCACTTTCTTATTCCCATTGTTTATGGTTTGATCTTTAATTATTTTAAACTCGATTACATCAAAACAAGTTTTTTTCTTTTCTTTTTTTTTGCAATGTAAAAAACCAGCTTTTTTTTGTGAGAGCTAACAAAAGACTTTAAAAATTATGGCATTTTTTCACGTTTTTCCTTTTTATCCCATAAATGATACAAGGATGATATCCCATATTTTTAATGGAGTTTAGTTGATTGGCTTTTTTGTAAGCAATAATTGATTGAATAAATAAAGTTTTGACTTGCGTAAAAATGGGTAGAAGTGATATTTGAAATAAAAAAGGGGTTTTTGAAACAAATGCGAGATAAAAGGGATATCTGATATCCGATTACAAGAGAAATGGAAGTTGTCAGGGATATTTGCAAATTTTACTTTTTCCCTTTGAATTATTTCATCATTAATTAATCAGAATTACGGTAGCTGACAAAATTTTTAAGATTAAAAAATCAAAGTTTAGGGATACACTGTTTTACAGAAGCAAACTTCTGCGATTAAATTTGACAAAAAAAACTTCGGTTTTCTGTCTTCAATTTTTGTTTCCCTACAAAGATATGACTTAAAACGGTGTTTTTTTCATACCTGATAATGTGGTGGTAAATTGTAATCTTCCATTCTTGGTTGGAATGGTGCAGGATTTGGTGGATCTAAAAAATTTTATAAAATAAGGAAAAACATTTAATGGAATTATTTCTTGAAATTTCACTTACATGCTTGTCGTTTAATTCTTCTTGGAATATATAAAGGTTCATGAAATGATTGCATTTGAGTCATATCAATAAAAGCTAATCGGGCACTGTATTCTAAAATTAAACTCCCATTTTTATTTGATTCTGATTCAACTTCAACGTTTACCTGCTTTTGAAAATATACATAAAAAAGAAACGGTTATCCAAAAAAGAGACCATCGTCGAATTTCGACTGATCTCATCTTTTTTTTGTTTAAACCAAAGCTTTCACTTTTTTTAAAAAATGAAAGAAGAAAATTAAACTTTCATCTATCTTTGATAAGAAAAATGAAAAACGAAAGTGATATCCGTTTATTTTATCTTTTTTTCTTAAAATTATTTTTAGAAAAACTTTAAAAACTCCGGATTTATTTAACCTAGATTAATCTTGTTTTTGAACGTAATTTCTTAAGTTTTTTTGTTTTTGATATCATTTTTTGGATGTTCGTTAAAAAATAAAGTTTGCTGAATTGAAAATTTTGTTAAAATATATATTTTTTATTAAAATTATTTTTGTGTTTAACATTATCTGTGAAAAAAGAAGCTGACGACGTGTGGAAGAAAAGTGATGAAAAAACTATCAAAAAACATTTTATTTCAAAATTTTATAGGCTTCTGCTTTCTGACGAAATTAGGTTAGTTTTTTTATAAAACAAAAAATTGTACCTATTAATTATAAAAAAATTTAATGGAAAAATTTTTTATGATTTTTTAGTTTTGCCACAAAAATACGGTAATAATTTGCCGTTGGTTGTTCCAACAGATTCGAATGCGCAATTTCCAAATCTTATCACTTCTGATAATTTTCCATTGTTTCCATTCACGGATCAATTTAATACTGGAATGGAATTAAATCCTGCAAATAAAGTTGTAAGTTTTGATTAAACTAAAATAGTGTTGCAAAAATCGAAATTATGCTTTCCAAGCGTGACCGAAAATTTCGGCTTTCAAAATTTGCCTTTGTAAATTTTTTACCATTTTTTAATTATTATAATAATTGTGTAAATTTTTAGTCACTTGCTGGTGATGTAAATATCCCAATTCCAGGATGGGGAAATTGGGATATGGATGGAAATCTTTATACTGGAAATATTAATTTTGATGCAAAGGTTTGTTTTTTTTGCAAAAAAACATTAGAGGGTTTTCTTAAATTTTTTCTTGAAAAAGAAATCTTTGTTTTGTTCACAAAAAGTTTAAAAATTTTTTGTGAGATTAGAAACGTTCAATATTCAAATACTATAAATGTTTTCTAAGATTACAATTTTTTTTGAGCACAGCCATACTTGAGCTGCCGCGTTATGGATCGACTTTACTTGGCGCCATACAAAATCTTCATGTATGCACGGGGAGCTCGTGTCCGTCCAACAGTTTCCACATATTCCCATAAAGTAATAAATTAACAAAGTTAACAATACTAATTTCATGGCCTTAAAAAAGTTATTTTAAGAAGGAACTAATAGTGATAAAATATTTAAAAATTACGGTGATTACCGATGGCTCTTTTAAATAGTGCTATGTAACATAGCCTATGTTTACAGAAAAAATATTTAATTCAAAAAAATAGAAAACCTTTTTTATTTTTTATATAAAAATTTTGCTGTGAATTTTTCGTTGACTTTTTAATTTATTTTAATGATTCCAGTAATTTTTATGAAGTTTTTAATATTGCATTCTTCACCATTATGACATCTATTTTTGATAAAATTTTCAATACAATCTTTTTTACAGAAAATTATATATTTTTATTGAGAATATCTACAATTTCTCAATTTTTGATTTATTTTTTTTGAGGTTATCACAAAATATTCAAAAAATAGATTTCTTAAAGGGGGCGGACCCTTTGATCCATTTTTTAAAAAAAAAGGATTTCGAAATATTTCTTTTTTTTCCAAACCATCGATATTCGTGATCAGGGTGACTCTTGAAACGAAAATGCAGTTTCCCTTGTTTTTATTTTTTTAACA
The DNA here is from genome assembly GCA_963922195.1 of Panagrolaimus sp. PS1159. Classification (NCBI taxonomy): domain Eukaryota; kingdom Metazoa; phylum Nematoda; class Chromadorea; order Rhabditida; family Panagrolaimidae; genus Panagrolaimus; species Panagrolaimus sp. PS1159. Next base: position 1,939,387 of record CAWUHW010000005.1, read on the forward strand.
AAGGAAACTGCATTTTCGTTTCAAGAGTCACCCTGATCACGAATATCGATGGTTTGGAAAAAAAAGAAATATTTCGAAACCCTTTTTTTTTAAAAATGGATCAAAGGGTCCGCCTCCTTTAATAAAAAAAGAATATTTCTTCTTAAAAAAAATATCAATGAAATGTGAAAAGCAATAAAATTGGCTGTTTTTTCTTTCATTTTTTTTAAAGCTTGTGGCAGTCACAAGCTTTAAGAAAAAAGTCCAATGTATATCCTTTGCTCAAAAAACATAGACAAATTTTTTTGTTGGAACGATTCCAGGAAAATTTATCTTTCAAATTTAGCAACTTTCAATGCATTCTCTTTTGATTCACATTTAAGAAGATCAGCAGCAGTGGATATCAAGAAGAGCTGTTCGAGTATCAGATTGTGCAATATTGAGTTCATTCAGAGGAATATTTTCAAAGGTGTTCAACAAAGTAAATTCCATATTTATTGCGGTAGAGGTTTCACCGTTTTTAAGGTACATTAATTTTTTGCTTTGAGTTGGTAAAGCAATATTCAGTACAACTGTTGAAAAAAAAATAAAGCTTCTTCATTAAGAATTTTAACATCTCTTATAGTTTCTTTTCTTGTGATTTTAGAACAAAATATTCAAAAAAGTTTTTTCAAGAGAAAAAAAAATGATGTGTTGGATGTACCCTTTAAAAAAGACAATAATGTAAAAAAGCAGTGTCTCTGTTTTTCTCTTTTTCTTTTTTGTTTAAAATTTGTCGCGGTCAACTAACATTAAAGTCGAATGCATTGGTTCTTGTTTAAAGATAAAGCCCCTAAAAAATCTTGGTGCAACTTTTTTGACTTTTAAATGTAACTGAAGTTATTTTTTTAAGATGTGTAAATGAAAGTGTACATCCAACGCATTATTTAAATGTTAAATCCGAGACATTGGCATTTTTGAATGCCAAAAGAAGTATCGACATAAATTTTGTTGTTACTTTTAATTTTCTTTAATGCAGATGGTATAATTATAGCATCCACAATTATTACTGAGGCATTGTCAAACATATTTCATTCATGGAGGAAAAATAAAATATTTCAATGAGAATATAAACATTTTGTGGCAAGCCTTTAGGCTGCCGCCAGAGGGAGCTGTGGTTGCTTAGTAAATTAATTAAAGTTGTGAGCAAGAGATTTATTTGGACTTTACTAAAAAATAAATTTTTAAATAAATATAAAATTTAAAGGGATAAAATAAATTTAAAGCGAATAAAATAAATTTAAAGAAAATATAATTTTTTAAAGCAAGAAAATAAATTTAAAGCGACTTGATAAATTTTTGAAGAAAAGAGCTTGGAATTGAAAAAGATAAGAAATGATAAAAGTGTTAAGTTTGATCGCTTTTAAAGGAATTTAATAAAAACAAACTGAAAAGAAAATAGGCGGAGAAAGGAAAGAAAGAAAAAGAAAAATTCTTTTTCTTTTTTAAACTACAATAAATGTGTTAGCTTGGGACACATTTGTCATTATTTTCTTTTAATTATATAACAAAATATTCAAAGAAATTTTTTCGAGAGAAAAAATGATCAATAATATAAAAAAAGCAGTGTTTCTCTTTTTCTGGTTTTTTTTTTCTTTTTGCTGGCATTAAAGTCGATGCATTGCATTGCTTAAAAAACATAGCCACAACTTTTTGTTGACAATTTTAAAACAAAATTTAGTTTTTAAATGTACAGGGTGGTTACGCTGGACAACCCCCAAAACAAATTCCATTTATAATCAAGGGCTGCAAGATTTAAAAAAAACTGTTTGTGGAGATCAATAGCCTATGTTATCCGATTTTAAAATGTGATTTTGGAATTTCTACCGTAACCCTCGAAAATTTTTGGTCCCACAACGAAAACATGAAAAAGTCGAAATTTTCGAATTTGGTGAAAATATCATTTGGGATGGTTAGAGGAGCTCATTAGAAGGCTCTGTGCCAAAAATCTCGAAAACAATATTCTTTAAAATCGTTTAACATCGTCACAAAGTTAGTGTCCTCCAACAAAAATCGTATTTTCGACAGTACTTTTTGCTCACTTTTTGATGTCACAAAATGTCAGAAATATGTTTATATGACTTCAAAACATCCATAAAGTAGTTCTTTTAACTCCAGAAACATTAGAAAACCATTTTCGTTACATCGAATATTTGTACTAATATACCCCCTTTTTGTAATCAAAACGTTAGAGTATTCGATAATTACTGTAATGATGTTAAATGATTTATTTGCCTTCCACATAGTAAAAAATGTGCTAAAATGTATTGCAAAATATATCAAAAGCAAGATAGACCCAAAAAAACCAAAATTTCGTGTTCCTGAAAATACGATTTTTGTTGAAGGACACTAACTTTGTGACGATGTTAAACGATTTTAAAGAATATTGTTTTCGAGATTTTTGGCACAGAGCCTTCTTATGAGCTCCTCTAACCATCCCAAATGATATTTTCACCAAATTCGAAAATTTCGACTTTTTCAGGTTTTCGTTGTGGGACCAAAAATTTTCGAGGGTTACGGTAGAAATTCCAAAATCACATTTTAAAATCGGATGACATAGGCTATTGATCACCACAAACAGTTTTTTTTAAATCTTGCAGCCCTTGAGTATAAATGGAATTTGTTTTGGGGCACACATGGGCATAACTAGGGATTACTAGGGATTTGTCCCTAGTGATGTATGGTGTAGGGTATGGCAAAATTGGGGACGTAGGGTAAAAAAAAGGGAAAAAAAAAGAGAAGAAAAAAGAAAAGAGAGAGAAAAGAAGAAGAAAAAAAGAGGAAAATGGAAAAAGGGAAATAAAGGGAAAAAGAGAGAGGAAAGTTGAGATAAGTCATTATTTATGTTAGCCGCCGTTCTTGGCAAAATGTGTAACAACCGATTCTTTAGTTTTGTTGTTGAGTTTGTTTTATAAAAACGTCGGTCCATCAAGTTGAACTGGTCGTTGCAACTTGGAGCTGTGATATTTTGTGTTTTGGTTTAATTATTTTATTATTTAATAAAGGTTGTTGATTTACTCCTTTGTTTTGGTGTTTATCCATTTGGATTGGATTTATTTAGTGTTGTTTGGTCGTTTGGGGTGATAGCTGATCTGTTGGTGAGTTATTTTTCGGGTTTTTTTATATTATTTTTGGGGATTGGGTTTAGTATTTTTATAGTTTAGGATTATTAAATATGAATATTAAAACCCCACCATTACTATCACGGGCGATAGGATCCAAGTTGGAGGGCCCGCGCCGTCGCCATGACGATTCCGATAAAAGGCATGCCAACCTTTTAGAAGAACAGCATGGTTACATTGGAGATAAAGGTATATGCAGCCGATTGAAAGCAGATATATATGATAAAGATAAACCTACAATACAACCAACAGGTGCAAAGATTATTAAAAGCGATTATGATAATGGTTATGCAGATAGTAAAGGTGGTATGCCAAAAGGTGTTGAACATACACAACAACTTTGTGCAGATATATATGGGGTTAATAAATTTGAAGATACAGATGGTCCAACAAATGTTGCACATACACAACAAAATGGGGGACATATGTTTAAAGATAATCAAGGTGCTGTTAAAGCTAATACTGAATGGGCTTTGATTGGCAATCTTTTTGGAGATGATGATGAAGCAAGATTAGACCCATTTCAGCCAACAATTACTGATCCTACACATCAAGATCCATTAGATGATGATGAGGAAGAAGATGATAAAGAGCTTGATTGTAATCGGGAACCAAAACCTGATGGAATACAAGTTGCTCGTAATATTGTTACTCAAGCTGAAGAACTTCATCAAAATCTTAGTTCAGCTATTGAAGTTGCCAATAAGAAATTAAAGGTATTAAATAATGCTTGTTCTGCTGTTTCGGATGATTTAATTGAGGAGCTCCAAACAGTATTGATTGATCAGATCGATTATCTTTTTGATGGCATTAAAACGAGAGAAGAGGCACTTGAAGTTTTACGAGAGCGTGAAGAAGCAGCACAAGCAAAAGTTGCTGAACTCCAGGAGAATAGCCAAGCTGCAGCACATAAACCGGGATTAAGCAATAACATTAGTAAACAGCTTAAAAATTTGGGGTTTAATAATGTACAAGAGCTTATTAATAAATACATGAAATTTCAGGATCGAGTACAAGTGATTGAAAAAAATTTCAAAGAAACAGCACCACCATCTCGTGCAACTTCTCAATTATCAATTGGAAAAGCAGGATGTCAGAAATCGATGATGAATCAACCATCTCAAGGTCAGTTAACTTCTTTTTTACCAAATGGGGTTACTGTACCACAAAGCCGAGTTTCGCTGCCCATGCCAGAGAAGTTTACTGGTAAATCAAGGAAAGAACTGGAAAGATTCTTCAATCTATATGAAGCAAGTTCGCAAAGCAAAGGTTGGACTGATGAAGATAGAGCAATTTTTTTGGGCAGTTACCTTCCAAAACTATTAGTATATCATGATAATTTAAGAGAAAGAGGAGCAACTTATCCTCAAATGAAACGTGAATTGCTTGGTGCAATGGGCTCTGATGGTACTATTTCAACTTTTTATTTGCGTACTGAACTTGATAGGATTAAAAAGCCACCAAATAAACTTTATAAATCTTTATTTGATGAGGTTGAATTACGTGTAACGGAAGCATTTGGTAATGATGTTGATGCACGGGAAAATGAACTTAAGAAAATCTTGCTTAGGTTAACAGAGGAAGATTCAGATCCTGTTTACCGTAGTATCGTTCTTTCGAATGTTACTGCAAGTTACTATCAACTAAAAGAGCTTGTATTAGGTCTTGAATCTTCACAAGTATTCAGAAATAAAGGTGATAAAGCTGAGGTTAAAACTTCGAGCAATACAAAGATGCCCTTTTATAAAAATCGATCAGATAATCATGTAAACGCTGGAAGTTATCAAGGGAGATCAGATAGTCGTGAAAAGGTTGATGGAAAAGCAAATCCTCGGGGGTTTGGTGAATCACAACAACAACGAGAATGGAATCCAAATCGTGCTGGTAATGGAGGTTATGAGAAAAATTCTTATCATCCACCAGTTGTTAGAAGTTGCTTCATTTGCAATAAACAAGGACATATTGCAACAGATTGTACAGAAAGGAAAACTGGACATTCTAATGTTGTAGATCTTGAAGATGTAAAGTTGTATGTTTCTGGCATTACTGAAATTGGTAATGTTGGAGTTGAAACGGATAATGTTGAAAGTGAACCAATGTTTGGAAAACAAGCTGTATTGGATGTATGGCTTGATGGTGTAAAAACTAAGGTTCTAATGGATTCGGGTGCAAGCACCTCGGTGATCAAAGATACTGTAGTTGGTCATATTCTTCGAGCACGTGATAAAGATGGTAGCTCAATTGTCCAGTTACCTCAAGAAAGTTATGTTCATAAAAGACTTCTTGGTGCTGATGGAAATCCGTTGATGGTAGTAAATTGTATTAGGATTCCAATTGCTTGGGGAACAGGTCCTACAAAATTTGCAAAATTTTTTGTTGTTAAAGGTTTACAGCAAAATGCATTAATTGGTACCAATGTTATTCAAGGTGATGATAATTGGATTAATGCTTTGACTTTCTCCTTGAAAAGAAAAGAAGTAAATGTTGCTCATTTAGGAGTTGTCTGGGAAAGTCAAGAACAAGCACCACGTGTTGAACAGGTTGGTCATAAAGTTTATGCAGAAACTACAGATATAACACCTCGTACAGAAGCGTTTGCAAAGGTAAAAACTCCAAGAATTGGTAGTACATCAGTTATTGAAGTTAAAAAGGATACATTAGAAACTGCTGATTTAAGTGGGACACATGATGTTACTGCAGTGGAACATAAAAAGGCTGGTATAAAATCAAAGGATAAATGTTTATTTGAAGTTAAAGCTGAAGAGAAAAACATTAGTAATTCTGTTGAAGATCATCCAAAAACACCATTTGGATGCGAAACTGTTGTTATTGGTGGAAAGAATGCCGAAAAATTTGCTCGAGCAAATGGCCTTAAACATTGGACTTTAAAAGCTTTGAATGATTATCGCATTCACTATAAAGCTATATTTGGAATTGCTGTTAAGCGATTGATATATTTTCCCAGTGGAGAAATCTTCTTTCGTCGTGAAGTTAAATTTGATTCTATTGTTAATCGTGAACTTAAACTTCCTTCTATTGTTAATCGTGAAAGTAAATTTGATTGTATTGTAAATTGTTTATTAAATGATGTGAATCGAATGTGTGAATTCAATAATATGGAAGTGATCGTGCTACCAATATTTCGCCATTATGGATATGCAAAACTTAGTGAACAACTTATGTCGTGGTACAACGAATGGAATCCTCCTCTTGTTGGAAATAAAGAAGCTATGAAACTAAAACTCTTCAAGTGCATGAAAGCAACTCTTGGTCAAGATTCAACTACTCAATTCGTTGATGGCCAGGGAATTATTACAAATGAAGGAGTTCGAGCTCTTGGTGAATACATTGAAAACCTTGGTTACTCATTCAAAAATCGGGTCAATGTTATTGTGGAAAGAAATAAGAATGCTCCACATCATGCTGAATCGTCAAATCGTGCTTCAAACGCTCAATTGTTTGCAAGTCATCGAAAATTTCAATCAAATGATCGACGTCGAAAATGGTCTTCAAAGCCGCCTTTCAATTATCAAATTCGTGAAAGACGTCAAAATGGTCAAAAAGAATTTCGTGGATGCCGCTCATTCAATAATGGTCCAAAAGAAATTTGTGGAAAAATTCAAAATGGTCAAGAAGAAGTTCGTGTAAAGCCGCCGTATTATGGTCGTCGAATCTTCTATGGTAGTGGAAATGCTCAAGCTCGTGGAAACACTCATGCTCGTGGAAATTCTAATGGTCCTGAAACTCGTGATCGCCGACAAAATCAATTATCGGGGACGATAATTCGAGGGGGAAGGGGCAAGTTGAGATAAGTCATTATTTATGTTAGCCGCCGTTCTTGGCAAAATGTGTAACAACCGATTCTTTAGTTTTGTTGTTGAGTTTGTTTTATAAAAACGTCGGTCCATCAAGTTGAACTGGTCGTTGCAACTTGGAGCTGTGATATTTTGTGTTTTGGTTTAATTATTTTATTATTTAATAAAGGTTGTTGATTTACTCCTTTGTTTTGGTGTTTATCCATTTGGATTGGATTTATTTAGTGTTGTTTGGTCGTTTGGGGTGATAGCTGATCTGTTGGTGAGTTATTTTTCGGGTTTTTTTATATTATTTTTGGGGATTGGGTTTAGTATTTTTATAGTTTAGGATTATTAAATATGAATATTAAAACCCCACCATTACTATCACGGGCGATAGGATCCAAGTGGAAAGGGGAAAAGGGAAAATTATTTATTTCAAATATTTGGGTTACGTAAATAAAATTTCAAATAATTTTTTTACGTGACGTATTTTTCTTTAAAAAATATTAATTTTATTTTAAACAAAGATATTGTATTCAAATTTAAAAAAGTATGATTATTTTGAGACAAAAAAATTAGACGTCAAAGGGGGGATAAACTTACTTCATGAATTTAATACAAACAAGTCCATATGCATAAAATCAAACAAAAAAATATTCAAAAAATTTTAGCTTGGGAGACCAAGCCAAAATAAGAGTATTTTGAATAAAAAATTTCAAAAAAAGTACAGGGGGGAACCCTTTGGATTTTTACGTTTGGTAGAAAAATTTTTTTTCGTCCCTAGTACCTGCCCATGGGGTTGTCCAGCGTAACCACCCTGTACATTTAAAAACTAAATTTTGTTTTAAAATTGTCAACAAAAAGTTGTGGCTATGTTTTTTAAGCAATGCAATGCATCGACTTTAATGCCAGCAAAAAGAAAAAAAAACCAGAAAAAGAGAAACACTGCTTTTTTTATATTATTGATCATTTTTTCTCTCGAAAAAATTTCTTTGAATATTTTGTTATATAATTAAAAGAAAATAATGACAAATGTTTATATTCTCATTGAAATATTTTATTTTTCCTCCATGAATGAAATATTTTTGACAATGCCTCAGTAATAATTGTGGATGCTATAATTATACCATCTGCATTAAATGGAATTTGTTTTGGGGGTTGTCCAGCGTAACCACCCTGTATAATAATCATAGTTATTTTTCCAAATTTTTGATATCTCACAAATTATTTGACATTGAATCCGAGAAATTGGCATTAATGAATGAAAAAATAATATCGATATATAGACTTGGTGACTTAAATTTTTTTTTAATGATACCTTCATCTGTACTGCAACCTCATTTTATTTAAAACTGCAAAAGCTGTTTTTTCGATATCTGTTGATAAAATTATAATAAGTAGCTAGTTGTTACCTCAATACTCAATACTAATCCAGCCCCGGTTCACAGACAGTTAAAGGTGGGAATGTTTATTACAAGTATTACATCCTTTACAATTATAATATTGCGGTGACGAAAGCAAAAGCCTCGTCACTATATAGGAACCTATGGTGTAGGGCCGGTTTGTGTGTACCCCGTGTGTACCAGCAAGTTAGGGTCAAATCTTTATTATGATGTTATACATATGACATACATGGAAAGAGATGAAAGAGTGCTATGCCATAGGGAAGGAATGGTGATGGTGAAGCTGCCGGTGACTCTGGCAGAAGACTGACATCAATGAAAGGGATGTGAAGACTTTATATATGTGGCTGATGAGGGAGGAGAATGAGCTTTTGAATGAGGCTGTCATGGCAGCAAACCATAAGCCATTACAACTACAATAATTTATAAGAAACATAAAGCATTTTTAATGAGAATAGATTGTTTTTTTATAAACATTTCTCATATTTTTTGTGTTTTTTTTAATAAAATATTCAAAAAAATGTATCTTTTTGAAAAAAAAAAGTAATTTTTTTCTAAAAACCAGAATCAATAATTTTAAAAGTAAAAATGTCTCTGTTTCTATTTTCTTCTTTTGCAAAAATTTTTGTGGCAACCAACGGGCTTTAAATGTTTACTCCTCCCATTTTCGAAGACAGTCACAAAACTAATTTAACTTTCAAATGTAATATTCTCTCTTTAAATAGTCATTGTATGTTTTTACATTGCGCTCTATTATTATTCATTCGCAAAGACGAATTGAAATGAGAATAAAAATATGAGATTTATTTGCATAAAATAGATTTTCATAGCTCTGACAATGGCATTGTTTTTGCTTAAAAAAGAGAATAAAAAATAAAGTAAAATAGTGAGATTTAGATAAAACAACCACTTTCATTGCTAAAAATAACAAAACTGTCATTTTTACATTTTTCAACTGCTACTGAAGCGATTTTGCACTTTACTTTTTCGTTTTGAATTGTATAAATTTGTAGCATTTGTAATGCAGAAATCATTGCTGTCATTTTAACACTGAAATTTATGGCTCTATTCTTGAATTTGCGTCATTAAATTTTTTTACACATAAAAAACTTTATGGATGCAAATAATTTTTCCAAAAAGTTATGGAAGCGGATACTGGGGATAGAGCGCAATGTTTTTAACTTTGCTACTTTTTTTTATAATTTGGGTTTCAATAAAAATACTGCATTTTTAAAAAGAAAAGTAATATAAGAGTTTGATTGATATTATTATTATCGGTACAAATAGAAATCAGGTGGTCAGCCCGGAGGGGCTGGGCACCACTAATTAAAATTAACATTTTTTATGGGGCATTCATGTAATTCAATTATATTTGTTGAAATATTTGTTATTTCCATTTTTCATCTAATTTTTTAATAAAATTAAGTACAGTACATTCCATTTTGGTGATTTTCTGCCACCAAAACATTTTGTACTTTTTCGATTTTTTCTTGGTTTTATATTATATAACAAAATATTCAAAAGAATAGCTATGTTTAAAGAAAAAGAGAACATTTATTTTTCTAAAAAAACAGAATCAATAAAAATGTGAAAAGTAAAAAAAAATGTCTCTTTTTTTGCTTAAAATTTTTTGAAGCAGCCAACTGGCTGGCTTAACATGTACGCCCTCCTCTCCCCTTCCGTCTTCGAAAAAAAAAAAGTTGAGACTTTTTGAAAGTTTAATATAATTTTTTGTTTGTTTGCAGGTTGGTTATATGGTACATCCAACAAATCATTTAAATATTAAACCTGAGACATTAGCATTATTACATCAAAATCCAGCATTTCGAAAAGCTCGAAGTATGTTTATCTTTTTTTACAGTACCCCCCAACAAAAAACTATTAATCCTAATAAACTTTTAGAAGAAGCAAAGGAAGTAACAGTTGGAAGACTTCCATATGGATATGAGCCAATCCGGTGCAAACCACCATATTGTAATCCATTTGTACATTATACAGCTGTTGGGGTTGAAGTTGAACAAGGGGATGATACATTTACAATTGGTGGAATAGATTTTCCACTTCCAATTGGAACAAATGGTGCTGGAGTTCGGGTACCATTTTCTGGGGCATTTGAACAAGGTTTGAAATTATTTTAAACAAATTTTTTTTAATACTGCTTAATTTTTAAGGTACTTCCCCATATGCATATGCCCATGGAAATGCATATAATCCTGTTTCACCATTTGATTTTTCAAAATTGGATAACGTAAAAACAACAAAAAAATCAGCTGTTGTTGTTACAAAAGAAAAGCGAAGAGCACCATTATTGCCAAAAGTTTATGATTCAAGTGAAGAAAAAAATATGTAAATAATTATAAAGAATAATAACTATTAATAATAACAAAAATGTATGCAATTAATAAATTTCTATTTTTCAAGAGTATCAATAAAACGTGCAAGTCGAATATCTCGATCAGAAAGGCCATTAACGTCATGACTGCTCAAGGTAATATCAACCTGAAAAAAAAGTTGATTAAATTGTTTATACAAAAAAATAGCCAGTAAAATTAGCTTTAGCAAATTGTTACAGTAATCTTGGAAAACAGAGTATCAACAAAAACAAACCTTATTGTAAACATTAAACCATTCAGGATGATGATCCATTTTTTCAGCTTTTAATGCAACACGAGTCATAAATGCAAATGCCTAAAAAGTATTTATATAAGTTTTTAAGTATTTTAATGTGTGTTATGGGAAACATGTTTTATCAAACTCCAAAGTCACATCAAAATTGCACCAAAGTCCTCCAAATGATATATAAAATAACTTACTTCATTAAAATCTTTAAATTCTAAATGCTTTTTAATTGCATCTCGATCTTCAACCATTTTCCAACCATTTTTTAGCAAAGGCTGTAAGCTTTCATTTCGTTGTTCTTCATTTAATGACTAAAAAAACAAAGATTAATAAACCAATTTTTAAAAGAAAAAAACGAACCATTTTTTTCTTATTATTATTTTTTACCAAAGAAATAGAAGAAAATGATATGAAACGTTTTTGTTGAAAAAATAATTGACTGAATACTTTTGCTGCTGCTGCCGAGGACGTTGAAGAAGAAGAATAAGAAATAATGTTTTGGCCATAAATATATAATAGTCTTCGTTTGTCCAGTGTTTGAAATATGCGGAGTAACATTTCTTTTCTTTTTTTCTTCCTTTAAAAGGTACAAAATAGATTGGGTAAAAAAAGAAAAGGGAAACCAATGAAAAGAGATATGAACATTATTAATTACATGCACGAAAAAAAAATCTAGCAAAAATTTAATGACTACAAAATATAGAGTTTTGCAATTTGTAAAAATATAAAAGTTGTTTTTACTGAGAATAAATATTAGAAAATTATTATCAGTAAAAAATGAATAAAAACTGAATTTTGCAAAGATAAAAAAATGTTGCAAATGTCGGAAACTGCAAGTATACTGTATTTTTACTTTTCTTTTCAACAAAAAAATACTGTAATGGCATTGTTTTAGCAATTCTTACTCAATTTAAATTTTGATACAGTATTTTTATTTTAAAAGAGCAAAAAAAAACTATCTTAAATCCAAAAAATTGAATGTATTAAAACCAAAACCTTTTTGCAAAGATATTTCGTATGCTTAGAATGGAATCAAAAGTATTCAAAAGTGATGATTTAATGGCATTTGTTCAAATAATAATTTTGCAATAAGCAAAATAATGCTTTGAACTTAAATTCAATGTTTTACAAATGTTTGAACTTCAAACTTCGAAGCTTAAAATTTTTAAGTTAAAAAAGCAATTGCTAACAAAAATTTTTTTTAGCAAAACTATAATTCTGGCAAAAAGGGATACGGTTGCCATCATCCGCTTTGCTAATTTTTTTTCTCCAACATTAAACACTGAAATAATATTTTCAATTGAACCATATTATTTTTTAGTACAAAACAATAAATTCATTCATTTTTAGCTGCCATGGCATCCGGAAATATTACCCCTGATGGATTAAGCTCCGTCACACCAATCCTTAAAACAAAATATACTGATTCATTTCAACTTGGAATGAGTAAACAATGTTTGTTTCTTTTTTTTATTTTTATATATTTTTAAATTTATTTTTTAGCAACTCGATGTGGATTTTTTGAAGCACAATTTTATCGTTGCATGGAAGCATTTGGTACAAAACTTGGCCGCCTTCATTGTGATTTAGAACATCGTGATTTTGGTGAATGTCTTACAAGTGAAAAACAAGTTAGTTTTATTTCTTTATTATTTTGTTGAGAAATTATTCAAAAATAATTTATAGAAAAAGCGATATGATGCAATGCGAGCTGAACATTGGAAGCAATATATGAATGGAAAAAATGATAAAGTTTATGAAAATCATGTCGAATTGGGACAATATAAACCTGATTGGTTTAGATATGGTAATCTTGGCCGTTAAATCAAGGTATAGATAATTTTGCTGATTTAAAATTGTATGAATTTTAGTGTTTATTAAATAAAATGTTTATATTTTAAAATAGCTTTTTATGTAGTTACAGTAATATCAGTTTTTAACTGTTGTACCTATTTTTTTTCATTTTTCTTTTAATTTTGATGATATAGTTTGCTTTAATTAGATATGAGCCAAACAACCACAGAGCAGTTAAAGCCATTAAAAGGAAAAGTTGCCCGAACTTTTCATGAATTTGCAAAACGGAAAAAGATAACGGGAACTTTTGACAAATCAGAATATGATGGCCCACTTGATCCATGTTTACTTGTAAAACCATCGAAAACAATTGAACGAGTTGATAGTCCACCAATAATTCCTCTAAGATTTACATATAATGGAAAAATGATGATTGCTGCAATGGATCAACCACCAAATCAGTTAATCATTTATCGATATATGGGAGTTGAAACATTAGCAGGGGTAAAACCAAATGACATGTTTTATACAATTTTTAAACATCTTCATATGATTAATATTGATGAATCAGGAAGGAATTATCGTCTACATAAAGATGCACTATTTTTGTTAGAAGATGATGACTTTTTAATTACATTTTCATCAGCTCCAGTTCTACAATTGCATAATAATAATAATAACAATGAGCTGGAATCTGTTACTGTTCCATCTGTTCCATTAGCATCTGTTCAACAAAATAATGAAACTCCTCGGCAAGCTTTAGAAGCAATGGATCATTATATTTTCCATGTTGTTTCATTAAAGGTTGGTGTTTTAAGCTGTGTTAGACGTCAAAATCGGAAGTTCGATTTCTTGGGTTGAAATTTTTTAAATATTATTTTTATCAAATTTCTTCTTTCATATGAATAAACCTTATGTTTCGAAATTTTGGTTCTCTATAAAAAATTTTTTGTTTTTTGATATTTTTGAAGACTGTAAATCCTAAAATGGTCAATAACATAAGGTTTATTCAAATAAAAGAAGGAATTGAATAAAAATAAAATGTTAAACGTTACACCCAAAAAAAGAAATTTTTCGGTCCGCACTTCCAACACTATTTTAAGCTTCTTACTGTTGAATTGAAACTAGCATGTAAATTTTAGACAGGAAAAGTTGTACATAAAATTGAATTAGAATATCATTGGCTTATTTCATCACATTGTATATATCTTAGAAAGCGAACATTTATTGTACTTTCAATTCATCATCAAACTCTGTACATTTATAATGTTACAAAAGATGGCAAACTTGAACTTATAACCGATATTGGAGAATTTACAGAACCTCCAGATCAACGACTTTCCCGTCCTGGAGCAGTCACCCAAGCCTTTACAGGAATAAAACAACTTTTATTAAAAAATTTTTTTGAATTTCATAAAAATGATGGAAATATTCAACAATTTTTTCAATTATCACATTTATATCGTTCATTAAAAATGGTTCGAATGCAAATGTTAGATGATGATATAATATTAATTCGATGGGCACAGGATGATGTTATACGTTCTGAACAAATCCCTCAACCTCCACCTGGACCAATATATTTTACATTTTTTAAATGGAAAACTTCTGAAATTATTGGAATTTATGGTCCTTCTTCAACGGCGCTGTTAGAAATTTATGAAAAATGTAATGAATCATTTCGATATGGATTTTTAACAAAAAATGAGCGACCAATTACAATGGAATTTTGTGCAGAGCCAAAACGGATGCATGAAATATTTAAAAAGAATTATCGAAATAAAAATGGTTCAGGTATTGTAGTTATTGGAGTGGTAGAGGAGGATCGATAGAGATTAAAAAAAATTTTTTTTTGTAGAACAAGATCTTTGTCGAAAGCTATTGTCCCAGCTTCCATGTTCAATGTCAATTTGTCCAGCATTTTCACCATTCTTAGATCCAAAATTATTTAATTATGATGAAAAAATTATTGCTGCTATTGAAAGGGGGAGAGTACCATGTGATATGAAGATTCGGTAAGAGATTTGTTAGGAAATATGCATTATAAGTTTTTTGAGTATAAAAATTATGTTCTTTCTTAAAGGGAGTGGACGGTTTAATAATTTTTTTGTTTTTGAAGTTTTTTCGAAATTGCATGAACCTGAAAATCAGGCAAAAGAACAATAGAAAAAGACCCTGATCTTCAGGTTCATGCGACTTCGAAAAAAACGTTAAAATGAAAAATATATTAAACCGTCCACTCTCTTTAATCTATAAAATGTCATTGATCTTTTAAAACAAAAAATGATTTAAAGCCGAAAATGAACAAAAATTTTATTGCCACTTTTTTCCTTCTTTTCAAAGCATTTAAAAATCATTTAACAAAAACCCTGCCATTTTAAAAACCTGGTTTAAAAAGAAAAAAACCATTCATTTTTATTGCTACCTCTTTTCTTTTCTTTTTTCAGGACATTTAATCGTTTAACTGGGAAAGAGCACCTAAATATTTCACTTGATCATTTGCGAACATACCACCCAGATGGTACCCCTTTGCGTGCCAACTGTTCTGTCCTCTTTCATCCATATGATGCATTTATTGTTGCATTTTTAAAGCGACAACCCCTCATTGATATATCTCCAACATTTTATATTCCAAATTTTTCTTCACCAGAAAATTTTACTCCAACAACCGATTCAACGACAGAACCACCTCAAGAAATTATTACTGTAGTAATTGATTGAAATTGTATAAAAATTGTTTGGAATTGAATTTTTTTGTATATATTTTGTTTGTATAAAAGTGTTGGAAATAAAAATACAATGACATCTCCACCGCCTTCATTTCAGCTTGCATTAATTGGAATGAAATCTTCTGGAAAATCTGGTATATCCGTTAATTGTTGGTTAATTTGAGTAATCGTTTCGTTTTAAATTTTTAGCAATTGCTGTAAAATATATTACAAAAAGATTTCTTGGAGAATATTGCTCAGATTTAGGTTTGTTTAAAAAATTGTCATAGTTTTTTGAATTTAACGTTTTTTTCGAAATTGTATGAACCTGAAAATCAGGCAAAAGAACTATAGAAAAAGACCCTGATCTTTAGGTTCATGGCATTTTGAAAAAAATGTTAAAATGAAAAAAATGTTAAAAATTAGGAAATTGATTATTGCTTATTATTAACTTTTTTGGGTTAACCAATTAATTTTAAAAACGAAATAATTGTTTTCAATTTTCATTAAACTTAACAGCAAAATTTTTGCAGAAGATACATATTGCCGACAAGAAACAATTAATCAAACGCCTGTAGTTGTATGGTTAATGGATACCGTAGATTCGGCAGAACGTCCGGCAACACGATATTTAGCATGGGCGGATATTTTTGTTGTTGTATATGATATTACAAGTCGTCTATCATTTCAATTAGCAGAACAATTTTTACAACAAATTGCTTTACATCAATCTGATCATTCACTTTGTGCAAGAGAAAATCATAAAACCCTTTTATTGGCAACTAAATCAGATCTTGAAAGATATCGGTAATCCTATCTTTTTTTGATAGATATATCAAATCCTTTTTTTTTAATATATCATTTTCATTGATTTTTACTATTATTTTTAGACAAGTAAATGAATCAGATGGTGAAAAGCTTGCAAAAAAATATTCTGCATTATTTGCTGAAATATGTGCTACAGGACAACATTCAAAAGTTTTGCATGCCCTTCATAAACCAATTGAACAATTAATGAAAGAACGAGCTTCAAAACGTTCCCCATCTCCAAGGCTATATTCAAGTGATAGCGAAATTCAACGTCGACAAAAAGGCTTTTCAATGTCATTAAAAAATGTTGCTCGATCAGGAACTTTACGGCGTTCAAAATCACCAAAATCCGCACAACAAAAACAAAAAACTGGTTCAAAGCTGCTTAAATTGTTTCATAATTAATTTTTTTTGTTGATCAAAATAAAGATGAAAAGTCGTGATGAATGAAGGCGATTTCATTTTTAAAAATTCAGAAAAATAAAAAAGAAAGAAATTAAGCATAAAGGTAAATTTTTCAATTTTATAAATGCCATCAGGATCAAATCAATCTTCGGCAAACAATTTAGCAAATAAATAATCATGATTTTTTCAAAATGTGAACGTTTTAAAACAAAATCTCCTTCATTAGCATAACACAATAACCACTTTTGATTATTTTACTAGGTTCAAATGGCTTTGGCTTTTTTGTTAACCAATAAAAACGACGGAAACGCATATTTTCTATGCTTTGACTGAAAAAAATTTTGATGTTTTGTTTTCTATTTGAATAGTGTTTTTAAATGCTTGGTTAATTTTAAAGTCAAACAAAAATCAAAGTTTTTATTTCATTTTTTAAAATTTTGTATAAATACACTGGAGGAAAATAATTTGCTATGTTAAAAAACTACAGGATTTCTTGGAAAAAATTAAATAAATCTTTGAGCAAATAACCAAAAACAAAGAAAATCAATTATTATCAAATTGAATATACCTTGAAATTCGATTATTATTTCATTTTTTCAAAGTATATAATTTTTTTTAAATAATGGAAGGATTACAATTTTTTAAAAATAATAACAATTTTAAAAAAAGACAGTTATTTTTTATTGTAAAAGACGTGCGACAGTTTTAAATTTTCTTTCAAGTGCTTCAACTCTTCCCTCTAATCTTGAATGGCTTTGTTTTAATTCACGATTATCTTTTTTAAGTTGAGCATTTTGAGTTTTAAGTTGTTCAATTTCCCAACTTAAATCATTTCGAGCTTGTTCGGTATCCTATAAAATGAGATTATTATTTTTTATATGCAAATATAAATTAATTATGCATACTCGTTCTAATTTTGTTACGGTTGTTTCAACAAGGAATGAATCAATTCGTTGTAGTCTTGCTGTAGCTTGTAATCTTGTAACTTCTGACATTCGTTTTTCAACTTCTGGTTCAACCCATCGACGATAATGTGATTGAGCACGTCGGGAAAGATCAGCTAATCGCTGCCATGGCAAAACTGCTGTCTAAAAATTTAAATATGTTTAAGTAAAATTTAAACCAAAACGGTTCTTAATAGGAAAGTTGAAATGTGTTTTTGAAATTACATTAGGAAATTTGTAAATAAGAATTTGAATTTTTACTTTTCTTTAGAAAAAAACTTTGGATAAAACGTTTTTTATGTTACTTACTTCTGGATCATCTTTTCCATTTACAACTTGTTCAATTCTATCAACAAGTTCAAAAGCTTTATCAAGAAGGTGCCCATATGGAAAACATAGAACTCCTTCATCCATTGGAGCTCTCATCATATCAACGGGATTTAAAACATGAACTTGTAAATTTGTTAATGCAGTAATTGCAACTTGAAGTTCTTTCTCAGAATAAACTCGTCTTTGACAATCCTAAAATATTCTATGTTAAAATGGGCCTCTTAAAAGATTTGAGTAACAAACCTGTAACAATACATCAGCTTTATTAATTAATGTATAATATCCACTGTTTAATAATTGACCACAAAGTTCGTCCCAATGAGGATGAACTCGACGCATTTCTCCCAATTCTCGATAAGATAAAGTTTTAAGAATTTCTTGCAATGCCTGTACAGGCATTTGTGGCATTCCTCGAACTCTGGTAATTGGAGCAGCAATTTCATGAACAGGTGAACATCGACGTCCAAGGGATCGAAGAGTACTAGATGATCGACGACGACTTAACCGATCACCAATTGCACTTGAAGAATTATTAATTGATCGAAGAGACCATTCTGAGCTATCAGAATGTCGAAGGCCATTTATCCGACCTGGAATATTTGTGTCACTGCTAATTGGAGTAAGAGTTCCAGTTGTTGAAAGTCGGGTTGAAACTGAAGGTGAACTGCCACGTGTAAAACCTAATCCAGATGCAACAGATGAAAGAAATCCAGAGAGAACTGTTGTAGGAGTTGGAGATGGGGTTGCTGAATTTGTTGTTGTTGTTGTTGTTGAGGGACGTAATGGTGAAGTTGGTGTATAAGTTGGTGATGAAGCGGATGCTCTTCCAATGGATGACGAACGAACAGATGAAAAGCTCACATCATCATCAGATGAATGATGATGATGATCAGTTATTTTGATAATTGGTGATAGAGGGCATTTCTGAGGAGGTGGAGATGAAAGATCACCATTTTGGCTAACTTCTGAAATTGTTGATGAAATTGTTTCAGAGACTGATGAATAAAGTGATTTGGCATCTGATTCATCAATGGCATTTGAAGAATGTGAAGTGCCATTCACAGTTTCATCAAACTTTCGTGCAGTATTTAAAGTGAGTCCTTTTGGAGGGAATTCAGAAGGCATTGTTGGTCGTTCATAATCGTCTAAATCAATTTTTAATCCATTTGTTAAACTTGTTCGAAGTCCATTTGTTTTTGAGGAAGAATATCCTTCATCGGAGGTTTCGGCATAATTTATTCCATTTCGTTTATTTTCACCATTCTTTTCTTTATCAACTGTTTTATCATCATTTATTAAATTATTTTCGTATCCATTTTTATCATCCATTTTAATTCCATTTTTATGATGTTCTTCTTTAAGAGATATTCCATCTTCAGCAGGGATTAAGCCCATTTTAATTAAATATGAAACGGATGTAACATCTTCTACAACTTCTTGCACCACTTCAGGGGAAGGCTCTTTTGAACCACTTTTTGATGTTGAACCATTTGATTCTAATCCATTACTAAGTGATTTCCGAGATTCTCGATCAAATGTCTTTAAAGGCTCTGGAGTTGCTGCTCCATCTGTTGGTGGAAGGGGTGATGGGGCTGCAGAGGTTGATTTCTTTTTTACAACTTTTTTTATAATTTTTTTCTTTATTATCTGAAAAAAATAAGTTTGTTAAAGTAAATACTTTTCAAGTAAAAACTTTTTGTCTATCGAAAAAATAAAATTTTTTTCTTTGTCGGGTTTTGACTTTGAACTAATAAAAAAACAGCTGGGTTTTTTCAAGTGTTTTGGAGACAATTTTTTTGATTTTTTGAAAATATTTTTTTTGTAGGGGAAAATTCAATGTAATCGAAAAAATTTTGAATTAATTTTTTTAATTCCAAAAGCTTAATTAAAATTAATGCGTAGAAAATTTGTATAAAACAAAATTAAAATTTTGGTGTTGGGAATTCGAACCTCCTACCGACTGTCTACTAATATGTTGCACTACCACTACACTATTAGAACTGTAATTTCAAAATTCAAAAATATCTCCTCAAATTCTCACCTTCTTTTCTCCATTTGTTGCAGGATCGGGTGTTGGAGTTTTTGAAGATTCTGGTAAATGAACCTTTGAAACTGGAACAATCCATAATCGAATTTCATGGGCGGAAACAATTTCTGAAGATTTCCCATATTGAATTAAATGAAGTCTTGAACGATTTCCAACTTGTTCAATAATTAAAAAATCACTCCAATCATCCAAATATTTTTTTAATCGAGTTTTAAGCAATAAATGCCAATCCGGAGTTGTTGTTGAATTTGTTGAAGTTAAAGTTAATGAAATACTTAAAGACAAAATTGCTGGAGTAGAATCTGTTGCAATTGTAACAAAATTTCCAATTGTTGCAAGCTTTTTTGAACCAGATAAATGTGTTGTTGGATCTGTGAAAGATGATTCAGGGATTGCATGAATAATTGATGGTGAACGCACAAGAAGAAAATGTGGAGCTTGAGTTAAATTTGGACATGGTTCCATTACACATTCGACTTGTGAAAAGTGATCACATAATGCTGCGAGGACTTCTGTAAAATGATATATAAATGTTTAAAAAATGTAATATTAAAAAAAAGTTTTTTTGTCAGAGTAGTATTTTTACTATGAACTTCATAAAAAAATCAATCTTAGTATTTTGAATTAAAGCCTTAGATGTTGGATATCAGAACACTAAATATCAACAATAATGAGTTGTTGGGATACTGTAGTTATTTTAAAAGGAAAAAACTTTTAAAAAATGTTTACGAAAACATTGATAAACAAAACAAAATTCTTTAAATGTTTCAAAATGTTAAATTTTGTTAAATTTTAAAAATAACTTTTGCAAAAATTGTATTTTAAAAAACGCGTTTCGTAAATATTTTTGCAGGAAAAAACCGATATTTTCAACTTTTTTGTTGGAAAAATTATTGCAGAATTTCTTTACCTGGAAGAAGATTTGAAAGTGATGGAATACTTGGAGTTTCAACCATTTTTTAAATATTTTATTAAAAACATTCAATCGATCAAATATATTTAAAAACAGTGGATCGATCGATGGATCGTTAAAAGAAGGGATAAAAAAAAAATATATACCCCTTTGAAAAAAAAGTAGTAATGGCTATCAGTTGGACGACCAAAAAAACTTTTTTTTAAAACTAAAATGGCTAATAACAGCAAGACATTTTCTTTTTCTCTCTCGGATATCAAAAAAAATCGTTTGAAAAAATGGATTTGCGTCCTTTCTTCAAGTTTCAGCTAACGGCGGTGGCGGTGGTGTTAGAGGAGGGAGAACACACAAGGATAAAAAAGCTGCTGCTGCTTTTTTTTATCCCCTTTTTTCTAAAGAGATCAGCCAAACGGAAAAAAGGGGGACAAAAAAACTAGCCACCTCAGAATCAATGGTTCTATTTTTTTGTCTTCCTTCCTTCCATATTGCTTTATCTTTTCTCTGCTTTCCTTTCTTCTTTTTCCAGCCTATAAGTTCCAGGATTGTCGACTATGACGATTGAGAACACTTGTCAATCGAAAAGGAAGAGGAAGATCCAAGGAAAAGAAAGCTTAAGCTTTAACGCTTTTTTTATTGCTATTTTTTTTGTTGCACAGACACTTAACTAACTTTTCTTTCTTTGCTTCCACCCTCTCTCTGTTTTTTCTTTTCTTTGGAGTCTTAAACAAATACAGTTTTATATATATTTTTGTAAAAAAAATAGATTAAACTTTTTTTAGATAAAATCAATTTTATTTTTTGTTTTCAGGATTTTTTATAAAAATGTAAACGGAGGCGTCAGATAACACCTAACTGCCCAATCACCCCATGTTCTTTGACGGCCGTCCAAAATTCAGTTAGAAAAACAACATCTGCTTTTTCATTTTGCCGATGCTAGTAAAAAACGACCTTTTGAGAAATTTGTGTTTTAAAAAAGATAATATGGCCATTTGATCCGATTTTTTTCTTTTTGCTGACTTTATTGATATCATCTTCTTCCTTTTTTACTATTACTAACAATTTTTTCTAAATTTGTTGTAGTAAAAAATTTTTTACACAATTTGTAAAGCAAGAAAAAAAAACTTTGATTAAAATTTTTTTTTCAATTTATATAAAATTCAACGGATGAATAAATAGAAAAATAAAATAACAAACAAAAATGTTATATTTAATTATTAAAAAAAATGAGAAATTTAAAAAAAACAAGCTTAACAGAGGGTCAACAAGAAAATTCAAAGATTTTATATCAAATCGGCACACAAATTTTTTTTTTAAATATTTTATTTTTACGAATGAATAAAAATACATGGAAAAAATTGTTTTTAGCGTTCTTTTTTTTCTATATAAAAAGACCAAAAATTTTCAATGGCATAAAAGCTGCAATCACAAAATGCTAGCGATAAAATTTTTAAATATGTATTATTAATATCTTTTACATGAAACATTTTAGGAAAAAAAAAGTTTTCTGTATTTTTGGTTGGTAATTTTTTAGAAACTAAAACCGCTTAAGTTGTTGAAACAAAAGTTTGTCCTTCCATGAAAATGATCGTCTTTCTGGAAGGACAATCATTTGTTTAAAAAAATCATTCTTATAACATATACCTTGAATGGGAGAAAAATTTATGCCAAAAATCAATTTATAAAAATGCCTTAAAAGTTTCTGTGGCAAAAAAAAGTAAAGAAGAAATAAATGACGACTGATGTAATGTATTTTTTTGCTGCATTGACAGACCAGTGATTATATTTTGATTTCATTTTGATGTTATTTTGACGAAATAAATTTAATTTTTTGTATTGTATGTAAAATGTGTGATTCACATTTTTTTTACATTACCAAATTCAATAATTTATTACATTACAAAAAAACCATCAAATCCAAATGGCTATAAAAAATTAATTCAAACTTGCAAATATTTTTTTTGCAAAAAATCCAATTTTAGTTTTTCATTGTTTAAAGTACAGATGTACGTACAGTGAAAATAAATGGGAAACATGTAAAAGAATTGGATATTGTTCTGATACAAAAATTATTAATTTAAACAACACTGTTGCTAAAGTTTGGATTACAAATACTTTATCCATTTTTCCATATTTTCCGCCGCAAGCAAATTTTGCATCAACAATTTTTTCAAAGATTTATAGATTTAATACTATAAATTTATCATTTTATTATCAAAATATTTGTATTGATGAACTTATGTTATTTACTTCTTTTCAATATTTATTAATATTTAAAAGTGCCATAATGTCAATGATGTGGATCAATGATGCCTCTTGAAGAAATATTTGAATGTTTTCCTAAACTTCTGTCTTTTGGTTTGTATGTATTCTTTTATCCCTTAAATAATTTAATTTAAATTTTTCAGCAATTCTACTGATTCAAAAATTAACAAAAATAAACAACTTTTGAAAATCCCACATTTTTTTAAACTATTACTTTTCAAATTAGAAAATGTTCCTGAATTATTTGATCTTGAAATTTTTTATGAATATTTTAAAGTATAAATTAAAATATGTTTAACATTAAATTTAAAGGTTTTTTAGAAGAATAATAAAACAAATATTTCACTTATTTTTTCAAATTCAATTTCAGAAGCATATAAAAATCGTATAAATGAAATAATTGATTAAATTCTTGAAAACGAATCTCCTGATTACAAAATTCCATATATTCATTCTCCTGGAATGAATGCTGAAAAGGAAAAAATTTTACGAAAACGTGTAAAACATTTTATTATGTTCTGAAAAAGTATTTCTGTGAAAAAAACGAGTGAAAAATTATTATTATATATAACCGTTGAATAGACAGAATATTCCTTTTATTATTGAGAAATTTCGTTATTTGTTTTTGTCTTTGTTTTACATTTTTTCTGCAATTAAAATTTTACGAATGTTCAAAATTTGTTAAATATGTTAAAAAAGGTGTACAAATTAATAAAGTTTACCCTTTTTGCAAATGTTTTTGAATATTTTAATTTAGACATGTGATTCGTTTTTTCAAACTTTCTCTAGACTTACGCTGTTGCCATGAAACAAAAAAGAAGAGAGATCGGCATATGCTTCGAAACATTTGATTATTTTTCTTTCAGAAAAACAAACATACAAAATTTTGCTTAAATAAGCCTATAAAAGCGTCTTTAATTATATGGTAGTAGGCAATTAAAACTTCTTTACAGCAAAAAGATAACGAAAAATGAAATAACTTGTCCAAAAGCTTTATATGGAAATCTCATAAAGTTCCAAAAATGAGATTCTTTCTTATTTTTTACTTATTTTCTCATATAACATTTTCACTTTGCATTTTTTATGAATAAAATTTTTTGCTTTCTGACATCCATTTTGTTTTTGTTTATACAAAGTCTGCTAAAAAAAGACTGTAACATTGTTGCTGACTGACAAAAACTAAATCACTTAAATAAAATGTAAAAGCTTTAATAAAAAGTTTTACAAGAAAAAAATTTTTTTTCGCACAAAAAAAGCGTGAAAAACTTATGCTGCTGCAACAGCAAGCAACACAGAACTTCTTTTCTTCTTCTTTTTCTGTTCCAACAACAAAGAAAGAGGAAACAACCAAAAAGTGTTGAACATTTTGCTGTAACTCTTTTCTTCCTTCTTGATGGCAACGACGATGTTAATGATGATGCTGTGAGTGCTGCAGAAAAAAATGTATTACATATTCTTTTTTTGCATTGCTGGAAATTCCACAACATTTAAAAAAACAAACACACTTTTTTTTTAATGCGCAACTTGCAAGCTGCAGCAAATTTTTACTCGTTTGCTTTTTTCTTTTCTTGTTGGAAAAGAGAAAATTTCTTCCGGTGCATCAGCCGGTGGCAATAATGTGTTTTTTTTTTCATCGATTTTGTGCCGCTTTTTTTATATACTTAAATATTAAAAAACGTTTAACGTATGCAAAAACTATTATAAGCTTTTGGATATATGAATGTTGGAGCACAAAATTGGGTTATAAAAAGTTTATGGTTTTTTCTGTCCAACTTTTTTTCTCTTTTTTTTTACGCGACGTTGCTGTTTTTGTTGTTTGCATTTCTTTTTTTGTTATATTATATAGATTGAATGTTTTAGATTCTAAAAAAAGTATGACGACGACAGAATGGATGAGTAATGATGAATATATAATACCAACAACTGATTTTCAATATATTAATGAAGATACTTGTACTTCTACTGCAACAACTACAGATGATTCAATAATTTTAAGCAGTAATGATACTGAAGATCATGCAAAAATTATATTAGATTATTTTCAACAACTTTATCAAGTAAATTTTTTGTGTTTGTATTTTGAATCTTTATTTAATGCTTCACTTTTACAGTCTCAAAAAGGAATAGATCTTGAAATATTTTGTTGTGGAATATCTGTTGCAAAAGTTCATCGGATAATAATTGCTTCATTTTTACGAATCCTTGATCCATTAATTGAAGAAAGCAAATTTTTACCTTTAATAAAGCTTGAAATCCCTAATTCTATAGGTTTGTTTGTCTCTTTTCCCGGATCAATTTTTAATGCTTATTATTTATTCAGGTGTAAGCATTGATGATTTACGAGAAATTATTAATTTTCTATATACTGGAAAAATTGTTATTAAAAATAGGAGTATTTTAAAATCATTGGATGAACTTGGATGTAATCATATTTTGCCGTTACTGTATAATGTCCTGGAAGAAGATGAAGAGGAAGAAGATGTTGTTCAAGCCTATGAAACAATGGTCGAAGATAACTATCATTCAAGAAATTTAATGAATAAGCTTAAAGGATTTTGTGTAGAAAAAAGATTTATTGATTGTTCATTAAAATTGGAGGTGAGTTAAAAGAAGCCATGTTTAAAATGTTAAAAAAGCAGTTTGCAATAAAACGTGGCTTTTTTAATTTTCTTAAACATTTTTTTTAACGATATAATTTTTTAGAATGGAATCGAAGTTCAATGTCATCGATATTGTATTGCTGCATTTAGTAAAATTGTTGAAGATTCACTTTTGGAAGTTGAAAAAACTCAACATATTTTTATTGAAATTACAGATTTTGGAAGCACTTCATTGAATGCTGTGAATCAAATGGTAAAGTTTATTTATTCAAATACTCTTCCAACAGATAAAGCCGATTATGAAAAGTTAAAAGAAACAGCTTTAATATTTGGTGTTGAAAGATTAATTAAAAAACTTCCAACTCTAACAACAACGACAGAAATTGAAAGATATGAATCAAATGAAGAAGAATATTACGAAGAAACAACAAGCTTTTTTGAAGATGATTCAAATTCTGCTACCGAAATTCTATCAGATCCAAATTTAATAGCCGAAGATGAATATGTAAATATTTATAATCAATATGTCCAAGGTCCAATGAAAGCATCATATAGTGATTCAAATGATCCTACTGTAGAATTTTTATCACCAACAAAATCTCCTAAGAAATCTTCCAAAATTCCTCGATATAAATGTCCACTTTGTGATTTTGCTTCACCAATTCGTGGAACAATTCGTAAACATATTCATTCAATTCATACCGGTGAAACTCCATATTCATGCTCCCTATGCTTTATGACTTTTAAAGTTCAATCAAATCTGGCTCGGCACCTTCGTTCCCATTCTCAAATTAAACCATATAAATGCAAATCTTGCGGTAGTGAATATGCAGATAAAAAGAATATGGATGCACATATTTTTCGGCAACATTTAAAAAGAGAACCATTTCGATGCCCGCATAATTGTCCAAAAGCAAAATTTTATCGTGAAGATTCATGGAAGAGACATTGTCAAAAATTTCATTCCAATATTTCTGCAGTTACATTTCCAATTGAATTGGCAGAAGAGGGGGACAGTAGAGATTTGGAAGGGTTTTAGTTGGGTTTTATACGGGTTTAAATTTATATAAATTATAGTATTTTAGTTGTAGTCTCAGGTTTAAAGTTTATTAGTTGAAAATTTATTTAATTGTTTTTACTGTTGATTTTGTTGAAAAATTGTTTGCATTTTTATTATTATTACTGTAATTATTTTGTTATATTTTGTCATAAATAAAGCGCATTTAATTTCTACCATCCTTTATTGTTGAAAATTTTATGGTTACCCAATCGGATCCATTAATTATCTTTAATATCATTTCTTTGACAATTTTTAAACTGTAATTAACTCTTAGCAAATTTTTTTAAATACGGGATAGAAAAGAATGTCTGTAACATCAACAGATGAAATAGAAGATTCAATACAAAAAAGAATTCCATGGTTAAAGTTACCAGAATCACAGCGAGTTGCATTAGGAAATTCACAAAAAGAATATGACAAAAGAATATTAGATTTTTCAATTAGAAATCAAATTCGTTATAAAGGAAATTTAGGTATGTTTGTTTTTGGTTATAAACAAATTAATAAAAAGCTGTTTTTAGTGAAACAAGTTAAAAGAAATGAAGAAGAATATTATGAATCTTTGTTAAATTATAGTCGAAAAAAATTAATGTTATTTCCATATCATTTATCCGATGTTGTTGTTAAAGGTTTACGTGTAACACCTTTTACATATTATATTAATATGATGGCTGTAAGTTTGTTCTTTTTGATGCTGTAAAAAGTGTTAATGTATGTTTTTTAATAGGATATAATGGAAGCAGAAAAAAGTTATGATTCATTACCAAATTTTACTGCAGCCGATGGAGTTCGATTACTTGGAATTGGGCGAAATCAATACATTGATTTAATGAATCAGTCACGATCATCTCGAAGGCTATTTCGACGAAATAAAAATGTTCGAGAACTGCTTCCTATTCATCCTGTAAATTTTCATATTGAACCATGGTTTTTGATTAGTGATGGATGTATTTTAGAAAATGATATTCGAGTATATTGTTTTTTGTGTACTGTATTTGATATAGTAGTTTATATTTTAGGCTTTAACTCCAACAGAAAAAGAAATTGTTGATAAATTATTGGATACTGGACCAATTATTTGTGGAACTGTTGATAAAGAACTTGTTCGCTCTTTGTATAATAAAGGGCTAGTGTATTTTGAAGTTCCAATAACGAATGTTGATTATGTATATGTTCCGACATTGGATGGATTTGTTATGAATCGAGTACAAGGAGATTTTTTGGAAACTTTATTATATAAAATTTTTGTTACTTTGGATGGACAAATGACGCCAAAAGATATTGCAGAAGTTTTGGATACTGATGATGAATTGGTGAGAAATGCAATATCTGTATTTTGTCGGCTTGGATTTGCAAAAAAGCGTCAAACTGGTGTTGAATCTATGCCACTTCATGCATCTTGGTATGGAACATCTCCAGATAATTCAATAAATCCATCACCAAATATTTCATCTGCTAAAGATCATCATCATAATCCGTCACATGTTAATAGTAATACTGTAGATTTATCGTCATCACTTGTATCTGGGGATAAAACAGAATTTGATGAAGATGATGAACTTGTTTCTGCACTGGATTCAATATTATCAGAATCTCCATCAGAATCTTCAAATAATCATTCTGGTTCTGCACTTGCAACTCCGACTCCATCTGTTTCTGATACTAGTTCAAAAAGGATTGCATTTTTATTTGATTCAAGTTTAACAGCATTTTTAATGATGGGAAATTTATCAACTGTAAGTTTTTCACTTATTTTTTCACAGTATTTTTGTTTAAAGGATTTCTGTAACAAGTTTTTTAAACTACCGTAATTTTTGGATTCAAACATATTCATCTTTTTAGTCTCTAAAATCTCATGCTGTAACGTTATTTGAAGTTGGAAAGCTTGGTGATGAAGCAGTTGATAATTTTGTTGAAGAATTGCATAATGTAAAATTTTTTGCTGAAGGTGAAGCACAACGTTATTCCGAACATGCTTTAACTTTGCTTCATACAATCGAAGGTTTACGAACTTCAAATGAACTTGATTTAATTCGTGGTGAATCGCTACTAAATTTGGATAAAAATGCTCGTCAACGTGTAATACAAAAATCATATCGTGCAATATTTTCTATGGCACCAATAAATCCTGAAGCATGTTCACTTCCACCAATAAGTTCGATAGCATTTTTTGGAACTCCATGTGTTGAAGTTGGTTCTCCATGGTTCAGACTTTGGTTATATGAGCTTGTTGGATCTGGGCTTCCATCTGTATATATTCCAATGGGAACTCGTGTTCGACGTCTACCACCATTATTATGGACATCACCAAAAGTTGTTCTAAGTACTGGATCACATGAACCATTAATATTACCAACTGGAAATGCTTTGCTAACGTTAAATGAAACACTTTTAAATGGAGCAGTTTTAATTCAGGGATATCCAGATTCAATTATTGATGATGCAGAAGTTGTAAATGTTCCATTCTCATTCAAAGATGATTTTGATGAAAAAAATGATTCTGCACTTGGAAAAGATGAAAGAGCATTCGTAAATCATCCATCAGTTAAAAAATTACGAAAGCTGCTAAGTTTGGATCTTTTATGTGGTTATATTGTTCTTGTAAAATATTCGCCAAAAATATTTTATCCAAAATCATTTTATCCAACTTTAAAACTTTCAAATGATGAATCAGATTCTGATAGTGATGGTGATGATTTTGAAGATGTTAAAGAAACAACAAATGGATCAATAATTTCAATAAAAGAACAAGAACGAATTGAATCTCCTCCTCGTTCAACTGCTGCCCAATCTCCGGATAGCCTATTTGCAATTCCAACAACAGCATCGTGGTCAAATTCAATTACAAAAGATCCTCGAAAAATTGTATCAAAAAAATTTCGTCTTGATGATGGTGAATCATTTGAAGATTATCGGCTATTTGATTGTCTATATGGTGCTCCACTATTTGATGAACATTTAAATAAACAAATTTGTATCAAAATTATTGCCGCTGATTTACTTTCATCTGAAAAGTAAGTTTATCTTTTTGGACTTTTGACTTCTTATAAGAAAAAAGGATAATATCTTTAAAAAGATTTACTTTGAAAATATATACGGTAGATTATAGGATGAAAAAATAATAATTCTTGAATGTAGTTTTTTGAATGATGTTTTTGAATGAAAATATGCCAGCTTTTAAAAAAGTTAAAATATTAAAATTAGGGCACAGAAGGGATAAGACGAGAGGCCAAAAAGATTATAAGCTGATGTAAAAAAAGAGATTTCATTTTTTGGTATACGGTAGACTTTTGGGGATGAAATGGATGCAAGAGTTTTGAATGTAATTTTTTAAATCATGTTTTGAAAGCGGCTCATTTTGTATGACAAACGATAAAATGTATTAAATTTTCTGTTTACGTAGTTATTATTAAAGTACGGTATAAAGTGTAGGAATTATGAGTTGAAAGAAATTGTATTTTTAAATTTTTTAAAATGAATGATAAATGTTTTAAGGGAAAAAGACATTTAAAAAAAATAGTATTAGGGTACTGTATCTCTGAAAAGTATTATTTACAAACAGTAAAAGAAAACATTTAAAATTTATAAATAAAATTACTTTTTTTTTAATTTTAAACTTTTCAATTACAGTATCCATAATGTCAAATTCTCTGTTCATCATTTAATTGAATCAACACAAAAATTTGTTGCAAAATATCGAAATTTTAATACACAAGTATGTTTTCTTTTTTCATTTATGTATGTAAATGCATTTATTTCCATATTTTTTTTTAGATTGGCATGGAAACAGATGTCAATACTTTGCCATTACCAACCGATCCAGTTTCATATGATCCAATAAAGAATGAAGTCCGCCTTTGCTATGATGTTTTTAATTGTTAAAAATCCTTCTTTTTTTGTGTCATTTATCACTTTTATATCTATTTATTTATTTTTTGGGTTGTGAATTACTTTTAAGTTGTTGCTATATCTTTTATTTTTCACTTTTTGTCATATTTGAATTTATTCTAGTCGGCTTTTTTGGTTTTTGCAAATTTTGTTTTTAATGCTTGTTTTCGCTTTGTAATTTAACTGTTTTATTTTAATGTTTAATTTATATTAAATAATCATAAGACTGTTTATTTTTAAAAAGTGTATACCGTAGCAATTACGGTACTTAAAATATTTTTAAAATTTTCTCCTGTTTTTACCAATAATTTTATTTTTGGGTCATCATAATCAATAACATCACAAATTTTTGGCCGATGCAATGGTCGATGGAGACCCATCATTGGCCGAAAAGGATCAACATCATCATAAAGCTCGACCAAAAAGGAAACCTTTAACAGCTGCAGGCCGAAGATTAGCAGGAATTTTGCTGTTGCTTGTTGTAAATTTTGTATGGGTATTGTTTTTAATTTTTAAATTTATGGACAAAATTTTAATAAGTTGATTTTTAGGTTGGATCTGCAGAATCAACAAGATATTTATTTTCTGATTTACATTTTGAGAGGCCATTTTTTACAACTTATGTTAAATCTTTAATGTTTATGCTATTTTTGATTAAATCATGTTTTAAAAAGAATGAAAAATCAACAGCAACAGAAGGAGGAGATTATTCAAAACTTGAAAATTCATCCGATTCTGAAACTGACTCATTTGAAATTGAAAGTCTTGTAAGTTTTTTTCTTTTTTTATTTAAAATATGTTTTTGCTTTTAGACACCAGCAGAATTTGAACCGTTACATTTTACGGATACAGAGTCTGATCGACCTCCAACACCATTAAAACCAAAATCGATATCACTTTTTGATGAAATTGATGGAGAAGAAGAAGATGAAATATTTGGAAATTTTACAGAAAAAGATAAATTTTCTCCACCCCCTCAATCAGCAACAGCTGCAGAATCATCAACGTCAAATAAATCGTTGGCATCAAGAGTTCGAGATAAAACTCGAAGAGTTAAATTTGCGCTTTTTCGTGAAGTTCGAAGAATGCCAGCATCAATTGCATTCGAAGCTCGACTTGCAAGATTTTCATATAATAGAACTGCGGGACCATTTGATAATTGTTCAAAGTCACCATTTTTAACTTATTTATTTTTATTTGCTCCATTAGTAAGTAATTTTTTTTGAACAATTTGGGTTACTGTATTTTTTGTTAGACTAACAAAATTTTGTTACTTTTTGGTTTTTTAAGAAACACATAAAAAAGCTTTTTGAAAATATCAAAAATTACAGTATCCTTTTTCTTGCCAAATTACATTTTTTATCATTTTTTAGTGGTTTATATCATCAACAACATATCAAGGTGCTCTAGTATTTGATGATGTCTCTTTTGTAACACTTATTTCATCCTCATCATCTCTATTTATACTTATATTTGGTGCGCTAAATCCAAAAAGAAATTCAGATCGATTTTCATACTTAAAATTATTTCTTGTTTTATTAAATCTTTCGGGTGTTGCATTTGTATCAGAACTTTCTGGAACAACATGGGGATTAATACTTTCAATTTCATCTGCATTTTGTTATGCGGCATTTTTACATTCATTTTCATCAGCTTCTGGAAGTCATGGAAAAGTTGACCGAGCTTTAATGTTTGGTAAGGTTTCGTTTTTTTTTTAAATTTAAATTTTTATTTTTTGATAACTTCCATTAATTCTTTTTTTAGGAAGTATGGGTCTATTTTCAATATTTGCATGTACTCCAATAATAATAATTGCACATTATACTGGTATTGAAAAACAACTTCCTCTTCCAACTCAACAGCAAATGGCTTTTGTAGTATTAAATGGTTTAATTGGTTCAATATTTGCAGATTATTTATGGATTTGGGCAACTGAACTTACGTCGTCACTTATTAGCAGCCTATCATTAACTCTATCAATTCCACTATCATTTGTTGCAGATTCAGTTTTACGTGGACAAACTCCAACCTTTGCACAAATTATTGCATCATTCCCAATTATGATCTCATTTATTGGTGCTTCGCTTATCCAAAATACGAATGGTAAAACAAAATCAAAAGTGAAAATTCGAACCGGTGGCGGTGGAACAGAATCAGCTAATCTTATCACGGAAGCGGAAGAACAACTGTAATAGAATTTTATGTGTAAATGAAAATTGGTACAAATATATATATTTTACGAATCTTTGGTTGATGATGATATTTGGAAATGAAAAATCTGGTCTCTGATTCATTTACTTCCATCATGTTTCCTGTTTATCTGACCTTATTCTTACCCAAAAAAGTTTTACATTTACTTTTTTATATTGTTCTTTTTTTTAAATTCTAACATTGTAAATATAGAGAGATTTTAAAGATTTTTAAACTTTTAAATTTAAAACATCAGCCAAAAAAGCGAAAAAAGAACATTTTTTTAATGAAATGTTTTTTAACCTTGAAAAAAAAGGAAGAAGGAAAGCAACATCAGATGATGATGATGATTTCATAAAAATAATTTTTTTGGGGGGATATTTGGGTTATTCTTTTCTTTTTTTATATTGTCTCTTTTTTTGTTGTTGTTGTTTCTGAAATTTCTTTTAAGTATGGAAAAAACATGCCCTGATTTTTATTTTCTTTTTTGGCGGTGGCAATGGACTTTTTTGGTCATCGTTTTTTTGGTTGAAAGTATTTAAAAGGTTTCCGTTTAAAAGTGTAAATTTTAATTTTTTGTTTTTTGGTCTTTTTTTCTTTTCTTAAATCTTGTATTTTTGTGCAATGCATTTTTCTTAAAGTTGATTCATGGGGATTTATTGTTTTTTTCGATATAGAAATTTTCGTGGTGAGACAAAAAAGACAATATCTTTGCGAGACTAAAATCCCTGAATCAGGCAATCACCTTTTCTCAACATTACTTTCATTCACAATTAATTAAAATCTTAAAAAACTAATCAAACTTTATTAATTATAATCTTATCTGTGGTTTTTTTTTCTGTATTTGGACGGGTTTTTTTAAAAATCTTATTACTACTTTTTTAACATCGGTATTTCTGTGATAATAATTTAACTTTTAAAAAAATATTTAAATATGTAAATTGTTTTAATTTTCCTTTTTAATTATAATAATAACAGAATAAAATTAATTCAAAAAAGTTGTTTCAATTTTAAACGTTAATCAAACAGTTCTTTTTTTAAAATTTAAATATTTTTAATGACTTTGTCCTCATAAATTTTAATATTGTTGTGTTTTTTGGCTGATGTAAAACAACAAACTATCACCCAAAAAACGCATTCATAAAAAAATGGTAGTTAATCGGCTTAAACTTTTTTTCTCTCCCCAAAAAAGAGAAGAATGCAGGGAATTGGAACATCGAAAGTCTCTCTCTTTTTTTTTCATTTACTCTCGATTTAACCTTTCCTATGTTTTTTTTTGATTTGAATTTTGATGTCTATCTTTTTTTCCCAATTAGCAAAAAAAAATATGCCAATACATCTTTTTTTAAAAAAAGGGAAAATCAGTCAGTCTATGACTGACCTCGAAAATATTTTTTTAAGTTTTTTTAATATAGAGTAGTTTTTTTTCTTTTACCGGCTGTTAGTAGTCAATGTTGTTGCTGCTGCTGACATACAATAATATAGAGAAAAAACGTGTATTAAAAAAATAGCATCAGATGGGGGGAAGAAGAAGGGCTCTAACTCTCAATTTTAAAAAATGGCCTTGAAACCCACTAAAAATTTTTTTTTTAAAAAAATCGAGACACACATTTCACCAAAAAAAAGGGGGATTCAGAAGGTCGAAAAAAGAAGAAGGGGAGAGTGAATGGATGATTTTTTTGGTTACTTTCTTTTTTTTTATTCTTCTGAAGGATGGAAGGAAAGGGAAGGCTAACCTTTTCTTTTTTTTTACTTGTTGTTCCTATATGATAGAAGTAGAAGTAGTAGCAATACTAATATAAGCCAACAATCATTCTTTCCTCCTTTTTTCAAATAAAAAAATGGGCGGAGAGACCGGTAGGTAAGAAGAAGGGAGGGGGTTGTTAGTTGGTCGTTATAGTAGTGCGCGAAAGAAGGAGACGAACGAATAAAAATGAACGACGTCGACCGCTAACAAAAAAAAAGAAAAAAAATAATTCGACCCAAAAATTGACATTCTTTTTTCTTTTGCGCACCCCCTTCCCTTTTTTTCTTCCCTCCTTTAAAAAATTTCGTTTTTTTTTGTCTTCTGTCCCCCAAGGATCTATTCTTGACCCAGGATTTCAAAAAGGTCGGCCCATTAATTTTCACTTTTTTTTTTAAAAATGACTATTGTTTTTCTTTTCACCTAATTTATTTTTTTTGACTTTATTTTTGGTTATTGTTTTCTTTATTGTTTAAATTATACGGTATGGGTCCATTTTGTAGATTAATGGATACAATTTCATTGATGCAACAATTGCTGCCGCATTTAGCTTCCCAGCAGCAACAGCTTCAAGGTACTACTGCTGCTGCCGCATCTGGATCAGCTTTTGCAACAACTTCTTCAACACCACTTCAGAATACACACTTTTCATCCCCATCATCATCTTCAAGCTCAAATTCAAATGGAATTTTACCATTTGGATTTATGAAAATTTCTCCAACGACAACAGTGATAGATGCAAATTGTGGACTTCCAACTGCTGCAGAAGCATCTCCGCCATCACATCATCATCAATCGTTAATGTCTTTTATATCAAAGACTGAAGCAGCCTTACCACCAGAAGCAGCTTCAACATCATATTCTGGTGGAGCATGTATGCCACCATCACATAATTTAGTTCAATCATATATGGCTGCCGTGCATGCCGCAGCTGCATTACAATCTGATGCATTTCATTCAGCATTTCGAACACCATTTCCTTCTTCTTCTTCCTCTTCACAACCTTCACCATCATCTTCTTCAATGCCTCCACCACCATCAACAGCAGCATCAATGCCTTCAATAACAACAACCCCAACAACTCCAACATCATCTGATTCATTTCTTACCCTTGCCCTTAATACTCTTGTCTCTTCATCTGATAGTACAAATGATTCAAAAGATGATTCAAGTAAGTTTTTAGATTTTTTTAAAAAAATTTTTAATTCTTTTTATCCTTGAATATTTTTCTCTTTCTTTTTCTGTCTACCCCAAAACCGGATCTTTTCAGATTTGGCGACGACCCAGATCCGTCACTTTCTTATTTCTTTTCTTACTTTTTTTGCAAAGGATATATCTAGTTTATCCCCTCCGGCACAAAAACCAAAAAATATTTAATTCATTTTTTTTCTTTTCTTCTTTTGTCTTTTTTGACCTTGATTTCAACCATTTTTTGCAAAAAACAATATAAAAAACTATACAATTACTTTATTACTACACCATTTTTTTGGGGTTGTGGTTTTTTATGGCCAGACATTTTTATGGAACACTTTTTACACTTTAGTCAAAAATTTTAGCCGCCTTAGGGGTCATGAAAAAAAGAGAACTTCTGTCCTTTTTTTTGTGTGTGTTGAAACCGGTATTTTTTTTTATTGTGGGGTTCATTTTGCACTTGAGTATTTATTTTTTTGAAAAACAACTTTGGCCTAGTTTTTTTTGATGTGATATTTGCCTAAAAGCAATTTAATAGAATCGAGAAAAACAATCTTCTTCTGGATTTGACGAGAGAGAGAGTGAGAGGAAGGAATGATGACCCTGACCAATGATCTTCTTCATTTTTTTTTCAACACAAACAAGGGCAGAAACATGACTCATTTTCCCTGGAAAAAAAAAGTTTTTTTTAAGTTTTTTTTTTCATTGATCTTTTTTCGATTTATTCCATATTTATGCATTTTTTTTGCTTTCGATTTTCTTTTCTTTTTTTGGCTGCTAAAAACAACTCTCGAAATCTCTTCTGTGTATAAAAAAGGGTCGCGGCCCCTAAATGACCCAGTGAAAAAAAAATTACTATCGAAGAAAAAAGCTTTTCGTCCCTAAAAAAAAGTCCGAGAGTAAAAGGAGATATATCCCAAGAAAAAATCAGGTCAGGGCCAAGTGGCCTAGTCTTTTTTTCTTTGAATGAATGGCAAAAAAGTGATCGAAAAAAAAGGGAAAGAAAACACACTTTCAATTTTAATTTAGAGTCTATAAAAATTAAGTCTACAGAAAAAAAAACTTTTATTTTTTTGATTACTGTAAAAAAATGTAATTTGGTTAAAGGATTAAAAATGTAACATGTAAAAAAAAAATAACAATTTAAATCTCCCTTTCGATAAAAAAACAAAATTTATTGGAACGAGATTTTTTTTTCGAAAAAAGAGTAATTTCAATTTCAGGTCATGGCCATCATTTTTCTTGCATCTCTTTTTTTTTAAAAACTTTCACATTGATTTTCGCTTTTTTATGGTTGAAAAAGTTTTTTAAATCAAAAAACTGTGTGTTTTTTGGAACATTTTTTTGGAGTTCAAAATTTGGCCAAGTATTTTGTTTTTTAAAAAAATTTTTGTCCCAAAGGGAAAAAACTTGAAATTTTGCAAAAATTAAAACATAATAAATTCAGGATAACAATTTGAATTGAATGTAATGCATTCTAAAAATTTAAGAAGTTTTGTAACGAAAAAAATACAAAATTACAAGAATTTTTATTTTTTCCAAATCAAATTCTACGAGTATTACAATGAAATGAAAATACAGTACTTTTTTCAACAAATATGAAAAATTTGTATCGACTTCCTTCTTTTTTTTTTCTTTTTTTGAGTGCTCAAGAACCAAAAAAGGAAAAAGCTTTTATATAAATAAATATAGGTTCAATTTGTTCAAATTATTTATCTCTTATTATCTCTTCTGTGATATCTGTTAAATCCCCCTAAAATATATTTTTGTATCTTCTAAATTTGTAAAAATAGAACCACAAAAAAATGCATTTCATTAAGAAAAAAAAAATTCGAATTCTGAATCTTTAAGCTGCTTTTTTCAATGGCATCTTTTCTTGTGTAAAAGACGGCATTCTATCAATGAAATCAAAAAAAAAGATACAAAATTATGTCAAAAAACGGATTTAACAAAAAAAAGAATTGTGCCATCGCAGGAAATATTAGTAGTAGTAGTAATAATTCCTTTTAATATTTTAACCTTTATGAATGAAAAACGTAGTTTTTAGCTTTAAGCTTTCGGATTTATATTTGGGGTAGAAAAATTTTTTTTCAAATATCTTACGGTTCTTGTTTTATTTTGTCTTTTAAGGTCAAATGTATAATCTTTTTGAAAATTCTTGCATTTTGTATCTTACAACGAAATGTTTTCAAAAAACATATGTCACGAAACTGAAGGGACTGTATTAAAGCCTAAAAAAATTTAAACAATTTTTTAAAATTTTAGAATCTTCATTTGATGGCACAAATCGTGGTGCACTTTTATGTGTTGTTTGTTCGGATACAGCTTCTGGATTCCATTATGGCGTTTTCGCCTGTGAAGGTTGTAAGGGATTTTTTCGACGTTCAATTCAAAATAAAATTAAATATCGTCCATGCAGCAAATTTCAACAATGTGCAATTGTTCGAAATAATCGAAATCGATGCCAAGATTGTCGGCTGAAAAAATGTAATTCAGTTGGAATGTCTCGAGATGGTTAGTTTTTTTCCAAATTTATTGAAATAGCAAAATTTTAATTTTAATGGATAAAAAATTTTTTCACATTTTTTGGCATTTTTTGACCTTGAGTTTAAATAGCCCCCAAATATGGTTGTATATGTGTGTATCTATTCACATATTACATTACATTATTATTGAAATAAATAATTTTTTGACCCCCAAAAAAAGCAATAATTCTATGGTTATTCCTTTTTTTGAATTGAAAAAAAAAACATTTGGCGCAATTTTTTTTGTTTAGGATTGAAAGAAAAAGTGAGATTTTGGCGGCCTTGATCATCCCCTCTCCATCACTTTCTAGAATGTCTCTCCTTCCTGTCCGGAATATATATATTATTGGGTATTACGCAAAAAAAGAAATAACACACATAAAAATGTTTTTTTGCTTGCTTTTCTGTCCAAGTTTTTTTTTTACATTTTTCAAAATCACACGCGTTTTTTTCCAAAAACAACACTGGCTCTGGCAGCAACAGAAACAACAGCAACAAGGTAGTCAAAAAAAAGACTTCGTTCGCGCTCAAATTTTATTTTTATTTTGGTGACCTTGTAACCCAGCGCCCGGCAAAAAAAACTCTCTCTCTCTTTCCCTTCCTTTTCAAGAAAACCGATCAAATCATTGAGAAAAAAAAATTTCTTAAAAATGGACAAGTAAAATCGAAAAAAAAGGGAAAGTAGTGCGTATAAAATGAATAATAATATTTCAGTATTGGAATGGAAAGGGAGGGGGGATAACATGTTAGAGAGGGGGGAAAGATGGAAGAAGCGCGAAACCGGACCAAAAGGAAAATAAAATATATATAATGGCGTTCAAGGACAATGCCGGATGGTTTGTTGGTTCATTGGCTGCTGCCCGCGCTTTTCTCTCCCCCATTAAAAATTTTTTTTAAAAAAAGTTATAAATTGTCCTAAATTTTATTGGGGGACACTTTTTTTGACGATAAAAAAGAAACAGCCAGAAAAAAGAAAAAAAAATTACGTCAATTTTATTATTATCGCAAATTTTTTAAAGGGAAAGTAACACAAAAAAATATAAAATTAGCATTTGAGATTACTGTCGCCAAAAGTCTCACCACGAAAACAAACTACAGTACTCCCATAAAAATGCAAAAAACCTAGTAACATAAAAGAAAGTAACAAAATTGGGTTTCAAAATTAATATCACCATTTTTTCTTATCATGAAAATGTAACATTAACAAAAACATCTTTTTTAGCTGTTCGATTTGGTCGAGTTCCAAAACGTGAAAAGGTTAAAATGGTTGAAGAAATGCAACGTGCAACAATTCGTTCATTAATGGATTCAATGACCGCAGAATTGGAAGATGAACAAGCACTTATAACTTCAGCAGAATGGGGATTTCAAGAATTTGGTAATTCATTGAAAAAAGAAATGAATATTGGAAATTTACAAAATTCATGTAATTTCAATTCAAACAACAATAATAATAATTTGAATGAACAAATGCAACAATTGTTGAAATCATTCTCTGCTGCAATTAATGGTGGAAATACCAACTTTGATGGATTTTTGCAATCTTCTTCTGGAAGCTCAAGTGGATGCCCGGTAACAAAAACCGATTCATATTTAATCCTTCTAAAATCAGTGGTACAATTTTCTGAATCCATTCGAGGCTTTCAATTTTTGTTAAAAGAAGATAAAGTCAAGCTTCTAAAAAATTCAATTTTTCCAGTTTTACTTCTTCGTTTGGCTTCAATCAAAACTTCAGAATCTGAATATTTATTTTCAATTCAAAAATATGGAATGTTATTACAAGATTCTTCTTTTCATTCAATGAATTCAAATGGAAAATTAAATTCTGAAATAATTAATGATTTTATTTCACGGCTGAGATCTTTGAATTTGGATGAAAAACAAATGGCACTTTTTACGGCATTAGTTATAACGCAATCTGATTCAGCTGCAGTATCAGGCTGTAATATGGCTGCCGGATTTGAGGCAGCAACAACTTCACAAACAAATTTAATTAAGCTTTTACAAGATAAACTTTGGACTGTTCTTCGAAAAACGTTTTTTAATTCAAATGCCATTGATTTAACAATTAAAATTCAATCAATGTTCTCACTTTTAACTGATTTAAAACGAATAAATGAAATGCATGAAATTCGTTTAAAAAGTTTTTCATTTATTGGTCAACAGCTTCCATCTCCACCGATTACGGCATCATCAACATCAATAGCAGCAACATCAATGCCAATGCCAACTTCAATTGCAAATTTGGCATCTTCTTCGATTATCACAAAAAAGGAGCCAACAGAAGCAAAATCGCTGGTTGTTGAAGGTAAATTTTTTTGCCTTTGTTTAAAAACTTTTTGGAGCGAAAAGAATCTTTTAATTGCCATTTATTTTCTTATCTTTATTAGACATGTTTTCGGTGACCGAGTGACCCTTAATCTATTTCCCCCGATTTGTGCCAAATATGGGTTTATTTTTTTTTTCGGGAAAGTTGTACTTTAGAGATATGGCAAATATTTAGAAGAGAGAGGGATATCCCACATAGATAACCTAATTTTTTTTGTTCTTCGATTCGATGATCATTGATGATTAAAGATTGACAGAGATTTGAGGGCAAAAAAGTATACATAAAAAATTTGTTTTTTGAAAATACATTTTTTAAAACATTTTAAAATTTTAAAGCATTTATTTTTTTTAAAGGCAACAATTTAGCGTAATATTTTTTAATAGTGATTTATTTTCAGGAATGCCAACATTGAGAAAAGCACTTGAAACTCCATCCCAAATTGATTCATCTTCATCTTCACCACCAACAACAACAACATCCTCATCATCATCACCAAAGATGATGACAAATGGAACAATAAGGCGATCAGTATGTGATCGGCATCCCGCTGTTGCATCCCTACTTTCTCGACCACCAAATTCAACACCAAAGCCATCAATAAATTCAACAGCTATTGTTAAAACTGAATGCATGAATGATATTTCACAATGCAACAACAATCGAGATATTGAAATGAAAGATGAAGCTATTTCAAAGTCAAATGAAATAAAAATTAAATCAGAAATTGGTGAATCTTATGGTGATAATAATAGTGGATTTGAAGAAGAAGATGATGAAATGCCATTAAATTTATGTATTCGTGATAACAAAATTTTATCATAAATTTTAAAATTGTTGCGATAATGCTGAAAATGAATTATTTCTTAAAGAATGTTGTTGTTGAAGATATCGCATTTTCGAAGATCCTCCACCATTTTGTTGAAAAGATGATGCATTTTGTTGTTGCTCTAACCATAGATGCCTTCGACGCCGTTTTGCTGTTGCTGAACCACAGCAGCATGCCCGTCGAAATTCTTTTCGAAATTTTTCTATAATTTTGTTTTTAAATATTTACTGTAGATAATTCTTTCCTTATGATTGCATCACTTTTTTGTCTTTGCACGAAAAGTGTTATTGCATCATTTTTTATAATTTTCTTTTACACTTACCACTCATAAAATTGTATAATATCGGGTTTAGACTGCTTGCCGAATAACTCATAAATCTTGGAATAAATTTTCTTAATGCAATTATTGTTAAATTTGTTTCTGAGACTGGTGGGGAGTAGTTAAATGATCTGAAAAAAAAAACAACATTTATTTTATTATTACTTTAGTTTCTATGTTTCCCTAAACGGGTTTTTACTCTCCTTTTTTATTGTTGTGTTTTAAAACGAAAAACTTTAAACTATTATATATTTTTTTTGTTCTTCCCCGTGTGCTACCTATTTTTTATCATCAAAAAATCTCCAGTGTTTTTTTTATTTATGTCTCGAAAAGAAAATTAATTTTTTGTCTCGAAAAGAAAATATTTTGTTTTTTGTGTCTTGAAAAAACAATAAAAATTATTAAATTTAAAGAAAAACTAACGTTGCAATATTATGTAAATGCACAGGTAAATATGAAACAGCAAAAATTAAAACAACCATAATTAACATTTTTATTGCTTTTTTACGATTTCGAAGTTGCCTTTCACCAATCTAAAAAACATATAATATTTATTTTATGAAAGTTGTGTATTAAACTAATAAACAAATTTTTTTAAATAATAATGTGCCTTTTTTGAAAGGATGCCAAAAAAAGAAGAAGCATCTTTGAGCCTTTTTTTGCAAATGTTTCAAAAGAAATAAATAAAATGTTTTTTAATCGAATAAAAATTAGACTAAAGACAACTTAATTTGTCTGCTAAAAAATTCATTTGGGAATATAATTTTTTGTTTAATTTTCTTCCTTGTTTTTTTTGCATTTTACAAAACATTCTAAAAATTGCTGCTGCTGCTTTTGTCTATGACGCAATTGACCCCGGGAAATTCCTTATTTTATTATTTTTGTATAATTAAGATTTTATATATGTTTCTTAAATTTATATATTTTCACATAAAATTAGCAATGTGCAGGGTTTTTTCAAAGGTCGCCAAATGCAATAAATTTGGTATCATTAGATGCGCAGTAAAAATATTGATGGAAAGTAAAAAAGAAATGAGTAAAAAAAAGTAATATTACTGCTTAATATTACTGTTAAAAAATAAAAAAAAG
Organism: Panagrolaimus sp. PS1159; assembly: GCA_963922195.1. Classification (NCBI taxonomy): domain Eukaryota; kingdom Metazoa; phylum Nematoda; class Chromadorea; order Rhabditida; family Panagrolaimidae; genus Panagrolaimus; species Panagrolaimus sp. PS1159. Next base: position 1,982,320 of record CAWUHW010000005.1, read on the forward strand.
AATTTTTTTTCAGCCGGGGAACACATTTTCTTTATACAAATTTTCGTGTCGCGTTCGCAAACAACACTTTTTTTGCAGCAAAAGAAAATTTTATTTTTCAAGGTTCAAATCCCACCAGAAACACAAAAATATTTTTTATCTCCGATTAAGCTGGTTTTTGGTACATATATGCTTTCGACAATGGAGAATCCAAAAATAACAGCAGTTCTTTTTTTAAAAAAAGTTTACGATTGTTGGAGTCGAACCAGTGACCGAAGGACTGATAGACTGCGCTTCCCCCACTGCGCCATAGACGCAAACTTTTGACCGCTATCTTTCGCGATAATTTTAAAAATACTATTCGATGCAGAAAAAAATTCTGAATCGAATAGGTGAGGTCCCTAGAAGGTTACTGAAAATGTGTAATACATCATTTTCAAAAAAACGTAAAAAAATACGGTTTTCTCTGAAAATTTTTATTTTTTTGCAAGAAAACGATATCCAAAAGTTGGATTTTTGGAATCTCCGTATTTTTTTACATATATTAGGATAAAAATCTAAATTTTAAAAAAAAAGTTTAAATTTCTACAGTATACCTCACTTGCATTTTCTTTTGACTGAAAAAAATGAAGGGGAACACTGACGTTTGAGTCGCGCATGCACAATACTACATAAAATAAAAAAATGTCTCTTCTCGTAACTTATCTACTTTCTTTGTTTGTAATTTTTTTATTTATTTATTATTCATTCGCAAATCCACAAAAATTAGGAATAAAAACAATAAATTTGCATATTTTTTTATTTCTTCACAAAATTATTGTCACGAAGATTGTAAACAATCTCGTGAACTTGCATAATAAACGCTCATTCTTTTCTTTTCTGTATAAAATCATAAGTTTGCATTCTTTTTGTATCTCATTCTTTACACTTTTCTGTCATACAATAAACACGTATTAATATTCTCTCTCCACACTTTATACTTTCAACACAACTTCAACTTTATCTGTTGCCAGGAGTCAAATATCTCTGCAACACACTGAAAATTTGTCAAAGAAAATAATCTGTATTAACAAATTATCGATTGAAAAGCAACAAGTACAATAAATTCAAAGATTTGATATAGCTGTTCTTCATTGTTTTCTTCAGAGATGTCACTTTCAACTGGGGAAATTATTTTAATCCTTTGGTATTTTTTTCTTTTATAAATATACTGTGTTTTATTGATATGGTTATTTTTAGTGGTGGTATTTTATTCGTGTGTATTTTCTGCTGCTTATGGTTAGGTGTTAAAATCTTCTTTTGTCTCCGTAAGTACTATTTTAATTGGTGCAATAAGAATAATTATCAATTGTTACAGGAACAGCAGAAAATATAGCAAAACAAGCTGTTGAAGCCGAAGAAGCAAAATCGCATAAGAAAAGAATTCATAAAAAAAAAACATAAAAAGCGGACTACAGAAACAGAAGATATTTAAGAAGAATAATATTTTGATAATACAAATTTTATTTATATATATATATGTATGTTCTTTTCTTTTTTAAAATCATATTTTCTTTGTTTTTGTGAGAAAAGATAAATTTTTTTATGTATAACCAAAATGATCGCTTCTTCCACTAATTCATAACTTTTATATTTTATAACTGTTTGCTTACAGATGAAGCTTCGCTTTTAAAAGTCAAAAAAAGAAAGTAAAATTTTGCCTTCTTTTTTTGATTAACATCTTATTCTTTTCGGTGACAACTTTGATTTTGATGTCTTTGCATTTTTTTCGCCAAAAACAGATTTTTTTTAAAGTCATATTTTATCGAATGGGATATGTCATCCGATTTTTCAGTGTTGTGCCGGACATTTTTACTACTATCTTTAAAATATGTTAATATAAGTAATCATAAAATTATTTTGAGAAGAAAACGAAACTATTAAAAATTGATTTTATGTGTAGACACTGGCAAAAGTGAAAAATGGAGAAAAGAAATGTAAGGATTCTAGTTTTAGAATTTAAAAAAAAAGATTTGTTGTTTGATGTATGGTTGTTACACGCAAACTTAAAAATTTTGTTTTAAATTTATTGAACCGTGTTAAAAAAGGCATGAATGGGAAATTGAACTTTCCAACTCTATTTTTTCTTGTTATTAAAAAAAAAGCTGATTAATTACTAGAATTATAATTTTTTTTAAATTTGTAAAAAAAACAACAAACAACTTTTTTAAAAAGCGTTGGAGGATTTAAAAAAAATATTTCTTAGAAAATTAATTCCCAGAGGTGGTCCAATATTTTTTGGCGACTAATGTGTCTACTCTTTTGTTTCAAAAAAAAATGTGTGTAAATGGCAGGTTCTAATAATTAAAAGAAAAGTTGTAAAAAGAAACATTTTTTTAATGATAAAATTCCATTTATCCACTTTCCTTCCTTCTCATCATCGGTCATTGGTCAGCGAAATAAAAAAGGAAGAAAAAAAGATTGAACTTTTTTGTTTCTTTGATCTCCTTTTTTATAAAAAGTGAAAATTAAACCAGTTTTTTGGAACAAAAATTTGAAGTAGAAGTTTGATTAAAAAATTAATTGTAAACCAAAAAAGTAATTTCTGACTTTCAAAAATTGCTTTTTTCTAAAGTTAAAACTCAAAAATAAAATATAAGAAAAATTTTTATAGAAACATTAAAACGCCACCTCAAATTTTATAAAGCTAATCTCAAAAAACGAATGTTTGCAAAACCAAAAACTTAAACTTTTTCTGTATTTTTTTCTAGCAAAATTAAAGCTATGACGTTTTTATTTAAAACATTTTTTATATGTTTTTAAAATATAAACTAAACTATAAATAAGCAATCAAAAAAATTTAAAAAAGAAAACATTAATAAAAAATTAGAAAAGCGTCATAGAAAAGATACATTTTTTGCAGTCGTTATTTTTTCTTTCAAAAAAGAAACATAAAAAAACAGATGGAAGTTTATTTTTGAAAAACTAAAACGGAAACGTTCAAAGTTGTTTCTTATATAGAAAAACAACATCTCCCTAATTGGGGTCTTGAAAAGAAATAAAAGATACAAGGAAGTTCGTTCTCATTTTTGTAACAATTTTTGAAAAATTTCTAGAAAAAAATGTTTAAACCAAAAAATTCTTTTTACTCTATTAATTGACGGGGGTGAAAGTTCTGAGTCAACGAAAAATGGCACTTTTTATGATGTAATGCCGTGCCGTTAAATTTTTTATTGGAATTTCCCTTTTTTATTTCCAAATATTTTTTTTCTACCCACTTAGTCATCATTAAAAAAAGTGTTTTATTTTTGCACTTTCAAACTTCAAAGCTTTTTGAACCTTCTTTCGAAACGAATAGAAATATCCCAACACGATTATATTTAAACAAAAGTTTTGAAATTTTTTTAAATTTTTCTCACCACGACAATTTTCTACCATAATTTTTAAAAAGAACAAACCTGTAGGGCTTTTCGTTGTAATATAACAGTCATATGAATGCATAAACCCGAAATTAATAATAATGGACATACAAATAAAACTAAAGTTTGAATAAGTTGATATTTTTGTTGAAAGTCATCAGACCATGACTCCTGGCACCGCGTCCCCCAAACAATTGATAAATTTTTTCTTAAATAATCGTGTGGCTTTATTGTAAGGGTTATCGGTTCAGGAATTGAAAGAAAGAATGAAATTGTCCAAACAAGAATAATAATATGAAATGTTCGCCATCGTGCTATTGCCAATGGTGAACAAACAGCCCTCCATCTTTCAAAGCTTACACATATTAGCGTTAATATACTTACATATACGCTTGTATTCTGCAATATAAATTTTAAAGTGGCGAAATATAATTTTTTATTTTCAAAATTTTGAACGTTTAATTTTTTACATAGAATTTGAAAATTTGTCTCAGCATGGAAATGCATGCAAATTTTTGTGCATACAATTTTTCTTGTAATTGAACCTTAAAATCAGGCAAAGAATCATCACTTTTTCAATTCAACAAAAAAAAAGAATGGAAAAAACAATGATTTTTTGCCTGATTTTCAGATTCAATTACAAGAAAAATTTTCAATTTAAAAAATCCTACAAAAAAATTAAACTTTAAAAGAAATTAAAACGTAAAAAAATTGAAATTTTTGGTTTACAACGATAATTTTCGTTTCGAAATCACCGGCTTTTAAATTTTAGCCAAATTACGGTCATTTAACTTTTTTTTCGCAATTTTGCAATTCCTAATAAAAATTAAAGAGAAAAGTAGAAAAATCCCCCTGAAGCAAAGATTAAAACAAGCTTAAACTTTTTAAATCGTGGGAAAAAAAGAATTTTTAAAATTTTTCCAGCAAATCTTTTTTTTCTATTTTTTTTGAAAAAAAAACAAACCTGACAAAAAACAATTGCTTTACAAAATGTTGCAGAAAACCAAAAAGATTTTGTTATATCATTGATAACGGTTGGAGGTAAACATAATATTAATACCAGTAAATCGGAGACAGCTAAATTTGTTAAAAAAAGATTCATTGAACTCCACTATAAAAAAGAAAGAGATATAAATAAATAATTAAAAATAGATAGAAAAGGAAGGGCCACATTTGGTCGTTGTTGTAACACGCAATTTTTAAGAGATACAAAGTTTTTCTTTTTAATTGCGTTCGTTTATGATGGATAAAAAAAAGAGAGAGAGAGATGTTTCCCGAAAAAAAGCTAACAACAAAAAAAATAAGGATAAAAGTCTTTTTTGTTCCGGAATTGGTTTTTTTGGGGACTTTGGTGTTTTTGATTTCCGGCTTGAAAAAGTTTTTTAAAGCTTAAATTTAACAGAAACGTTTTATACTTATTGATTAAAACATTTTGATCATGGAAATCCCGGTAAATCGGTGCGAGACCAAAAAAAATTTAATCAGCATGATGCAATCGATAAAAGCTCTTCAAGACCCAATGCATCAACCCTTTATTGAAACATACCATATGCCTATTTGATATAACAACATATACAACTAAACAATTTCCAATTACTCCAATAACCATTAATAACAAAAATATTACAACAAATCCCATCTCCAATGGAGTAGGCTTTAAAAAATCTGCAATAAAATCTAAAAAAATTACTGTAAAACCTTCCAAAATCTCCTACAACGAAATTTTCATACCAACATATTCTGGATCAGATAAACCTTGGATATAAATATCCAGATCATCAATATCATCATATCCACTTGTCGTCGTTGATAGAATATCCATTTTTGAAGATAAAAATAAATTTAAATAATAAAAAAAGTTCTTTCTTTTTTACCCCAAAAATATATTATAAACACAATACCGGAAAGCGCGCTTCTAACAAGGCCAATTGAAAGAAGAAGAAAAAAAGCAGCTTTTTTTCAAAGGGTCTCTTTTTTAGCAAAGAAACGGCCTGTTAAAAAAAGTTTTGATGCGTGCAACCTGCAGATGGGCGGAGCTGTTTTCTATCTTCTTTTTTTATGGAAAAAAGAAGCTTGCTATTTTTTTTGTTGTAACAAAAAAAGAGAATTTTATTTGTAAAGCTTTTTAAAAGTGTAAAAAAAGAAAAAAAGAAGAGCAGTGTTGCAGCTCTAATTTAGTTAATTCTATTTTTCTTTATTCTTTGTTGGATACATATCTTTCTATCAGCTGATTATTATTATTGCTGTTGTTATTATTGATATGGCACAAAAATCCCCTGAAAAGCCATTACTTTCACATGTTTGCCGTGAAACTCCTGAACATTCTGAAAGTTTATCCCATCATGCAAGTCCTCGAGAATCACCATCCGATCGTGGTGGATCTGTTGAATCAAGTATTGAATCATTATCAGATTTTGATCGAGTAATTTTGTTGGAACAAACTGATTCATTAAGAGAACTTCATACAATTCTTCGAGATCAGTAAGGCTGCTTTTTTAATAGATTTAATGTAATCATTGTTGTTTTAGAAATACTCCAAATTCTGATTTTATCTTTTCTGCGGATCGACTTATTCGATTGGTTGTTGAAGAAGGGCTTAATCATTTACCATATTATCCCCGATCAATTATTACTCCGGATAATGCAAAATTTGATGGAATTAAATTTGCTCGTGGTAATTGTGCTATTGCACTTTCGAGATCTGGGGAAGCAATGGAATTTGCTGTGAGACAATGTTGTCGGTAAGTAGAGGGTATGGGATTTGATATATCCATCATTAGAAAAAAAGAGTATTATTTTAAACAGACTTTTGTATGACTAAACCTGAAAATCATGCATTCAATAAAACTGGTTTATTGTTGCCTTTTTGCTGCTACATTAAATGCCTGATTTCCATGTTCAGTTATAAGAAAAAAGTTTGTTTTAAGTAACATTACCCCCTTTAACTTCATCAAACCAACTTTATCCACTTTCAATAAATTCGCTATTTTTTAGTTCAATTCGAATTGGTAAAATCCTTATCAATGAAGACAACAAAATTATTTATTCCCGTTTAACACCAGATATCCGCCAACGTCGTGTCCTTCTTTTATATCCCCTCCTTCACACTGGTACAGCATACATTCAAGCAATTCGAGAATTAATTTCTAATAAAAAAGTAAAAGAAGAAAATATTTATCTTCTTTCAATGTTTAGCACTTTTTATGGTAAATTTTAATCTGTTAAATGTCATGAAAGAATTTTTGATTTTAATATTTTAGGAATTCGAAGAGTTCATAAAGAATTTCCAATGGTTACTGTAATCACTTCAGAAATAAATGACGATGTTCCATATTATTTTACAATGAGATATTTTGGAACTGATTAAATTTATAGAATGAATATATCCGGTTTTTTTTATTCATATCCTACAGTAATTTTTTGCATAATTCACGGGAACGTTTTTTTTGTTACAGTATTATTTAAATTTAATCCAATATTGTTTTTTTCTAAAATTCTTTTTTTACATTTATTATTTAAATATTGTTTTTGAGAAATTGCGAATTATAGTATGCCAATTTTTATTCGTTTTAACAAAAAATTAATTAAAATAAAGTTATTGCAAAAATTTAAGGTAATAAAATGTTATTGCAAGTTCCGCTGGGAAAATCATATCCAAATTCCGGGATCAAAGAATTCCAAAATTGTAATCTTTCGGGCCAAAGATTTTCAATAAAATTTGGAGTAACATTTATATCCAAAAATGGAATCCTTTGAGAATTTATAGGTTGTAAATAATATGGGGAAGTAAATGGTTGTCTAAAATTAATTGAATTTTTGCAAAAAAAAAAGTTTTTTGAAAAAACACAACTGTTGACCGAAAATAGATACTCAAATATAAAAGCTACCATAATTCCAAATGGAATATTTGCCAAAGTAACGGATGTTTCTTCCAAAATACCTATGATGTTAATCTATTAAAAGCTAATGCGTCTTTAACGAAAATCAGGTTTCGACACAAAAATTTGATTTTTGTTAAAGAAGAATGTAGCAAAAAAAATTCTGATCAAATTTGCAGGTGCAGATTTGGTAAATATTTTAGAAAATATTTTTGGAGTAAGTTTTAATCGATGAAAAATCATTTCAAAAAGTTGCTTAAACAGCATTAATATATTTTTATAAATGGCATTATCATATTGTAATATCCTGTTTATTTTTCAAAATCATAATATATTAATAAATGCATTAAATTAAGTTATAATAATGTTTCACAAACAATAAAGGGATTGTCGATGACAAGAAAAAAAATTTACAAGCGTTTATTCCTCGTCATTGTCCGTCTTTTTTGTGTGGTTTTTTTTCAGATGCATCAACAGTTTCCTATATAATCAGTGGGCATAATTTTTGAGTGGACCTTTATAAAGAGATCGGCCGTAGTCATCAATTCGCGGTGACCCTAAGACACATAAGTATTGAGAATTTTAATAACTGTATCAAATTCACTAACCTGTGAAGTTTGTCGACGTGTAATCATTCATACCGGACATGATAGTTTCACAAATCTCTCGTGTTCTTTTTCTCCAACTTGATACATCTGCAAATTAATATAATTTATAGATGTAGCTTTAAAAACATATTTTACAAAAGTAAACCTTTTTTGCATAGTTGCTTTTGAGTAAGTTGTTGCTGTATAAGGTTGACATGCTGAAAGACGGGATTCGTCAACTCACGATCAAAGATGTGTTGTAGAGTAGTTCCACTCCACTTTAAATTAAAAAGCTCATTTCTTGCTTTAAAAATATCTTCAGCAGTTAATTCATTCGAAGAAGCACCTGTATTTGATTGACTGAGTTGTTTTTCTAAAATTTCTTTTTCGTCATAATAATTTTGGAGAGCATTTTCCAAATTTTGTATATCAGCGATTTTTCCAGCTAATTTTGCATTCTCTAACTCTATGTTTAAATATTCTTCGTGTGATTTGTTGTTCATAATAATTGAATTTGACTTCAAATAACTAGAAAATACCGCGGCACATCTGTTAACAAGTTTTTGTTCGTTGTCGTATTCTTCCAGTATCGTGCCAATCCATTCGATAACTCGTTTTTTTGCTTCAATTTCCGATGAAACTGTTAATAGCTCTTTCTTTACCGCTGCATCTTCGATAATATTTGTGTTTTCTACATATTCATAGTTAATATGTTCATGATGACTTATTGGGCATTGACATTTCTGAAAGGTAAAATCTGTTATACTTTTCAACACGTTTTTAAAATGCGAATAAGTCACAACGAGTAAGCCCAGTTAATTTTTTTGACCTGTTTCTTTTAAGCGTAGTTGTTATAACTTACCCGACATTTTCCCCAGAAATAAAATTCAGAACAGAAATACAAAAGTGGAGCTCGACATTTGCCACAACAAAGTTTTGGATACACTTTGTAATCATGTTGATGATCATCTCGTTTTGCTTTCGCACATTTATTGCAAACGGTAATCCAACGATCTAATGGAACTTTTTTGACGGAAATTTGGGAAATTTTTATTCTTGTTTTAAAATCCTTTTCTTTTCCTGTCAAATTTTCGATGTCTTTTCTTTGTATATCCAGAACATGTTTATTTTTCTAAACTGTCATTTTATAATTTATTAAATATAGAAGGAAGTATTTCTAACTTGTATTTGAGTTGTAATCGTTGCCAATGGTTTGTTCAAACCAATTATTATAGATCTCACGGCATTTAAGACAACAGTTTCATTGGTTAAATGAGGAGAGTTTGATAGAACATGATTAATTAAACGAAAAGTTTCATTTCGGCTTCTCTCCCAAGCAACATGACAATAATTGTCATCAGCTTCATCGTATAAAAAACCTTTTTTCTTTGCGCATAAATAACGAAATGCTTCGTTGTCTACGGAATATGAAATATCGCGTTTCAACACCAACTCGGTACCATTTTTTTGATTAATTTCTTTCAGCAGTTCACCAATAGCTTAAAAAATAGATAAATTTAACAAAACTATTTAAGATGTATTTTACTTGTAGGTGTATCCTGGGCAACTTTTCCCCGGGAACGCGTAAAACAAAACATCAAATTTTTTATGGATGTTTTGTGGAAATGTAGTAGCAATTGGTTAATGCAATATTCCAGTTCCACATTTTTTCGGGATTCACCCGATTTGAGCATAATACAAATGCCATGAAGTTCAGGAAAACTGCAGATGAAGTTTAGAATTTGATTAAGATGTTCTTTATCTTTATTTATGCCAGACGTGTCACAAAGTCCCTATATATCATATATTTTAATAAACAGGATATGTTTTAAATAAATACACTTACGGGGGTGTCAATAAAGTTCATTACAACATTGTTGTAGGCAATTGTATGGACTTTTGGACAGCGTGTTGCAGATTCACCTCTTGCAAACCTTTCAAACTCATTTTCATTGCCAATTTTTACGTCAGTTTCTCCGTGAAGTTCGTGATAGATTTGAAAGGAAGTGGGCACCAAAAGAGATAACGGATTTCTTTCAGCTTCCTCAAGTGTTTCATATTTTAAGTAGTTTGCAATTGAATTGACGAGAGTTGTTTTGCCTACGCCCGTCGATCCAAGGAGCAAAATATTTACAGATTTTTTCAAAGTCAGTCGTTCCAGTACTGCGGACGCTTTGATGTTTTGATAGCGATAAAATTGATTGTCGTGGCATTTTTTAATGCAACAGAATTCAAAGTCTAGAAGACTACCCTGACAACATTTACAAAAAATAGTTCTATTTTGGCAGCGAAATTTGGTATCACATTTTTGGCAATACCAAAAGCAATCAGCTTCATTGCATTTTGGACACGGAATGTTTAAATATAATGATTCAGTTTTTTGCATGTTCTTGTATATTAAAGCAGTTGATGGATTTTGCTGTTGACAAAGACGAGCAAAGGAATGCCTTATTTTTGGTTCATTTTGATTTATTTTAATATTACCCGATGACTCTAAATAAAAATGTCAGAAAATTAGTTTTTATTTTACTAAAATTTAGAAATAACTTGTTTCAGGAGGAGCCATTTTATCACAATTTTGGTCGATACTTTTTCGCAACTTTTGGTCCAAATTTTTGCTGTCTTCCACATCCTGAACAGATTGTTCACAAGTGTCCAGAAACCCCATCGAAACTGAAACATAAAATTTTGCATATTTTGTGTATAAAATTATGAAATATTTAAGTTCTTTTAAAATAAACCACTTTTTCACTAACTCATGATTTGTCTTAGTAGTTTTTTTGCCCTGACAAAAAATTTCAAAAAAAGATATATCATGTTTATTTGAAAAAGCGTTATTTTGAAAAATTTTGCGTTTTGTAGCCGGGATTTTAACCTACCAGCTTCATCGAGAGTCTCTTCGTTAAAATTTTCAGCCAGCTTTTCGTTTAGCATTTCATTATTAATCGGCTCTTGATCAGATGATGGTTGATCATCCTTATCTGACTGTTGAAAAGAATCATCAGATAAAATTTCGAAACTGCTTCTACGACTGGTATCCGACATTTTCAATTCTATAATTTATTAATTTTGGAATGAAAGCCTTCAAAAAAATAATAATAATAAAAAACCCAAAAATTGTTTCTCGAACTCTGTGTTTGCCACGACTCTGAAAACTGACTCTTTTTTTAATGAGCAGTATAAAAAACATATATATTTAAGGTAAACAAGCTTTTTTTAAGCATTTTTATGTACTCTCTGATAAGACTCGTTATTTTCGCTTTTTTAAGACGCAAACACATGCATTTGTTATCAGAACTTTTCAAAAAATATATTTTTTATGTTAAAAACAATAATCTTTTTAGAAATAAATTTTTATTTCAAACACTTTTTCTTTGTTTTCCTTGCTGAATGCCGAAATGAATTTTCAAGAGACTTGCAAAAAATTAAGATTGTTGAAAAAAAAAAGACAGAAATTTAAATAGAGACCGGCAGCAAACACTTTTTCCTTTTCTTTTTTATTTTTTTTGTTACAGTAAGAAAAACAAAATGTTTGACAATTGTTCAAAAAAGGGATTGAATAGAAATCAAAGTGTTACATTTTTACTTCCAAAAGTGCCCCATTTGTCTTAGCTGTTATAAAATGTCAAAAAAAAAGCGAAATCCTGAAACGGATCTTTCAGTAGATGGTTGTTTCAAGGGTACAATTTCATCATTTCAACAAATTCATGAAACTACCATGGATGGCCATAATAAAAGGAATATACTTATAATTGGATTTGAAGAAACAACTTTAATTATTTATTTTGAACAAAAGAAGTTTTTAATTTGGTATGGGGTCACTATAGTTTTATAAAAACACTGCATTATATTATTTTTGCTACAGTATTGTTAAAAATTTAATCCAATATTGATTTTTCTAAAATTCTTTTTTTACATTATTATTTAATTATTATTTTTGATAAATTGCTTTTTTATTTCTTTTACAAAAAAAATTTAAATTAATTAAAATAAAGTTATTGCAAAAATTTAAGGTAATAAAATGTTATTGCAAGTTCCACTGGGAAAATCATATCCAAATTCCGGGATCAAAGAATTCCAAAATTGTAATCTTTCGGGCCAAAGATTTTCAATGAAATTTGGTGTAACATTTATATCCAAAAATGGAATCCTTTGAGAATTTATAGGTTGTAAATAATATGGGGAAGTAAATGGTTGTCTAAAATTAATTAAATTTTTGCAAAAAAATGTTTTTTGGAAAAACAGAATTACAAAATTTGTAACTTTAAAAATTTTGCGTTTTTTCAAACAGAATTTGACAAACAAACTTACCCAATTTTAACAAAATTCATTAAAATTTCAATGAATCGTTTTTGAACAACTTCTTCTTTGCTTCCTTTTATAGGTGGATTTGCAAAGAATATATCCAATTCACTTCCATGTCCAACTCCATCAACAACAAAATTTCGATTTTTATCCGAAACAAAACTATTTCGAAAAACAAAAACATTTTGTCCATTTTCAGCTCGCTTTAAAGCTTCTCGAATAAATGGAACATTAAATTGTATATCTGAAAGTAATTGAACATATGTTTGAAGAAAGGCATTCTGTGGATATTGTAAAGATTGAGCTTGATAAAATTCAATAATTTTTTGTGCAACTTTTTCTTGATTTTCTCCAAAACAATGTTCTCCATCCAAAAGTTTTTTGACGGATTCAGTGAAGTTTGAGCTGCCGAAAGTTGTGATATCTTGTTGGGATAGATATAAGGGAGACGAAGAATGGAATACTAAAAATGTTTGAAAAGTTTAATAATAATAAATATTTTTTAAAAAAGAATAATTTGTGCAAGAGCTAAAAAACTCTGTATCCTTGATCAGGATGATGCAATCTGTGGAAATCCTTTTTTGGGATACTTTATAAATCGCTTTAAGACATAAAATGTATCTTGCCCTTATCAGGATAATGCAACCATTGCAAAACCCATTTGTATTAAATCTGTTCCCTCTTTTTTTAAATATTTACCCCATGGAATTGCTTCTTGACTATTTATGGACATTACAATATTAATTTTTGGTGCAGCTTGAATTGCTTCTGCAACTGTATTAGCCTTAACAAAATCATTATCAAACCATGGATGAAATAATATCGAATAATAGTGTTCACTTTCAGCTAATTTTGAAACCTAAACATTTTAACATTTTTATTAATTTTGGATTTTTCACCCATAATTTCGTCACAAAAAAATCGCAAATTCTTTATGTCCAAAATTAAAAAATCGAAATTTTGAAATATATCAAAATTTCAATTTTTACCAAAAAAAACTTTTAATTCTCAATTCTAAACTAACAGTTTTTGCAGCATATTGAATATCTTGAATTGTCTGCTTTTTCATACAACTCATAACATCCAAATTTTCATCACATCCAAGTAAAGCAATAAAACTTCGTGAAAATCGAATTGTTATATTTGAATGTGCCCACCCGGATTCAACGGAACCAGACATTATAAAAGCTTGTGAAAAATATTTTGTTGCTTCAGAATTCAACGTTAACCATGAAATACTTGCAGCACCTGCAGATTCACCAAACAACGTAATTTTATTCAAATTTCCACCAAAACTTGAACCAATTTTATTTACAAATTTTAAAGCTTCCAACTGATCCCAAAGCCCAAAATTCCCTTTTGCTAACTCATTTCCACTTGTAAAAAATCCAAATGGTCCAAGTCGATAATTAAATGAAATAAAAATAATTCCGTGTGAGACAAGATTATCAATAATATTTTGATAACCAAAATTTGAAGATGTTCCACTTTCAAATGTTTCCCCGAAAATCCATATAATTATTGGATATCCGGCAGGATCAGGGGAAGGTGAAGCAGGTCGGATAAGATTTAAGGTAAGGCAATCTTCACTGTAATTTGTAAATTTATTGTATGGATTTTCTGTTGAAACACATGCAAAACCATAATTTGTTGCTTGTAAAATTGTATGATTCCATGATCGAGGGGGTTTTGGCTTCTAAAATATTTTAAAGGGATTAATTAAAAATGTTTAACAATGAAAAAGAACTGCAAAATTTGCTTTTAAAAATTCTAAAATTTTAATAAAAAAGATTTTTAAAAAAGTTTTGACCTTTTTAATTTTGGCCTAAATTTTTGTTCAAATTTTGATTTATATTTTTGAACATCTTCTTCGTTGCTTTCTTTTTAAAGGTGGATTTACAAAAAATATATTCAGCTCTTTTCCATGTCCAACTCCATCAACAACAAAATTTCGATTTTTTTCCGAAATAAAACTATTTCGTAAAACAATTTTGTCCATTTTCTGCCCGTTTTAAATCTGGCGTCAAAATTGTGTTAGATTTATCAAATAATTAAACAAATATTTTAAATTTAATTTTAAACTATTTTAAAAATCGGTTTAATGCATTTGTTATTTTAGCATTTTTCGAAATGTCGCGAACATGACAATCAGGCAAAAGAACAATAAAAAAAGACCCTGATTGTCAGGTTCAGGCCATTTTGAAAAAAAAGAATAATGCATCAACCTGTCCGCTCCCTTTAATTTTGCTTACCTCAAATCGAAGATCTCCATATGGACCTTCAGCATATGGAATCCCTAAAAATATTTCAGCTTCAAATCCACTCCAATCTCCAATATAAGAAAATCCTTGAATTGAACCATAAAAAGTTTCAACCAACAATTTTCCTTCAAATCCTTTAAAATTCATAAAAAGAAGGAACAACAAAAAGATCAGAGCCGCCATTTTTTAAATTAAAAAAAAAGCTAGACTGAAATCTTTATATTGACCTTGTTCTTCACATTCACCAATATTGAAAAAAAAATTTTTTCTTGTATAATTAATGTTTTTTACAGTTCTTTCTCTCCCCTTTTTCCCATTGTAGACGTCATTTCCGTGGAACGAAATTTTTTTTTAATTATTTGATCCCCCTTCCCTCTCTTTTGTATTTTAATAATTTGTTGAAAGATAGTAGCTGATTCTTTTAAAATTTTCATCTTCCTTTAAACACAAATCTCTCATTAATATCCCTTATCAATAACCTATATGTACAGTAAAGATAAAACAATTATTTGATGGTTTGTAATTTATAACGCTTACACCGGACAAAACGAATCTGGTTTTCGAAGGTCATTCTTTTCTTCTTAAAAATGGTTGAAATGACTGTAATTAATACATATCTCATAAAATACGTCTCGATGTGGGAGCTTCAATTTGTATTTTAGTAAAATACAAAAATGAATGGTTATTCCTTTTGTTCAAATGAATAGAAAATATAATATCAGTACTATCCATTTTGATTAATTTAAGAATGTTTATTCATAGTTTTAAAAATATAATTTTTCTTTCTATCATTTTTCCATCCTTGCCATACTGTAATATAGTGGAATATAATCCCAATAATAAATATTTTTATGATTTCAAAAAATATGATAACGTAACTGCTGTAGCAAATAACATACAAAAGTGGTATCAATAATTAAAACTGCATACATTTTAATTAAATTTTATAATTCAATAATTCCTTTTTTGCACGTATCCAAAAAAGAAAAGAAAGGGATCAAGGAAGTCGTCAAAACAATTCATATCCGTGAAAATGTGGGGTTGTTTTTAAACGTAAAAAAGGCATTCATCCAAAAAAACAGGTTTTTGCTTCCATGAATTGGATATGCTCCAAAAAGTTTTCTATCTATTTAAAACTTCATTTAGCTGTATACAAAGCAGAAAAAAATGTGTCAATAAATATAAGTTTAATGATACCAGAAAATCCGTTATTGCATTTTAATTTTTTAACTATCATAAAAATTTTAATAAAACATTGGAATTTTTCCAAGGGAGATTTATGATATAGAATTGAATTCTAAATTAGTAAAAAATTAATGTTAAATAATTTCAACAAAACGTTTTGTTAAAAATCAATCAGTAACCCCCATTGTAACTATTTTAAATTTTATTGTAATGTTACAGCAAAGATAAAGCAACTTTGGAAAAGCGTATTTTTTAAATCTAAATAGATCAAAAAAATGTTATTAAGCATTTTCACAACTTTTTTATTTATTGCGGAACATGGACTTTATTAGTGGATGACAGCCTTTATATTGATTGGGATATTAAAAAAAGAAAACGGAAAATTGCCCGATATTTTTATTGTACATTTTTTTTCTCTTCTTCAATCATTAACGTTGATTATTATCGACGGTCAAAAAAAGAAGATTGTACAACTTTTATTAGAATTTGTATTTTTTAAATCTGATGAAAAAACAATGCTTTTTTTCTTTATCTAAAATATAAAATACCAAATTTCTTTTCAACTCTTAAAATCATTGTATCCCCTTTTTTAAAAGCTTCTTTTTAAAGTTTGTTTAAAGTTTCAAACATTTAACTCAAAAATGCCTTTTATGGAATTTTAGAAATAAAAATAAGACCCTCTCTTACTTTTTTCTTTCACTTTTTTCTTTTACTCTTTCAAAATCAGTTTCTTCCTTTCTTCCTTCCTTCTTTCATTTGAAATTTTGTTGTCCTTGAAAAAAAAAACACAGCAAGGATTTTATGTGAAAAAAAAAGTGGGTCAAAGGCTTGCGCAATTTTGAACATTCACGAATCAAACTTCTTTTTTTTTGATTTGTTAGAGAAGAGGGGAGAAAAAAAAATAGATGACCGCTGGGCTGGGGCTCGGCAGAAACAGGCGAGGAATCAATTTTTTTTTGTAGAAGGAAAAGAAAAAAAAGGGTTGAAAATCCAACTCTTTTTCAACTTTATTTTTATTCGCTCTAAATACAATATATATATATATCGAACCAGGGCATGAAAGGATCAAAATTGAATGTATTTTTGAACTTTGTTAAAAAAAAATTGTCAAATAACAATTTTTGGATTCTTAAATGACGTTTAAATTTCTTTTTTGTTTTTTAACGTATTAAATTTATCCGTTCTATATTTTTTGTATTGAATTCTAAAATTATCAAACCTTTAACCATTTTTAGTATTGGGTAAAGATTAAAATGCCCAAATTTGATTGTATTGAACGACCACTATCTAGATTTTTTGATCATTATGGACAATTTATTTCTCGAAATCCACTACCATTTATTATATTCCCAATTCTATTAACTGGATTTTGTTCACTTGGATTTTTACAACTTGATCCAATCACAGATGCCATATATCTTTTTACACCAACTGGTGCACCATCAAAAATGGAACGTCAAACAATACATGATCTTTGGCCATTAACAAATGGTTCATATATTCCTGGAAGAGCTGTAACACAATCTCGTGAAGTTCAAGTAAATTGAATATTTTCTGCTTTTGCTTCAATTCTTTCTTTTATAGTTAACAGTTCGAACAAAAGATGATGGAAATATTTTGGATAAACCATATTCAGAAGCGATATATCGATTGGATCAATATATTCAAAATAAGGTTAATGTCAGCTTTAAAGGAAAAGTTTATCGATATAAAGATTTATGCCTTCAATGGAGAAGTGAAGGATGTCCAGGTGCAAAACATATTCATATAATTTCTGATTTATTTCAACATGGATTTAATGTTACATATCCTACTGTAAGAATGGGAACAATGTAAGCCTTAAAAAAATCCATGTATCAGAATTAAAAAACAAAATTTATTTTAGAACAGGTTATATTGGTTCAAGCTTGGGTGGAGTTTCTGTAAGCCGGGGAAAAAAGAATGATATGATTTTAGTTTCTGCAAAAGCTTGGTTCATTGTATATCATTTACAATTTTATCCAACTTCAACATCTTACATTTCTGGATTGTGGGAAAAAGTTAGTTTAAACGTTTTCTATTGAATTATCAAAAAATTTAACATTTTTTCAACTTTCCTTCGAGACATGTCTTTCAAATTTTCAAAGTGTCAATAAAAAAAGCATAATATTGTTAAAAAATGCCAAAAAATATTTTAGGCCTTTCAAAAAGCATTGGAAGAATATCCAGATGATCCATTCATTGAATTTACATATTTTCATTCCCAATCTTTGGCTGAAGAACTTAAACGAAATTCAGATTCCTTAATTCCAAGATTCATAGTTTCTTTTACAATATTGGTCATATTTTCTGTTCTTTGTTCCATGGCATTAATTGATGGAACATTTTATATTGATTGGGCACTTTCAAAACCAGTTTTGGCAATTCTTGGAGTAATAAATGCTGGAATGGGAATTGCAACGGCAATTGGAGCCCTATGTTTTATGGGGGTTCCATTTACTGATATTGTTGGAGTTATGCCATTTTTGGTTGTTCCAGTTGGAACAAATAATATGTTTTTAATGGTTGCAACAGTTCGACGAACAAATCGAGCATTTCCTGCTGAAATTCGAGTTGGAGAATGTATGTCAGATGCTGCAATTTCAGTTTTTATTACATCTTTGACAGATGCATTCAGTTTTGGAGTTGGAACTATTACAGAGTTTGTTTCTTTATTAATTTTTGGAAAATGCATTTAGGATTTAAAATTTGGGGAATTTTGATTTAATGACATTGAATGAAATGAATAGCTTCGAGTTTAATCCGTTTGAGACCAATCAATTTTTTCCTTGAATCAGGGATTTCGAACTTTAATCCTTCTCCTTGTTTATCGTCATTGAAAATAATTTCTCCCCATTTTAGTATTCCTGCTGTTCAAATTTTCTGTTTCTACACTTGCGCTGCTATTACTTGTACCTTCCTTTATCAGGTATTTCATCACTTATCCATATCCACTTAACAACATTTTTTTTCATAGATTACATTCTTTGCTGCTTGGCTATCAGTCATTATTAAATGGGAATCAGAAGGTCGACATTGTCTTTTCCTTAAATCTACCGTTCCCGATTGCTACAAAGATTTTTCATCATTTTTTCATCGAATTTTTTGGTTAGGTTCACGACCGCATAAAAATATTGATAATTTAATGGTAAATCGAAAGGAATCAGCTGTAGCATATTTCTTTCAAAATTGGTATGCCCCAATTTTAATGCAACCAACTGTACGCGTTATTTCAATTTTATGGTATTGCGTTTATTTAACTTTTGGAATTTATGGTTGTATGCAACTTCGAGAGGGCCTTGAACCTATTAATTTACTCGTTGAAGATAGTTATGCTGTACCACATTATAAAGTTTTGGAAAAATATTTTTGGCATTATGGTCCTACAGTACAAGTATGCAAATTTTTAAGGGGATAGATTTTTTGATATTTCGAAATGTCTTTGGAAATATCATGATTAATCATGGAAAGTTGAGTGAAGGGGTGGTCTCAAGTGGAAATTCCTTCTAGACATATCACTTCATCCTTTATCCCTTAAATCAGGATCCTTCCAAAGATATTTCGAAATTTACCAAAAATCATCAAATTTAAAATATAAAATACAATTAATCAAAAAATTAATAATTTAGATTGTTGTAAGCAATGCTCCTGATCTTCGAGATCCACGAGAACGACAAAGAATAAAATCTATGATACATACATTTGCAAATTCAAAGCATACAATTGGTGATGAATCAATACAATTTTGGATGGATGAAATGGATCGATATTATACAGATGAATTAAAAATTAATTATACAACATCAATGTTTTATGAAGCTGCAAAACATTTTTTTGCTGCTAAAAAAACTTCTTATTGGCCAGAAGATGTAAAATGGGGGATAATGAAAGATCGAACAATTGGAATTACAGCTTTTCGGTTAGTGTTTATTACAAATCAAAATTTCGATAAATTTTGAATTAAAAGAATTTTTATTCAAAATTTTTAAAATTTGTAATTTTTGGATTATCTCAAATGGAAAACAAAATTTTTCAAAAAAAACAAATTTTCGAATTTTGCAACTTTCAAAACTTGAAAAAAAAATTTCAGATTTATTGTTGGCTTACGTGAAATTGTTACAAGTGTTGATCAACAAGCAACAGTTGCAATAATGAGAGAAATTGCATCAAGATATCCAGAATATAATGTAACAACATTTATGCCACTTTGGTTATTTACAGATCAATATGATATTGTTGTACCAAATACTGTACAAGATGTTGTAATTGCAATGGCTGTAATGATTTGTATTGCATTCTTTTTAATTCCACAGCCAACTTGTGCATTATGGGTTACAGCTGCAATTGGATCAATTGATATTGGAGTTGTTGGATTTATGACATTATGGGGTGTAAATTTAGATGCAATTTCGATGATAACAATTATTATGTCTGTTGGATTTGCTGTTGATTATTCTGCGCATATTACATATGGATATGTTGTATCAAAATGTAAAAAACCTCGAGATCGAATTTGTGAAGCTTTAGGAGCTTTGGGATGGCCGTTAACACAAGGTGCAATTTCAACAATTTTAGCTGTAATTGTATTAGCCGATGTTCCAGCATATATGATTGTAACATTCTTTAAAACGGTTTTTCTTTCAATTACAATTGGTCTTTTACATGGTTTGGTTTTTCTTCCTGTAACTTTATCACTTTGTGTTCGAGGATTTTGTGCTATTTCTTCTAACGGTGATGAAGATGAAGATGAAGAAAGTGAAGATCAAAAACATGAAAAATTCTTTCAAATTTTACCCTTACATCATTCAATGTCATCATCGGCAACAATTTTAAGTAATGAATCTCCAAGCCCTTTCCATCATGAATATGCTTTACCACAATTTCCTACTTCTCCTTATAAATCATGACAAACTTTTTAGCTGTTTTTCAAATGAATTTTTTTAGCCGTCGATTAAAAAAGTCTTTTACAAAGACGAAAACTATATTTTTTTATGCTAAAAATATTTCGCAACTGTTTTTTTTCGGACATTTTTTATATGATTTTTAATTTTGTTGATTTCCTTTTTTTCAGAAAAAGCGGGTGTTTATATTTATTTTTTTTGTTGATGCTTGTCATTTGAAATTGTTGCCTTTAAAAATTTTTTGAAATAAATTATTTTGAGAAAAGCGTTGCCTTTGATTTCTGTGATGTCATCGCCAAATTATGAGATCTTGTCAGAGATAAAATTTTTTTGATTTTTTAAACTTTTTTAAGTTAATTTAAAATTTTTTGTATTAAGTACTGTAAATTTTTGAAGAATTTTAAAGCAGAAATCCATTATTTTTTCCTTGAATTTTTTTTGCTACAATTTGTTGTGGTAACAAAAATTGTTAGAGTCGATTCTGTGTTTAATCGCCTTTCGCAAATATCCTTTTTTCATATCCCTTTTATCTTCTCCAATTCTGTGAAAATTGTTTCGACACCTGTGATATTTTTTTATTGCCGTTTTTCATCAAAGAAAAAACTGCAAAAAAAAAGTGGTGTTAATTCTTTTCTCTTTCTTCTCTCTTTCGTGCCTTTTTGAAACAATTTGTTTTTTCTTCTTCTTTTTCCTTTTCTCTTCTTTCCGCCTTTTGAGAAAAAAAAGTGTTGATGGTTGTTGCCATTTTTGCAAAAATGAGTAGCGCAAGCAAGAAAAAAAAAGAAAAGGAAGGGCAAGCAATGTCCAGCAGGCCCACAAATGAACATCATCATCATCACCAGAATCGATTTTGCAGAATAAAAACCGCAAAAAGCAGCGCGCAATTTTTTGTTGTTCACAAGATCTTTTTTTCTCTTCTTTCCATGTATTTTTTTTATCGCGATCATTTTTCATATTTCTTTTTTTTTTCAGCAGCAAACAACAGCTATCTATCATCATCTTCTATATTCTGTGAAAAAGAAGAAGTGCTCTCTTCAAAAAATAAATTAATATTATTATTCAAGCTTTAATCTTTACGGGTTCAACAAACAAAGGAAAGAATGTTTACCAAGTATATTTTAATTGCTGCAATTATTGCTGCTTCATCCTTCTGTGCATATGGTGATCTTGATATCAATGTTCGTGAAACTGATAATCTTTGGGATAAAATTACATCTTTACATCCAACTGAATTAAAGTAAGTGTTTTTTTAACAGTTTTTAATGGGATATAAGTATTGATTAATTACATGTAAGTGAGAGATATATTCTAAGGTTTGAGCCAAGGAATTTTCATCATTGCTTTTTTGATGAGTCATAGCTATTCATTAATCACATCATTAATATTTTCTTTTTTTCAGAGCTAGCACCCAAGCTTGTCCATTGATCATTGCTGGAACCCAATGCCCACCTGCAAATATCTTTGTTCGTTATGGATGTTGTGGACAACTTTATTCTGAATGTTGCTTCTATTTTCAAGATTGGATGCTTTTACTCTTTGTTATCCTTGCTGCTATCGTAATCTTCTCTGCAATTCTTCGCATCCTTCAAGCAATTTGTGGTACTCGTGGATCTCGTTATTAAACTTCTCTCATATTTTTTTCATGGTTTAATTTTTTTGTTAGATATACACATTTATCACCTTTTTTTTATCACATATCTTTCTTGTTGTATGAATCATGTATTATTCCTTTCATAAAAAGCTTTAAAATAATGAAACTTGTTTGAAAGAGAGGGTTGGAAACAAAGAAAGGAACAGACAATAAAATTGAATTTTTTTTCTCATAGATGTTTGCATTTTTTGTCCTTTACTAAAACAACTTCTTTGTTTTTGACTGATTTCCATAACAATAAATTTTTCTTTTTTGGCGCCTTTTTAACTGTCGTTTCATATTCGAATGATCATCTGTTTTTAAAGGTGCAAAAGCAACACTAAAAAACATTTTTAGCAGACAATTTTTTAAAAACTGAAAGTAAAAACAGCAAAAATGTGTTAAAACAATTTTCAACCATCTGTCTTTTTTCAATTGCATTTTTTCGATATTACAGAAAAAAGTTATTTTGACGATCCGATTACAAAGTTTAACGGCGTAAATATAACACCAAAAATAACAGCTTTTGATTACTGTAGATTTTTGCAAAAAAAAATTTTTATATTATTTATTATATTATAAAAAAAATGTTACCTTTCTCAAACAATTTTTTATACTGTAAATATTGCCTAATGGATGACCTTTTATTCAAATGCAATGTTTACATTTTTTCAATGTAACTGCATTTGTTTTCTGATAAGCTCTTTTAAATAACTGAAGCAAAAAAAGAAAGGAGAAAAAACACAAACTCCAAACATTTTTTTGCAGCAAACAGAAAAAAAGATTTTTTATGAAAAGAGACAGCAGCTCTTTTGCTGTCTGGCGTCTGTGTCAAACTCTGCAAGAAAGAAAAAGAGAATTGCTACAAATAAAAGTGACAAAAAAATTTTCGTTAGACAAATCTTATAAATACGTACGAAATGCGAAATGATTTGAAAATTCGGTACCTGAATTTTTATGTGGATTTCAGTTGACTCCAATCCATAGATGATCGCAAAAATTTTTGTAAAAATAAATCTCATCTTTGGTGATTTAGTACAAAAAGAGTTTTATATGTACATTTGATTAAACTTTTTAGAAGGGTTGGTACAATAAAAAAAACCACTTTGTAGAACACAGAAAAATTTGGGGATTCAACAAAGCCGTTCTGTGAAAAGGCTAACCTTTCTATTGGTTAAAGTTATGCAGGACATAATTCCTTGTCGGTCAAAGTTCTGTTGGTTAAAGTTTGATCGGTTAAAGTTCCGAATACCCTTGTAAATTAAATTTTAAGCATCACTATATTTTTATGATCACTTACATCTCCTTCATTTTTTCTTTCAGAAAAGCCAATCGCACAGTGTCCCAACATCTCACCCTAATGAATATTTTTTGCAGACTCAACATTTTTATGCAATACTGGTGGAAAAGGGAATAAAGGAGACTCAAATTTTTTTTATGATCAATAAGTAGGACACACATATTATTATTCTTTTCCATAAACTCTGCCAAATTCAATTCGGCAGTCACTGCCAAAACAAAGTTTAACTTCGTAACTGTTAAAACATGTAAAAACACTTTTGCTAAAATCGTATCGAATGTACTATGCTGCTCCTCCTTCTTATCCTTCTTATTGACATAAGAAAAAATATATGGAAAGAACGGCATCACCACAGCATGGCAAAAAGAATCATTTGCCGTTTTTTATTTTTTCAAAACCTTTGCAGAAAATGTTTTTAATAGATATTTCCCTTTTTTCAAACTATAAATGGCAAATACTTGGTTTATTAACTTTAATTGCATTGACTTTTTATTGTGAACATTTGTTATTTTGGAGGCTTGTACGGTACATTGAAAAGGACAAAAGTTATTATATAAAAGTAAAAATGTTTACTATTTTAATATACTTTATCTAAAATTAATTATAGAAACTTAGTTTTATTATAAAACCACCGGAAATTCTTGTTTTACCTGTTGAAGATAAAGCTAATTCTGTACCAACAAAAAAAGTGTCAATTGTAAAAAAATTTTTTAAACATATCGTAAGTTTTTGTTTATCCAAGTGGTTCTTAAAAAAGTGAATGGCTACATTGTGAAGGATGATATCTATTAGTTTCTAAAAAATATTAGTTTTTCATTGTTAAAGTTTTACTATATATTAATTTAAAAAACCAAAGTAAAAACTTATAAATAAAGAAAAAACTTTTTCGATATTTTTAAGAAGCTCTGTTATTCTTTGTAAAAATAAACATCAAATGCTTCATACAAAAAAAAGAGAAATGTGTTAAAATGAAACACTTTTTTTTCAATATCAAAATGAGTCACTTAATCCTTCCTACTTTGATATTTTTAAAAATTTATTTCCTTTTAAATTTCGAAATTTCAAGCCCCTCATATTTTTAAAAATCAATTCATTCGAATATAAATAAATTCTTATTAAACGATACAAACAAAAAAAGAAATTATTATTGTAAAAATTGATAAAATACAGTTTCTCAAAATAAAATTTGTGGACTATTTAATTATTTAAAAGTGATACAATATACGAAAACCATAAAAAAAGATTTCTTCAGAAGTAATGCCATTTATTTTAAAAAATACGTTGATGACTGGTTTGCTGCATTCCACTAATCTTAGATTAACGACGAAATTGAAATGCCATAAAAAGTTAAAATTTCTTATTAAAGGTCAGTTGTACTAATAATCTCGATTGTTTGCTGATTTTAAAAATACAATTTATTTAAAATATAATTTGTATTTCCGTTTGAAAATTTCAAGTCTTTTGCATTTATGAAATCTTTGAAATCAACTTCAAGCATAAGTTCTCATTAAACAATACAAACAAAAAGATAATTGCTGTAGATAATTGGTGCAACAGGTTTTATAGCAAAAATAAATATTAAAAGATAGGTGTTGTTACAACTGAACAAAAGAAAATATACTGTAACATACAGTAAAACTCATTTGAGGCAAATCAAACGTAGCTCAACCGACTTTAATGCAACTTTCTTTAATTTATTGTGTTAATTCACTCTTGAAAATGGCCAAATTTCATCAAAATTTCAACGTTGAGAGTACCCTTATCTTCGTAAGGAATTTATGCTTCAGTATTGAATTTACATATTTTAACCTGTATTCAGATTCATTTGTTTGTCCAAAAGTTTATGCAATCTTCATATTTTGGCAATTTTCCACAAATTTTTCTTAATCAAAATAAAAAGCTTTCGTAATTGCCAGGTAATTCTGCAACAAATTTCATGCGTATCAATTTTCTCATAAGTTTTTAACCAAAAAATTTTCTTGGGGAACAACCAGGTCAAACTTTGTCATATATAAGCTGCTCGATACAAGCAGAAAAGTAAGTTATAATACCCAGTATTTAAAGGAACCAGCAGCAAAAATCTCCGCAACCAGTTTGCAATTATAAAACCCTCTTTCTCATCTTATATTATTTTTATTTATAGTATCACTTTCCTTTTCGCTAAAATTTACTTGTATTTATATTTTCTTATTGTGACAATAAAATGTCTCCCCTGTTTCTTACAAATACTCCATTTTAAGCTTAATGTTCATTGCCAAAGTGCATTTACAAATTTATTAAAACTGCTAAAATTTTCGGTGTGTAAAAAAATTTTTCCGCTGAAAGAACACTAACGAGCGCTTTACTCTTCCTTGCGTTTCTATGTTTTTCTCGAAAAAATTTCTGTCATCTTTTTTGCGTTTTTTAAAAATTTATTTTATATTTTGTAATTTTTTTTTGCTAAAAATCTTCACACCTTTATTTTTTAGAAAGCTTTAAGCCATCTAATCATGAAAATTCATACATTAAACAACGATGACGATGATAATCGACCAAATTTAGAAGGTTCAGACGGTGATGAAAGTGGTGATGATGAACGTCAACCTCCTCGTCCCCCTCCACAAGAATTTTATGTTGGTGGAAGTGAACATAGTGGACAACAAGTATTAGGTCCTCGTGGTCCTGCAAATAATGGTTCTAGTGATGAAGAAGATAATCATGGAATGTTCAATACCAGATTAAATCCTAATGCTGGGGGTTCTTCACGCGGTGGAGCTGCTGTAAGTTTAATATATCTATGTTTTTTCAATTTCATGTCTAAATTTTTTAGGTTCGTGTTACAATTGAAATGTTTGATGATGGCTTTACAGTTGATGATAGTCCATTACGATCTTATTCTGATCCAGCAAATATCGCTTTTATGGATTCTCTTAAACGTCGTGAAACTCCTCCAGAATTTATTAAGAAATATGGTGGTCGTCCAATAGATGTTCATTGCTTTAAAAAACCCGGCAAATATGTTTTTAAACCTTTTACTGGTACAGGAAATCGTTTGGGATCTGTTGTTCCACCAACTGTTGATCTTACGGACACTGATCAACAGCTTATTACTGATACTGCTGCATCAACAACGGATCAAATGCAAACTCGGGCACAAGCATCTATTAATCTTGCTGAAGGTGAACCAACAACTCGTATTCAATTTCGTTTACCTAAAGGACATCGAATTACTGGCACTTTCAATCCTTCAATGACAATTGTAGATCATATGAGGACTTTTGTTGTTGCTGCTGATCCTGCATTTGCTTTCAATTTATTCTCATTTTTTGCTGGTTTCCCTCCTCACAAATTAGAAGATGAAGGGCTTACAATCGATAGTGCTGGTCTTAAAAACTCAGTTGTTAATGTTCGACTTGTGTAAGCTTGTTTTTTTTTCTTCAACTTTACTTTGTAAAAGATGGTAAATTATTGTACTCTCTTTTTCATGTTTAATTTTTTTGTCAATTTTCTTGTGGATGATAAATAAAGACTTTTATTATTATGAATCATTTTATTTATTTCGGGGACAAAGTGATAAATAAAGGAAAAAAGTTTTGGAGGATGTGAAAGTTACTGTAATACAAATATATTATTGTGAAAGCTTTGGGAACTTCGTCAGCTATATTCTTTTTTTGGAATTACAGCAGTCAACTAATCCATAAACTTCGATGAATTCAAAGGTGTTAGAATTAATTCTACTTTTTCAAGTTGTTGCTTTTCCAGAGTTTTTTTTCCTGGACAAATTTTTACGGGAAAAAGACAAATGAAAGCCTTTGGAATTCAAAATGATCGCAGGAAAAATTAAATAAGATTGCGGTAGCCGGATACAACAAAAAAATCCAAAATTTGTAAAAAGTTTCTCAAACCACCCGATTTTTTTATTTCTGTGATGAATAAAAAATTGATGACAAACTAACTTTTTTTTATATATGTAACTTATTTTTGTATTTCAAAAATATTTATCCCAAAAATAAATCGTTTTACAAAAAATTTATATACTGTAATAACAACAAAAGAAAAAAAAACAACCTAATTAAATTTCTACCAATTAACTATAAGATTTTTCATTTGGTCTTTTATGATAAAAGAGAAGAGAATGCAGCACATGTTCACTAAGTTCTTCAACAAGTTTTGGTTGATATTTTCCAACAACCCCAGCAACTTTTGTTCCTTCAATAATTGCAATATTTTCCAATCTTTGATTAATATTTTCTAATTCTTTCTTTAAAGCTTCAACACTTTTATCAATTTCTGCAACCTTTTGATCTCGGCCTTCTTTTAGCTTTTCATGTAATTCTTCCAAGCGACGTTCTTTTTCTTCTTCTACACGCTTTTTTAGAGCATGCTCGGACCAAGCTTTACGAGTTTTAACATGTTCAGGTTGTTTTGGAACATGGTATGCAATTTTTAGAACATCAAGAACACGTTCAAATTCATCAGTATCTTGTTCACGAAGATAACGAAGCATTCGGCGACGATATCCCAACATTAAAAAGATTCGATGTGTTAACCAAACAGGTTTTTTAGGATCTTTTGCTTGAATTTCTTCAGCTAACATTGTCCAATTACGAATTAATGAAGTAGCCCAAGCAACTGAAAAAAGTAATTAATTAAAGCTTAAGATACAAAAATCATACTTTTTGATTGCAATGAGTTTTCATCAAATTTATGTTTGTTTACACTTTCAACAAGTTCCCGCTTCCATGCCGATGTAAGATCTTTACGTTCACCAAAATCAATTGAAAAAATCTTTTTAACAGATTCTGGAGCATCTTTTAGCGCATCAACAGCTTCAAATTCAAGACGAGGTTTGGTACGATCCAAATCAGGTAAACCATAATTTCCATCATGTTGAATAAGTTTATCCGATGCTTTCATCATTAATTCTCGTTCACTTCCAATTTTATCATTCCACAATAAAACTAGTGCATCAAGATAATGATTATCTAAAAAGAGGGGAAGAGATAAATTTGAGAGAAATAATGATTTGGTTAACTAGGATATGAGAAGAAAAGTAAACTCACCAAGTGGTAATTTAGCTGCTTGCTTTTCAAAGTAATCAGGATCTTGCTTTTTAGGGTCAGTAACCTTTTTATGTTTATTAAAAAAAGCTGTACGACCACGTTGAAGTGAAATTGAAGCATGAAAAGACCGAAAAGTTGTTGATGAAAAAGAAGAAAATGGAGATATTCGAGTAATACATGATGGAAGCATAATGGCAGTTGCTTTTGTAGAAAATATATTAAATTTAAAGATGTTGAATTTAAAAGTTGGTAATAAAAATGTTCAACATTTGTGAAAATTCTTTTTTTTGATAAAAAAAAAAGTTTAACAAAAGCTTTTTGTTTTTTTTTGTCATTGAATGCCAAGAAAAAATGCGTAATGTTTTGCAACGAAAAAAAATATCTTTGATTTCAAAAAAAATCCGGCTTTTATATTTGTTCGCGTATTCGCGTATACGCGTACACGAACGTTCGTGGTGGGACTTTTTAGAAAGTGTTCGCGTATGAATAAAGAGTTCGCGTATGGCTAAAAAGTTCGTGAAAAGCTTAAAAATTTTATTTTATTTATTTTAATTATATTAAATCTTTAAAAACTTTGCAAAAATTAATGTCTAATGCTTTTTACTTGTAACAAAAAAATAGTATATGCATTGTTTAATTGTTTTTTAGTAATTTGAGCAACTTTTTTCGGTAAATTTAAAAAAGCAATAGCAATTATATATACTAAAGGTTTAAATGTGTCAAAATATTGTTATAATTTTAGTTTAATTCTTTTTTATTGCTCATAATTTTTACAGTTATCAGTAATGGGTTGATACTAATCATCAGTAAAACTTTATAACTATTTTGGCACACTTTAAAGTAATATTAACAGCATCAAAACTAATTTTAGTATTAAACCATTGTTTTTGTATACTTCAAACATTACAATTTTTTTGGAATTAAAGCTTATTACTGCTTTATTGACAAACACTAATAAACTTTTGTTTATTCATTAGTGTAAAAGTCGATGTTTAACTTTTTGCAAATAGTAAATTAAATCTAAAAATGTTTTTCGTTTTTGGCATTGTTATAACACGGTTCTTTTACGCTGTTTGTAAAATGCAGTGGAAATCTAAACTTAAAATATTTAAACGGTTGATAAAGTTCAAATAATTTTATGTCGACTATTTATATCTTAGTTCAAAATTTGCCAAAGGAGCCTTTAGACCTTCTCAAATAATTATTTGTTTTCTTTAATTTGTTTAAATATTTAACAGTTTGCAAGAAGCTCTAATTTTTTAAGTTGTTTTACTTAAATACAAATTTTAAACAAAAGCATTAAGTAAAAAATATATTAAATTCAAAATTTATCGATATAATATTAACTTAAATTAATCGTAAAAACTAAAATAAAATTAGTTTATCGTTTTAATATTTTTTATTGCTAGTGATAAAAATGAAAAAAATATCAATATTAAAAAGAGATAAATGAAAGGAATTTTACTCAAAAGTTGATGTTTTTACTTTTTTTAAATAGTAAATTAAAGAAAAAGATATTTTTATCGTTAAATTTTGCTAAACATTTAACGATAAAAAAATAGTTTTAAAAACTGTAACATTGCTATTATTCTTGACATTTATGTTTTAAAATCAAGTTTTTGCTGAAATTTAATTGGTTAAATGCGCTTTCAACTGTAAAACAACAAAGTTTATTGCTCAAACAAATGAATTACAGTAAATTAAAGCTTTGCATCCATTTTCTACCGAAAAAAAAAAAAAACAAGTAAAAAGCATTAGACATTAATTTTTGCAAAGTTTTTAAAGATTTAATATAATTAAAATAAATAAAATAAAATTTTTAAGCTTTTCACGAACTTTTTAGCCATACGCGAACTCTTTATTCATACGCGAACACTTTCTAAAAAGTCCCACCACGAACGTTCGTGTACGCGTATACGCGAATACGCGAACAAATATAAAAGCCAAAAATCCTACTGATTTTTGTTTCTTTTTTCCCTTCATTTTTTATAAACATTTTTATTATTATTTAACTTATATGTTACAGCAATGAAAAATCGAAAGAATGCTGAAGATTTTGAAGATATTCATGGAATAAAGAATAATCGCCGTAATCAAGAAATATATAATCGTTTTAAACAAAAAAAGAAAGGTAAAAAATTTCGTGAAAACATTGATGGTGTTATTTCAAAATATAAAAAGATTACTCCTGTAAGTTTTCATTATACCTTTAATGCTTCTTTTACAGTTGATTCATTTTAAGGAAGAAGCAAGCTGCTTTCGTAAATTTAAGCAATTCCCTCTTTCTTCTGCAACCATTAGTGGTTTGAATGAAGCTGGCTTTACTGAACCAACAGACATACAACGACAATCTATTTTTCTTTCTCTTATTGGTAATGATGTTGTTGGAGCAGCTAAAACTGGGTCGGGAAAAACAATTGCTCTTTTAGTACCTGTAAGTTTTGTACTTTGAACGTTCTTTGTATCTTTGATTTGTTTTTTTTCTTTTTTAAGGTTCTTGAAAGTTTATGGAGAAATAAATGGACACGTGAAGATGGCCTTGGTGCTTTAATTATTACACCAACAAGAGAATTGGCTTGTCAAATTTTTCAAGTTCTAAATCAAATTGGTAAAAATCATGACTTTTCTGCTGGAGTCCTTATTGGAGGTTTAGGTTTTTATTTCTTTATGCTCTTTTACAGTGGAAATTTTGTAGGAACTGATATTGAATATGAAAGGGATCGATTAGGTCATGTTAATATTGTTGTTGCAACCCCAGGTCGATTGCTCCAACATTTGGATGAAAATGAATCATTTCGATGTGATATGCTTCAAATTCTTGTTGTTGATGAAGCTGATAGAATTTTGGATATGGGCTTTAAAGATCAAGTACGCTTTTTTCTGTTTTATTTTGTATCTTCTAATCATTTTTAGCTTAATGCCATTGTTGAAAATCTTCCAAAAGAAAGACAAACCCTTTTATTTTCTGCAACCCAAACTCGAAATGTTAAAGATCTTGCAAGAGTTTGTGCAAAAGATCCTGTGTTTGTTTCTGTTCATGAACATTCTGATAATGTTACACCGGATAATTTACAACAGGTTTGTTTCTATCATACGAATTCTATGTAACAATATACTTTTAGTCATACTTTGTTTGTGAAGAAGAAGAAAAAGTTAATATTTTATGGTCATATTTAGTTAATCATAAAAGAAAAAAGACTATTATTTTTGTAACATGCTGTAAACAAGCTAGATTTTTCACAGAAGCTTTATGTTCTATGAGGCCTGGATTATCATTGATGGGACTTTGGGGAACAATGAATCAAACAAAACGTGTTGAAGTATTTGAATCATTTGATAAGAATACTGCAGGTGCTGCGCTGATTGCAACAGATGTCGCATCAAGAGGTCTTGATTTTCGAAAAGTTGATTATGTTCTACAATTGGATTGCCCGACTACAGTTGATGATTATATTCATAGGCTAGTTTGTTGAAGAAGCAAATAATTTGTTTTATTTATGGATGATTTTAGAGTGGGAAGAACGGCAAGAATGAATAAAAAAGGTGAAGCAGTATTGGTATTAACTTCAAGTCAAGAAGAACCATTTTTAAAAAGATTAGCAGAAAAGAATATTGAAGTTAGCAAAATACAGTAAGCTTTTATTTTCAATAATTAGTTTTTTAAAAGTGTTTTATAGTGTTGATACTCAAAAGCTAGTTGATATTCGAATTAAACTATCTTCAACACTGAGTGAACATTTGGAATACAAAGAATTTGCACAAAAAGCTATTATCGCTTATGCTCGTGCAATTCATACAATGAGGCTGCGAGATGTATTTGATGTTCAAAAAATAGATTTTCAAGCTTTATCTCTTTCTTATGGTTTAGCAGTTACTCCAAGGATTCGATTTTTGAGAAAGCATGGTATTAATGTTAATGATAGATCAAATGGTGATACAAAGAAACCAATGAAAAAAGAAGACGATGAAGATGATTCAGAAACTGAAACTCATTTATCACCAAATAAAGATGTTGCTGCTGCGTTTAATGTTGATGATGATGACGATGATGTTATTCGTGTTGCACGTAAAAATGTTTTTAATGTTGATCCTAATGAAGAGATGAAAGAAGAAGAACTTAAACCAGCTTCAAAGAAAAAGAATACTGTATTACCAAAAGAAAAAGCTATAAAAAAATTAATTAAACGTGGAGCGTTATTAAGTGCAAAAAAGATTATTTTTGATGATGAAGGAAATGTAAGCTTTAGAAAAAATTTTTAATTTAATTATTGATAATTTTTAGCCAGTTGAAGACACATCTGCTGTACAAAAGTTTGATTTTAATGAAGCTGCGGAAAGATTGGAAAAGGCAAGACAAGAAGATAAAAAGCATCATCGTGAAATTCTTAAAACCATTAGAAGAGAAAAGAAGCGAAAACAACATGCATCGAAGGAAGAAGATGATACAATGGATTTGGGTGGTGATGTTACTGAAGAAGATGAAGGAAGTGTTGATCTGTCATGGCTGCCAGATCCAGATAAACCAAGAGATGTTGAAAATTCAGATGATGAAGATAATGAACCACCAAAAAAGAAAATCAAAAAGTCTAAAAAGCAAAGCATTTTAAATACCGAAGAACAAGCATTAGCTCTTCTTGGAATGGGGTAATTTTCTTTCATTTTTGTTATTATATTTTGTTGATTTTGATAAAATAAAAGTTTAATGTTAGTTTTATAACGTTTTTTTTTGGATTTGATTAGCGTTTTATTTCGTTGAAATTATCTCTCTTTTATTCATTTATTATTTTTATTTGTTCATGTTTAGCAAAGATGCCAGGCGTTAAACCTATGAAACCAATTGCGGAAACGCAAGTTGGAAATCGGTTAACTGATGATTTTGTATATTGGGAAAGAATGCAAGAATTATCTGTATTTCAAGAACCTGGAAATGTTTTATCGTTAGCATTTTCACCAAATGAACCATATTTTCTTGCTTCAACAAGTAGTATGAGGGTATGAAATTTAATTGCTGGTATACTGTATTTATTTATGATTTTTATAGTTGGGAGTATTTGATACAGTACACTGTGAAGCGATTTCAATGTTTACACGATTTAAATCTCTTGTTCATGGTGCAACTTTTCGAAAAGATGGTGGCTTATTGGGTGTTGGAACACATGAAGGTTTTGCACAATGTTATGATGTAAGCAAAATTTCTGGTACATCTCGAAAAGCTATTCGATTATTTCGTGCTCATCAAGTTCCTGTAAATGCTGTTGCGTTCGCAAAAGATTCTTACAGTATTTTAACAATGGCAGATGATGGTTCAATGGCTTTTTGGGATTTAACTGACCCTCGAACACAAAGTTCTCTATGGCAAATTGAAAAAGCTCATGATGATAGTATTCGAACTGGACAATTTATGGAACTAAATGATAATTATTTTATTACTGGTAATTTAAAGATTTTATTTATTTAATTATTAACTTTTTGCTTTTAGGTTCATATGATCATCGAATTAAAGTATGGGATATGAGATCTTCACCGCCTACCGTAGCCTATATTATTGATCATGGTGCCCCCGTTGAGAAAATAATTGTATCATCAAATGATAAATTTTTAATTTCTGCTGGTGGTCTTGTTGTTAAAATTTGGGATTTAAGCTGCGGCGGAAGATTTGTTCATGCATTAGAACATCATCATAAAACTGTTGGTTTAATTTAACTTTTTAATGGCTTTTTGAACATGTTATTTTTAAGGTAACTTCGTTAGCATTTGCAACAAATGGAACACGACTTATTACTGGTGGATTGGATCGTCGGGTTAATATTTTTAGCCTTGATAGTGGAGATTATCGACTAATTTATTCAACAAAAGTTGCAAATTCTGTTCTATCTCTTGCTATTTCACCTGATGATGCATGTATGGCTGTTGGAATGGGAAATCTGCTATCAATTTATCGTCGAAAACCAAAAGTTGATCTTATTACTCGAAAACTTATTACAACTGAAAAAGTCACATCAATTCCATTAATGAAACAATTAATGATTGGTAATCCAAATGTTAAAAAAAGAATGGGGGCACCTGTTGTTCAAAGAGAACGTGGAAGTACTCCAAAACTTGTTGAACCAACTGCACCAAGATTGGATAAAGTTTGTTTAAACTTTAAAATATGACTGTAATACTGTTTTTTTAGATCAGATTAGGACGATTGGATATGCTTTTGAGAAAAGGTGCACTTCGACAAATGGTTGATAAAATGTTTGTTGATAAAAGTCGACTAGAAAAACCTGAAATTGTTGTAGCTGCATTTGAACAAATTCGATTACGAAATGCTCTTCCAAGAGTTTTGGCTGGAAGAAATCCTCAAAGTTTAATTCGAATTATTACATTTTTAAAACTTCACATGTTTAAAAATAATTATTTTCATACACTTTCTGAAGTTTCTGATGTTTTGATGAGTAAGCTTTTTAAATTATAAAATGTGATGTACCGTAATCTCTTCCTTTTTAGCAATTTATGCTGAAGAAAGCAATCCACAACATGTTGTTCAACATTTTCGAAGTTTACAAAAAGCTATAGAAATTGAACTTCGTCTTCAAAAATCTATTGCAAAAGCCAATGGTTCATTAGATTTATTGATGCAAGTTTCTATTGCAAATCAACGAGAAAGTCGTGGAAAAGAATTGAATAATATTTTTGGTGAACTATACATTCATGCAATACCATTCATAATGCGAAATGAAGAAAAATCTATTGTTGATGCTTAAAATTTGAATAAAAAATTTTTGTTGATTTTTTTTGTTGTTAATAAAAAGTTTATGTTTTTTTGTATACCTTTTTTGAAATAACGTGTGTAAATTGCACTAAAAATATTTATGTTTTCAATTTTTTTGGGGTTTTATTTATTAGCAAAGTTTGATTTTCAAACATTGAGCGTACTTTTTTAATCTCTTTAATTTTTCTTTTGTTTTTTTGATAGTTCATCACCGTGGCTGCCTCTCTTGCTCTTCATCGTTCAATTTTTGCTCGGTGTTTCTTATCATCTTCAAGGTGAGCAAACTCTTTTATACATTTTTTTATTGTTGTCTTCTCCCTTATTTTTACCTTTAACAAAAAATACTTGATTTTAATTGTTCATTTTTAAGCTATCAAAATAGTTTTTTTTTCGTATAGTTCAGTGGTGTCAAAAATGCTTTTGAAAAAAAAAGCAAGCAAAAAAAGCACGGCTGCTTGCTTTTTTGCTAATGCTTTTCGCCGCAAGATTTTTTTTCTGCTAAAAAAACATAGGTGAAAAAAAGCACTTGCTTTTTTGCTTTTGCTTTTAATCGCATATGGGAATGCTAACGTTAGCAGAGAGAGTGCTTTTTTTAGCAGAAAGGGAAAAACAACTAGTTTTTAGTTTTCTTTAAAAGAGGCAGCAGCACCAGCAAAAACTTCAACAACTGGAACTCTTGCATGTGCATATACTGAATGTACATCATTTTCTGATATTAAACTATAATTAATGAAAGCTCTTTGAATAGAAATCCGCAAGCAGATATAATTTTGATTGTTCCAAATTTTATTCCACAAAATGTTACAACTATGGCAGATTTACGTGAAACAATTCGTAAAATGCTTACATCTTTGCCATCAACGTTTGCTTATTTTTTTATATCCATTATTTATATATGTTCATATTTTAGACTTCCTGCAACAAATCTGGTACAAGTCATGATGAAGCTGGATCTCTCTGTGGTTCAGTTGGTCGTTCACCACTTGGAAGTGAAGTTGGGGTATGTCTTTAACTATTTATATATATATATAAAGGTTCCGAATGTATTTGATTGTAGACTCCACCTGAAATAAGATTATTACGGCAACAATCTGCAGCAGTATTTTTTGTCTAAAGCATCGAAATGCCGAACAACATAAATGTAGTGTTGGTTATAAACTTGCTGGAAGAAAAAACTTGAAAAAGAAGTTCCGAAAATTGAACTTGGTGGTGCACGAAGCTAAATTGAAGATTAAATACAAATAAATGTGTAATCATTATTGATTTTGTAATGTATATCTTTCTGTAAAGTTGATTTGTTTTTAAGGAATGTTTTTCGTATAATTGGAATAAATTTAGACTGATTATTGTGTTGGTTTTTGGGGTACTGTAATTAAAAGGACACTACAAAAAAAGAACTAAACAATAAAAAAATTTCTTTTCCCTTTGTGCTAAAGAAAGCAATCTCTCTGCTTTTTTTAGCATTCTCTTATGTTTTAGAAAGCACTTGCTAAAAATGGCAGTGCTTTTTTTCACCTATGTTTTTTTAGCAGAAAAAAATCCCGTTGCGAAAAGCGTTGTTAAAGAAAGCAAAAAAAAATTTGCTTTTGCTTTCAAAAAAAAGCATTTTTGACACCACTGGTATAGTTTTCTTTTATGTACTCTAGGGATTCTAATACTTTTGAGAATTTTCACACGTCTAAACTATTTTTTGTTGAATCTTTCGTTGCCATGAAAACTAAAATTATTTCTTTTTAAAAAACTTCATAAATGCTTTCTTGATGACAGTCCTCTCTTTTTTTGTTCAAAATCCTTAAAAAAGAAAGTAATAGCAGCAAAAAAATTAGAAAGAAAGAAGAGCCGTGAATAACCTTTGGTTTTAATCTTCTTTTTGTTAAACATTAAAACTCCCCTTAAAAAGAAGACGGGAACGAACGTTTGACAGCTATTAACATTATTTGTTTCAAAACATCCATTTCATTCATTCATTTTGCGCAAATTAGCGACATTATTTTTTGCTGGACAATTTTTTTTGAAGGCATTCTACTTTATTTTTTTAATTTATAAAAGTTGTATTCTATTTTTTGGGTGATTCACATTTGTTCCACATTTGTTTGAGAGCGTTTGAGAAATATCGTAACTTGCCCCAAACGTTTATGAATGCCATCAAACGAATGGTAAGAGTATGCTCAAACGCTTGCCCCACAGTTTGAGCGTTTGAATTCTCAAACGGTTAAATATTTTCTTTTTTTAAATAAAATATTAACAATTCAATTTTGAATTATGAAAGTTTTTATTTTTAAACTATACAATTCGACGGAAAATTATAACGGTAATTTAGAAACCAGTAATTGATTGAAAATGTTTGCCATTTACAAAATTAATGAAAATTGTTGGTGCATCTTTTTTTTCTTGGGATTCACCATTAACTCGTTCGACATAATGTGGCTCCATGGATATTACTTATTCTCGAACCATGCAAACCAAAAATAATTTTGCGAACCAATAATTTTTTTTTATTTTCAATATGGGTTCAAAAATAGTACAAAAAAAATAAAAATGTTGCATCATTTTTATTTATGTACATCTGCATTTTTTGGTCAAATTGCATCATTCTTACAAATGCGCGTAGTTTGGGCAAAAGACAAAAAAGGAAGATAGCCTTTTTTAGTCTAAAAAATCATAATTTATTTTTTTTGTTCGGGCCAGTCGTTTATTTGTTTGTGCACTCACTAAAGACGATTTACAAATACTTTAGTGGAAGAAATTTGTAATAAATTAAATAATGTTTAACATTTTTTTTGGAAAATCTGCTTTACTTACATTTTTTAAAAAATCTGACGATTCAAGACACTCCCGAAGCTGAAATGAATTTGTAATTAATTTTTCCGTGTTGCTTTCTTTTAGTTTTAATCCTTTAATGCATTTACTTTCTTTATAGAGTTAACTATTTCAGCGTTTTTTACTTGTAGTCATAATTAGTTGTGCTTCAGATGGCTACAAAATATAATTTTTTGTTGTTCAAAAAAAAACATAAATCTTTTTATTATTCTCATACTGGTGCTCAATATTCTGATCTGAATTTAAATCAAAATCTAAAAGGTTTAAATATATTTCCAGTCCATTCACAAAGCAATTCATATAGCAATAAAAAAATTGGTAACAAATATTGTTGCAGTCCTACGATTATAAAAAACTAAAATGAAAACCGTTATAAAATGTAAAAAAGTTAAATACATCTTTTATGTCAATTTTTTTTGGATAGACTACCATATTAAAGGATTGCAGCAACAATAACTAAAATATCAGATTATATATTATCCGAAAGATATGAAGAAAAAGAAAAATCACAAACATGGAAAATGATAGATTTGTGCTCCAAATATTCAAACAATTTTCCTCTTAATTATGAAATTGAAAAATGTTGGAGGAAGAATGGCTATTCAAATGCCACAAATAATAGCACCCTTTCCCTTCGTATTTCTGCGTATGAAAATTCAAATGAAGCTTCATCTGATTTCCTTAATAAAAGTTTTCAAAAATCTTTGTTAATTCAAAAACAGAAACAAATTAATTCTGCTTCAAAATTTGTTTCACAAGTAAATCTTTTTGATCTCAACATTTTCTTTGTTTTATTCGAACGCCGGACACTTGGTGGAAAAGACACTTGGTGGACGGACATTTGGTGGCCACCAAGTGTCCCTTTTTTCCACCAAGTGTCTCAGACTTCCCACCAAGTGTCTTATGTTATAAAACATGTTTATGGTATTGTGGTGATAGGATAAGATGAGGATTAGGGTAGTTTTTGACGGAGATTTGTAATATAGAGTTTTATTTTGGATTTAGACTTCTGAATCTTGGAGACTGGGCAGATTCTGAATCAGTTTAATTTTTTTCTATAAATTTAAAGAGTTATACATGTATATAGTTTTTGGTGGGGATTCCGAATACAGATGCTAAATATTTTTAATTGGATTCTGAAATCGGATTCAGATGCATTAAAATTTTTTTAAACATTTTTTATTTCCTGATAAACGTCCAATTCTCTCTTTTTCCCAATTTTTTTGCATATGAAAATAACTAAATTTCTTTGTAAAATATCGTTCAAATCTTTCAAAGATGCTGGATTATTTAAAATTCCAAGTGAAATTTGATGTCCAACTACATGTAAGACTTTATCTTCATCCCCTCGAGCATGCACTTAACAGTGATTCATTACCATTATTTAATGGCATTCGAAATTCAAACGGCATCCAATCTGCCATCCGAGGATCTACAGCAAATCCACCCTAAAATTATTTTTAATCATGTGATGGATATGTTATATTTATTTAACATGGACGTTTATCAGGAAATATCCATACATTTATTAAGTACAAGAAAACTTACGTTAACTTCATTTTTACTCTTTATCATATCAACAAATTTTAATTTTTTCATTAAATGAATATCTGCACTCATCTTTAACAAAGTAATTCAGTCTTTTAAAATATGTTAAAAAAATTGAACTTTAAAAAATGTTTAAAAAAATTTTAATGCATCTGAATCCGATTTCAGAATCCAATTAAAAATATTTAGCATCTGTATTCGGAATCCCCACCAAAAACTATATACATGTATAACTCTTTAAATTTATAGAAAAAAATTAAATTGATTCAGAATCTGCCCAGTCTCCAAGATTCAGAAGTCTAAATCCGAAAAAAAACTCTATATTACAAATCTCCGTCAAAAACTACCCTAATCCTCATCTTATCCTATCATTTTTGAAAATATTTTTTTCCCACTAAGTGTCTTTTTTTCCACCAACTGTCCCCACCAAGTGTCTTTTTGTTCCACCAACTGTCCCTAGACTTCCACCAAGTGTCGTGGACACTTGGTGGGAGGACATTTGGTGGGTCCACCAAGTGTCTTTTCCCCGTTTTATTCTTATATTTTTAGAGCCCATTTG
The DNA here is from genome assembly GCA_963922195.1 of Panagrolaimus sp. PS1159. Taxonomy (NCBI): domain Eukaryota; kingdom Metazoa; phylum Nematoda; class Chromadorea; order Rhabditida; family Panagrolaimidae; genus Panagrolaimus; species Panagrolaimus sp. PS1159. Next base: position 2,022,488 of record CAWUHW010000005.1, read on the forward strand.
AGTTCCAAAGACAGCAAAATGATAAAGTATCTGAACCGGAAGTGTCTCAATTTAAAGCTTCCCAACGATTATTGAATTTAAACAAATCAGATCTTCATTCTAATACTGCGTAAGGAACCCAAAACTTAGTGTTCTTTGAATGTTAAAACACGATTAAGAAAAGCCATAGGTTTTTTACGCGGTCAAATTTTTTGGTTTGCAAAATCATTTTTGGTTATCATGGTTCGAGACTTGGTAATAGCTGCCAATTACGTACATTTTTGCAACAAATTTAACAACGCATTTTTCTGTGTAGTGTTGTATAATAAGTATAAGTTTTTTTATTCATAAACGTTGGGCCAAAAATGGGGCAAGTGATGATTTTTCTCAAACGCCCTCAAACGAATGTTGGACAAATGTTGATAAACCCTATGTTAAAAAGAAGATAATGCCATTATTTCGTATTCAACGAAAATCTGTTGATGTCTCACCAAGATCAACACAAAATGAAGTAACAGCATTGAGGTTGGAAAAAAGAATTATTTGTACCGGAAAAAAATAGTTAAAACATTTTTTCTTTCAGCTGATGTGTTTTTCGTGTCGAGGGTTTTTATTCATATAGCTAGCTAACTGAAAAGAAAAAAAAGTGAGCTTGGCTGAGGGCTTCCCTAAACGGTGGACTGACCACGTGAAAAAGTTATTTATTTCTTTGTCGTTTTCCATTTTACAAATTTTTTTGAAAATTTTTGTAAAAAAGAAAAAAATGAATATTTTCTCATGGTCAGTCCACCGTTTAGTGACGAGTCCACCGTTTAGGAGTCCCTTGGCTGATTGATTTTTTTTTATCAATTAAAATTTTTCGAGGCGAAAACACATCAGCTGAAAAAAAAATGTTAGGTGGTGGTAGTGTGAGAGAGATTTAGTGTCAGTCATCTATTTATAGAATCGTTTTATAGCGATATTAGTTCTCACGACTTTTTTTTGATTATATTTATTCTAAAACGTAAACGTTATGACTATGTCTGTGTTTGTAATTCGTCTATCAATGATAGGATTAAACTTTCGAACTCTCGCTGTCATGTTGTTTTTTTGATAATGTTTGTTATCATTTTTTAAAAAAGGTGCTATTTTTTAAAAAATCGTATAAAAAGCGATCGCATATTTTATATTTTTCGATATACAAATTTTTTTTAAAAAACTTTTATTTCTTTTTTCTCACCCTAAAACAGTGTTTTCAAAATTATGCTGTCCTATTTAAATGAACAAGCGTCATCGAAAAAAAAATTATATTTTGAGGTTTCCTAAATTCTGCTGTCGGCGCAGCCTCATTTTCGACAACGACACGCAAATCCAAAAAAAAGACAAAAATATCCCTTCTTTTGAAAAATTTAAAATGCTTCCCGCTACTACTTTTTCATCATCATCAGCATCATCTTCTTTCCAAAACGGAAGACGTCATTATACATTTCCTCGTAAATGTCGTGCCGTCATCTGTGGTAGTGCCCTCTTATTTATTATTTTGTTTTGTGGCTTTGCATTTGCACCAACAAGGTAGAGTCTTCACTTTTTCTTCTCTACTTTTAAAGAAATATTAAAATATGAAGTGGTTGTTTTTAAATTTCTTTTCCGATAATTATTACTTGTTATGTTAGAAAAAAGAGTAACGTTTAATCTATTATGGTTCTTTTTTGCTGTTGTAAAAATAATTCAAAACTTGGGTTAGCAACAATAATTAAAAATTTTCAGATTTAATAAAAATTACTAATTTCTTTACATTTTTTAGAGCAATAGCTGCTGAATCTCGGCGTGCAAGTTCGACTGCTGCATTTGATTTATTGAAAAGAAACAACATGGCTGATTCTCAATATCAAGTTGTTGAACGTGGATCTCTTCATTCATTGGATTACCGTATCTTCTTCAGTAATTTTTTTTATTTTAATTGCTAGTTTTAAAACCTTTATTTTTTAAGAAGGACCAAATGGATATATTTCTCCCTGGCATGATATCCCTTTATTTGCGGATGAAACCAAAAAGATTTATAATATGATCGTGGAAATTCCACGTTGGACAAATGCAAAAATGGAAATGGCAACAAAAGAACCATTAACTCCAATTAAACAAGATGAAAAGAAAGGTCTTCCACGTTTTGTTAATAATATTTTTCCTCATCGTGGTTATATTTGGAATTATGGCATGTTAAACTTTGGATATTAGAATTTTACATTTAATAACATCGTTTTTAGGTGCTTTACCTCAAACTTGGGAAGATCCTAATCACATTGATTCAAATACAAATGCCAAAGGTGACAATGATCCAATTGATGTTATTGAAATTGGTAATATTGTTTTAATTATTTCCATTTATTTTAGTATGTTTTTATAGGAAGCCAAATTCAAAATCGTGGTGCAGTTGTACAAGTAAAAATCCTTGGAACTTTGGCATTACTTGATGAAGGTGAAACTGATTGGAAATTAGTTGCAATTGCTGCATCTGATCCACTTTTTGATAAAGTTAATCATATCAATGATGTTGAAGAACATTTTCCTGGTCTTTTAAAAGTAAATTTTTGTTTGTAAATAATTTCTACAGTAGTTTTATTCAAATTTTGTAGGCTACTGAAGAATGGTTCCGTATTTATAAAATTCCTACCGGGAAACCTGCAAATGAAATTGCATTTAATGGAGAATTTAAAGATGCAGAATTTGCAAATAAAATTATTGCAGAAACTCATCAGTTTTGGAAAGATTTGATTAAAGAAACTTCTCCAAAGCTTAATACAGAAGCTCATGTTGAAGGTGCTGCATTTGTTGCAAATGATGAAGAATGGAAGAAAGCTGTTGAAACATCTCCACCACTTTCTGATCCAAAAGAAGCTCCAGCAGATAATGATAAGTGGCATTTTATTCGTCTTCCATGACTCTCATCGTCATCTTCTATTAATACCAATTCATCAATGGTTTTTCAAATTTCAAAATTGTGAAACATTTATTTTTTTTTATTCTCTGTTTTTTAGAAGCATTGTTTTTTTATAGTAAATTATATATCTGATTCATGCGGTTTTTAAACACACTCATCTTTGATGCAGAAATTATTTTCGAAATACTGTAGCTGTATTAGAAAAATTTAATTTTTTTATAAATAAAAATTCAGTATTTTTGTCAATTGACAAGGCTTTAATAAAATACGACAAAACGAAATGTGGAAAATAAGTATCATAAGATGTAATAAAAATAATACCATCGACGAAATTTTAAGGTCAAATAATTTTGTTGCTTTATAATTGATATGATGGCCAAAAAGAGAAAAAACAAGTATCACCCCCGAAGATGCCGTACAACAGCGAGCTCGTTTTGTAATGTTTGCAAAAACTACAGCTGCATTTGCAAAGTTTTATCTTGTCTCTGAAGCGAATCATGTAAGCATACATTTTTATTTATATCTTTTAAGCTAGTCTTAATCCGTATTTTTTTTTAAGTTTGAAAGAGATATATTTATTTGGACAAAAAAAAAGATATGTCAAAAATCCGCTATATTGTAAAGATGATGGACCAATTTCGAAACATCGTCGATAGTATTCACATTTTTACACGGATAATAGCCCAAAATTGAATAAAGATGGAACTCTAACAAATACTCCAAAAAGTATCAATGATAAAGATTGGTAAAATTTATTGAATGAATAAAAACTGTGATAAAAATTGTTAAAATAAATGCATTGAAAAAACCCATCTCATTTTTAAACAACAAGTTTTATATTTCACATATTCAAAGAAGGATTTAATTTAACAGTAATAAAACCAATGGTTCACCAAAATAAAATCCCAAATCTCCGAATTTCATTATTCTATTTAATGGTCGAACAATATAACAATAAATTAAATAAAGGATTAACAAAATTCTAGTAAGTATTAAAGTTCTAGAAGTTGAATCCATAAAATCCATGGCAGACATTTTTTATAAAAAATAATAATATTGATTCAAAATTTTGAACAAACTTTTAAAAAAAAACGGGATTTTAAGGTCAATTTAGTACTTAAGTATTAGCTTAACCAATTTATCCCATTTTTCCTCTGAAAGACCAACAAAGCAAATACTTGGCACTTTATAATCATATCCTTCTGTTTCAATAATTTCATCAACAATTGCTTCAACACGATTTTTGTAAGCTTCAGAAAGTGTATCGCAAAATCTTAAAGAATATAATGTATTCTTATTTTTCTAAAATTGAAATTTTATAAAAAATAGTAAAAACAAAATTCACTTTCGAACACTTAAAAAAGGTTTCAGTATCAAATGTTTCTGGAAGTTGAAAAATATACAATTTATCGATTATAGAAAAATGTGGAATTTGTAAAAGTTCTTTGACTGTATTTTTTGTGATACATGAAGAATCTTTTTTTGTCATAACTGAAAAAAAGAAACAAAATTTATTTATATACTGGTAAAAAAGTAACGTACAAAAATATGGTCTTAAGTAATCCAAAAAAAACACAAAGAAATGCATTTTTTTCTTTCCAAAGAAAGAGTGTCTCTTTGTCTGTCTGCTTTCTTTTTTGAATTTGTTCGAGTTACACTTTGCAAATAAATGAAAAAAAGAAACGGTTTTTTTTAAAAAAAGTTTTTTTTAAACTTTCGATGTTTTAACTTTTAGTTAGAACAAAAATTTTGGAAAACAGAATCTTCGGATTTCTGAAGTTTATTAGTAAACTTTAGAATCTGTAGATTCTGTAACCCTTTTAAAGGGTTTTAAAATAAATTTTTATGTACCAAATATTCAAATGAATTTTGTTAGCGAAAAAAAACTTTGCCTGCCTAAAATTACCCCTGCCTCCCTAAAATTACCCCCGCCTGCCTAAAATTACCCCTGCCTGCCGCAAATTACCCCTGCCTGCCTCCCGGATTGCCTGCCTAAATTTACCATGACCCCTTAATTTTTGGAAGAGCTGCAAAAAGTTTTTCAAATGGAACAATAGAACCATCTGAATTTTTAACAAGATTTTCATGTAAAACGATATCTTCAGCATTTGAAGAAAAAACAAAAAATCTTCATAAGAAATAACATTATCTTTCAAATGTAAATACTTTACATCACAACGAAAAATATGTGAAATAATTGATGAAAGATTTTTTAGAGACGCGTAATATGTATCAAATTTATCAGTAATCCATAACTTTGAAGAAGTCTTTGTAAAATCGACTCTTTTTTGAATTTCGTTCAAAGAAGCCATCCATTTCTCACTTTCACATTCCAGCTTATCAATAACAAAAACTGGATTTTTTGCAAAAAAGTATTTAGAAGATTGAATTAATTTTGTCCAAGCTTTTGCATTTGATGGATTTTTTGTAATATAATTAATTAATGAATCTCGAAATGGCAAATTTTGTCGATGAAACGGACCATCAAAATTGAGTTGTTTTATTGGAACAACTGCTTGCTCGTCTTCAGCTTTGCGTTTTTGATTTGATCTTGTTAAATTTGAAGTTAAAGCTGAAATTCGAGCACTACGACGCATTTTTGCAAATATTAAAATATTTTAGTAAAGAATTCAATATAAGAATATTCCAAAATGAAGAATTTTTGTTAAAAATCATGTTTTTTGCGTTTTTGAAGATCGAAATTGTATTGATAGCGACAATGAAATATCAAAAAATGATCTGTTTGGTCAAAAATAAGTTATTTTCACTGAAAATTCAATTATTAAGCACGTTTAAGACTTTAAAAGTTATTTTCAAGCTAAAATTGGATGAACAAAAATTTACATCCAAACCAAATATAAAACACAAAAAGTTTTTTTGACATAAATAATATTTATTATTCATCTTTGAAGTATGCCTTGGATTTCTTGTAAACAATTTGAATATTGTACTGGCCACCGATTAAAATCTGACTACAAGAATTTTTGTCACGGAATTCATTTTAAAATTTGTTAATTTTTTAGTTTTTCTGATTTTAAATCCAAAAATGCAGTTATTTCTGAACTTTCTAAAAAAGAAATATGTTTTTGCATAAACTTTTCTATCAACATTTTTTACAGTAATACTCTTTAATGAATTTAAACATATAAAATTTAAAGTTGAAATGAAATTCAACAACGAAAAAACAAAAACACAACTTTAAAGAGCTAAAAAAAGAAAGCGAATTTTTTGGACAATAGTAATAGTAAAATAATAATAATCAAATCTGAGCGTAGTAAACAATAAATTTTGGTATAAAAAAAAAGTTAAGCGTAGTTTTTAATTTAAAAAATAAATTAAAAAATGACTTGCAAATTTTTTAAATCGAAGAAATCAAATGATTATCTCTTCTTTTAAAAAAATAGACAAAAAACGAAAAATGAGCAAAATACAGTATTTGCAGGAAATATAAAATGGCAAATAATAATAATAAAACCTTTCTAGGAGTACAAAAATTTACATCCAAACCAAATATAAAACACAAAAAGTTTTTTTGACATAAATAATATTTATCGCAAGATGGCGCAGAAAAAAAGATAATATGAATAAAAAACAAAACGATTTTAATTAAGGCATATATCTGTAACAAAAAAGAAGCATAAATAATATAACCGAAGCACATTACATATTTTCATATTGATCAATACGGCGTTTTGTATTTCCACCTCGAATTTGACGAAGAGTCTTATACTTATCACGACCAGCACGCTTGTTTTCCATATGTAAGACATCATAATCACTAAGACCATCTTGAACACGAGCTTGATCAAGTTCAGCGGTAAGCTTCTGCAAAAGAAAAAAAAAATAAAAGTTTGTTGAAAAATAAAAAAAGCTTACTTCAAGTTTATTTTTCATATTAACATTTTGTTCAGTATGAGTAACACGATCAAGTTCAGTTTGAGGATAATTAATATCATCATCAACCATAAGTTCAACATGGGCATCAACAAGATCATCATGGCCATTATGTTCTCCAACGAAATGATTGCTTGAAATATGTTGGTGATTGTAGCTTGAATTGGAGGAAGCTGCAGAAGCAACATTGATAACATTTGATTGAACATGTTGTCGTTCACGATATTCTTCAACTTCCCGTTGAAGTTGATTAGTTTCAGCGGTTTTTTGTTCAACGGCATCACGCATCTTTGTAACTTGTGATTCACGATGTTGAATTTCATCAATAAGTTTTGCACGTTCTTCTTCACTCATTTGACGTTCAGATTGAAGTTGCTCTGTAAGATCTCGCAATTCACGTTCTTTTTCTTCAAGGATACGTTTAGCTTCATGAAGTTCACTTAATTGTTGTTCAAGGCGACGAATAGTTTCTTGTGCAATTTCAAGTTCACGTTGTGCACGTTCCATATCTTCTCTCATTCGATTCATTTGTTCTTCATATTCACGTTGCTTTTGTTCAGCAGCTTCACGAGCATTCATTTCTTTTGTAAGACGTTCTTGTTCCATTTGCCGTTGCATTCGTTCTTCTTTAGCTTGTTGCTTCATTTGTTGTACTTCTATTGTATCAGGTTTACGGCGACGCATATAAAGTTCATGATTGCCCATACATAATGCAAGAATACGCTTGTTAATACGAAGTCGAGGAGCATAAAAGACAAAATCCTATAAAAAAATGTATGGATAAGCATAGTTACAGTAGTAAGGAAAACCTTACATTTGATTTTTTATCAATTGGTTTAATTACGAATTTTTTGTCATTGAAGGAAATGTTACGAATTTCACTCCATGGAAATCCAACTTTTGGAGTAAGCTTATCAGCTTTTTCATAAATATTTAAACCAAGAGCATCAACACCAAGGAAAAGTTCGGTACCCTTCTTATTTTTGATTTCAAAATACTAAAATGAGAAAAAAGTTATTTGAATTCAGGATAAATGATAAACTTACATTAACACCATACATATCCAAATCTTGTGCAATTTTCAAATATTCTAGCATTGCAGCATCACGATTCATTCCACGATGATCAGCCCACCAAACCATTATACGACGTTCCCATTCTTCTGTACTCATTTTGTATTGACCAATAACACGTTGTGGAAGTAAACGATCAGAAGCAAGGCATCCAGATTTATGTTGCTCTTGAGAATAATCACCATATTTTACTTGCATTGCATAGGATGCAAGAAGTACAGAAGTTTCTGGTGGACAATAAACATCATCAGAAAGAATAAGGTCTTTTACTTGAAGATAAAAAAGACGCTAAAAACAACAGCATTTAAAACAATATAAAACTTTTTTTTATCATTGATTATTGCTATTTTAATGCGGATGCAGTTAATAGAAACATAGAAGCAGTTAAAAATCTGCAGCAAAAAAGAAGCCATCTTATCAATGCATCGTTCCCCAACTATAAAAAAAAGAAATTACCAAAGTAATGTCTTGAATAATTTCATCTGCGACATCTTCAGGATAAAATTTTGCACGAAATTTAAATTGAAGAGTTGGATCTTTCTTTACATCTTGTTGAAGAACTTTCTTATTGAGTTTTAACCAAGTTGGAAAATTTTTTGTATCAGTGTATTGAAGTCCAAAATACCAAATTTCACGTAAACCAATAGTTTTTACCACTTGATCAAAGAGTTGTTTACCAGTTGTTGATGGTTGGATTGCGAACTCAAGTTCGGCATCCATAGTAGTAACACGGACATTGACCTAAAAAAAAGATGGATTAAAAGAGATTGATTTAAATATGTATCACCCACAAAATTTTGAGTTGTCATCTTGCCCTAACTAATATGGTGGTTTTTTGTCTTAGAATCAATTCTTAGCCAACGCTTTTACAGTTAAAAAAGCAAAAAATTTGTGTGAAACAAAAGACAAAAAAGCGAAGAAAAATGAGAAAAAAATGAAACTATGACTGTGCTTCGACGTTGCTGACTGTTGCTGCTATCAGAATACTAAAAAGGGGCAAGCAAGCTCCTTTTGTGGATGCCTTGTAACAGTGTCTTGTTCCATACTTTTTTCCACACAATTCGTTGGTATAAAAATCCTAAGACAGTGCAAAAGAAAGCGTCTGCGACCAACTGAAAGAAAATTCTTCATTTGATATTTTTCTATGCCTCATATGCGCAGCAAAATGATATCAATGTTTCCTTGCATGCCTAATGTAACGTAAAAGGGAACCACAAAACTTTGCTTTTTGAAATGTAAACAAAAAATCTTTAAAAATTTATGAAAAATTAAACCGTAGAAGACAAATGTTTTTTTTAGTGGCGGCATATCAGTATGCTTAATAATCCAATATTTTAGTAGCAAATACCATTAACAATGCTGATTCCTCACGAATGTGATTCAGTTTTTATGAATCACTATAAAAAAAAGAAACATTTATGCTACGCTTTAGATGATGCACGCAAGCTTCAAAAAATATCATATTACTCACCGGTTTTTTCGACATGGCTGCTGTTCGTTTTAATTTTTAAAGATGAGAGAATAAAAGACCATGCGATGCTGTTATAGCTGAGATCAATATAAATATATAACAATCGAAAATATCGTCTAAAATTGTAAACAAGGCTAGTATATATGTACAAATTAAATATCAGTAATAATGAAAAATTTCACGAAATAAAAATTATTATTAATCAAAGTACGCCTTAGAAATAATCAATCAACAATGATATACAAATATTTTTAGAGGTTTTATGTGAAGGCGTTAACAACGCCACCACCGCTAAACACTCCTAAAGATTCAAGAAAGGAAAGGTAAAGAGAGATTCTAGTGAAAGGAGAAAAGGGAGCACAAAAGTGGGAAGAATATGCACATTTTTGATAAATGAATCATCATCAAAAAGATGATGATGATAGTTATAAAAATCGTCTAAAATTATATAATGGAATAAAAGCTGTTAAAAGGAGTGAAGAAGAAGAAGGAATGTTTGCAAAAATACAATAGAATCAATAAAAAAATGGCATCAAAAAAACAATGTGAAAATATTCGATCTTCGACGATCACCAAAAAAAGCGGCGCGAAAAAAAAACGAAGAGGTCTTTATGCTGGCGTAAAATAAATTTTTTTGCAGGTTGCAAATTTTTTTGGAGGCAGCTTGAAAATATTGCGCGGGTGAAAAAAAGATTTTTGAAAAAAAAAAGAAGAGAGAAGAAAAATATCGAGGAACACTTGAAAGAAAAAGAAGATGAACAAAGAAACAACTTTTTAACAAAAAAATTGTTGTAAAATCGATAAGTATTGCTATTTATTGCTGTTGTACATCTATTTCTTCCATTTAAAAATGCAATTAAAAAAACTTTTCTCAAAGATCTTTGAACAAAAAAGAAAAAGATTTGTTAAAAAAAATGCGGATGTGTCAAATCTCACGGATCTACAAAAAACGGATATAAAACTTTGGGCAATCAGCCAAATTACAAATAATTTTCAATGTTTTTTGATTGACATTTAGGTCGATATTAAAATTTTTTTACGTTTTATTCTTCCTTTTTTTAAAGTGGACAAACCAATATACAAGGACACCAACAACAAAAAAGGAAAGGGGAAATAAATTCATAATATATTCGGAACTATTAAACACGGTTTGTTATCGCCCAATAAAATAAAAAATTATATATATATATTTGAATCGGAAATGTAAAAACGGAACATTTTTTTTTCTTTTCGGATGTGTGTATTTCAGTTTTAAGTGAAAAATATGTTACAAAAAAGTATTCACATTGAAAAAAATATTAAGGATTTTGAAAGAAAAAAATTCATTTTTAAAGGATGTTTTTCTGTTGGAGTACTTTAAAAAAAAGACAAGGTGTGAAGGAAAGGAAAGGTGATGATGAATAAGCTTATATTTTTTTTGACCAAAAGGATGATGATTAACAAATGTTTGTTTTTGTAGAAAGAAAGAAGAGGAGGTTGTCTGGCGCTAAGGAAGAAAAAGATAAAAATAGAAAAAGCAAAAAATTGATTAGATAATACTTTTAAATGATAAATACTTTAATTTTTTTTGTATACAACTGATAGCCTAATATTGGGTTTTACGGAGAAAAGAATTGCAAGAAATCAGATAATAGTTTCAAGAATTTAACAGAGATGGATTGCGTTTAATACAAATATGATTAAAACGAATCCGTCATTGTTGAAGCATATCTTTTTAATTTAAAGGGATCTGATGGTTTGACACATTTTCCATTTTAACGGTTTTTTTTCGAAATGGCATAAACCTGACAATCAGGGTCTTTTTCTATTGTTTATTTACCTGATTTTCATGTTTATGCCAGTTCGAAAAAAACGTTAAAATGAAAAATGTATCAAACTGTAAGCTCCCTTTAAATTAAAGAGATATGCTTTGACAATGACGGATTCCCTTTAACGCTATTTTTTTAAAATACAGTAATCTCCAAAAAAAAACTTTGGCACTACAACCATCGATTACAAAACTTTACAAACCTTCTTTTATTATAAGAAGGTTCTTAAAGACAAAAAACATTTATTGAATTTAAACGAAAAAAAGCGTGATTGCGCAAAAAAGAAAAAGAAGGGGATTTTTGTGTGTTGTTGTCCGGAGCAAACGACGACACAAAAGAAGAAGAAAAAATAAAGGGACATATACCACCACCACGTAAAAAAAAGACCTTTTTTTAAAGGTGAAAGAATACAACGACAACGTCGAAGGAAAAGAAAAAGAAAGAAGTTTCACCTGTTACGTTTTCGTCTTTGAAAAATATATACAATTATTTTCAACGTTACATTTTGATCAAAATAAAAAGATGCGCAACACAAAAAAGGGGGGTCATCTCTCTTCTCTCTCTCTCTCTCTCGCATACATGTAAAAATAATAACCAATATGAAACCGTTTGTCCTTTTTTTCTTTCATCTTAGTTTTTTACACATTTTTTTGAAGATCAAGGGAAGGAAGGCAGAAAAAAATGTCGACCAAAAAAAGAACATGAATTTTTTTAAACAGGTGTTTGCAAAAAATGGGGAGATGTTTTTGAAAAATTTAAAAAGAAACAAATTGAACATCAAAAAAGAAAGAACATCTTTCAATTCATTCATTTAAAAACCAATAATTTGTTTCAGTCTATTAAAAAAACAGGTATTTTTGTGGAGGGTTTTTTGAAAAAAAAGAAAATGTAAAACTTTTAAAATCTTCATCATCAAAAAAGAAAGGATGTTGTTTTTTGTACACTCTAATGGACATAATAAAAATGTTTCGTTTGAAGTGTTTGCAACGAAAAAATGGTTTAAAGCTCTAGATTAAGCATGGAAGAAACATTTTAAAAAAGAAGGACGAATAGATTGTGGGATAAGATTTACAAGCGGATATTTAATGGGATCAAGCTTCCAACGACAAAAAACATAATGGTTTTTGTTTTTAAAAGCAAAAAAAACACAAAAGAAAAAATAGCTGGTAAAATTTTTTATGAAATAAGAAAAAATATAAATAAAAGTCAAACAAAAAAGCAAGATTCATGCATTTCGTTGCTGTTGCAACAAAACAGCTTTAATCGGGCATGGTCAGAAATTTTTTTTTAAAGGAAAAAATTTTGCTATATGTTTTTTTAGTGTTAAAGAAAAGTGATTAAACGAAAGACAGGAAGAAAAGAGCAAAAAAATTTTGGTAAAAAAACTGTGAAAAACAACCACTTTTTTATGAATCACAAAAAAATTATCTTATGATTTTTGCGGGTAAAAAAGAAAAAAATTTTATGAGTAATTTTTGAACCAAAATTGCCTTAAAAATTATGTAAATAGGTTGTAGAAAAAATTCTATTTAAAAAAACAGATTTGGAAAATTGAAAAAATACTAAAATCCAATTATTTACAGTACCCTAAAATCGAAGTATCCAACCATTCAGATTTAAAATAAATTTCTCAAAAACATGATTGAACTTTTATTTTTAAGATTAATTTAATTTATCAGCGGTTACTAATCATCAAAGAATTTTTATCTATAATCTTAACAAAAATGTTTTTAGCCTTTTATCATTTTTTTGTCTACACATTTTTTTCCCACGTCATTTAATTCTTGCAAAAAAAACATTTTTCTCCAAAAGATAAACTTTAAAGCATTTTCCAAAAAAAATATAACACAAAAAAATGTTTTTTTCGATCTAAACGATGTTTTGGAAAAAAAGATGTCCAAAGTTAAACACAAAAAAATATAACAATGCTATTCTTTCATGATAAATAAATATATATCAAATTTTGGTCCCCACATAAAATGAAAAAAATGACTGTCTCAATTTCATAAACAAATCCATAAAAATTTTTTTGTTTCGGCGGTGTTTTTGCTTTTTACAAAAAAAATGTATGATTCAACAAAAAAATTTGGTGATAAAAAATTTTAGTATATTTTTTTTTTCAAAATTTTAAATTTTAGGGAGGAAAAATAAAAAATGTTTAAAAAGATTTTTAAAAATTATTACAAAAATTTTTTTGAAGAAACAAAAAAAAAGAAGCGGGAAAAACCACAAAATTTTTAAAAGAAAAAATTGCAACAAAAAAGTATACCACCAATGACAATTTCATTTTTACCCCCCAGTGGCGGCAGTCCCAAAAAAATTTTTTAAAATTTATTCCTTTCTCCTAAAAAAAAGTAGCAGCAACAAAAAAAAAGAAATATACAATAAAGCCGTTGCGCACGCTCGCTGGGAGAAGATTATAAAAAAAAATTGTGGTGACGTTGATGCTATTGCTTCGACGTTGATACAAAAAAAATATAATATGTAAAAAAGAAGTGAGAAAAAAGAAGAAAAAATGAAATGCCTAATTTAAAAGATTTTAGAGATCAAAAATTAATTAAAAATAAATTAGTTGATTCACATGATTGATATCCAAGTGAGGATAATCTAATTAATTACATTATCATAAATATGTGAACCTCTGTTTTTTCAGACAACAACAAGATCAATGTTTTGCTTTTAGGTATGAGAGATTGCTCTCCTTTTGCATAACTCAATGTTTTTTAATCTTCATTGCTATTGACTTTTTTTATAACCCAAGTTAGTGAGCTAATCCACTCCAAAAATGGTTTGTACGTGATTACTGAAATCTTGGATTGGGAAGTTTGTACTTCGAGTTTTTGTACTGCCGTATCTGAAAAAATCGATAATCACACATAATTATAACTATAAATAACTTTTCAGTGATAGCAACAATGATTTGAATAAAACTTTTCTTTCTTGTAAAATCCTTTAGGGCTTATCTCTTAAAAATTTATATGAAAACACCTTGAAAGTTCTCTAAGGCTTTACGTAAAGGCATTTTTGTCGTCATATATTTTTATAAGGGGCCAAGTTCTGTGGTGCTTGGAGAATTTGGGCAACTTTTTTTTCTTCCTTAAAGGCAAATTTCAAGTTATCGGTTTTTTGCCAATAAACAACAAAAATAAAGAGGAATAAATGCGCGCGCAAATAATAAAGCATACAAAAAAGTAAAGTTAACTTTATTAACAAATTTTCTCACAAATTTCGTTTCCCTTTTTGGTTAGAAACAATTGTGATCTGACACATCATTTTTTATCTTTAATATGTTTTCAGAAGAAAATTTATGATAAAGTGTTCGATAAAGTTTTCCCAAAAATGACATTGCTTTTTGCCAAGATAAATAAAAATGCATGCAATAAAAACGACAAAGGCACAAAAATCATAAAATCAAGTTCTTAAAACAGACTATAAATTTATTAATGTTATTATTTATCAACAAATATTGATATATTTTATACTGTAATATCACAGATTACATATTTTCTTTTTTTAACACAAGTTTGTTTTTATTTAAAAATGAGAAAAATAATCGTATTTCTTTTCAAAGACTTCAAGTCCAAGATGTTTGAGGAGTAGATTTGAATTTTCGAACAAATTTTTGAGAATGCCGTATAAAAAAGAATAAGTTTTTGACAAATTTTATAGTTGCTTCTCGATATCCTGTCATAATACACAAAACAATAATTGATTCAATAAAAATTCGAGATTGCGTAATAATTTGTTTTCCTCCATCGCTGCTTAAACCCATGCGACCGTCAATCCAAAGTGGAAGTCGAAAATCGGTGTAGCCAGTATAGTTTCTGCCTTCTGCATAATATTTAATAGTTAAAACACGAGCAGAAGGAGCAAAAACATTAACAATAGGTCCAATACTGCCAAAAAACTGAAACACAAAAATTACGAAATTCATTAAAGTCTGTGCTGCAATGACAATTGCGATTCGGGCAGAGTTAATAAAATCTCGACGATTATGTTTTAACTGAAAGCTTGCTTGCTTGCTTAGCTATTTTAATCATGAATGTTGAAAACGACGAAATTAACAAAAAAAGATCAGGTTTGAAATTGGAAGCTTTAGCACAATTAATCCATATAAATCTTATAACGTCACCAATAAAATTAGATGGATTAATGCACAAAGGAGAATCTGTTGAATTTTGGGATATTTGACATTCTGTTTTTCTTATACTTGCCCAGCTATTTAGCAATATTTCAATATCAAATAGCATAACAGTAAAATTAAATATTATAATGATTAAAAAAATTCGATAACCTCTTGTAATTTTTTGATAAAAGTTGATAAAATATATTGCAATAAATCTTGTCGTAGATAGTAACAATAAAGATGAGTAAATGTTATTTAATATAAATCTTTCAAAAGTCAAATCCAAAGAGCCAAACTTTTTATTGGTGTATAAAAAGCACGTTGAAGAAGGTTTTACAAAGTTTCTTAAGTTATTTTGACATTGAAATTCAGAACTTTTTAGTAAATCCCATATAGCTTGATTCAAAATAAACCATTTGTAATGTTCTTTTATTCCCCCAAAAAGGGATATAAAAACGATAATTCCTAGAATTCCAATACAAATATGTCCAAAATCATAGTAGTATAAAGTTGCTGCAATATTTCCGATAATACATTCATAAGGATCATACGAGGAAGATTTATTAAAAATCATACATTGATAAGTTGTCGTATTATTCATTTTTATAACAAAATTGAAATTGGTGACTTTCTGTGCTAAATTTGAAATTTAAAAAAAACTTTAACTACTTTTTGATGCACTTTATCTTTTCAAGTACATCCCTTTTCTGGGTAATAATTTTAAAGCATGTTTTTTTTAAATTTTTTTATTTGCCCAAAACACACTGAATTAAAAACATTAAACTTAAATACATACACTTAAAAGTTATGTTTAAAGTGATAATTTTAAGTAAAACATTTTTTAAAAAACGAAGTAATCGTAGCCTTCTAGAATTTGCGTTGGCACAAGTGCAAACGATATTGTTAAAACGATAATCATTTATTTTTTGTCAAACAAGACATATAAATTCACCTCGAAAAACCCATCTTTTCTTTTGGCAGGCATGTTTTTAGTTACATTTAAACGAATTACTTCACTGAACATGGGGATTCAAGAATTTCTTTGACATGACTTTCAAAAAAAATTATGATTCTGATTACTCTATAAAAATTTTCTACAACGTATTTATGCGGATATTATTAACAAAAAACAAGCAGTCCTGTTGACTATCTTCCATGGTATTCCAGTGATATATATCGAATCGTCAAATCAAGCTGTGTTTACTTATTTGACGATTCGATATGTGATGTTCATTGCACTGATAACAACAATGTTGTATGCAAAAAATTAACTCTTCCTTGAGTTTCATTAATTAATAAACATTTGACGAATTGTCTAATTATTATTCGAAAAAAATTGTATTGCATTATTTATTAAATATAAAAAAAAACATTGGTTAAACTTTTGATTACAGTAGCAAAAAAAATTTTTTTTCAAATTCATCAGCTTCAAACATTGATATTACAAATACGGAGTAATAACTTGTCTTGTCATATCACAAAAATTTTGGCCTCGCTTGAAACGAACATATCCATTTTCACCCCAATTTGGACCCCAACTATTTTTAGCAATCCAATAATCTGGAGTATATCCAACGACAAGAAGAAAGTGTCCGCCAATGCTTTGTTTTGAACATTCAGCAGCTGGAAGATCCAAGATTCCAGAGCTGTAAGACATAAAAGCTTGGGGACAGCTTAACCACATTGTAAATGGCCCAAAATTATGCAGCTGTTGAGCATATGCAGATTCATCGTGATCAAACCAATAATATCCGGAGATCTTGAATTTTTGTGAATCACACTTACTGTTGCAAGATCCATTTTGAGCTGTGTAAGGTGAGCAAGTTTCCAAAGGGATTCCGACATCTTTTGCATAATCCAAAGCACGATTAAGAAATCCGCCATTGCATTGATTTGATTTGGATTCGCAGTTGACAATTGTTTGTTCAGAAAGATCCAACAAAAGCTTGTTTTGACGAATGAGATATTGAGATTCTATTGCAGCAGCTGCAGCAAAAGCATAACAAGAACCACATGAACCTTGATTTTTTACAGGTGAAACATATCCATTGCTTCGGAAGTCTTCATTAGCGGGGATTAAAGTGTCATTTCTGCCATCAAAAACGGAGCGTTTTTGACGAAAAAATGAAGAGTTGGAAGGGATTGGAAGACCGCCAAGATACTGCAAAAATGATTGATTATTGTATGTATTATCAATTTTTTGTGAGCAAAATTGATTATGAAAAAAATGCAAATTTTTGGGCATTTCTGATCTTGAGAATTACATCGTCTTTCAAAAACTTACATGTTTCTGTTCTTCTTTCGACATTAAGGAAAATTGATTCAATGCAAATTTTGCACCTTTAAATTTTCCATCAAATTCTTGCAGCTTTTGTTTTGCTTCTCGAAAATGTCCAAGACGTTGAAGAAATTCAGCAGCGTTTCCAAGATTAAATTTATGTTTATCAATTAATGAAGTAAATTGTTGAATTTCAGGATCAGCAAAATTAACACCTGTGATCCGGAATTTGTTGAAGGACGTTGAAGCAGCAGCAGCAGCTGTTGCTAAAATAGTTGAGAAGATCAAGCAAAGGCAAAGGAAATGCATCCTTCCAAAAATATAATTTTGCTAATTTTGTTTCATCTTTTTTATACAATTTTTTTTATGATAAAAAAATGTCGTCACATCGTTAAACTACAGTATTTATACAAATATTGATATTTTATTGTTTGATTTTTAAAACTTTGAAACTCCCAAAAACGTCGTTTTTTATTGTTTGAAAATTATTTTTTTTAAAAAATGGTTATTTGTTTAATTTTATGTGTTATATTTTTTAATGAAAGATGTCGTCACATAGTTAAACTACAGTAAATCAAACAAATATCAATAATTGATGTCACAACTTTTATTACCTTTAAATTCCTAAAAAGTCGTTTGTTATTGTTTAAAAATTGCAAAAAATGGTTATTTGTTTAATTTTATGTGTTAAATTTGTTGAAACGAATAAAATGACGTAACGACCAACACACCCATAGGTGTGGTTCGAATTAAAATAGCTGTTTGAAAAGAAAACTGTAGAAATAAAATAAATTCAAGTTTAACGGTTTTACATAAAATTATCACTTTTTTGTATGTAGAGTGATAGCGGGGGCGATTGACTAATGGGTTAGTTAAAAATCTGCTGGCGTATCAGATGTTTGTGAGTTAATTCAAGTTGCTTACTTCCATAGCCTCAATATTTAAAAAAGAAAATGCTTAAAGGTTTTGGGTGAAAAGAAGAAAGAAAATGATCCTTACAAACTTGTTTTAATTTTAGCATCTTGGAAATCGAAGTTTTTAATCAAATCTTGTTAGATCTAAAAATTTAAAAGTATTTGTTAAATGAGATTAAATTAACATTTAAAAAAACAAATTTATTAGATTTCGTAAAACAGTACTTTTAACAACTTTTCTTTCAACTCTTATCACTTATAATGCAGCTGTAAATTATATTTTAATTTAAGCTATAAAAATTTTATTTGTATTTTAAAGCTTTTAAGCTTTTTTTAAATTTTAAAAATTGAAAAAGTTTTGTTGAACCCAAAAAGTTTATCATTATGTAAAAAAACTGTGTTCTAAAAGCTAAGAAAGTAGTACTTTTATAATTTTAAGGAACCTTTTACATCTGATATTTTTGTACCATATTTTGTTGTTAGCAGTTTTATGGTCATCTATAAAAATTGCAAACAAGAAAAAATGAATTTATTTATGAGTTTAACTTTTTGGATTAAACTTTTTTGTTCAGTTTTATTATTTCTTTTTTCGAGTGTATTTATTTTATTGGTGCAGTTGAAAGTTGAAGAAAAAAAAAAGGAAATAACTTTTTTTGTATCATTCAAATTCAACTTCATAATTAGTAATTTTTATTGTCATTTTTTGTGCTTCAATAAGCATTTCTTTGTCATTTACCTTAAAAAATACATTCACATTTGTTTTTTAGAATTAACCTAATTAACGTCATATCCCATCTCATCGAACATTGTTCATTCATGAATAATAATGCACCTCAAAGATAAATAAATAAACAAATTTTTGTTCATTCATTCTGTCAATTCACATTCTTTATTTCGTTCAAAACAATTTAAAATTCAACTTTTTTCAAAAAATGTCATACATGCTTACAATCCTCCGGATTAACGATATCCTCGTTCCATGTTTTTCCATTTTTTTCAACATTTTATTACTTTGGTTAATTAAAACTGTAAAAACAAAGACTTTAATACACGTAAAATTTGTGCTAATTCCAAATATTTTGGTCGATATTGTTTTAGCTATTTTTTTCTTTGTTGTGGCACCTGTTTGTTTTTACAATAATAATTTTAGCAGTAATAATATGGTAATTTTTAGCACATTTTTGATGTTGACGGAAATGTTTATGTTGTTTTTGGGAATGTTTTTAACATATTTAATTTCTACGGAGCATGGATTATATTTCCATTTTTTGCTGCTTTATCTTTGGTGGCAATAAATTCAATTTCAGTTTCATTTTATTTACGATATTTGATTGTTTGCAAGTAAGTGGAGGAGTTGAATCCCAAAGGGTTTGGGTTTTAGAGTTTGAAAGGTTATTTGTAGTACAAAAACTGAATCATTCAAAATGCAATTTTAATTACTGTAGGTTGAATCGCACAAACTGGGTACTGTAAAAAAATTTAAATAAAACTAAATTTAGATTGAAAAAATACAAATTTAATCAAATTTTTAGAAACAAACTATTAACAAAACGAGATCTTGTGCTACCGTATTCCCTTTTATTATTGTTGTACTTTTCCTTTTACGCTTTATTTCATTGGTGTTACTTACCTGAAGCTCAAAATAGATTTAATCCAATTACATTAATAGAATTTTGGCACGACCATTATGGTCGGGATCCAGTTTATGTTGCTGGAAAACTCGTACGTGTTGAATTCGACAATTGATACAAATTGTTGAACAATGATTATTTTTAGCGTTCAATTCCATTATTGTTTCATGCGGGTTTATGTTGGTCACTTTTAGTTGCAGCTATGGACTCATATTTAATTTCAGCAAAAAGATAACAAATATGTTACAAACACATTCACGAAATTTTATGAATACTAAAGTTATTCATAAACAAATTAATTTTGCTTTAATTGTCCAAGTAAGCAAATTTTAACAGTAAATTTTGACACTAAAATCACAAAGTTCAGCTACAGTAATTTTATTTTCAGGCATTTGCTCCTTCAATGATCGGAAGCATTGGATTTCTATTTTTTGTCATCGAAGTATATGCAGAATTATAAAACTACGACTTATCTCTTTGTTTATCACTATTTTATACTTGGATGTTAATTACAAATCCAATTGCTGCAATATTAATTATAAAACCATATCGAATTAAAGTCAAAAAATTGATGTGGTTTGTTTTTTATTTTAATACCAAAAATTTAAATTACCATAATTTCAGGGCATTATTTGCATTATTGACATGCAAAAAATCAGTAACAAGCTATTCAGATTCAATATCAATGTCGAATTTAAACAGTACAACTCAATATAAATTGAATTCTGGGTGGATACATTAATTTGCAGACAAGTGTTTAACTGCAATCCCAAAATATCAAAACATAACTATTGAAATGCATTAAATGTCCAAGCTTTTTTTAAATAATAAATTTTATATTTTACTTAGTTTTACATAAGTTGTAATTACACAATCACTTTAGAACATTGTTTATTTATTTACGTTATTATTCCAATTTCAATGGAATGGAAAATAAAAGAGCAAGATTTAAAAGATTTTATCAAAAATTTAAAGAAGAAAGAAGAGAAATCAAAGAAGAAAAGTAAATGCTTAAATGAAAGAACTCCAGTATATGCAACTGAAAGTCTTTGAGTTTCTTTTTACAATGGTTTTAAAATCTCTTCTTTCTGTTGATACATACAAATGTTTAATCACGATTTTTAATTAAATGTTATTGCATTTATTGTGCCTTTTATTATAAATTAATAATAACTTAAAAAAAGATGCAGAAATTTTCAAGAAAAAAAATGAATCAAAAAAGGACAACCAACGCACGCTTGAGTGTTCCTTCGGCGGAAAATTTTTAACAACTTTTTTTTCAAAGATCGACTTTTTTTACGAAGATGTGAAGTACATGCAATTTGAACACAAGCGTTGAATGCTCTTTGATTTCTTTAAAACAATTTTGAAGACGACAGTTTTTTGTGATCATTGATTTTGAAAAAAAGTTGTGTAAAATTTGCAATTTTAAAGGTTAAAGCTATACTTTAATGTTATATCTCGTGTTATCATTTTAAACTTTTATAAGCTTGTATCTATTTTTGTTACCATTAAATGTCGCTTATTTTCTGTTATTGTACTTGTTTAATCTTTTTAATCTTGAATTTATATTTTTAGATGCCTGGACTTCATAAAGTTCTTGATGGAATTTTACGATTTCGGACTACTGTAAGAGCAGATTTGGTAAAACAATTTGAACGAGTCCGAGATAATCCAGATCCAAAAGCTGTATTTTTTACATGTATGGATTCAAGGTTGGTTTTTTGTTTTCTTATATTTTATTGATAATGCTTTTTTTTAGAATGCTTCCTGCTCGCTTTACACAATCTCAAGTTGGTGATATGTTTGTTGTAAGAAATTCTGGGAATATGATACCACATGCTAAAAATTATGGTTAGTTTTGCTTTTGCTATTTATAACATTTTTATTGCAGCTTTTTATTGTAGTTCTAATCACATAACATATTTTTTTAGGAATCTCTGGATATGAAGTTTCAGTTACCACAGAACCTGCAGCACTAGAATTAGCTGTAAAACGTGGAAAAATTAATCATGTAATTGTATGTGGACATTCAGATTGTAAAGCAATAAATACGCTATTCAATTTACATCAATGTCAAACAAAATTTGATCCTGATTCACCAATGGATCATTGGCTTCGACGACATGGGTATATGAGTATACAAAAGCTCGAACAACGTTTAAAAGCTGAATCATCTATAAAATTAAAATTTGAAGCTGAAAATCCTGCTTTAATAAGGTTTGTTTTTTCCTTTAAAGTATGTACTTTGTAAATGTTTGTTTTTATAGTCTAACAGCAATTATTGATCCAGATGAAAAATTTAATACTGAAGATAAACTTTCACAAATAAATACCCTTCAACAATTAACACATGTTGCATCACATGGATTTTTACAAGAATTTATTGAAACTGGTCGAGTATTCCTTCATGCAATGTGGTTTGATATTTATACCGGAAATATGTATATGTTTTCAAAGAAGCAAGAAAAATTTTTAATTATTGATGAAGAAACTGCTCCCCAGCTTACCAGTGAAGTGGATGATGAAATGAAGCAAGCAACCTCAAAAAAGTAAAATTTGCCATTGTTTAGAAAATTAGAGCTTCTTAGGGACATTATTATTTCCATAGTTAATATGCATTTTTGTAATTTTGTTTTATCTTTTTAAGTTTTTTTATAAGTTTAACTGTGTTTTAATGTATCAAAATTATATTTAAATAATAATAATAATAATATACGGGAATAAAATATATGCCATTTTAATGCTTTGTAGAAAATTTTAAGAAGGTCATATTTCTTTTATACTGTAGTTTTGCAGTACAAAAAATAAGACGTAGATAATTATTTTTTTCTATGTAATTGTGTAAAGGGATTACTGTAGAAAAGCATTGAATTGAATGTTTTGCTTTTAAGATTAAACGTATATTGTATCATATAAAATAGTAATCTAAAATATTTTAAAAAACGATGAAACAAAAATTTTGTATTCACTAATTTTAAAAAAGTTACAAGCTTTTTTCATTTTTAAAAAATACATTTCTCAAAAAGCTAAAAGCTTGGGAACTTTTTGAAAAAATTTTGTTTTTCTCATTTTAAAAAATAATTTTTATTATTACGTTTTAGATAAAAAAATTTTTAAAATACAACTAAAATGTTTAAGTGTAAAAATAAATTTAATGCTTTGGACACCAGCAACATTATAATCTGTGATGATTGATTTAAAGAAATTTTAATGAAACAAAAAATTATATTTTTTTTTCCAAATGTTTCATTTTTGATTTACTGCTACAAAAAAAAATGTCCGAGTGTCAAAAATGGATTTTTAATGACTCTGTAAAATTAATTAACAAAAAAAAATTTTTTTTCAACAAAAACTGTTGATTTTTTTTCAGTGTTGCAAATCGTGCTCTTATCAGTGCTTTATTGAAAAGACAAAAACGCGACAAAGAAAAAACTGATAAAAGTTTTTGGACAGTTTTATTGACCTATAAAAACTGCTGCTTAAAGTCGACCTCAGCTGATATCTTTTTTTTTATTTTAGAAAAAAAGATTTTCTAGAGGTTTTTAATTTTTGAAAATGTTTTCTCAAAGAATTTCCAATCCATTAAAAAATAAATCATTTTTTTGCCGTTTTTTAAATTCAACAACAAAATTTGAAATTAATCCCCGACTTCCTGTACATAATGGATTTTTATTGGATACTCGAGAAAAGGGTGAAAGAAAAGTAATTAATTCTGAATGGATTTCAAAAACTGGAAAGAATCCCCTTCGAATTGAAATGATTGATCGAAAAGACTTTAATTTAATTGGACAATTTTTTACATGGCATTTTGCAAAACATTCAAATATTTGCCGATGTTTAAGTATGTATTTTTTAATTTATAAAATTGAAAGAAGATTTTTATGAAATTTCGAAAAATTTTGAACCCAAATATTTCGAATTTGTTGATAAATTACGAAATAAGTATAATTTTTGGATTCAAGTAATTGACATTCTTGAACGGATTTCCACTTAAGACCACCTACATCAGGATTTTTCGAAATCGAAATTCATAGGGAGGAAATCAAAATTATCGAAATTACTAAAATAATTATTTCAGTCCAAATTCGAAATATTTTTTATTGTAACACAAAAATTTCGATATTTCGGACGTCTTAAAATCGAAAATTTGTTTATGAATTATGGTTTTCTGAAAACTATTTCGAAATTGACAAAAACTCCATTATTTAAATTTTTCGAAAATAAAATTTTATAAAACAATATTTAAAAAATTCTATAAAACATTTTTAGAAATGTCTTACAAAGATTTGGAACCATTTTGTTTAGAACTTTTGGATAGTTTTATTGATAAACCACTTTCTTTTGCGGCATTTGATAAAGAAAAACTTGTTGCAATAAAATTAAATAATACCCATACAGCTGAAGAATTTCCAGAAATGTATTCTGAAGGTTTATATCATCCAAATCCGAAATATGAAATTAAAAATGATTATACAGAAAGTTTGTTTTTTCAATTTTAAACAAAAATATATTATATTTTTATAGTTATTAAAAGCAGTCCATATAATTTTAAATGTAATCATATTTATGGACTTTATATGGATTTAATAAAAAATACTGGAAAATTTTTACCAAATAATTGCAAAAAGATTGGAGTTTTAGAAGCAACTGGAATACATGAAAAATATATGGGGTTTTTTTTACAATTTTTTTTCACTTTTTTTTGATAGGGTATTTTTAGATGTGGTTTAATTCATTATCTTTATGCATTAAGTGTTAAAAAATTTGCAGATGAAAATTGTGATAATTTTGCATCTTATTGTGTTGCAGCTGCAACATATGAATCTGGAAAAAAGGTAAGACTTTTTAAAATTTAAGGTGAAAAAAAACAATTTTTTTACGAATGAACTTGAAAATCAGGGAACCAACATTTTTTCTTACAAATATCCCCGATTTTTAGGTTCATTTGAAAGAAAAAAGTTTGTTTTACGTGAAACACCAATTTTAAACATTTTTGGTTGGTGAGAAAAATGGATAAAAAACATTTTTTAGATTGGAATGAAACAATTTATTGAATTGCCGTATGAAACTGTAAAAGTTGATGGAAAGTTTCCACTTTTTGATATGTATGATGGAGCAACAGCATTTCGAGCAATGCTTGGAAATGTTAAAGATTCATTAAAAATTGTTTCACCTTTACTTTAAAAAATTTTCATTTTTTTTAAACATTGATTTTTTTATCTTAACAAAAAAAATTTTTGAGATCAAAAAATGAATTTTACAATTCTGAAAAAATAAATTTTTTAAACCCATTATTTTATTTATTTTTATTTTTAACATAACAAAAACATAATTAATTTTTAATTTCATACAAAAGCAGGTTGATTATTGCTACTATTATAATTATTATTCATTTCATCATTACTTTTAAGTTGACTATAACCAAATACGGTTGGCATTCGAGGAAGTTTTCCTGCACGTCGAAGATGTCGATAAACATAAAAGCAACCACCAGCAATTAAAATCAAAATAATCCAATGCAAAAGTCTTGAACCACGTTGGCATAAATTTGTTGTCTCTGTATCAATTTCAAAAATCCCTTTTCCCGCCAATTCTGTTGGAACTTTACAAATTGTTTTACCCTAAAAAATTGGTGTTATTGTTGAAGATGATGTAATCTATAGTTTTGGCAATTAAAAAACTTCAATAAGAATAAAATTGAAAATTTTTTAAACCGAATTTTGAAATTGTTTTCAAAATCGAAATTTCGAAATTACGGTGTTTTCGATTTTTGAAAAACAAATTTCGATTTTTTAATACCAAAAAAAGCATACCTGATCCAAAAAGATTGTTGAATCATCATTTGCAAATTTAATAAATTCTTCCATTTTACAATCACATTTAAGTGGATTTTGTGAAATATCAATGGCATTTAAATCCAAGCCGCCTTTATAAATCATTGCAGGAACAATTTCAAAACGATTATTTCGAAGATCCAAATGCCGTAGAGATGGAAGGCATTTCACATTTAAATCAAGACTTTCAAAAAGATTATCAGCAAGAATTAAACGGCCAAGATTTTCAAGCTAAAAAATATAGAAAGATAAAATTTGAATATTTTGGATATGATATATCCGTTGGGATTTATGAAATCGCAAATTTTGATTGTGAAAAATATAAATTAAGGGATTTTTTATTTTTTTGAAATTTGGAAAATTTTTGACTATATTGAAATTTGGATTTCGTATATCCCCATATAATGGGACTTTACTGTGCAAAACATTTCTGAATCAAGTTTAATAAGGCCATTTGCATTCAAAATTAGCTCTTGTAATTGCTTAAAATGATGTCCAGATTCAAGCATATCTCCAATAATTTCGCCTTTCTTTTTTCCGCTTACACCTTCTGCAAATCCTGCCGTTAAATCAATGACCCGAATCAATGGCATATAATCAAATGGTTTTGAGCCAACACTTGTAATCTCTAAAAAAGATAGGATATATAAAATCCAAAATATGCAAATCTTACCATTATTTCGTAAATATAAAAATTGAACTTTTGGTGCGCCAAAAAATGTTTCAGCAGAAAATGAACGAATATCATTATCTAAAAAAAGTGGGATATATAAAAAAATCCAAAAATATGCAAATTTTAATTTACCTGATAAATCGAGTAAAGTTAAACGTAAATGACGATTTCGATCACCAAATAAATTTTCATTTGGTAAATCACCCAAATCATTTCCGGTAATTGAAACGGTATCCAATTCAGGCCAAATTTTTGGTAAAATATGTTCAAAAACATCCGTTTTAATTTCACTTAAATTTTTACATTCAACGGTTGTTTGATTGCAGGCACATTTTGGAAAGCATGATGCTTCATACTGGGTTTTAAGCTCAAATTTTGGGCTTCGAACAGCAAAAGAATTTTGTATGGCAAAAAATAAAGTGATAAAAATATAATATGGCAGTTTTGAATACATGTTTTTTTTTCTTTTTTGGAAGAGATCAAAGGGTGGTTTAATGTAGAAAAAATTTATATGGCAGTAATCATTGGAAGAAGAATAAAGCTGAAAAAAATATATTGGGAAATTGATTTTTCAAAAACGATTAATACATTTTTAAGAAAAACTTGTTAATATGTTTTTAATTTAAGTTAATTAATGTTCCGCAAAAATTAGAGATTATTGAAAATGAAAAAATTTTCAGTAAATATGTGAAGATTAAGAAATAGCTAAAAGCCTTAAAAAACATACGGCATAAAAACGAAATTTTAATGGGAGACAGACAATTTAAAATTTTTTTCATTTTACGTTTTTTTTTCGAAATGGCATGAACCTGGTAATCAGGATTTTTTTTGTTGTTCTTTTGCCAGATTATCAGGTTCATGCAATTTTGAAATAAAACACGTTTAAATGAAAAATAAATCAAATCATTTTCTCCCTTTAAACAAAGGTAAAAAAAATTTAAAATAGCTTTGAAAGTTTTTTTCAAAAATGAGATTTATTTTTTAAGATTAAGTTTTACGGAATAGCATATTTTTAAAGAATAAATAATCTTAAATTTTTTTGTATTGTTCGTGCATAATCAAAAAAATACTAATTTTTTGAACATATTTTTTTATAAAAAAAAACCGGACAAATGGCACAAAAAATTATAACTTCAAAGCTGTTCTTTTATTTTTTGCTTCAAAAAAAGCAGTTTAGCAAAAGCAAAAAAAACATCAAAGACAACACCTGTTTAAAAAAAAGTTTTGTAACAGGGCAAAAAAAACTAATTTCCGCAAGGAAAATATAATGGAAAGGCTGAAAGAATGAAAGTTCGTAAAAAAGGTGATATACTGGGACAGGAGAGAGATAAAAAAGTTGTGTGAAAAAAGCATAATAGTGAAAGGGATATCCGCAAATATATATCCGTCATTTTTTTTTGTTAAAGAGGTAAGCTTATATGTTTGTTGCTGTTAATTTTGTTACCTTTCTTTTTTCTCTCTCTCTCTTTTTCTCTGTTACGCTTTTTTGACCAAAACGATGATGAACAAAAAGGATTACTTAAAAAAAAAGAAGAAGCGGATCAAATGTAATCAATCAATGATTTTCCTTTCTTACACGCTGTTCATTTTTTTTTCTTTCACCTAACTTTTAAACTTTTTTTAAAGCTGCAAAAAAAGAAAGAAAAGCCGTTGAAATGAATGAAAAGCGTTGATGAACGAAAACTCAGTGTAAAAAAAGCCGTTAAAATAAAAAAACCGCAATAAATTTTAAATCTGTCAGTTTTTAGCTAAAAAGAAAAAAATGCAATAAAATTATTTAAAAATTTTATTTGTAAATTTTTAAAGTTTTTTTAAAACGGTATAAATCAATATTATAAATTCTCCACCACTTTCATGTTTGACGGAAGAAGATAAGATTTTTTGCAGCATTTAATAAAAAATGTCAATCAAGGAATAAAAAATTTTGCGCAGCCGCAGAAAACAAAAGAAAAAAAAACGTAAGAAAAGTTTTGTGTTCGTCGATACTTTTTTTTTCTCATTTTTGATGGTCTTTATTTTGGCCACCACGTTTTCCGTTGTTGTTCGTTGCAGTCAGTCGTCGTCCACTTTTTTCCTTTTTTCCATTTTTCTTATTTAAACCCACCACAATAAATGATCGTCTTTCACGTTGAAAGTTGCAATTGGAAAAAAAGTAAATACAAAAAAAGAAGGAAATAGTATTCTTTTTGTTTTAAAATATCACAACAAAAACAATGGAATACTGTAATTTATAAAAAAATGCAACAGAAAATTTGCATAATTGTATACTGTACTTTAAAAATTTGTGTTTTAAATGAAAAATTTAAAACTAATCAGGGTCTTTTTCAAGTGATTGTCATGCTCATACCATTTCGAAAAAAACGTTAAAAGGAAAAATATATCAAACTGTCCGATCCTTTTAATATTTTTGTTGGAAAAAATCAAATAAATTCAAGAAAAGTTTCAAAATTACAATAACGTAATGAAATTTATTACCGTAAAGTTTAAAGTTTTAATTTAACAAAAAATCAGGTTTTATTTATTTTTAAATTTAATTGAATTGTAAAATTTTCATTAAGTCCTAAAAAGTGTTTTAAATATGTATCCTTAATTGTGTCTACAGTATCTTGGATTGTTTTTTTACCATTTATACTGTAGACACAATACCATTTCATACTACTACTATTAATCATAAACTACATATACCAAAAAATAAACATCGCAAAATCTATGACTCATTTTTAACAATAAAAAAATAATATTTTGAAAATGATGTAGCTTTTTTAAGTGTACATTATTTCCATATATCTACCTACTTATTACTACCACCTTCTTCTTTCAAAACATTTTTTTAAATATCCCAGCTCTTATATTTATTATCATTTTCTTGTAGGCGTTTTAAGTACATGTGTTGTAATATTTTTAATTCTTTTACCGACAATTTTTTTGTCGGTTAAAAAAAGTGTGCTTTCTTTTTAATGATCCTCTTTTTTTGCTGGAATCATTTTATCACTCATTTTTTTTGCTTTGACTGAATCACACTTTTTTTGTTTTCCAAAAAAAAATTTTGTCGAATTAAATATTAAAAAATTTTCTTGCAACGAAAAAAAGCTTTAAATTCATTCAACGTTTTTTTTTCAAAGGCAGTTTTTCTGAGTAAAACATTTTTTTTATACTCTCACTTTTTTTTACACGTAATTTTTTTATATTTTTTTACCAATAATTATTACTATAGTATTATTATTATTAACTCAAATTTATGAATCGTGCATCATTGATTTCTGCATTTGCAGAATTAGATCGTCGAAATCAATGGGTTTCTTTGTATAATGTAAGTGTCTCTCTCTCTTTCTCTATGCTCATTTGCATATATTTTTGTTTAACATCTTTTAAATTCCATACATTTTTAGAGACTTGGTATTGAAACAAGTAAACAAGAACGAACACTTGGATTAACGGCCGACGAATCATTTAAAGAAATAAATTTTGCAAAAAATCGTTATCAAAATGTTTTGCCTTGTGAGTCATCAATGATGTTTTATGCTTCTATTGATCACAAATCTTTTTTTAGATGATCAAAATCGGGTGCTACTTAACAATGTGATTGAAGGTCAGACAAATTTCTTAAATGCTTCACCATTAGCTGTTCCATTTGCAAATCGCGATTTTATTCTAACTCAAGGTCCTTTAGGTAAGCTTTTTAATGTTGAAGTTTCATATCTATAATACTTGTATGTAGAAACAACAGCAGAAGATTTTTGGCAAATGGTTTGGGAACAAAATTCAAGGATTGTTGTAATGCTTAATAATGTCATGGAAAAGGGTTCAGTGAAGTATGATTTTTATCTTCTGCTACATTATGTACAAGTGATCTTTTTAGATGCTATCATTATTTTGTTGATGAAAATGAAAAAGAAAAAACATTTGGAAGCTTTAGAATTAAATTGGAAGAAGAACATGGAACTGATGTTTATCGGATTCGAAAAATAAAGCTTACTGCATTAGATAAGAAATTTTTGACAAATGAAGAAGAAGGCAGCAGAATTATAACACATTTTCATTACATTACATGGCCAGGTTTGCATATATTTGTATATAGTTTTACCGTTCTTTTCCTTTTAGATTTTGGTGTACCAAATGAAACTTCTTCATTCTTAGAATTCCTTGAAAAAACAAATCAAGCTCAAAATTTACTTAAAGATGATGAAAAAATTGTTGCACCTGTTATTGTGCATTGTTCTGCAGGAATTGGTAGATCTGGTGCATATGTAATTGTTGATTGTGTTTTAAATTATCTCCAACATGGTATTCAAAGTGATCCAGCGGCTGGAGATATGGTTGATGTTCCAAAATCTATTGATGCACTCGTAATTTTTATTCGTCGTCATCGAATGGGATTAATTCAAACTCCTGAACAACTACGATTTTGTTGGCAAGCAATTGTTGATTGGTTAAAAGCTCATCCAGAAGAAAATGGTGATGGTGGTGAAACATCTTCTTCTACTCCTACAACTGCTGATGATCCAGGAATACTTTCACCAAATCGTAAGCGTCGTAGTGAACAAGATCCATCTATTGAAAAAAGGTTTGTTTTAGCTACTAATACTTCTTGGTACCAAAAAGCTTGGTTGGATCGATTTTTGGATTTATTTCGTTAAAAGTTTTATTTATCATTTTTAAATGCACGGGCTTTATTTTTTTCTATTCTTTCGGGTACTCTTCTTCTAAAGTTTTTTTTGTTTCCAATGCTTTCTTCTTTTTTTGTTTTATATTTGAAAATAATAATAAAACCAGAAACCCGTTGAATTAATTAAATTTCATAAAAATCAAATGCATTTAAATTTAGTTTAGAAAGCAAAAAATCCAAGAAATGAGAGATAAACTTCGTCGAGTTGAAGAATCAAAAGATCGATGGTGGTATCGTTTTTTGAATGATGATTCAACAAAATATTGGGTTGGTTCTTCAATTGCTGTTCTTGGAGCGGTATTTTCTTATTACGTGTATAACAGTATTCATGCTTCAAAATAATTATTAATATTACTTTTTATTATTATTATTTTTACGGTATTATTACTTCGTTGTTCTTGTATTATTATTTATTTAATAAATAATTTTATGTTTTTTATTATTATTGAATTTTGTATTGTTTTTTCAGCAATGAAATATTGGTTTAATTTTTATAGTTTGAACAGAATGAAAAAACTACAGTAAAAAAATTTTGACTTGAAAAAGAGAGGCAGCAAAACGATTTGTCGTTTTGTGGCTATACTTTTCCCACCAAAAATTTGCAAGTCGTGACCGAATGCTCATTTTTTTTTTTTGAAAAATGAATAAAATTTGTCCAATAATTTTTTTGTTTAAACTTGTATTTGTTTTACAAAATTATTGTTTTTTCTTGTAAAATTATTGCTAAAACTGCTACATTTTTAGAGATGAGTTTCTTTTCAAATAATACTTCCTCGACATTTGCTCGGCCAACATCATTCTTTAATAATTTATCTTCTGCGGGTACAACATCAACCACCCAACAACAATCAACTGCAACAAATGCTGCAAATCCTATGAATGCTGTTGAAGTTCCTCATGCTCCAGATGACACAGTTCAAGATTTAAAATTTAATCCAGTTTCAACAAATACTCCAATCTTTCTTGCTGCTGGTTCATGGGATAATACAGTACGAATTTGGCAAGTTAATGAAAATGGAACCGTTGAAGCAAAAGCAATGCAAAATATTAATGCTCCAGTTTTGTCTATTGATTGGATGGAAGTAAGTTCTTTAATAAATTTATAAAGATGAGTTTATACTTTTTAGGATAGTTCAAAAGTTTTTATCGCTGGTGCAGATAAACAAGCTCGAGTATGGGATTTAGCATCAAATCAAGTTGCAATTGTTGGAACACATGATCAACCAATTCGTACATGTCATTGGATTACTTCACCACAATATTCATGTTTAATGACAGGTTCATGGGATCAAACGCTTAAATTTTGGGATATGCGACAACTTCCTACTCAAACTTCACTTGCAACAATCAATCTTGGACAAAAAGTTTATTGCGCAGATGTTGTTTATCCGATGGCAGTTGTGGGGCTATCAAATCGAAAAGTTAAAATTTATTCTCTTGATGGTCAACCAAAAGAACATACAGAAATTGAAACTCCATTAAAATATCAAATGAGATGTTGTTCAATTTTTAGACATAAAATGACCAATCAGCCTTGCGGCTTCGCCCAAGGGTCAATTGAAGGAAGAGTTGCAATTCAATATGTTGAACCTCAATCTTCAAAGGATAATTTCACTTTTAAATGTCATCGTTCACCTGATCTGGTAAATGGTTTTCAAGAAATATATCCAGTAAGCTTTTTGTTTGATAGATTCGTTTAATCTTTCATGTATTATTTTAGGTTCATGATGTTGCATTCCATCCACAACATTATACTTTAATTACTGTTGGAGCAGATGGCCGATATTCATTCTGGGATAAAGATGCTCGAACAAAATTAAAGTCATCAGAACAACATCAAATGCCAATTACAAAAGCTCATGTTCATGGCACTGGAAATGTTTTCGCATATGCTTTAGGATATGATTGGTGTCGGGTTTGTTTGTATACCGTATCACTTTTGTATTTAAAAATGTATTTTTAGGGTCATGAACTTTATCAACAAGGACAAGGCAGCAAAATCTTTCTTCTTCCATGTGGTGAAGATTTAAAACCTCGTAAGAAATAATGTTTCAATTTTCAAACTTTTTTACGTCTTTTGTTTTTTTTTATATTTTATTCTGTTTTGTTCGTTTTCTTCTTGTTTGATTTGATCTCTTTGTGAATGAAATGCTTGTAATAAAAAGATTTAGATATTATAGTAAAAAAGAATATCATTTTTTCTGCAGCACTCACATCATCATCATTAACATCGCCGTTGCCATCAGGTAGGAAGAAAAGAGTTACAGCAAAATGTTCAACACTTTTTGGTTGTTTCTTCTTTCTTTGTTGTTGGAACAGAAAAGAAAGAATATAAGAGCTTCTATGTTGCTTGCTGCTGCTGCAACAGCATAATTTTTTCACGCTTTTTTGTGTGGAAAAAATTTTTTCTTTTAAAGTTTTTACATTTTATTTAAGTAGTTTGGTTTTTGTCAGTAATCAAAAATGTTAGTCTTTTTTAGCAGACTTTGTATAAACAAAAACAAAATGGATGTCAGAAAGCAAAAAATTTCATTCATCAAAAATACAAAATAAAAAATTCGAAAAATACAAGAATAAAATGTTTCAACAATATTTAGACATGTCACATGTGCAAAGACAACGTTTTTTTTGTTGTTTTAAGTTATTTATTTTAGTTCTTTCTTTTTTATTTATTAATAATGTTGACACGCTGCATCTATTGATACCAAAATTGTCTCGATTAACGACGTTTTAAAAAGCGAAGCACATATCTAAATATGAATTAATTTGTGTTAGAATTTTTTGATAAATTTTAGTAATAAGTAATATTTGTGGTAAAAATGTGGTAAAATGTAGCAAAAACCGGAAAACGAACTGTAAAATATTTTTTTCATCTTTAAAGTTTTTGTGGTAAAATTTTTTGGTAATAAGTAATATTTGTAGTACAATTTGTAGTAAATTTATGCAAAAATGTTATAATAAATTTGTTTGCAAATTGCTAATTTTCAAGGTGGAGAGATGAAAGTTTTTATTAAGGCTTAATAAAATATGAAGATACCGAAATTTGTATTTAAATGTAGGATTCTGAATCCGGGGGAGGGGGATTCTGTAGGCAAAAGAAAGTGGATTTGAAGGTGGAGAGATGAAATTGGATTTTAGGGTAAAAAATGTGGAGATTCCGAAAGAAATGTTTTTAGAGGTAATAGGAGAATTTTGAAGTTGAACAAAAACAGCACATAACAATTCATTTTATTCATTTTTAAAAGGTATTAACTTAATTCTTACCCCAAAAACACTGAATTTTGACCCCAAATATTTTGATGTTCAATAGCAATTATGGTCGTTCACATTTATAAATTAATTTTAAATAATTTTTATGTTTTTTTGCCAAATATATTCCTGTTGTTTTATTATATTTAACTTCTAAAAGTCAAAGAAAACTGTGTTCATTCTATCAGCAAGAATTGTAAAATAACAAAAAATTTAAAACTTTTTGATGTTTACAAAATAAGAACGAAAAAGAAAAAAAAAATAAAAATTCCTGCGGTTGCCATTTCTTTAAAGACCAGTCAGTTTTTGAAAAAAGAACAAAAAATTATAAATGTTTCTTCATTTTTGAATATTGTTAATAGTACTTTTTAAAAATTTTTTTAAAAAAGCAAACTTAAATGATTTTTAAGTTGCTGACAGATTTTTTTAAAACAAATGGATGACCGATTCCATATACAACAGCACATTATTAAAAAATGAAAGTATTTATTGGAAATATTTTATATTTCTTTAATCATTTACGTTCATTTTTTCTTTAATTGTCTGTGAACATATTTTTAAAAAAATTAACGTAAATTAATTACACTTTGTACAAAAATATAAATATATTTTCACACTTTTTCTATTAATCTCAAAAAGTTATCTAGGTTTTTTTGTTTTCGTTGTTTTACATTTTTAGTTATTGATTGCTTCCTGAATTTATTTTCTAATAGATAATATAATGAACTTTGTTGCCTGATAATTTTAAGATATTTTGAAATGTAATAAATTTACACTTCAATTTTTTTGACATAATTTGTGATTTTTATGTTTAAAATTTTACTAATTGCATTTACTTACAACCTTTTTTTTAAAAAAAAACATTTTACAAAGTAATTCATTGTGATCATATTAAATACAAATGTAATTTAGTTTATTAAAAATTAAGTGCTTGTCCAGCTTTTGGAGATACGCCAGTAACACATAACTAAAAAATTTTTTCAGTAATTTTACTATCTTATAATAAAAATTTCCTACTTGAAAAACGAGAACAAAAACTTCAACAATTGAAATGGCGCTCATTCCAAGCCATAAACCAATTTGTCCACCAAAATCAGATAATAATGAAACAATCTAAAATACTTTTTTTTAAATTTTTATAATTGTTATTTAGCTTTTGTACCGTATATGAAGCCGATTCAGTCATAGTTTGATAATTAAGTTTTTCATAATAAACTTCAACCATTGCACCTTGTTCTCGAAAAACTTGTATGCAAGTTTTATTTCCATACATTCCTTCTTCACATTTTCCAACATTTGGAACAGAACCAGATGGCCATGTTGCAGATGATAAAGTTACTTCATACATTCCTTCATTGCATGGTTGGGTGCATACTGTATTGGCAACAGTTAAATTAGTTTCTTGTAACCAACAATCATCTATAAAATAATGGTTGAAATTTTGTGATTTGATATAAGACGCGGATATGAAAAATGTTTTTTTACCCCCTTTGAAAAAGGCTTGAAAAAGACAAAAAAGCCATTTTGCCAAAAAAAAACGCAGTTTGTTAAAAAAAACCTCATTTTTTCCCTATAAAAAATAACATTTTTCAAACCGTTTTAAAAAACACGCTTTTCAAACGGTTTGAAAAAACATTTTTCATATCCGCGTCTTATACTGTAGTACTCCAACTTCTACTTAAGTGTCAGAAATCACCATTTCAGTGATTTCGTAAGGCATTGTTTTGAAATGTAGAAAAAATATTTACTTACAATTATCTGCAACAGTACATGCTTTGGTATCCGAAATATTTTTAAGTGGTGGAAAATGTGGATCATAACAACCACAATTTTTTACCATTTTTACTTGATAAAATGTACGTTGGCATGCTTCTGTTGTATAATTTAAAGGATATAAATATCCATCTGGCATTTCATTGCTGCAATCACTATATGGTGGCCCCATTCGGGATATTTCTTTCTAAAATGAAATTGTATTTATGGACTTTAAAGAAACGGTTTTGAAAAGTCGACGTCGTTATTTTTGAAAACAAAAAATATAAAAATCAAAATTTTGATTTCGAAACTAATGTTATTATTTCATTTTAAATTTCGATTTAAAATATTTGAAAAAAATATGGAAAGAATTTTTTCCAAATTTCGGTATTTTTATTTCAACATTTTCGTTCTCTTTTTCTCCTGTTTAAAAACAATATTTAAAAAGCTTACATATTGTACTGCAAGAGATGCAGCAGATCCCGTTTGAACATTATATCCAAAGACATCCGGAAATGGATATTCACCTTGATCATGAACATAAACTTTAAATCCTGATGTATCCGAAGTTGAAATAAATTCACTGATATTTGTTTTAAGAACAACTCGAAGTCCATAAGTCGGTCCAGAACGCATTGCCAAATTTTGTCTTTCTTTATTAAATGTAAAACAACCGCCCATAATTGGATCATAAAATTGTGTCCAATGTCTTAAAAAAATGTTTTGTTGGTGTGTATACTATATAACTAAATTTTTAACATACAAAGGATCACAATCTTGTGTATCAAAACTGCAACCTTGCATAAAATCATTTACATCAACAATTGCTTCAGAAAGATTTAGACCAACTAATTCAAGTGCCAAAACTCTATTTGCACGAGATTGTAATGCTGCTGAATCTGTCAAATTTTTAAAATGATATAATTGTTGAAAGTTGTCCATGGTTGAATTTGTTTCAAATGTACATTTTGGATCGGCACTACATGCCATCTTTTTCATTGTATATTCGTAGGTATTCATTAAACGGCGAACTTTTTCATCTTTATAAATTACACTCTTTTTATATGCATTTAAATTGCACATTGTTACTGCAGGAAATGCACGTTGATCAAATTTTAGGCTCATTTGTACTGCAACATCATATGAATAATATTGAAGAATTAATAATGTTGTTTGCCAAATTAAAAGCCCTAAACCAATGAGAGAAATAATTGACCAAAATCCAATACATAAATAATGCCGAGAACGACCAATTTGTGGTACACCATGGGCAGATGTCCTGAAAATAAAAAGAGATATTAAAGAGTTTTATGCAAGAAATTTGATTCCGGAACTGATTTTTTTTTAAAAAAGTTTAAAATTTCTTTATATTAAATCCCAATTTATTTAGCTCTGAATCCGACACCATTTACTCTTGTTTCAAAGTTAAAATCGTAGTCAACAAAATATGTGGCCCAAAATTGCTTATTAAAAATAATTACTCACCAATCAGTGTAAGAATTCAAATGGCTTGCAGCAATAGATTTACGATTTTTTATTGCTCCCATTATTTAAAATCAACTTTTTTGAGAGAGGATAAAAGCTTTTTTAAAAAATGTGTGAACATTTTTTATAAACAATAAAATAATTCAAAGTGTATTCCATAACAACCGATACTGTCAGTCACTTGGCAACTTTTTTATATTTTTCTGTTTTTTAATGTGTTTTTTTTAATATTTAGTGAATGCCATTATTGGCAAAAAATGCCACTTTTATTCTGAACAAAAACGCTAAATTTTTAACATTAAAAGTCCATACAAAAATGCATAATTCAATTTTTAAAATAAGCAAAATATATGTAAATTAATGTGCATATTTTGTGACCTTAAAAAAAGCAAACATAAGTTTCTGAATTTTAGAAACTTCTGCGAAAGTCAAAATGGCATTCTTATTGAATTATTAATTATGACTTAAAAGTCATTGTCTTATTGTGCACATCATAAAATTGATAAAATGGCATCTTTTATCTATTTATTTAAGAAAGATTCTTTGGGAAGTTCAAATACACAAAAGTATATTTTTAAAACTTCAATTTAACAATTTTGTCATGCTAAAAAATGTTTAAAGCGAACAAAAAAACATATTTCACATCGAACCTAATGTCTTTTTTTTCGTTCCTTTGCTTGGCAAAATGTCTGTTATGACAAACATTTTTGCCAAATTAAAAATCCGATAACCACCCTATAAGTTCGCTTTTTACGTAAAGTTTTGTGAAAAAATTTTTTATCCGAGAAAAAAGTAAAAATTTTTCTCCAACGCAACTTTTAAATTCCGCTTTTTCCTTGTCACTAACAGACATTTTGCCAAGCAAAGGAACGAAAAAAAAGACAATCTTTTTGTAAAAAGTTTGATGTGATTTGGACAAAACATAAAAGTTGCTGTGGCCGTTGTTTTTTGAAAGACTCTATAAGTTTTTTATTTGGAAATGCTTTAAAAAAATGAAAAAGTAAAATTAGCTTTTAAATA
The DNA here is from genome assembly GCA_963922195.1 of Panagrolaimus sp. PS1159. Lineage (NCBI taxonomy): Eukaryota > Metazoa > Nematoda > Chromadorea > Rhabditida > Panagrolaimidae > Panagrolaimus > Panagrolaimus sp. PS1159. The sequence goes on from CAWUHW010000005.1 coordinate 2,061,264, forward strand.
TTTTAATTAAAATTTTAAGATTTGACACTGAAAACAATTGATAATCGGTGAAATATTTTTACGAAAAATAAATGATGTGAAATACCAAATCAAAATATTGTTTTTGCACATTAATAAAAAAGGAGCGTTTTCATTTTCGGCATTTTACCTATTAATTTAGATTGTTTCTACATTTTTACACAAAAGACAATTGAAAATGAAAATGTTTTGTTTGTATTTTTCCCGTGCTCTCGATCTTTCTTTTGTGAATGAAACGCTTGTAATAAAAAATAGGATGTTATAATTGTATTTATTTTTTTAACAAATGTTTTTTTAATACCACGTAATAATATATTTTTTTTCCACAATTCTCAGTAGTGTTCCGTTTCCGTCCCGTTCCCGACGGGATTCCCGCGGGAAACGGGACGGGAATTTCCCGTTTCCCGTCCCGTAGCCATTTCAGTCCCGTGAAAATCCCGTAATCCCGTCCCGTGGTCCTAAATTTCCCGTAAAAAATGACTTAAAAATTTTCCTTAAAAATTAATGATTTTCGCGCAAAAGGAATCATTTCGTGTACTAAAAAAATGCGCATGGTTTATAAAAATAGCTCAAACTATTTTTATAGAACAAATAGTTTGAGCTATTTTGATTGTTCTTCTACTTTTTTTAAGTAATTTGTTATTATGAGCAGAAAATGTTTTTTTACATTACATTTATAATGTAAAAAATTTTTTTCTGCTCTCTTTTTGAGTAAATTATTTTTGACGGGAATCACGGGGTTCCCGCGGGAATTTCCCGTTTCCCGTCCCGTGGGCATTTTAAAAAACACGGGAATTCCCGTTCCCGTGTTTTTCACAAAACGGGACGGGAACGAAACACTAATTCTCAGGTCTATAAAAATTTAAAATAAAACATTTTTTTGAGCAAAACTTTTTTTGTTCAGTAAAAGAAAAAAGAAGAAAATGATTTTTAAAAAAGAAGAAGAAAATAGTGACAAAAATGACCCGTATTAAAATTAATTTAAAACAAAAAAAAGAGGAGAAAAAAGGATTCAGATTTCTATGGAAAAAAAGAAAGTTGTAAAAATGCAAAAATAAGTAACAAAGAAATTTTAAAAGCAAATTTATAATTTACTTTCACCGTTTTCATGTTCATGAATTTGATTATTATTATTACTACTTTGTGGAAAAAGATCCCGTCGAAGTTGCCCATTTAAATGTACTCTCTGCTGTCGTCGAACAAAAACTGGTGCATTTCGATCAAATGGTTTTCCATTTGTTGATGGAAGAATTCGTGTAAAAGGTTTTTGTGGAAGTGGTGGTTCACGTCTAAGTGGAACTGCTGATTGTTGTTCATATGCCTGTTGTTGTTGATGTTGTTGTGCAACAGATGCCAAAGATTTTACTGGTGTTGTTGCTTGCTTCGATAAAGGTTGTTTTCCATCATTTTGCCGTGGCATTTCATTATTATAATGATTTCCATTTATTTGTGGTGGCATTGAAGATTGTGCCATTGTTGTCGTAGATGTTGAAGCCTTTGATTGTTTTGATGAAGCTTCAATCAAAGGTGCCAAACTTGGACGTTGTTGTGTTTGTCGGCCAGTTGGTTGCCCGCCACCTTCATAATCAAAAAAGTGCCGAAATGTAAAATCATAAAATGCTGGATTAAAATTATGCCCAGATTTAAGGGTTGCATCTTTTAGCAAATCTTGACAATTTAAATCTCCAACATCAAAATTTGATGTATCTTCCGCGTGCTTAACTTGTGGAATAAATTCAGCTCGAGTATTTCGAAGATTTTCAAAATCAATATCCTAAAAAATTTACATATATATTTTTTAAAATTATTACAGCAATTAAATTTTTACCTTAAACCAGGGATGATTTTTAATTTCTGTTGCACCAAGTTTACTTCCAATTCGATCTTTTTCTTCACAGCATAATCTTGCAATCATATCAACACATGTTTCACTTAACGGCGAAGGCAAATGTCCCATACTTGTTAAATCCAAAAATCTATCCCAATGCATTATCTAAAAAATAATCAAAGTTTAAGTTTTAAAAAATGTTTGCTCAAAGTTTGCTTTTCAATCTTTCATAGATTTTTTTCCGCAAAGTATTTGTTTTTTTGAAAGATTAAAATTTAGTATTTATTTATCGCTTCATACTATTTTTTGAGCTAATTTTTTTATACGAGACTATAATTTCTAAATTAATATTGAAATTAAATTAATTTAGCAACCAACGGCCTCGAACTTGAAAGGTTTTTTTTAAGTTTTTAAGGTTTAACCACTCTGTCATGGAAACAGTCAAAAAAGGATGACAAAAAAGGAGGAGGTTGAGGTTTAAAAAAAAATAAGTTGAAGCGTTTTTAGTCGGAATAATTTTTGTTGATGGATTTAAAATTTTGGCACTATTTTCTCAATGTCATTTTGCTAAATTTATTTTTTTTTGACTTACTTTATATTGTGTTTCATGAGGATTTTCAGTTTGTGACATAAAAGGTGGTCGCCCAAAAGTCATTTCATATAAAATTACTCCAACACTCCACCAATCACAATTTTGTGTATGTCCAGTTTGTCTTGCAACTTCAGGGGCCATATAATTTGCTGTGCCAACGATTGAATGGGCAGCATTACGTTTTCGATGATGCCGATGCTCTAATAGCTTCATTTTTGTTTCTTGCTTAATTTCTGGTGGAAGTGAAAATGAATCTTCCCGGATATGTGAGATCACATTCGGATTATCTTTTTCATAAATAACATATCGTCTAAAAATGGACTTTTATGGTAAATAATTGGGGGATTGAATTATTGTTAGAAATATCTCTAACCTTTTATCATGTGTCCATCGAAGACCAGTACAAAGTCCAAAATCTGTTAATTTAATATGTCCATTTCGATCAATTAAAATATTATCCGGTTTAATATCTCTATGAATAAATCCAAGTTCATGAACATATTCAACGGCACATGTAAGCTCAGCAATATAAAATCTTGCAAGCTTTTCTTCAAAAACTCCTTTAACAATTAACAGCTGCATCATATCCCCTCCGGGCACGAATTCCATAATAAAATATAAATTTCTTGAATCTTGAAATGAAAAAAATAGCTTTACAACCCATGGCGAATTTGCTTCTGATAGAATATCCCTTTCAGCTTTAACGTGTGAAGATTGCTTCTTTTGTATTACATCTTCTTTTGAAAGAATTTTCATGGCATATGTTTGTTGGGTATCCTTCTGAAAAAAAATAATTTAATTCTAAACACTTTAATATTTTTAAAATATGTTAAAGAATGAATACTATCATAGTAACCATAATTTTCAAAAAATGTTACTATCACTTTTTTCTTGAAGCAAAAAATTTTAAATTTCGATTTCAAAATTTCTTTTAAACTTTAAAAATTTGCAAACCTTTCGAACTAATGCAACTTTTCCAAATGCTCCAACTCCAACATATTTAATAATATCAAACATATTTTTATCCATTTTTTGTCGCTTTAATCGAATATATTTGGATTCTTTTTGTCGAAGGACTTTTAAAAATTGTTCTTGCATAGTTTCAGGAAATTGTGCGGCAGCCATTTCATTCAATAATTGCAAAGCTCGATGATTTCGATCTTCACTTTGTCGAATAACAGAATCAATATGTTGTTCCATAAAAAATTGATACATTCCTGGCTTGCATGGTTTAACAAATTTTTCATAGGTTTTTGTTTTCAATCGACGTGAAACAGATGCCGGAAGTGGAGAGGATGAACGGATTCGAGCTTCAGGTTGTTGTGGAGTTGGTTCTCGATCAGAGGTGGTTGAGAGAAGCATAGCAGGGGAGGTAAAACCAGATGAACGATTTGGTGAAACATTTCCACCTGAGGCATGATCGGATAACGATAGCACAGAATCTCTTTCTTTTGTTAATCTTGTAGCTTTTAGCTGATCCACATAATTTACTGTTGAATGATGAGCATTACTACTATTATTAACATCCGGATCAACAATAATACTTTGAATTGAATGTGTAGCTTTTTCAATTTGTCGATGTAGAAATTGTTGTTGTTGTTGTTGTTGTTGTTGTTGGTGATGCTGTTTTGATGATCCAGGACTATTGTTACTACTGCTATCAGAAACAGATATAATTTGTTGTGACGGTAAATGTGGCCGTTCAACTCTTGTCCGAATAACTGGTACTCCACCTTCAATTCGACGAATTGGGGGCTTTTGTTGTGGGGTTGTATCCCTTTCAATTGTTATTACTGTCGAAGATGGCGGTGCAGAAATCATTGCACCAATTGGTGACCTTGAAATTATTGTTGGTCCATTTCGCATATAATTATTTGGATCAATTGATGTTGTATGTTTTCTGAAAGATTGGATTCATTATAGTTTTTAGGCAACAAAAGGGATTTTCGCTTCAAGACCAAAAACGTATCAAAAAGTCTCACAGCGAAAAAATTTTCCCTTTGTGACTAAAGGAGTATCGAAAATTCTCGAAACAAAAAACTTTTTCGTTTTGGGACAAAAAAACTTACAATGAAATTTTTGCGTGACTTCGATGAAATTCTCCTTCCATCGGAGGCGGTGGTGGTGGTGGATTTCGATTCCATGCAGATGTTGGCGAAATTCTTTGTGATTGTTGAATAATATTATTTGGAGATTCTGAACGACTTGAACCCCGACTTTCATCTGGGGTTTGAGATTTGCTTATATTTAAATATGTATGCTTTGAAGTCGATGTTGAAGTTGAAGTTGAAGAAGTTCCATTCAAATTTGTATATCTTGGAAGTCTTTGTTGTTGTTGTTGTGTTGCTGCTGCTGCTCCAGAAGCATTATTAGAAGCATTATTTGAAGTTGTTGGCTGTCGAGCGGGTGAAGAATAAAATGTTGTCGTTCGAGTTATCGCAGATGACGGATGATTATTTGATAAATCTGTTAGCCCATTTATTCCGGCAATTGTTGTATTATTGTTATTATTAAAATTTGTTCCAATTTGTTGCGTTAATGCAATATCATGCTTTATTCGATTTAATACATTTGCCGCATCTGTAACAGATGAAAAATTCACAAGTTTTAAAGCGTAATATGCAGATTCCTAAAAAACAATATATTACTTTATATATTTTCGTTATTAGAAAAATTTTCAATTGTTTATGTTTTCTGTTTTAAAAATAAAATGATTTATTTAATGAAAAGTTTTTTCTGAAAATAAATAAAAAAAGACTGATTCAAAGTTTTGGAATGCATACATACATTTTAAATGTATACTTTTTTTGAGTGAATCAGCAAGAAAGAATAAATAGAAGGAAAAAAGAGGCCTATTGAATAGGAAAAAATAATGGTTATTTAACTGTTAAAAAGTTGACTAATGAAAAAATTATTTAACAAAAGGAAAATGTTTTCGTTGTAAGATAAAAGATGACAGGATATCGAAAAATACAGATAAGAAAGTTTTGAAAATGTTTAGTTTGCGAAAAACGAAATTTCGTTTTTCGCAAAGTATGAAATTTCGTTACAAAACCGAAATTTTGATTTTTTGAAAAATTCTTACCTTATCAAAACCGAGTTGCGTCAAAGAATTAATCATAAACATTTGTGTTTCATCAGATTTTTCAGAGATTGAAGAATTTGATGAATAATTATTTGTTGAAGATGATGATGGGAATGATGTTGAAGGAATTGAAATATTATTACTATGATTACCATTAACTAAATTTGGATAATTTGAAAAATACATTTGACTTTCATATGGCATTGATTGCTCAAATGGTTTTAAAGAATTTCGAATCCTTTCAAGTTTATCACGATGATGTCCAGGTTGTTGTTGAATTGGAATTATTTCTGCAGCATTATTCCTTTGATTATTACTTGATTTTATTGACGTTGATGGGGTTATTGTTAATCCAGAGGAGGGGGATGGAGTTGTATTTGAAGGAGTTGTAGCAGTTGAATGTCGATGCGGTGGCATCATTCTTGTAAATAATCACACTTCAACATTCAATCAATTAATAAACAATAATTGTAATTTTGTGTGATAGATATAAATTAATTAATTAATGAACAGATAATGGCATTTCTGAAAAAAATTATCATTGAGAAAATTTTAATTAAGACAACTTTGATAAAAATGCGGAGACCGAAAATCACGGCAAAAAAAATAGGGAGTGGAAATTTGGGCGGAAAAGCTTTCTCATTTGCAATTATATCATTTTTGTATGATAAAATTAAAAATGTAAACAAAAAACTTTTTACAATAAATCATTAAAAAAGTAGTACAATAAGCTTTAAACAATAGAATTTTAACTCGAAAAAAATATATAAAAAATCTTAAAAAGCCACGATTCAATTAAAAAAATTTAAAGCAGCACAAAAAATATCTTGAAAAAATGGAAAAAAAAGTCAAAAACGGATCAAGTGTATCCTTTCTTCTTTCATTTTTGGGAAAGGTCAAAAAAAGAAAGAAAGGAAACAAAAGAGGGGAGGCTTTTTTGTATGCTGTTGTACAAAAAAAAGTGAAATAATTTTCACCTTTTTTCGTAAAACAACCAAAGTGTCGTCCTTGCATTCCTTCTAAAATCAATGTTCAACAGCAAAAAAAATCAATCAATAAAAATCATTAAACTTTCAAAAATTTCAAAAAAACGAAATTTTAAAAATTTTTATAAAAACCAAAAATTATATTTTTTTGGGTAAATTTTGCAGTTGCAACTTTTGTTACAAAAAGAAAGTCAACTCAAATTTATTCGTCATTGGTCGAATGTCGCTGTTATTGTTTAACACTCTTCTTTCCTTTCCTTTTTTTACAATACCAAAAATGACATTGTTTTTGCGCAAAAAAAATCCAATCGGTACAGACATTCCACTCTCTTCTTTTTTTGCCCAAATTTTTTTATTAGGGCTGCTATTTTTCAAAAAGTTTTTGCAGCAAAAGTTTAAAAAAAGTTTATAAACAATGATAATAACAAAAAATGAAGAAATAGGATTGATTATACAAAAATTGTTGTTACTATCATCGTTGTAAGAGGGGACAAAAATTTGACAAAAGTTTTTAAAAAAAAAACGGAAATTGTATAGGTATGAATAATTTCTTAATAATATTTTTTATCACTGATAATGGACAAAAAATAGAAGTTAACGTTAAAAAATGATAAAAATATTTTAAGAAATATCACGAGAAAAATTTGTCACCGACGAAAAAATAGAATCTTACTTTTATATCTGATATAAAAAAAGCTCAAAAAGCAAAACCTATCAAAAAAAGATTTTTTTGCTTTTATTTAATCCCATTCTGTTTTCCTCTTTCAACAAAAATACTTAAAAAACAAACAAATCTAAATTTTTTTATTATATCTCTATCCCTTTTCTCTTTTTTTTCGTTCTAAAAATAAACGTATAAATATTTTTTATAATATATTTTATCAAAGCTTTTTTTAAAAAAAAGTAAGGAATTCCAATGTTTCAAAGAAAGAAAGAAAGCAATCGATTGATTATCCATTCCAAAAAAAATCTTTTCCATCACATAGATATATTTTTGCACACCCCAAAAACGACGTCAAAAAAAGTAGTAGTAGTAAAAGGGGGGTGAAAGCAAATATATATGTATAAAAAAGATAGATAGGGGAGAAAAAAGAATTTTTGACGCAAAGGGCAAAAAAAATGTTTTGGGGAGAAAAAAATCGAGTTGAACAGAGCATTATTTAAAAACGACGACGACAACTTACGAGAAAAAAAAAAGAAAAAGAAGAGAAATGACAACGGCCGTAAAAAGTTTTCTCATTTCTTTCGTTTTTGCGATAAAAATCGAAACAATATTGGCAAAAAAAAGAAGAAGGAAGGTATGAAGAAAAAAAAACATTTTTAACTTTTGATTCTTATTCTTTCTGTTTTTGTTTTTTTCGTGAAATAAAAAAATTGGAATCAGGAAATAATTTTTAAAGGCAAAAATACAAAAATATTGTTCATTGTCTACGGTTTTTTTGTTATTATTCATTTTTTGTTGTTTAAATTTTTTTGATTTTTTTTAAACGTGTGTTTAAGACCTTTTAAGAAAGGGGGTCATTGCTTAAATTGCTTTTTTTCATGATTTAACTTTTGAAGAAACTTTCAAAGTGAAATTTTAAAAAAATTGAATCTTTGATAGTTTTCGAAAATGTATTTTGGAAAAATCCTGATTCAGGAACTGTGAATGGTCTCAAATGGAAATTTGCAGTATTTTTTAAAAACAAAGGTGGCAATATTTTTTAGTCAAAATTCAAATGTCCAAAAAATATCAATAAAACCATTATTTAACAAACACTTTTTTATCAATCATATCTATTTTTGTACATTGATTGAAAGCCAAAAAAGTTGTCTCTTTAAAATGATGATTTTAATTGCTATAAAAAACATCATTTTTAAGTAAATATTTTGAAAGTTAAAAACATTGAAAACAACAAATTTTTCTGCAAAAATGTGATTTAAAAAATGTAATAAAAATAAATATTTTATTTTGTTTGTCGTCCAAAAAATATTTGGAAGCAAAACTATTTTTAAATGGGAATCCGTAAATCTTTTTCCCTTTAATTTTTGGTCGTTTTTATTGCATTTCTGAGTTTTAAAATTGTCAGTTAAAAAAAAGAGATCAAAAAAATGAAACAACAAAAAATTTCAAATTTTTTAAAAAACAACTGTTTTTGTTGCTTTTTATTAACATTCTTGGGAGCTTCGTTTTTAAACATAAAAGATAGATAAAAACAAAATATCATAAAACACAATTTAAATTTTTAATAAAGAGTTAACTTTTTTATGAATAACGGTACTTTTTTTGTATTTTTAGCCTTGAGATGAATTTGAAAAAAAAATTTAGGCAAAACTGTACAAAAATGAAATTTGCGTTAATAACAGAATTTAAAAATTAGAAACAAATCCAAATTTTTGCTAAAATTTCCTCAAAATGTTATGTACAAATTACTGTATCTATTAACTCATGTTAAAAGAAAAGCCATGAAAATTAAGCCGGCAAATCGCCAGAAAGAAAGAAAAAAACAAAATATACGCGTGGCAAAAAAAAACGTCACACGGAAGATAGAAGGAAAAAAAATCAAATGGAATGCATTTTTTGTCTTGTCGGAAAAAAAAAAATACTTTCTTGGAATAAAATTAAGAAATTGTTTAAAGGGTTTAATGATCTTTGAGTTTTTTTCGTTGTACAAAAATGTTGAAATAGAACAAAAGCAAAAAGATGATGATTTTATTCTTACAAACACACACACATTGATTCATTTTTGTTAATCACAAAAATCAATAAATATTTTTCTTTACTTTAAGATCAAAAAATATTTTAAAAGCTTTTTGAAAGCAAGAAAGCAGCAGCAGCAGTTTTAAAGGAATGTTGTTTTTCTTCCTTCTTTTCTTTCTTTTGTGCTGCTTTGCTTTTTTTTCCTTTGATGAAAGACCGAAAAGAAAAAAAAATTGTGAAAATGAACAAAAAAAAGGATCCGCGTCCAATTTTTCTTTTTTTTTCTGTTCAAGAAAAACGAAAAAACCGATAAAAGCAAAAGGTAAAAAAAACTTGATTTTTGTTAGCTTTGATATGTGAAAGTACTTGGTTAAAAAAAATTAGGCTGAAAAAAGTTAAAGAAAGAGAGAATTCCTTTGCAGTTGTTGAAAATGCAAGCAGGCTGATTGTTAACTGCTTTCAATTTGGGAAGAGAGCCAAAGCCTTGTTATCGCTTTCTTTCAATCAACGCTGCTGCTGCCTGCCTTTTAAAACATAGAAAAGAGATAAAAGAAATAAAAGAAATAAAAGTGAAGACAAACTCCAACCGATAAAACGACGACATCTCTTTTTTTTTCTGTTCAATAATTTTCTTCAAATCGTTTACATTCCATTCGTTTTTCATTGCCGCTGGTCTTCTTTAAAAAAAAGAAAAATTTGTTCTTTTCAAAAAACTTTCACTTTTAAAACAATAAAAAATTGCTTTTTTTACCCATCTTAGTTATTTTTGAATAAAAATAAATCAGCTGCAAAAAAATCAGTTCAAAACATAGCAGCTTTTTGAATTCTGGCATTTTTAAAAAAAATATTTTTTGATTACTATTTTTGATTAAACATTTATATTATTTATACCCTTTTTTGCTTTAAGACGATTTAATTATAAAATTCAAATATAATTAAACTTCTTTCCGAAAACCCCTACTGTATTTTTTTGTTATTTTTTCGGTAGCTACAGTTTCGAAAATCGCAAACCAAAGAAATACAAAATTTTCAGCCCCGAATGCACTAGGACGATATTTATCTTTTGCAAAAAATGTGTTGACGTTTTTTTCATGCAAAAAAAAAAGAAAATTTTACATTTTTTACTGCAATTTCTTTAATAATTATTACTAATATATTTTATTACTATGTTTTTTCATCTATCTGCGAAATTTGAAAGTTTTCAAAAATTGTAAAATTTTAATCTTTTTTTAATTTCATTGAGGAATCTTCACCGTTTTACACTTTACAGTAACACAAACTACAGTATAAAAAAATTTATTAAAAATTATTGTTAACAATTGTAAATAATAAAATTATGGAATGTTTTTTTAAAAACGAAACCCTTTTCACAAAAAAAAGCGCTACAGTAATCCCAAAATTGCAGACTATTCAAAAATAAAATATCTCAAATAAACAACACCTAATCATAATTTTACAATTTTAGTCCCATGAACTTCTGCAACGCCCAAAGCGTCAATTACGGTTTTACAATTTTCAAAAGAAATTTTTCCTCCAGGAAGGATACAAATTTTATTTTTTGAATATTTAATTAAATCTTTTAAATGTCCAAAATTTTCTTCAATTGGAACATTTGCAGAAGGACCGCCATGGGTTAAAATTCGATGGACACCATTTTCTGCCAACCAATCAATGGCATTAAATTGTGCTTCTTTTGAAAGGGAATCAAAAGCCATATGAAATGTAATTTGAAGGCCTTTTGAAGCTTTAATGAGCTCTTTTAATGCAGATTCATCAAGCCATTCATTGTTGTCTGTTAAGGCACCAAAAACAACTCCATCAATTCCAGCATTTTTTGATTTAATTATATCATTTAACATAATTGAAATTTCAATTTTATTATAACAAAAATTTCCACCTCTTGGTCGAATCATTGCCATTATTGGAATGCTTTGAGGCTTACAATATTCTATTGTTTCTTTCATTACCTTAATGCTTACAGTCGTTCCACCAACAGCTAAATTATCACATAATTCTATTCGATTTGCACCGGCTTTAATTGCAGCTGGAATGAACGTAAAATTTTCGGCACAAAATTCTTTTACAATCATTTTTAAATCCCCCTTCAAAAAAATACAGTACTAAAAATTTTCCAAATTATTTATAAATTAAAAAATGCAAATGGAAATTAACCATAAAAAAATTTTTTAAAATAATATTAAAATCACAACGGCACTTCATAAATCACAGTATTAATAATAACAAAAGAAAAAAAACAAATAAGTTACATTGAATCAAAAAAAAGAAAAAAAAAGAGATTAAAAATTTTGACTAACATAAAAATATTAAATGAGAATCATATTTTTTTGAGATTATATTATTATTATTTATAATATTTACATTGTTTCAAAATCATCATCAAGTCTTGGACGCTTTGCAGAAATAATATCATCATCACTTTCTGAAGATGAAGATAAAGCAAGATCAGTTGAAAGTTGTCCAGCCGCTGACATATTTGATGCAGCAAGATTTGCAAAGTTATCTCGAGTTGCTTCATCTATAAAATAAACTTGTATAAATAAAAATACAGTATTCAAAAATAGAAATACTTACCATCTTCTGAATCTAAATCACTGTAATGTATAATTTGACTTTGAGTAATTTCATCATCATCATCTTCGTCATCATCACTTAAAGCAAGATCATCATTTAGAACGCCAGTGTTATCATCATCTATAACAACAAATTTAGCCTTCAAAAACCGAAATAAAAAAAGATTTACCAAATCCAGCTCTTGTTTCATCATCATCTCCCATAATAATGGATTCAGTCATTGGTCGATCAGAATCTCCTCCAACACTCATTGCATCAAATTCAGAAAGTTGATATTGTGGTGATGAGGCTGGAAGCATTGTACCAGCACTTTCATTTGCAGCATCCAATTGCTTTTGTCGAATTATTGATTCAAGTGAAAAATCTTCTTCTTCAATAATTGGAACACCTGCTGCAGCTTTTTTTGCACGAATATTTGTTTCAAGTTCAGCTAGCTGATCACGTCGAGAATATATCATTCGATCAATATAATCAACCACTTCCTTTGCTTTAAGAGTATATGGATTCATTTCACCATTATAAATTTCTGAATTAATTTTAATTTGTTCTACATCACGACGAAATTGTCCAACAGTGAAATATTTATGTTCTTTAATATTTTGTAAAATCATTCCAAAATGCATCGGAGTTTTAATTTTATCATAATAATTTGGAAGCTAAAAACAACGCTATAGTATATCCAAAAAGCTACAGTATCCCAAAAAAACTAACCTTTCTTGCATCAACTTTTGTATGAAATGCAGCACTCTTTGGAACATTTTTACATGATTCAATAAAATCTTCTAATATATATGAAAATCCAACTAAATCATCTTCATGCAGCAGCGGATTAATTTGCTTTTCCAATTCCAAAAGTTTGGTTTCATTCATTTGAAGCTTTTGCGCAGCAATATTTAAAATGTTTTTTGCTGCTTGTGTAATTGGATGCGTTTCACCATTATATTTAATACTATTTTGAAGAATTTTTCCAACATCAATAAGAAAATCATTTCGAGTTAAATATGAATTACTTGAAATTTTTTTATGAATTTGTTGCATATCCATTGGATCAGTAATAACATTATAATAATCTGGTACTTTCTTTGCATTTACAGGATACATTAAAGCTTCAGAGCCTTGAACAGTTTTAAGTTCATGATAAATTTCTAGAAGCAGCGAAGACATAACAACTTTTGGATCAGCACGACGACGATGTACAGATTTATGTGGAATTGAAAGATAATCATGTTCTTCAATAGTTGATTTTCGACGATTTGTTGCAGGTGTAAGCTTTGGTGGACGACCTTTTGGACGAGGAATTTTTTCAGGTTTTCTTTCATCATTTGATCCATCTTCAGTAGGATTTCCAGAATCTGCCGTTGAAAGTGCAGCTTTAAGTTCACGTTCATTTGGACCATTTTTTGGTGTTTTTAATAAACCCTTTGGAATTTTCATTTTCAAAAATCTTTTATCATTTAAAGCAGTTTTATGAATTCTTAGCTTTGTTCCATCAACTACAGTAACTTCACCACGAGAATTTCCATCTTCAGATTGATGTGGGCCAAGCATATCACGAACTGTTGGAAATGCTGAAATAGCAGATGGTGGAGTTTTACCATATAGCGGACAATTTTTATTTGTCTTCATATGCCCCGTTCCACCACATGCTGAACATTTCATTTTAAGTAAGCTTTCTTTTTGTGGTTTTGGCGGCTTCGGTGGTGCTGTTGGTTTCTTGGGTTGAATTCCTTGCTTTTGACGCTCTTCATTTCGTTTAATTCGACGAAGTTGATCTTGTAGCCGTCGCTTTTCTTTTCTCTTTTCTTCTTTATATTCTTCATCTTTATGCGAATATTCACGAATAAACTTTTCATCTTTTGTCGTTCGAACTTTTACATATGCTTCAACAACTTGAGAATTTGAAATAATTTCTGATCGAACCTAAAAACAATATTAATTAAAGAACATTTAAAACAAAAAAAAGAAACATACAACTTCTCGACCATCAGCATCAAGAAAAGTTCGAATAATTTTAAGCTTCTTAGTTTTATTGTCACGGCTAACAAGCATTTCAAGGGCTTTTCTGGAAATTTTTAAATTTTGTGCCACAACCATTTCATCACTTCCTGGTGCAAAATTTAAAAGTGATTTTGGAAGTGGCTCTTTTTCTGTTGATGATGTTGATGGGCCAGGTGGTGGAAGAGATGTAGATGCTGGAGAACTTGCTGACATTTGACTATCTTCTTTATCACCATGTATCATTTTCATAAGATCATCAAAATCTTTTTGATCACCTTCACCAACTTTTTTACCACTACCACCACTACTAAGCTTTTTTGGCTTTCGAGGTACAGTAGATGATGAAGAAGTTTTCTTTCCAAGTGCTAAAATTCAAAAATTATTTTCTACCGTCTTCATTAAAATACTTACCAGTAGTTAAAATATTTTCAAGCCTTGCAACCATTTCTTCATTATCTTCATCCTCTTCTGCAGATGAATCGTCATCAGTTGAAATATCACCAGTATTTCGAAGGGTTGTATTTTGAAGATCAAAAATTCTTTGACAATATTGTTTATATTTTTGTTGCATATCTGCATAATTTAATCGAATATTTCCACGTGCAAATCTTGCCATTCCACTTAAATCTGAACGAGCTTTTGCAGCTTGAGTTGAAAGAGTACGAATAACATCAATAATTTCCCATCGACTTAAAGCATTTATTTCTTCATCTCTAACACCATATTGTTTACAAATTTCTTTTGCTTCTTTTAATGGTAGTTTTCTTAAATCTGCATTTGTACCAGTTACAAGACGTTTTGGAACTTGTGGAATATCTTCTTTTTGTGGTTTTGCTGTGACTTTAACATATGAATATCCTGCGCCACATCCAGTTGGATCAGCAATACCCGATTGATCAAGAACACATTTTCCACGTTGTGCAGCAAGAAATGCTCGAGTTGTATTCCATGGTGCACATTTTATTTCATCTTCAATTGTTACTTCATCATCCGAATCATTCTTTTCATCAATATCTCCAGCAAATATATATTTTTCACCATATCCTGCATCTTTTAGCCGTTGTTCTGCAGCTAACATTGAATAATTTGCACAACACATTTCTGGTGTAATCATTGCTAAAACTTCTTCTTTTGATGGCAGACGAAAATCTTCTTTTAAAATCCAATAATCTGAAAAAATTCAACAAAATACTGCAAGTTAAATTTTAAACTCTTACTTGATTCGGTTCCAGGTCCAAGCCTTTTAAAATCTGAACATCCTTTTAGCCGTTTACGAACTGAAGATTCAGCATAATGTGGAAATGCAGCTTTTATATCATCCATTTTTAACCTTCTTGGTGTATCTTTTGATGCCCAAAATAGTCGATAAATAAATGCAAGTAGAAAATCTCGAACAAATATTGATGCTTTTTTTGAATTTGGATTTGGAACTTCTTGCAGCGGACATTCTTGTCCAACAACAAATGGAATTGGACATTTTCGAAGAATTAAACTGAAAAAAAAAATATTTTAAAAATGAAAACAAAAAATTATGCGTTACCTATTTCCACTTTTTATTAATAAATAATCCGTTGTTTTAGGTTTATGTTGATAAATTGGTGCACGAAACATATTATTTTCAATTGCTTGAAGAAATTCACCAGGTTGAAGATTACCCAAAAATGGAAAAGTATGTGTAAAAGCAGTTTCACCAAATTCTAATTCCAATTCAGGATCTTTGTTATTTTGCTAAAAAAAAAGACACCGTAATCAGATTATCAAATGCTACAGTAAGTAAATACCCTCTTATAATAATTTCGAATTTTATTTGCCATTCCAGGCTGATTTAATAATGGTGGATGTTCTTCACTATATTCAAATAACAACAATGTTCCATCTTTTGCAGATAAATCAGAAATATCTCGAACAGGAAAAATTTCAAGTCCAGCTTCAGAAAGTTTTCGCTTTTCTCGAATTTCTGCCATATCTATCATATGCTTGTTTAAACTCATAACATCAATAAATCCATATTTATCCATAGGAAGTGAACGAAGAATTTTCCGTTGCATTGGCATTCGATGAAAATGTCGCAGACGTGTTGGTCCCATACATGTTGGAAAGAATGCACGATGAATATTTTGTGCTGGAATTGAATGTTGAATTACAGAACCACCAGAAAAGACAACATTTTGTCGAGTTGTTGTTTTTAGCGCATAATAATCATCATTTGATAAATTAAATGGATCACGATCAGCAATTTGTGCCATAGTATTTTCAAGTTGTTCTTGTTCTTCTTGTTTTTGACGTTGTTGAACTTGTCCAAGGATAAGCTTTGATTTCTTTGTAAACTGATGATCTTTTCTTTCCAATGATTTTGTATCTTCTGTATCAACTTCATCAAGTGGAATATCATCTGGAAGTCCAAAGATCTTTGGATCATCTTCAAAATCAAGAGTTAAGATCTTTGGTTCAAGTGGTTTTTTAAGATCTGTTAAATCCCAAATAATATCATCTTCCCAATTTGTATGTTCTAAATCATAATTATCAACAGGAAACATTGAATGATGTGGACCAACAGGATAACTACTCTTCTCTAAAAATGGTTTACTGTAATTATACTATGAATTCAAACATACCTTCTTGTGCATCTTTGACCGATTCAGCTTTAAACCAATCTTTTGGTGCATGTTTTCGGTATAACTTCATAAAGCTATTGTATGTTCGGGCATTCTTTAAAGCAATCCATCCACAATACGGTAATTTCCCAGTTGAGTAATCTTTCAAAAACTAAATAACCAAAAATAACTTTTATCCAAAAATAAATAAAAAAATCTTACGCTTTCTTTTGCATCTTCAACATCAAAGATAATATCATCTTCCCATCGAACTAAATTAACAGGTAAAAACGATTTATCCGAAAGTTTCTCAGCCGGTTGATAAACAGATTCGTCGTCTTGAGATGCAGTACCAAAAATATTTCGATTATCAAGTTTTGATGGAGCTTTATATCGCTTTTGTAGTTGTTTTATACCATAATCAAAATGTTTTGGATTTGATGGAACATTCATTCGATCATACCATATTTGTGAGGGTCCATATCTCCAAGCTGGTGGTTCACCATCATCATCAGATTGTACACGATCTTGTTCACTTTCATCCATATCCAATAACTAAAATATATGTTATTAAAAGTTAAACAATTAAATAACAAACACTTACAGCTGCTTCATCATACACATCTTCAGGTGGTGGAGGTGGTAAAAAATTTGGTTTAAAAGGTTTTTCAACACCATTTAGAAGATCTTCTCGTATCTTTGTATTCTTTTGTTCAGGATTTCGTACATATGATTTTGAATAATAATATAAATGTGCTTGTCGATTCGTTTTTGCAGATGCACCAAGAAGACGAGAAAATCGAAGAATTTTATTTGGACGAAAATCAGGAAAAAATTTTCTAAAAAGCAACAAGTTTATTTCCTGTTGAATAAAAAAAAGTTAAACAAACCTTGGATCAATGTCTTCAATTTCAGGATTTATAATACCTGCTAATGGAGCATCATCACGTAATGATGGTGGAACAAATTCGTAATTTTCTTCATCATATTTATTCTTCTTTTTTTCTGGCATTTCTTCATCCTTTTCTTCACCGTTACTATCTTTTTCCGTAATTTCCATTCCTAAAAATGAATAAATTTTATTAGATCGTAAGCAAATATAACGGATTAGTAAAAACAAAGACGCGAGAAAAAAGTTAATCAAACAAAATGTTAAGCATATAGAAAGTGATGGGGGATGCTTTGTGTTAAAAAAAGTGCAGAAATTTTTATCTAACCTTTATCTTCTGCTTCATCTTTCGGCTCAATTTTAACTTCAACTTTATCGGCTTCCTCCACTTCAATATAAGGTTCTTCATCACTCTCAGAATCCTCCTCATATTCATTATCTGATAATCTTGGCCTTAGGGGTGTCATAACTCTTTCAATATCAGAGTCATCATCGTCCTCATTAATAGCTGCTTCCCCGCTAAATCCATTAGTATCAGAATATACAAATCCATTCTGGTAATGGTTATCTGGCAATTCTGTAATACCATTTTCATTATATTCATCATTTAAACCATTTTCTTGCATCTCAATATCATCAAAGTGATTAACGCCATTTTGATGAATATTAATATTATCAGAAACTAAATTATCATGTTCCCTGCCATCTTCATCATCTAAATCTATTCTTTCAATTTCACTATCTGGGGATGTTTGTGGACTATCATCATAATCCATGGAGGGAGAAAACTACAAAACTTTAATAATAATCAATGTATAAAATAGCAGTGTTATCAAAATTTATAAAGTAAAAAATAATACAAAAATTTTCAGAGTTTCACAAGTTTTAAAAATTTCTTGACAAAAAAAAGTATTGCAAAAACCGTGTTGTTTGGCAAAACGTTCAAAGTAACAAAATGCAACAGAAAATCTAAAATTTGTATCTTTTTCTGCTAAGCCAGAAAATTTGCCAGAATTCTAACTTTTAGAAGTTAAATTTCGTAAAATATTTGAAAGACATGGGCAAAACAGAAAATGTATGTGCATATAGCTTTAAGCTGCATAAACTCAAGTAAATTAAATACTAGGATATGGACAAATGCCCATGTTCGACACTTGCTTAAAAATAATAATGTTGCAATGTAAAAAGAAATCATGTTATATTAAGTCTATATTTTAATATGGCATAAATAAAACGATTAGAAAGATCCAAATTTAATAGAAATAAAAATTAAGATCTCATAGGTGAGACTGTATTATTTTCGAAACAATATTTTTCGTATGTTTAATTTTAGTATGTCTGTTTATCAGGTTTTTTAAAATTTTTGTTTAAAGAATTTTTGAAAAAATAAAATTTAACTTGAAAAAAATTGTGTTTAAAAATTTTCCGGCATGCCGGTTGAAAGATTTTTAAAAACTTGTCCATTTTTTTGTCTCCGTTCATACCTGGAGAGGGGGGTCAGATTTTTTGATCCAAAGTCCGGTCCACCTCGTCATGCTGGGCGAATTTTGCGAGCTCGACTTTGGTATATGTTAAAAATTTTTCGGCGGCCCGAAGGGCCGCCGAATTTCCCTTAAATCGTAGGGGTCCCCCTTTTGCGTATATTTTTGGTTCTAATTTTTTTTTTGTTTTTTCAAAGGGTACCCCCTTAGCATATATTTTTGGCAACCTTTTTTTTTAAACAATGATTTTTTTTCACCCCCCATTTTGTCTTTTTTATTTTTGAACAAGCTTTTTCTATATTATGTTTAACAAGTGTTTGTTTTTCTGTTGCATCCTTCAATTTAAATTAATAATATAATATTTTGCTTTGTTACTTCATTTGTATCATACCTTTTTTTATTCATTGGTCACATATTAGTTACATTTGCTACTTATTTTATTTTCATTTTCGAAGAAATAAAAGTGGAACAGTTTATAAAATGAAATTACTTAATATTTTAATTTTTTATTTATTATGATTATTATTTTAATTACTATTTAAAGCACGGTAGCTTGGCAGGGAGCTATCGCAAACTTGTTTTTAAGAGTATTTAGTATTGGTGCCCTGTCAAACAAAAATCCATCCTTGACATGTGCAGATATGAAAATCAAGCTTTATGCTCTAAAACGTATTTTCGATACTCGTTGTGCTGCCACTCAGGAATCTGCACTGAAAGCAATTGTTCAAACTTATGTTTGCATGTGGAAAACTTTCTCCACTTTGGCATCAACTTCTGATGAAGAACAACTGGAAGAAAAAAAGCGCTGCTGCTGACAAACTTACAACAGTCACTATCAAAAGTCGTCACATCTCCATCTTAAGAGCTGTTTGAACGATTTCAAAATTACCCTGGGTCCGTTTCTTTCTGGCGCTGTTAGCAGAATAAGCTTAGGCGATTGAAAATCAATTCCGCGAACCTTGGAGTTCAACTTCATAATTTATTTGAAAGTGTAGCAGTTGAATTTGGTTATGAAAATTTTAAAGATTGGACCCAGCTTCCAGCGGAAGTATTTTACAAAAAAATCTTACAAAAACAAGCTGCGAGCGTACTTATTGAAATAAGCCCTGAATTGTTATAGTACATCTCAAGTGCTTTAACATTACCACTCGGTAGCAGTGATGCAGAGCGCGTTTTCTCCATCCCTTTCCATTTTTTGGATAAAAGAAGAAGTTGTATGTTGTTTGAAACTATTAACGTTCTTCTTACTATCAGATTTAATGGCCCGCCATTAAAACTTTTTGATTGTCAAAAGTATTTAATTGATTAGAAAGCAAAAGGAAATTTAGAAAGTGATAGTCAAATTCCACGTGGACCTTCAAATCCAAGATATGGCACTGAAGACGAGGAAGATGATACTATCCATGCAAGATTGATTTATAATGAATACATGAAAGAAATGTGGCACAAAATTGACACCATTTTCATTAAAAACCTTATTGAAACTTAAATTCTGTAATAATTTTTTTCACTTACATTTTTACTCTTTTTAATATGTAGAGTGTAGTCAATAAAAAATTTTTGTTAATTATATGAATTCTTGCTTCTTTTTAAGTTTTCCATTTAAAAATTTTTTAAAAAAATTTGGCGGAAGAAAAAAAAATTTTTTCTCATGCGTTTAAAAAATTTTGCAACTTTTATGTTCTATGATTTTAATAAATTATAGTGTTAAAATGTTTTAAGCATGCATTTAAATATGGAAATTTTAGTATAAAGAGTAAAAACCAAATATTTGTCAAGTTTATTTAAGAATTTTGAATACTTTATGTGCTAAAATTTTCATCCAAAATTTTGAATTTTTAACGTACTCCCCCCTTTGCCCGTTTTTTTTCCGACCGGCTTCGCCGGTCGGTTGGTCGGTGGGGTCAGTTTTCTGACCCCCTCTTCCGGTATGTCTCCGTTACTTTGGTTTATTTTTTGCGCTCTTACGAGACAAGAATAATATAAATATTATTTTTAGATGGCAACAAATACTCAATTTTTGCCGCTGGAAAAGAATTTCTTGAGTTTCTGTAATGATAGTTATGATACACGATACAATAATTTCACTTTAAAACAAAAATTTCAAAATTCTCCTTATGCATTTTCTGAACTTTCAAAAAGCATTTCAAATGAAAAACGAAAACCTTTGAATTACGGTAATACAAATGTTGCGGTCCTTTTTTTTGAATCCCTTTTTAATAATTTTTTGAAGATGATAACTTAATTTTCGCAATGTTTATGTCTTTTTTTAATGTTGCAAAAGTTTGAAAAGTTGAATGAAACGTATTCGGTATTGTTTTACCTTATATTAATCAGCATAGGTTAAAAAATTGAAAGGGACTGCAGCCCCAACAACAAACTTGTAAGATTTTACAAATAATAAAAATTTAAAAATAGATTCCCATTCATGGAATAAATCAACAGAAGATATTTCAACTTATGAAAATTCTATTGAAGCTGAATATAAATTGGTTGCTGTCACAAAAGAAGAAAATTCAAAGCATAAAAATATAAATCAAATTTTTCATGTTTCAACATCTGTTATTCAAGTAACATAACATTTTATATTTTTGTAACTTTTTAACAATTGATGTGTTTAATTATATTATAGAATTCATTTGAATTCCCATGACAGCAAAAAAATGATCAACCAAAAGCGTCAAAAGTTTCGTAATTTAAAGCATCGCAACAATTATTTGATCCTAATCAAATTGATCAAAATTCTGGTGGAAATCAACCAAATCAACAACAGTGTCTTCAAGAACCTGGAAAATTACCTCGTTTTTCACCAAAATTTCCACAACCATCTGTTGGACCACCGGTAGGGTTTTGTTTTGTATAAACATGATTCTGATACTTTTAAAATCATAAAAATGAAAAAAAATTTTTACCATTTTTAAAAAAATTCTTTTTTGGGTTACTGTAATTTTGCTTCTTTGGCATTTTTATTAATGTTTATGAACTTTATAGCATCAGAATCATGTTAAACTATGGTTTTTTACATTTTTCAACGATTTGCAAAAATATTTATTTTTTTTAAAATGATGTTTTAATGTCATTTTAACTATTTCTGAGTCGATTTCAATAATTTGACTTTTAAACGACAGAACTAGGCTGGGAAAAACATATTCCAACCACAAAATTTTTTCCGAACTTAAGCAAATTTTGGTTTCACAAGATTTGCATAAAGTGCCTAACAAGGGAACCTTCAGGATTGTCTCTGGAGTTAAGACCCCATATTTTGGGTAATGATAGTACTCCTGCAGAATAGCATTGTGAAAAAGTATGGGCTGCCCATGGGCCCTCTTCTGGATTTAACAGACTTCTGAAGTTGACAAATATATCGTCGACCAGGGGGTCGTGGATATAAGGAGAAAATCGAAAATTTTTGTTTTGCTTTTTTTGTCATTCAAATTGCTTAAAACACTTATTTATGCAATGTTTTGACCGATTTTGGCATTTTATGGCATCTGGAGCCATTTTTTTCATTACTGGATTCTGAAGGCCGATATATGGGAAAATCCATTTTTTTACAAAGTTTTATTTAATTCCCCGTATTTATAGGTTTTCAAGCATGGGAAATTCAGTGGTGACCTTTATTTTTTACAATAGTAATATTTTCGTGCCAAGATTCTGATTTTAACAGAATCTGAAGTTATAAACTTTCGTCCAATGATAAAAATTTGTTTTTGAGCTTTTTTAAATAATTCTTTTTATTTCATACGTTTTTTAATCACGGAGAATTATGCAACATAGTCTAATCTTGATTAAATGATTTTGTTGCAACGTTACCTATTCCTAAATTGCCGTTCAAAGACATGAAATTAAACTTTAACATTTTTAACATTTTATCTGGTAATGGTTTATTTTAATAATGTTTTCCTTCGATTTATATAATTATGTTAAATTGTTTTCACTGTTTTCAAATGCCGGACAGAAAGTAGAATTGCATCTATAGACAAAGTCATTAAACATCAGCTACTTATTTTTTAAAAGCATTTTGTAAATCATTAGATTGCAGTGAAAACAATTTAACATAATTATATAAATCGAAGGAAAACATTATTAAAATAAACCATTACCAGATAAAATGTTAAAAATGAGTACTCTGCGTTGATACCACTGCTTCGGCAATTTAGGAATAGGTAACGTTGCAACAAAATCGTAGAAATTAGGGCTTATGTTGCATAATTCTGCCATTAAAAACGTATGAAATAAAAAGAATTATTTAAAAAAGCTCAAAAACAAATTTTTATCATTGGACGAAAGTTTATAACTTAAGAATCTGTAAAATCAGAATCTTGGCACGAAAATATTACTATTGTAAAAAATAAAGGTCACCACTGAATTTCCATGCTTGAAAACCTATAAATACGGGGAATTAAATAAAACTTTGTAAAAAATGGATTTTCCCATATATCGGCCTTCAGAATCCAGTAATGAAAAAAATGGCTCCAGATGCCATAAAATGCCAAAATCAGTACGTTGCATTAAGAATGAGTGTTTTAAGCAATTTGAATGACAAAAAAAGCAAAACGAAAAAGTTTCGAATTTTCTCCTTATATCCACAACCCCCTGGTCGACGATATATTGTCAACTTCAGAAAAAAAAAGAGGTCTGTTAAACCCAAACCGCACTACCATACTTTTTCACAATGCTATTCTGCAGTACTATCATTACCCAAAATATGGGGTCTTAACTCCAGAGACAATCCTGAAGGTTCCCTTGTAAGACACTTTCAACGAAAATTAATTTGATTTTCAACCGTATTTTACCCTATTCTGAAAGTAAAGTGTAGCTTGAATTTTAACTTTTTTTCTTCCTTTTCTCTCTAAAATTTGTTTTGTTAAAAATTGTGTTTGGCAAAATGCTCAAAGTAGCAAAATGTAATGGAAAAAATTTACTAAATTATTTTCCAAAGATTAAATTTTTTGCAGATTAAAATTTTTGTATCTTTCCTGCTGTATTTTATTCCTTTTCTCTTTTAAAATGGTATTATTTGGTCAACTTGTTTTTGGTGCACCAGGAGCTGGAAAATCAACATATTGTTCAGGACTTGTACAACTTTTTTGAACAACTTAATCGACCAGTTATTTGTGTAAATCTTGATCCTGCAAATGATATAATTCCATTTAAATGTGATATTGATATTCGTGAACTTATTACTGTTGAAGATGCAATGGAAGCATTTAATCTTGGTCCAAATGGTGCATTAATATTGTATGCAAACTTTGTTAAAGAATATTGAATGGTAATTTTTTAAGATTTTTTCTTTGGCTGAATTTGAAGCTTTACAGGTTCAAACATTTAAAATTTTCATCGCTACAAAAAGAAGCACTATTGTTATTGATATGCCTGGACAGCTTGAACTTTATAACAGTGATGATAGTATTACAAAGATCATTCGACAATTTACAAATGGGATTGGAGACTTTGTGCTGTACGTTAAGTGATTGGTGTATATTATCCAGTTCAGGAAAATTTGTTTCTGTTATTCTTGCTGCCCTTTCAATTATGATTAATCTTGAAGTTGCACAAGTGAATGTTTTGACAAAAGTTGATTTGTTGGATGAAAGCAAGCTACCGTATGATTTTGAATATTTTGAAAATTTACCAAATCTTAAATATTTAGCTGATCTTTTGGATGTAAGTTTTTGTTTTTAAACAATAAATGATTATAGTATTATCTATTTTAGGATCATCCATTTTTATCACAATATAAAAGTTTATCTTCAAAACTTTGTGATGTTGTAGAAGATTATGGCCTTGTATCATTTATTCCATTGGATGTTAAATCAAAAGAAAGAATGATTAAATTGTTACGATTAGCTGATACTGCAAATGGCTTTGAATTAATTGAAGCAAAAGATTTACGTGGTGTTATTGTTAATCAATAAAATTGGGTTTGATTTTTTTTCTTGTTTTGTTGTTTTGAGAAAGTTGTTGAGTTTAAAATAAATTGTTTTTATTAGTTTAAAATGGTTTTTAACAATGTAGACAAAAACGTTTAGCATAAAATAATAGATTATTGTAAAAATGGTTGAAGATCAAAAAGATTTTCTTTCAAGAAAAATGTTTCTAAAAATCTAGCTTTTTTAATTCTCTATAATTATTTGGCCGTGGACCTTTTGTTTCTGAATTATAAGATTGTAAACAAATATTAATAAATTCAATCTCAGAATCTTCCATATTTTCAAAACGGATTTACCAAAGACTGAATTTTTAACTAAATTTTCAATTTTTAATCCATCTTTTATTTCTGCTAATTTAAATGTGACGGCTTTAAAGCTTTCATTATCTTCTTCGCTTTCAATTAATGGAAATTTTCCACATATCATTTCAGCTAAAACTAATCCAAGACTCCAAATATCTGATTCAATTCCATACGGATTTTTATTTCCAATTCTTTCTGGCGGTAAATATATCATTGTTGCAATTACCGTAGTTGCTTTTGAATTAGCTAAAGTTCTTGAAATTCCAAAATCTGCAAGTTTTATTTTGTTTTCAGTTTTACTGTAAAGGATATTATCAGGTTTAATATCTCGATGAATAATATTAAACTTTGTTTTAAGATAATCTAATCCTTCAACAAGTACAACAGCAATATATTGTAAAAGTTCAAATGGAAAAAATTTTCGTTTTTCACGAATATGATTTCGAAATAATCTTAAATTTCCATCCATATATTCAGTACAAAAATTTACTTCTAATTCATGAATTCCAAAACCATAAAATCGAATAAGTCGATTTGCTTCTTCATCAACATGAGGGGAATACTGTAATACAAAGTATTTAACATTTAAAGCTAAACAATACTAACCTTTAAATGTGTATCAATTCACAAATTAATCGATTAAATATTTTTGCTTCTTCAGAATCCATAAATTTTCGCCATTGAATTTTTACACGTTTTCTTGCAAAATATATATTTGCCTTTTTATGAAATTCTTTTGTTACAGGATTTAAGGCTTTACTATTTGTAATATAAGAATTAAATTCAAAGTCTTTTATATAATCTCCTTTTCCACAGTGGAAATTGTAAAACATTAAGATATGGAAGATTTAAAAGATTATTCAAAAGATTTTGACCAATATCTGAATTGGAAACAGATGAAAAATCGATGTCTAAATTCATTGTTTTTTCTTGAAACAAATAAAAATGCTTATGATTTTTGATAAAAATTCTCTTTTTAAATTCAATGTTTCTTCAAATTAAGATAAAAATCTATCAACCCTTATTTGCTGCAACAACAAAAAAACATTTAATGCACATTTTTCGATAAAAATCGAAAAAAATCGCTACTCCATAAATATATTTATGGAGTAACGATTCTTCATCGATTTATATATATACCGGAAAGAGAAAGCAAAATTTGTCAAATTAAACATACCGTATGTTTGATTCGAAAAATCCATATGTTGCATCCACTTAAAATCAAAATTTCCGACACATGATTTTAAAAACACAATCTTTTCGTGTTCTAACATAAAAACCATCAAAAGCGAATAATTAATTAAAAACTACATGAAAATTTCACACTTAAAAATTGCTACATTTTTAAAATGAGAGGAAACAAAAAAAAGAACTAAAAATGATCAACAGACATGATATACAGACTACCAAAAAAGTTCAGAACTTTATTATAACTAAATTACTCACCCTTAAGTAAACTAACTTTTTCATCTTGCTCATATTTTTTATGATGGACGATTAAAGATTTGTTAAGCGAAGCACGCATTATCCTTAGGGTATGGACAAGCAAGAAGAAGAAGAAGATAAAATGTGCTTAAGCAATTCTGCGCAACAAAAAAAGGAGAAAGAAAAAAAAAAGTAAAAGAATTTTAGATTTTGAAGTTTTTTTTGTTGCAGAGTACTTTACTTGTGGACGTCTTAACGATGACAAACAATCATCTGAATGGTTTTGGGTGGGACCGGATGTTCAGAAAAAAATATGACATGATTTATAGAGTATATAAGCATAAAATCATCATGGTTAAGGCACAGTTACACAGTTCGTTGTCTCATCATCCCTTCTCCGGCAGTTGAGTAAGGTATCTTCGAACATTATGGCTCGATTTGCTATTGGCTTTATCTGCGCGCTTGCGCTTTTCAGCACGGCTTTTGCTGTAAGTTTTTTTAAAATAATAATAATTAATTAAATTATTTTCTATTGTTTTCTTTTACAGGATGAGGTAGTAATCCGTGCTAAGCGCCAGAATTGTGATTAGGATATTGTGGAAATTCATGCTGTCCATCAGTTCAACAAGTAACAAAAACTTTTTTATGCAATTTTATTTTACCACTTAATATTTTTTAGCAACCACAATGCACTTGTACCCCAAAACAACAAGACCCTTGCTGTCAGCAACAAATGCAGCAACCTAGCTGCACCTGCAACCAGCAACAACAAGACCCCTGTTGCCAACAAGTTCAACAACAACGACAGCCTGTACTTGCACACAAAAACAACAAGATCCATGCTGCCAACAGCAACAACCGAGCCAACCTCAGGCATGTAACTGCATTCAAGGTAAGATAAACTAAGAAAAAGTAATAAGCTAAATTGTAAAAATTTAGTAACTATTCACCCCCAATGTGTCTGTAATCAACAACAACAAGATCCATGTTGCCAACAACAACAACAAGACCCTTGCTGCCAACAACAAATGCAACAACCTCACTGTACATGTAATCAACAGCAACAAGATCCATGTTGCCAACAACAAGTACAAATGCAACCACAATGCACTTGCACACAACAACAGCAAGATCCTTGCTGCCAACAACAACCTCTGAACAATGCAATCTACTGTGTTTACACAACAACAACAAGATCCATGTTGCCAACAACAAGTACAGATGCAACAACCTAGCTGCACCTGTAATCAACAACAACAAGATCCATGCTGTCAACAACAACAACCTCAATGTACATGCACTCAACAGCAACAAGATCCATGTTGCCAACAAGTACAAATGCAACAACCCAGTTGTAATTGTAATCAACAACAACAAGATCCATGCTGTCAACAACAACAACAACCACAATGTGTATGTACACCAAAACAACAAGATCCTTGCTGCCAGCAACAAATGCAACAACCTAGCTGTACATGTAATCAGCAGCAACAAGATCCATGTTGCCAACAACAAGTACAAATGCAACCACAATGCACTTGCACACAACAACAGCAAGATCCTTGCTGCCAACAACGACCTCAACAATCTCAATGCACCTGCACACAACAACAACAAGATCCCTGTTGTCCTCAACAACAACCCCAACAATCTCAATGCACCTGCACACAACAGCAACAAGACCCTTGTTGTCCACAACAACAACCTGCAGTCACTTCTCAACTCTTCACTATTACACTTCAAATTGAATGCCCTTCACAATGCCAACCTGCTTGCACACCACAATGTACTCAGCAAATATGCCTGCTACTATGTCATGCACTTCAAATAACTGCCAATGCCAAACTGGATACGTTGAATGCGCTCAACAACAATGTTGTCTTCGTTACAAATATACTAGCAGTCGTGCTCGTCGCTCCATTCAAGCATAAACGTGTTTAAATGATCTAATTTTAACAATAACAACACAACATGAACATTGCCAGAATAACTTTTTGTATACATTGAATTTCGATTTGTTTTTCATTGTTTTTAATTAAATTTTCTTATTATGCGAAAAATGACACTTTATTGTAAACAGTGGTTGACTATTATTTACGATTATTACAAAATAAAAATTTAAAATTTATCATGTAAGAAAGAACAATGAGTTTTTTAACAATTTTTTTAACTGATTTTTCTTGTTATTTTAAATGCTGATGTCCAACTTTTTGTGCTAAAAAGAGATTCACAAACAAAAAATCAGACAAAGCTAAAATATTTTTGTCATGACGTAGCATACGTGCACTACGGCGCTTTTAGAAGCATTTTACTTTTTGAAAAAATGCTTTGGCAAAATGTTTTTTAAAAAAAATGAAAATTTAACAAATTTTACAGAATTTTAATTAATATTTACTACAAATTTTATAATTATTTATAGTTTTTTTTGTATTATAACGTAAAAGTCTAGCTTATTAGCTGCTCAAAAAGAAAAGATATGGGCATTTTCGAAAGTTTTATATGTAAACGAGGCGGATGAAGCTAACACCGTTTTTTAAGAACTTCAGAAGCCTGAAAAACATAGCTCCAACGTTTGAATTTTTTGCTATTATTTTTCAAATAAATACAGTCGAAGCTCGATTTCTTTAGCCGCCTTTTTTGCAGTACCCCCATATGGAAATCCCTCTAAACGGACTTTGATTTTTGCGCGATTCTTCTCGGTCCCTTGGACCGTGTAAAATCGAGCTTCGACTGTATTTATTTGAAAAAAATATTTTCAAATACAAAAACAAAAATTTAATACACAGGGCATAAATTGTTGAACACAAACAATTGTTCATTTAAAGAAGAATGATCGCTTATTGCCGTTATTAAAAGTGTATTTGAAACATCATCAAAATTTTATAGAATATTATCGCATATCATGAAGATATGAATTAGAAAAATTTATATTCAATTTTAATAAATTTGATAGTTTTCTCGCTTGTTGTTCCGATATCCACGTGTGCTACGTCATGACAAAAATATTTTAGCTTTGTCTGATTTTTTGTTTGCTAATCTCTTTTTTAGCACAAAAAGTTGGACATCAGCATTTAAAATAACAAGAAAAATCAGTTAAAAAAATTGTTAAAAAACTCATTGTTCTTTCTTACATGATAAATTTTAAATTTTTATTTTGTAATAATCGTAAATAATAGTCAACCACTGTTTACAATAAAGTGTCATTTTTCGCATAATAAGAAAATTTAATTAAAAAGCAGTGGTATCAACGCAGAGTACTAAATTCAATGTATACAATAAAGTTATTCTGGCAATGTTCATGTTGTGTTGTTATTGTTAAAATTAGATCATTTAAACACGTTTATGCTTGAATGGAGCGACGAGCACGACGGCGCATATATTTGTAACGAAGACAACATTGTTGTTGAGCGCATTGAACGTATCCAGTTTGGCATTGGCAGTTATTTGAAGTGCATGACATAGTAGCAGGCATATTTTGCTGAGTACATTGTGGTGTGCAAGCAGGTTGGCATTGTGAAGGGCATTCAATTTGAAGTGTAATAGTGAGAGGTTGAGAAGTGACTGCAGGTTGTTGTTGTGGACAACAAGGGTCTTGTTGCTGTTGTGTGCAGGTGCATTGAGATTGTTGGGGTTGTTGTTGAGGACAACAGGGATCTTGTTGTTGTTGTGTGCAGGTGCATTGAGATTGTTGAGGTTGTTGTTGGCAGCAAGGGATCTTGCTGTTGTTGTGTGCAAGTGCATTGTGGTTGCATTTGTACTTGTTGTCTGGCAACATGGATCTTGTTGCTGCTGATTACATGTACAGCTAGGTTGTTGCATTTGTTGCTGGCAGCAAGGATCTTGTTGTTTTGGTGTACATACACATTGTGGTTGTTGTTGTTGTTGACAGCATGGATCTTGTTGTTGTTGATTACAATTACAACTGGGTTGTTGCATTTGTACTTGTTGGCAACATGGATCTTGTTGCTGTTGAGTGCATGTACATTGAGGTTGTTGTTGTTGACAGCATGGATCTTGTTGTTGTTGATTACAGGTGCAGCTAGGTTGTTGCATCTGTACTTGTTGTTGGCAACATGGATCTTGTTGTTGTTGTGTACAAGTACATTGAGATTGTTGAGGTTGTTGTTGGCAGCAAGGATCTTGCTGTTGTTGGTGTGCAAGTGCATTGTGGTTGCATTTGTACTTGTTGTTGGCAACATGGATCTTGTTGCTGTTGATTACATGTACAGCTAGGTTGTTGCATTTGTTGTTGGCAGCAAGGGTCTTGTTGTTGTTGTTGGCAACATGGATCTTGTTGTTGTTGATTACAGACACATTGGGCGGTAATAGTTACTAAATTTTTACAATTTAGCTTATTACTTTTTCTTAGTTTATCTTACCTTGAATGCAGTTACATGCCTGAGGTTGGCTCGGTTGTTGCTGTTTGGCAGCATGGATCTTGTTGTTTTTGTGTGCAAGTACAGGCTGGTTGTTGTTGTTGAACTTGTTGGCAACAGGGGTCTTGTTGTTGCTGGTTGCAGGTGCAGTCTAGGTTGCTGCATTTGTTGCTGACAGCAAGGGGTCTTGTTGTTTTGGGGTACAAGTGCATTGTGGTTGCTAAAAAATATTAAGTGGTAAAATAAAATTGCATAAAAAAGTTTTTGTTACTTGTTGAACTGATTGGACAGCATGAATTTCCACAATATCCTGAACTGCCACAATTCTGGCGCTTAGCACGGATTACTACCTCATCCTGTAAAAGAAAACAATAGAAAATAATTTAATTAATTATTATTATTTTAAAAAAACTTACAGCAAAAGCCGTGCTGAAAAGCGCAAGCGCGCAGATAAAGCCAATAGCAAATCGAGCCATAATGTTCGAAGATACCTTACTCAACTGCCGGAGAAGGGATGATGAGACAACGAACTGTGTAACTGTGCCTTAACCATGATGATTTTATGCTTATAATACTCTATAAATCATGTCATATTTTTTTCTGAACATCCGGTCCCACCCAAAACCATTCAGATGATTGTTTGTCATCGTTAAGACGTCCACAAGTAAAGTACTGCAACAAAAAAAACTTCAACAACTTAAATTCTTTTACTTTTTTTTTTTCTTTCTCCTTTTTTTGTTGCGCAGAATTGCTTAAGCACATTTTATCTTCTTCTTCTTCTTGCTTGTCCATACCCTAAGGATAATGCGTGCTTCCGCTTAACAAATCTTTAATCGTCCATCATAAAAAATATGAGCAAGATGAAAAAGAAGATGAAAAAGTTAGTTTACTTAAGGATGGTCTTGGTTTGTAAATTCATGCATTTATTTCTGTTTACTTTGTTCTTACTCAATAAGTTAGTGTCCACTTGGGTTCTGAAAGTATTGCGCATTTCATCACTTTTTTTTCTGCAAACATATGCAAACAAGCTTTTACTTGTTACGTTTTGAGTTGATTCAATTTTAGTTCAATCTTTGAAATTTTAATGTTTTTTGTTCATTTTGCGCATTTTTGTGAAGCGCTTTCGTTTTTTCTTTTTCTAACTGGTCACTCCGTCTTTTTGCATCCGGAAATGTCTATTGTTAACGGATTTGTTACAATAAATGTTTTACATTGAATTTTAAAAGCGTGTTTTTTGAAAAAGATTTTTGATTGACGAATGTTGACTTTTTGAGGAAAATATTTTTTTGCAAAATTTGTGAACTTATGAAATTCGATATTTTATGACGCAGCAATTTTTTGTTTTTGAATGGAGGTAGACATTTTATAGAAATCTTGCAGGATTCTTTAAGGGAAAATTTCTTCTGAATTAAATTTTCAGGGAAATGAAACTTTCTATTTAGACAAAAAAAACTTTATTTTTTGTTCTTCTTTGTTCATAAAAATATTGAATAAAGAAAACATAGATGATATTTTTATCCAGTTTTTTGATTCATTTGTAAGAAAAATAGATAATGTTTTTACCGAATATTTTGTTGTTACAAATATTTGGAATTACAGACACGTTTAAATTTCAAAAAAAGAGAACAATAATTTTACAGTACATTGTTTAAAAAAATATTTTTTAATGCTTACAATATTTTGTAATAATGAGTTTTTCATTTGTGAATAATCGGGACTTCATTTTCTTTTTCCTACTCATTCTTTTGTCTTTGTTGACTCATTTCTCTTTTGCAGCAAATAAAACTCTACTTTAATGACTACAAATGTGCAAACGTGCAAAGAGTAATAGACAATTGTTTGTTTATTTATTTGACCGATTAACTTAAAACAAAAAAGAAAGAAAAAACCAGTTTGCGTGTAAGTGAGCTTCGTTAGCTAAAAAATCATCGCTTGAAAAGCGTCTGTCAACTTTACGTAACACTTGACTGGTTCATAGTTTACACTAAATATATATTGGAAATAAGTGCTAATAACAATACGTTTTTTTGTGTAAAAAAAATCCAAAATACCAAGATAAAAAATTAATGTATAAATTTTAAACCAAAAACTGCAAAAAAAATGTTTTAAAACTTTATAAAATCAAAATCAAAATGTATTTTTATATAACAGTAATAACACATTTTTTTGTAAAATTGAAAAAAATAATTCTCCCCGGCCGGGAATTGAACCCGGGTCTCGCACGTGACAGGCGCGGATACTTACCACTATACTACCGAGGATGACATCATCGGTTTCACAAATGATCCTTAAAAAATGATGGGCACAGCAAAAAAAATTTTTATCAATTTCCTATGACTGAAAATGGTTATAAAAAAGCATTAAAACTTAAAAAAGTACTAAATTCAATAAAAGTTCAAAGATAAAATATTTTAAAAAAACTATATAAATGCGATATATCGTTTCATCATTTTCACATGTTTTTCACTGTTAATCTAATTCATTTAAAAAAAGGCGAGAAAAAATTTCATCAAAAAAGGGGATAAAAGAACAAAAAAAAGGAAGTGACCCAATTTTACAGATGCATAAAACTTTCAATTTCATTTTCTTTTGTGATAATTAAGAAGAAGATTTTGAAGATGGATCACTGGATTTTTATTGTAATTTTTTTTCAAATTATTTTGTCTGATGTTGCTGCATCTGAAGAAGACGAAGGGGATTATGAATTTGATGATAGTCAAAATTCAAAAATTATTCCATTTGGAGAACCTGTTAAAGTTAGAAAAATTTGCATAAAGGGTATATTTTAATAAAAAAGTTTTAGAATAAATTTGAAGGTGGTACATCCCCTATCAATGTCCCGAGAGGAATATTTCATTATTCAATGAGAGAATCAGGTCTTGGATCAAATTTTAAAGTTCCTGATGAATCTCTTGCTTCCCCGTTAGAAGTTGGAGGGAAGCTTCGAACGAAGGATAGCATGGTAAGAAATTTTATAAATTTGAATAATTTTATTTTAACGGATTTAAGATTGACGGTTTTTATCTTCCAATGCCAATGGGAATGAATCCAATAAATTTTCAATTAATTCGAGAAAATGAAAAAACTCGAGAACTTCAAACTGCTGATAACGAAAATGAAAGCATTGAAACAGCATATAAAAATGTTAAAAAATTATGTGAATTTGAGGCTACAATTGAATGTGAAGAAGCAATGAAAAAATATTATGATATGAAGGTAATGAAAGATGATGAAGAAGAAGCCCTTCCACATGAAAAATTGTTTAAACTGGTTAGGGACAGTTTTGGGAATGGAATTTTTTAAATTTTAATGTTTTTAGAGTGATATTTTAAGTCGAGCTGCAATGAGAAATGATGAATCAAATGATTTGGGAGTTCTGTTTTCTGCACCTGGAATTCAGCCAATTGGTTGGAGAACTAATTTTGCAAAACTTAATCGAAATAATATTAAATTGGATTAATAGAGCTTTATGGATCACTACAATTTTTAATAATGTAATTAAACTCATTGCAGTTTTAAAATTTGCATTTTACCAGAAATTTTAGCAGTAATTTTTATTAATTTTTAAAAACAATAATAATATTAATTTAATTTTTCATTTTAATAAATATAATTTCGTACAGCTTCAGAAAAATGAAAAACACATTAAGTTTCAGTTTCATCAATTTCTTTTACAGTAATATTTGGTTTAATAATTGCCCATTTTCTTGGCTCAATTTCTGTTGTAAAAATTGAGAATAGCGTTGTACAAACAACTATCGCAGAAATTATATAAAACATTTTTGACCATTGCTCTGGACGATTTTCAGCTGCAATTGAAGTTTTTAAAAATGGTAAAAATAAAACTACTGCTGAATTAAGTAATGAAAACCAGGACATTATTACAGATGTGAATGGACCGGAATATAATTGGGTGGCTTTATAAAATCCAACAGAATTAAGTGATCCACCAATAATTGCAATTGTATATGCAATTTGTGAAACTGTTGTTAAATGTGGTGGCACGGTTGCCATAACAAAAAGGCATATTGCCATTGTAAACTAAAATCAAAATTTTAATTTTCAAAAACCAAAAATTCGAAATTTTGGCGTTTAAATTTTTCGAATTTTGAAATCGAAATTCCGATAATATACCTGTGACAAAGCAGTATACAATTTAACACTTGTAAGCTGTGAAATACATGTTAGAGAATCACTTAAAGGTCCAACAATAAATTTTAAAATTAAACACCCCAAATAGGGCAGTGCAGACATAACTCCAGTTTTTTCAATATCAAGTTTTAGAACTTGATTTAAATAAACAGGTGCAAATTGCATGAAAACTTGAAAACCAAGAAAATTTCCAAAACATGTAAATAAAATTCCAATTATCACTTTATCAGTTAAAATTTTAAAATATGGAACTTTTAAAGGTTTTGATTTTTTATCCATTGAAATTCCATTTTTTGCATTCTCTATTTTTGCAAGTTCTGTATTGCTTACATTTCTGTAAAAAAGAATCGTTAAAAAAAACAAATTGATTAAAAAATTTAAGTTATGGATGAACCTGAAAATCAGGTAGTATTAATTGAAGACAGATTTTTTTGTTTAGTAAAATCAGCAAAAATGTGATTACAATCTCTCTCTTATGAACGCCTGATATTCAAGTACAGTCATAAAATTTCGTGCTAAAACTAATTTAAAATTTTACCGATGAAATCTTGGCGTATCACGGTAAACAAAATAAAATAAAGTAAAAGCGATTAAAGTTAAAGCGCCTTGAAGATAATAAATTCCTGGCCAGCCAATAGATCATTCACAAAATAATCCGGAAAGTGGCATTGTAAATAATGGGGCAAGCTATGAATTTGAAATGTTTTTAAATATTTGGAGAAAAACGAATGCGCTTACTTGAATGTAAGTTGTTAGCCATGAAAGAAAGAGGCCACTTGAAGCTAAGGGCGACCAAGCACCTGTTACAAATCCAATCGAAGTAAAAGTCATTCCGGCACCGATTCCCTAAAAACTTTTTTAAATAAAATATTTACAAACTGCATTTTTGGGGTTTTGGAGCCGGTGCGATGATTTTTGGTTTGCACCGGCTCCAAAACTCGAAATCGATCATCATCAGCTTCGACTCCAAATGAGATGTTAATAAAAAAATTCTTGTTTAACAGCGATTTCAAAATTCACAAATGTATCCTAAATAAAGAGTTCAAATAAATTTTTACCTGTAAAATTCTCATAATAAATAATGGCACAAATCCCCAATTTGCACAAATTGGTGATAATAGCGTTGCAACTCCAGAAATTCCACCATAAACTGTAAAAACTATTCTACAAAAAAACTGTGTTCATAATTTTTTAAATCAGTCCCATTTGCTCAAACCTTGCCCCAAAAAATCTTGCCAAATATACAACCGATAAACTTCCAACAAATGACCCAATTGCAATTGCAGAATACAAAAGCCCCTCTTCCTTTTGTGAAAACATTTGTACAATAATAAAATATTGTGTACCATTTTTATCCAAAACTGGTGCCTTCCGGGACATACAAATAATTGTAAAATTATAAATTAAAGAATTTCCAAAAGCAAAAATCAAAGCTAAAAGTGTTACAAAAAGAATAACAAAACGGGTACAATTTAAAAAATTGAATGAAGAAGTTTTTCGGTTTTCTTCTTCTTCTGATTTTGCTGCTGCAGTTACGGCTTCTGAATCTCCCATAATAACAATTTTTTTATAGGGAAAAGTAAAAGTTTTTTAAAACAATTTTATTCCGACACTTTAAAATTGGAAAAAAGTGAAACACAAAAAATGACTAAAAAAACTTAAACAAAAGGTTTATGCAAATTAGATGATAGTTTTTTTCAGGTGTTTGATTTTTTTGATCGAAAATTTTATGTAATAATTTTATTTATGGATTATAAAATTGCATAATTATTGTATTTTGTTTTAAAGTTTTAGTTTATTCTATATTTTTATTTTGAAGAAATTTCATTTTCAAATTCACAGTTGGATTTGTTTCAAATTTAAAAAAATTTGTTTTTATAAAAAAAATTTTTTTACTGACTTTTATTGTTAAAACTGTTGACCAAATCCATTTTCAAAAACAATCAATTTTTTTTGTTTTTAAATTTTACATTCTTGAAATCAATTTATGCATTTTTAAAATGTATTTTGTTAAACTTTAAAAAAACTTTTTCATTTTTACACAGTTTTATGCTACAAATGTTTAAAACAGTTTCAAAATTGGCTAAAAACTTTAAAAACCTGCAAAAAAATTTTTTCTCAAAAAAGTTTTTACAGTAAAAAAATAAGGAAATCAGGATCGTGAAAACGGAAGAAATATTAAAATTTTATTTTGTGTGTTTTGATTTCTCAAAAAAATATTCATCTTCGAAGGATCGCAAGTAATCTAATCCTCCTTCTCTCTCTCTCATTTTTATATCAAGGAAATCAAAACTTTTTGAATTTTTTGATACTTTTTGTAAATCAAAAATATCTTTTTTTTTTGTCAAACCAAAACCAGTACCAAAAAAGTGAACGACGAAAAAACGGCGACTACTTTTTTTTGTGAAACCAACAAAAAAACACAACAACAAAAAAATGAGTGAGAAACAAGAAAAAGACTCATTTTTTTACAGAGGTCCTTTTTTTTTTTTTGAAGAAAGAATAAAGTAAATGACGAAGGACCAAAAAAAGAAGTTGCGCATTTGGTGAAAGAAAGTCAAAAAAAAAGAAGTGTATATCGCCGCCGCTGCTGCTGAGAATCTCCGTGATTTTGATGTACAAAAAAAGGGAGTACGTCACTGCGCAAAAAATTTTTTTTATTCATTTTTCACGCAGCGTGCGCGGAACATACATGGGCAATAAAATGACGGCTGTGTCGGTAATGTTCAACAACAAAATTCTTTTGATATTCTTCTTTTTTTGATACAAAACAAAAGAAAAGTTTTTTGCCATTTTTGGAGTTTTCAAAGTATTTAAAGGTTACACACAGTTTTTATATTTAACTAAAATTTTTTTGTTCAAAGTTCCCTAATTTGAGCTTCTTTAGTTTTTCTTTAAACTTTTAAGGACAGAGATTATCCCTTAAAAACATTCATCCCCACAAAAAAACTCAATAATGACAGACAAACAAAATTTTTTTTTGTTAAAACTGTTTCGATCATCATCATCATCTGACTGACTGACCATCCTTTATATTTCATTCAATATTCCCTTTTTTTGAAAAATTTTTAACCTTCGAAAAAAACTCAAACCGGAGAAAAGGATCGAAAAATCTCTCTTCTTCGTTTTTGTAAGTCACAACATCATTGATGGAAAAAAAAAAAATAGAAGAGAGAGATCAGCATTGAGAGTTGACTTTGTTTGACCGTTGAAATTATGCTACTATTCCAACCACCCGTTTGTCACTATTATTACTTTTTATTTAAAAACACAACAACAAAATTTTCATATTTGAAAACATAATTAAAAAATTTTATTATTATGTTTTTGGATATATATTATTTAATTTTATCTTTTTTGCATCTCACCTTTTTTTAATAATCTCTTTATTGTTCCCAAATTAAGATTTTGGATTTTTTGAAGATTTCCTCATTATATTATAAATCCAAAACTGATCCGAATCCAAAAATCTTCCCCTTTTAAAATAAAACAATAGCAATTTTCTTCTTCTTTTTTGTCTTTGGTTTTCTAAAGATAGACTGCAAATTAAAAAAACTATATTCATCTTTTTTTTTTATTTGCAAAAACGGGAGTGAATCTTCTTTTTTACTTTTGCTTATTTTTTTTCTGTTGATGACTGACTGACCGAATCGGATTTAGATTTGGATTTAGATTTTTGTCGATTAAACGAGTCAAAGTGAAAGCTTTTTATGCTTTAGCTTTTTTTGATCTCTTTTTTTACTTTCGTTTCTGCTGTTTTTCTCTTCGATTTTCGAACGAAAAACAGATTGAATGTCGCCCCTCTACTTTTTTTTTCTTCTGTCGTTTTTTGGTTTTTAGCGTTAGTAAAGAAACGGTTTTTGTGTTAATAAAACGCTATTACTACTTTTTAAATTTTTTGAAGCTTATTTTTGGTTCGTTTATTGTATTATATAACTTTTTCAATACTTTTCATTTTTAAATAATATGAGTTTTGTCGTAAACTTAAAAAATTTATGAAATTTCATTTTTTTAACACAGGCTATTTTTTTAGTTTTAAAATAGCTATAAATTATTTTAGTAGATTTAAAATAAGTTATAAAAATTTTTTAAAAAATATTTTACAATTTGGTCTGTATTCTGTGAAAGCAATTAAAAATTGATAAATTTCGTTTTACTTTTTTATCTCTCACATATTTTTCCGATAAAAAATCTTTGATACATTTTCTGATATATTTCGTTCTAATTTTTATTAACCGTTAAAGAATTTTTTTTTGTTTTCTTTGAATGTGAAAAATATGACAATATTAGAAAAAAACATACACGCATTCTTTTTAATATTCTTTTTTTTCGGATAGTTTTATGCGGTTTTGTGAGAAAATTGTGTTGTTTGATTGAATTATTGAATGGATCATTTGGTATCATCACTACTAGTAAAAAAAGATTTTTTCCTTATGTACTATCTTTTTATTTACCGTAATATATCTTGTTTTGATTTTAGCAATATTTAAATTTATATTCATCGGGAAAGAATATGAAATTTTGCGTGAAATTGTTTTTATAAAATTCATTGAAAAAAACGTCTGTTTTTTACCCACCAGGTTGTGTTAATTTAGCACGATTTTAGGAAAAAACAAAAAAATAGCACCAATTTTGGTGGAAAATTTTACCTACTTTGGGCAAAGCTTTCCACCAAAATTGGTGTTATTTTTTCATTTTTCCCTAAAATGGTGCTACAACATTACCCGCTAGAAAAACAGGCGTTTTTATCAATGAATTTTATAAAAAATTTTTCACGCAAAATTTCATTAGACAAAAAACGCTTTAAAATTAATCAATTTTAATTTGTATTTTGAATTACAACAAAACTATCAAATCTTAAACATTAGTAAAATTGTAAAATCAGACGTTTCATGTTCGTTTTATACTTTTGAATTTCATGATACACATGTTTTTCAAAACCCAATTTTTTTGAATTTTATTGTAAAAAATTGAATTTCCGTTTTTCTTGTGTTCTCTCTCTTTCGTTAACCCCACATTAATCAATGATAAAAATTTACCCAATTCCTCTTTTCTTTTTTCATCACATCTTTTTTCCCCTTCATCTTACTTATTTTCTCCCATCAAAATTAAAATCAAATCAACGACACACATTTTTTTTTCTGATTCTAAAAATTCATCTGGGAAAAAAGAAAAAGATTCAAATCGTCCCAATTTTATTTTTCAATTTTTTGTAATGCTCCTTTAATTTTTATATGTTTTTTTTCTGCGTTCAATACTTCTCTCATCTTCCAGTCTTCATTCAACCATTCCATCTATTTTTTTGGCTGACCTGACCCATTGTTTTTGACCTTCGTTTTTTTACGTTTAAACACTTTTTTGCAGTTTTTTTTGTTAAAAATTCAAATATAAAATTTAAAAAAATTACATAAAATTTCATGGTTTTAATAATTTGTTTATTCAACAAAATTGATATGTTTTGTATTTTAAATGATATTTTTTATTTCTAGTGTTTTTGTTGCTCAAATTCTAAAATACTTTGAATTAAAAAATTTAAGACATCTGTTTTTCGCTATTTTAAAAATGCTTAATTTTAGTGTTTTTTTTAAAATCTAAAAGTCACTTTTTGGCTTCTAAAATGTTTGTAAAAAAATATTAGTTTTATGATTTAACACTAGTTTTAATAAATATAGGGTTAATATTTTACTGTTAAATTTTATCACTGTCTTTTTTTAATAACTTTATGTTTCAAACCTCTCAAAATTTTGTTTAAAAATTCCATTGACCGTTTTTATGAAAACACACTTTACATTTTTTAATAATTTTCAATTAGCAACTCTTAAATTTTTTTGCTATACCTTTTTTTTCTCCTCCGATTTTGAAATTTCACAAATAATTGTTTTTGGTCAATTTTGTTTTTTCTTTTCAATCTTCCGTTACTTTTTTCCAAAAACAAGTCTAAAAAAACTTTGACCAATCAAAAAAATAAAAACGGAAGACTTAAAAAATCTTTTTCAAAAATGATTTTAAACAAAAACCTTTTTTTTGCAAAAAAAGGAAGAAGCTCTCCTTTTCTTTTTTGAACATCTTTAACTTTTTTTTGTATGAGATTTTTTTAACCATCAAAAAAAATAAAGTAGGAAACGGAAAAGAAAAAAAAATCTGGTTTTTTTGATAAAAAAAACGAGAAGTATGAAAAAAAAATGGATCGAAAAAAAGAGAGTGAAACAAACATAAGTGTGTAAAATAGTAAGAATAACCATTTACTTTTTTTTTCGGTAACATAAAACTTTTTTTGTTTGAAAGTGTTTTTTACACATCTTTTTTTTTGGATTTGTAAAAATTGAGGGATTTGCAAATTTTATTATTTTTTGTGTTTAAAAAAAACTTAAAAATTTTTGCGAGTTTTCGTGAAAGATTAAAATTTTTCGTGTAATTTTTGGTATTAAAATTTTCAACAAAATAATAAAGCTGCCTTTTTTAGAGATGAAAATAGAGGTCATCTCAAAAACAACAACAACAAGAATTTGAAAAACTTATTACATATATTTTTGTCCCAGAATATACAGGATTAATTTGAAAACATTTTCGTTGTAAGACCACATCAAAACTAATTTCATCATCGCTTTCAAACTTTCATCACCTTTGGCAAAAAAGCATTTAAAGCCGCCCCAATTGCAGCATCAGCTTCGTGCCCCATATTTACCACCAAAAATGGGAAATTGTTTAGGAAAGAAGCCTCCAGCTCCTCCGCCATCTTCAATAATTCAAGGTCCAAGCTCTCTATCTTCAGGAGGAGCTTCTTCAACAGTTGGAACACTTGCAATGAGTAGTCATTCAACAGCTGGAACAAATTCAATACCACTTGGAAATATTATTGGAAATGGTGGAGGAGATTCAACTCCCACTGGATCTGGAGCCGGAATGATCCTATATCCACATGAACCAAAATCTATTGCAACAAGCAATAATCTTATTAACAATAATAATAATAACAATCATAAATTATCACCTTCTTCAACTTCAACGGATACATCTCGAAAACAATCAACTGTAACAACTCGAAATGGCGGATCAAATTTATATATTGCATTATTTGATTATGAAGCAAGAACAGACGAAGATTTATCATTTAAAAAGAATGATATCTTAGAAATATTAAATGATATGCAAGGTGATTGGTGGTATGCCCGTTCACTACAATCTGGAAAAACTGGATATATTCCAAGTAATTATGTTGCAAAAGAGAAATCAATTGATGCACAACCATGGTATTTTGGAAAGCTGAGAAGAGTTGATGCTGAAAAATTGTTACTTATGTCAATGAATGAACATGGATGCTTTTTGGTTCGAGATTCTGAATCTCGACATAATGAATTTAGTTTATCTGTTCGAGATGGTTCAACAATTAAACATTATCGAATTAGGCAATTAGATTCTGGTGGATATTATATTGCAAGAAGACGACCATTCAGTACATTACAAGATTTAATTGATCATTATTCAAAAGGTTAGTTTTATATAAATGCAAGATTGCCAGTGATAAATAATCTGTGTAAGACAAAATAAAACTCAAAGTCCTTGAATTAGGGAAATAAAATCTCTCCAGGATCAAGTGTACTAAAGATTATTAGCGCTTTATTTCATATCTATATTTTATAATTAATTTCCAGATGCTGATGGCCTTTGTGTAATGTTAAATAAACCTGCAGCAAGAATTGAAACCCCTCAAACTTCTACCTTTACATATGATGATCAATGGGAAATTGATCGAAGAACGCTAAGACTTATTCGACAAATTGGATCTGGACAATTTGGTGAAGTTTGGGAAGCCCGTTGGAATAATACTACTCCAGTTGCAGTAAAAAAATTAAAGCCCGGAACTGCAGATGTCTCAGATTTTCTTGCAGAAGCACAAATTATGAAAAAGTTACGACATAATCGCCTCTTACAACTTTATGCTGTTTGTACAAGGTTCTTTATTAAAACACATTAAAGTACTTAAATAATTAAATATCCTTTGTTTTAAGAGAAGAACCAATTTTAATTATTACTGAATTAATGGCTGAAAATTTGTTACACTTTTTACAAGGTCGTGGCCGTGGTTCTTCAATGGGACAGCTGGTGGATATTGCAAGTCAAATTGCAGATGGTATGAGATATTTGGAAGAAAAAAATTTTGTAAGTGTTTCAATTTTTTTAAATTTTATTTAAAAATATACAAAATAGATATCAAATTAAAGCTCTCAAAAAACTGAATTTGTTGAAATTTAAATTTAAACAAGTTCTTTGAAAGAAAAATCGTGAAAAAAACACTTTTGTAAACTCATATATATTTTTAGGTGCATAGAGATTTAGCAGCAAGAAATGTATTGGTTTCACATAATATTACTGTAAAAATTGCTGATTTTGGTCTTGCAAGGTAAATTTTAATTTTTATCATTTAAAATGAAATAAACTTTTTGTTTTTTAGATTAATCCGTGAAAATGAATATGAAGCAAGAGTTGGAGCCAGATTCCCAATTAAATGGACAGCTCCAGAATCGGCAAATTATAACAGATTTACTGTTAAAAGGTAAAAATCATATATTTATTCTTTTGCCAC
Organism: Panagrolaimus sp. PS1159; assembly: GCA_963922195.1. Lineage (NCBI taxonomy): Eukaryota > Metazoa > Nematoda > Chromadorea > Rhabditida > Panagrolaimidae > Panagrolaimus > Panagrolaimus sp. PS1159. The sequence continues at coordinate 2,104,779 of CAWUHW010000005.1, forward strand.
AATTAACTTAAAAAATACTTTCAGTGATGTTTGGAGTTTTGGAATTCTTTTAAGTGAACTGGTAACATATGGTCGAATTCCATATCCAGGAATGACAAATGCAGAAGTGTTACAAAAAGTTGAAGCTGGATATCGAATGCCTGCACCACACAATTGCCCGGCACCATTATATGAAATTATGCAACAATGTTGGCATAAAGATCCTGAAAAAAGACCTACCTTTGAAACTTTACAATGGCGACTTGAAGATATATTTAATTCTGATGGATCTGAATATAAAGAAGCTGCATTATCATATTAAAAAAAAGTTGTGCCAAAAAATAAAATTTTGATGATGATAATATTTTAAAATGATAAAGTACAGCATTTTTTCGCTTTTTTTTGCATTTTAAATTGTTGTGTTTTTTTGTGTGCCTTTAAAAAAACGATGCATAATTATATAAAAAAATAAATATATTATTTAATTGATTTAATGAGATATAATATTACAGCAAATTAATAGCAGATTCAAGAAGGTGATTAGCTTCAGAAGAAGAAAAAAACAATTGAAATAATTGTTACAAAATCATCGGTGCAGGTTTCATTGTTTCATTTGTCAAATTTTTTTCCAAATCAACTGCCGTATATTTGGGTGGCATTTCAGAAATATATGTGTGACACTTGTGGACGGTATAAAAGTAAAACATACTGATCAAAAGTTTAAAAAATATTACTCCTGTATCACTATAACAAGGTTTTAATATGGCAAAAAAATAAAAAAAGCTTTGGTTACCGATAATAATTTTCTAACTGGATGACACCAGAAATGACTAAAATCAAAGCGCACACTTGTAATATCATAAAAATAGCCTAAAATGAAAAAAACTTAAATTTGTACAGATATTTGGATATCAAAATCAAACCATAGTAATGAGATACGGTACAAACATCCAAGATTTTCTTGTTAAAATTCCAACAATTGGCCCGATGGGAATTAATAAAATCAATACTGCCAAAAAAAATAAGAATAAATCATGTTTTTCCAGAGATGCTAAAATAAGCTGTACTGTATAAATACTTGTAAAAAAGATTTGTATCCCGCATAGGATAAATGTGACAGTTGTTAAATGACATCCACAACAACAATCAGATCCTTTTTCAGACATGATAAAATCACGAAAGAAAAAGCAAGAAAAAAAGGATGCAGTCTTTGTTCTAAACAAGGTAACAACCATGGACGCTTTTATGTGCTTCCTTCTTATCGGTAAAAAAAATGATTTTATTTTCACAATTCTCATTTGGCGTCAACAAATTTTGTTTTGCATTTTATGATAATAATTTTTTGACAATACTTTCAGCTATATTAAACATTTTTAAAGAGCAAACATATTTATTTCACTCGAAAAATCCGAGTTTTCTTAACATGTCCAATGTTGCTATTACGAAATCTTATCAGCATCGTGTTATTATATATGTTGATAATGATGAAAAAAAGTTTGTAATTTTACGAAGTCGATATAATTTATGCTAATTCTGTAATAATTATATATAAAATGTATAATCATTCTAAATTTTAATGGTAATAAATATTTTTGTTTTAACTGTTGTCTCTTTTTTGCAGTTTTATTATGTTTTAGATTTTGAGAAGCTGTTATTAATTTGTGCAAATACTTTTTTAATCATTGACTAATAATTTCCATGTGAAAAATTTTATAGTAATTAGTTTTTAACAATTGCAAATTTCTCAATTTTGTCATTTTAAAGGAATTTTTTATTATGCAAAAAAAGTTAATCATTAAAATGACAGCAAAAATTGATACAAAAAAAAGTTATTTAGTTTGAGAAAAAATACTGGCATAAGATCATAAAAAAAATTGGAAGCAGCCTGAGAGGGAAGAAAAGGGGGAAGCAAAGGTAAAAAAATATAAAAAACAGATTTATTTTATGCGTTTACATGAGGTACATGAGCATCTTTAATAATGGGTTTCATTTGTTCGCCATTATTTGCAACAAGATCATTTTCAGGAATTAAGTTTGAAGTTGTAAATGCAGCAGGTTCACCAGATCCAAGAGCAATAAAAATGATATTTGTAATAATTAAAGTTCCAGCAAAGATATAGAAAATTGTTGACCATTCAGATGCAGAATTATTTGGGGCAATCGCATAAATGATAAATGGAACTAAAAGTAATGCAAGGGAAGCAAAGAATTGAAGATGTGCATTAACGAAATGACTGTAATGCCGAGAAACGAGTGTACTAGCTTTATAGAATCCAGCAGCATTAAATCCAAGAATTGTTGCAGCAATAACAACAAAGATAATTGACATAATTTGTGTTTCAACTGATGCCAAAATTGCCAAAAGAATAAAGAATAATGCCATTCCAAAGAAAGCGATTGAATTGAAAAGTTTAACTTTCATATTTTCAGGTTTTGCAAGTTTATCACTAAATTGTCCACTGAAAAGTTTGACCAAAAATTGGAAGAAGAATGGAAGTGCAGCAAAGCTTCCAACAGCAAGATATGGATATTGTAAAACCTAAAAATGGTTTTATTGTAATGTATAAATCTTGGCAAAATGTTTTCGTTGCCAAAATATTTTGGCATTATGTTTTTTAATGCCAAAAACAGCGTTAGTTAATGAAAACAACATACTTTTCTGATAAAGATTGGACAAAACATGATTAAGAAAACTCCAAACATATTTCCAAGTGCTGCAATCCAAATAGCCCAGATAACTTTATTTTTGTAAATTTGACCATATGGAACCTACAATAATGACAAATTAAATAGACAAGTTTTTATGGTAATTTACAGTACCTTGTTGCGATTATGTTTAGCTCGGCCATCAACAACAACTTTACCGAGTTGGATTTCAGTAAGTTCAGGAACGGAAACTTTTGAATGTTCTCTTGGATGATCACGAAAAACAAACCAAAAGATTCCAATTATAACTAAAGTAAGGAAGGAATGAACGTAATAACTCATTTCCCAGGCATCCAAATGACAAAAAAGTCCAGAAGCAAGAAAAGCAATAACAGGTCCAAGTTGAAGGAAACCAGTTAAAGCACCATTAAATAAACCATTTTCAGATACTTTTGCCCAGTTTGAAGTTACTGCACCAATTACCGGGAAGCAAGCTGCAAATCCAATACCTTGAATAAATCGAACAATAATGAATGGCCAAAATCCAAATGATGCTGCAATTGGAATTAATGCGGTACAAATTGCAGAAATTATTCCAACAACGGTAAAAGCTTTATGAGTTCCCATTCGATCAATCATTCTTGTAACTGGAAGAATAAAGATTAAAGATCCAAGTGCAACTGAAGCAAAGAGGGCAGTTTGTTCAGCATTTGTATAATAATAATCTGCATATTCATCAACAACACGAATTCGGCCATTTACTTCACCATTCCATGTAATATTTGTTAATTCCATGTCCTACAATGAAAATTTCATAATTAATGTTTTATGTTATGAGAGAGACATACTGTAACATTAAGCTTTCTCCAATCAGTTGTAACATTTCGGCTTTCAGTTTCAATCCATTGAATACCTTTTTGTCCGGTTCGAAGTTTATCCAAAATGTATTCCTTAATTCTTACAACAACATCAGGGTTGTAATCGGTAAGATTGAAACCTAAAATATCAAAATTGGTTTTGACACGAACGTTTTTGATTGCATGCAACATGCTGCTATTAAAACAGATTCTATTGAACATTTTGTTATCCGATTATTACCCTGATTCCAGGATATTGGGATAAATCTATGCAATACTAACAAAGCAAGTCCCTGAATCAGGGTTCTTGTGGGACCAAAATTGAAAAAAGCTGATCAGCTTACCATCTCGAAATTTACTGAAATCAATATTCCGGGGATCTAAAGCTTCTCCAGTTCGTTCAGCAGCTCGAAGACTAACTTCTTTAATAACTTTTTTCATAATTCGAATAAAGAGGTCTGGATTTGCACGAGCAAAGTTAAATGTTTGCCAATTAAACCCAGGAACATTTGATCGAAAACCAGGAATTTCAAAATCTGGAATTGTTGGAGGTCGAACTGTTGGCATATCTGTTACTTCTGTAGATGGAGGTCTTGGAGGATCAAAATCAACTTTTTCAAAAACATCAAAATTTAAATGTATTGTAAAATTTTCCCATCGATATTTTTCTTCTGTCATACAAAGGATTGTAAAATTTAATGTTAGAACATTTGCTAACATCATTGCAAGGCCGGCAGTTGTAATTGCCAAAATAACATATCGATATTTACTTTCCACCATTTTGAAAAGACTTTTAAATTTCGATTTTGGTTTATATTCGTCGTAAGAGAAAAAAATAAAAAAATCTAAAAAATGTTTTAATTAATAAAAAAAAAAGAAACAATCAAATTGTTTTGAAAAAAGTTTTTTCTCGATAGAAAAAATGGGTTTAAACAATAACAAAAAAAAACAGGGGTCTTCATTTTTGGCAATATAGAAAGAAAAGAGATTGAAACTGGTTCACTTTTTTGGGTTGATACTTTTTATATGGCCATTAAAAAGAGGAAAGGCAAGATGAAAATGTTTTGTGGTGGTGGCATTGAAAAAAAAGGAAGGAAGGGAGAAAAAAGTGATGAGATCATTTTTATAAAAAGAGAAAGTTAAATGCGTTCTTTGAGAAAGAAAAAAAGAAGGTAATTATTTTTTGGACTTAGGAAAAAACTGTGTGCAAAAAAAGGCAAAACTTCAAAAGCCAAGGATGCGCTGCTGTTGCATTCAAAGTGAGTGCCGAAAACAGTCCGTAAAAAATTACAATAATGAAAAAAAAGACTTTTGTCGGCACAAAAAAAAACATTCTTCAAGTTTGATTTTTTTGAAAGATAATTGAAAAAAATGGCACAAAACAGAAAAAACTCAATTTTCTAAGAACTAATTTATTAACGAAAACTAAAAATAAATTTTCATAAAATTACTTAAAAAAGAAATAAAATTAATTTCAATGGCAAAAAAATGAAGCATTAATGCCATTTATGAATATGGCATTAATTTAAATGTAAATAAGTTAAATAAGCAAAATTATTTTTTTAATGAAAGAAAAATATTTTTTAGCAAAATTTGTTATAAAAGCATTACATTCTTTCTTTTTCTCTCTTTTTTTCCGTTATTTCATTTCGAAAAAAATTTCAAAGCCGTAATCATTAAAAAAATAATATCAAAACACAAACAAATAAATAAAAACAATAAAAAAAACGAGTTTCATCTGTTTTTAATCATTCATTCATTTTAGCGCATTTTTCTCCCTTCCAAATAAAGGTCAGAAACCATCAAAAAAATCTTTTTCCATTTCCAAAAACAACAGTAGCAATTTTAATCCCCTTTTTTAAAATTTTTTTTATTTATTACTAAAAACTTTTTTTACATACTTTTTATTACATTTTAAAAAGTATGTAAAATCGACAAAAGATTGATTGATTTGAAATTTAATCTTGAAAAAAAAAAATTTGCTACCTTTTTTAAGAACTCAAAAACATGCAAAAAGAAAGAAAGAAAAAAAAGTTTGTTGTCAACCTTGATATTGCAGCATCAAGAAAGAAAGTTGAGAATGCCTGACTCATATAAAAATGAAAAAAGGTAAATAAATATAAATAAGTGTGTATTATTATTTGCCGCCCATTTTTTTTCAATCAAAAATAAAGTCCTTTTAATTGCATTCATTTTTTTGATGTGCAAATCATTCAAGTGCGATAATTCCCTTTTTTTTATTATTTTAGAGTAAAAGTATTGTTTTTATTTTACTGCTGTTACTTACTGCTTACCGAAAAAACGTAAGTAATGAAATGAAAATGAAAACATCAAAAAACAATTTGATAATACCTTTTTTAACGGGAAAAAAGAGAGAGAAAAATGATAAAGAATTTTTTATTGGTTTTAAATTTGATAAAAGAAGAATTTCCAAGAGAGAAAAAAAATCAAAAAAGTTAACACATTTTTTTTAGGAATTTAAACGCCACGAAAAAAACCATTAAACAAAAAATTTTCTAAAAATTTTTTTCAAACAAGAAATGTCGTTCAATAAATAAGAAGTTCTTCCAGAAAATTTGCATAAAAATTCTAAGAGGATAAACCTGTTGTAATTATTAGCGCTTAATTTGACCAAAATTTTTATAGAAAATAAAATCTTCCCATTCAACTCGAAATCATTATGGGTTTTTTAAACTCATTTTTAAATCAAAATCATTCTTCCATAAAATGTAATTAATTAAATTTTTGAAAAATTTAAAAAAGATTATCAAATCTAAAGCAAGCAAAAAAGATTGGATCAAAAAAATTGCAAAACAACAAGAAAAAAATTTGATGAAGCAGAAAAAATTGCAAAATGTTGCGGCTTTTTCAAAGCATAATAGAAAAAAAAGTATCAAAAAACATTTTTTTCCGTTAAAAAACAAAATAAAATAAATAAACAGTTGTTACTTATTTTGTTTGTTGTCGTTAAACTTGTAAAATAGAAAAGAAAAATTGTTACAGAAAAAGAAATTTTAGAGCCTTAACAAAATGGAAAAAAAGTAAAGATGTGTCACACCTTATTTCATTTCTGCTTCTTTGACTCATTTCTAAAAAAAATATAAATGCATCACCAGCAAAAACAACAACTCCAAAATAGAAGGGAGAGGGTTTGGCTTAACAAAAGAAGAGAAGGAGGAAATAAAAATAGTAAAGAAATTCTTTTTTTTATTGTATATATCCGAAGAAAAAAAATGTGTGTAAATAATAGGATAAAATTACAAAAACAACAAACGTATAAAAATAAAAATAATGTTTTTGTGTGTAAAATTTCAATAACAAAAGAAAAAAAAGAGAGAGAAGCAGAGTTAAAGAAAAGCAAAAAGGTGTACATTTAAAAATTTGACACTTTTTTTGCTTTTTCTAATGTTTAAAAGTTGATGATAGGCTTTAAGCAGCTTTTAAAAACACTTTTATAACTCTCCTTAAAAAGCAATAACACCAAAAGGAAACAACAAATTCTTATTTTTTCATAAATACTTAAATAGCTTTTTTCCTTTTCTTCCATCAAAAAATTGCAACAACAAAAAAACACAGCTAATTTTTTACTAAAAAACACAACATAAAATATAATGTAATATCCCCAAATCTCAATGTTTCCTTCCCGCTTTTTTTTAAAAAGGGCAATGGCACAAAAATAAGAGTGAAACAAGAAACTCCTAAAAAAAAAGGCAAGCAAGCTAATGTTTGTTGTTGTTTTTTTCTTTCTTACTTCTTTCAAAATGCATTCACAAATATAATCTTTGACCAAAAAAGAGAACGTGCCATTTTTGGATTGTTTTTCTTTTTTAGCACAAAAGAAAAAAAAGGAACAAAAAGTTTCCTTTTTTAACTTTTTTTTTCTTCTGGTTAACTCAAAATTAGCATAAACAACAGATTTCGTAACACTTTTTTTAAAAAAAACAATGAAATTTCGATAAATTTCGTAACACATTTTTTGTGATGAAACAAAAGTAAAAAAAGCATTTTAAGCTTGAAAGGGGAAGTACTGGATTTTGCAAAAAAAATGTTGTTTCAAGCGTCCAACATTAAAAGCATAAAAAAACAAACAACAATCAAAGTTAACAAAGAAAAAAACATAAAAAAAGTGAATTTTTTTGAAAGAAAAAAAAATAAACTAAATGCGATCCCGAACAAAACGAACAATATCAAATGCAAAAAAGAAAAAAGAAAAAGGTCAAACAAGTTTTCTCTCTTTTTTGAAGACAAAAAGAGGGAGGTCTCTTCTTCTTTCTTTTTCTTTAAATGAGCAGCAGCAGCTGCTTTTGTTTAAAACACAGATATATTTCGAGTTCATTGCTTTTGCCAGAAAAAAAAAACAATAAAAAAATGATTTTTGGCAGCTGCTTAATTTTTTATTTGTTTTTTTTAAACGAAAACAAATTTGAAAACAATATCTCCCCATTAGTCATCATTGCTTTAGGGGGGTATTTTACTTTTTTGACAAACAATTTTAAAAAAAAAGTTTTAACAATAAATTTGTTTTCTTGCGTCATTGCTTTAAAACAAAAAGTAGTTTAAAAACTCAATTTCTACTGTGATCAGAAAAAGCAATTCATCTTCCAACGGCAAAAAAAACTAAACTTCAGTAAACATTACTTTTTTAAAAAAGAAATTATATTGTATTACACAAAAAACAACTTTTTATTTTTTGCTCCAAACAAAACTGCTCTTTTTTGAAGAAGATTTCCCAACGGAGATGGTAAAAAAGGCTAACCACAAGAAAAAGTTTTTTTTATTACAAAAAAATTACAAAAAAGATATACGAACAAGAAAGGTTAAAATCCTTTGTACAAAAAAAAGTGAATATATATAAAAATATTAATTTAAAAAAAAGAATTGCTGTGGTTGAGGATATGCAAATTGTGGGCGATGAATAGATTGTTGATGTTGCTGTGATGATTGAGGTTGAATACGTATATTTTCAATACCATTTACAATATCATTATTATTTGGACGAGGTGTTGATGACATAATAGATGAAAACGATGATGATGATGTTCGTGGTGGTGCAGAACTACCAAAGAAAATGTTATTGTTACTGGTAATTCCTCCTTGATCTGAACCAGATTGAAAAAGACCAGAAGAGAAAGAATTCTGATGCGAATAAATTGATTGTTCTTAACTATGAATTTTTGGAGTTGAACTTGATGAACCAGTATTTAAATATCCAAAATATTGTTCTATTTCCTTTTCTGTTTCTTCATCTTCTTTAGCCTTTTTTTGAATCTTTTTTCGTTCTTCATCATGTCCAGGAAGATATATTGGATAAAGTATCTTTTTTTCTTCTTGATCATCCATTTGATTGAATTCATTCTTTGCTTTTTCTCTTGCCCGTTCAATAATTGTCTCTGCTTCTTTCATTGGAATTATTCGATCTGTTTCTTCTTTCCAATACAATGGAGTTGGAATATTCGAATATGGTCGAAATCGAGCATTTTTAGCACCTAAAAATATATACACTTTAAAAGTTCAACATTATAGTAACAAAATACCTCTTCCTTTAATTCTTACTGGTCCATGATCTTTATCTTTTGATGGTGAAGCTTCTTCTCTGTAACGACGATTTTCATAATCACTTCGATGTCCATGATGTTCATAATTATCCCTATGTCCATGATGTTCATAGTCATATCCATGTCCACGATGTTGAGGTCTATGTACATTTTTATCTTGATGATGACGTTCTCGATCATTGTATGGTTGTTTTCTGTAGTTCTTTTCATCGTCATTTGGTGATCTAAAAAGAGATAAAGGTTAAAAGTGATTTTATATTTATATACATACTCCTTATCATATCGAATACGTCTTCCATGTTTATTTTCATCTGGTGAACTAAAAGTTTAAAGGGTGTTAGAGTGGAGAACGAAGATTTAGTACAAAAAAAAGCTATTCAGTTCAGTTAATATAATGGTGTAACAGCAAACATGAATATTATAGACATACTATATCGATAATATATATCATAAAAGTGTAACAACCTATTCGCAACTGAACTAAATCAATTTTTTTACCTTCTATCAAGTAGTGGATTCTCCCTTTCACAGAATTCTGGCATATTTGATCCAAGTAATCGTCGTCGCTTTTTGACTTCATTTATAACTTCAACAGATGAATGTCTTCCTTCTCCTTCAAAAATATTATCATTGGATGAAGCAGTTAATTCGCCATCTCTAAAAAAAATCATACATTAATGTTATATATTTTTTTAGTAAAAAGGAAGCTTATTCTTTCGCTGAAGGCATGATTCCACAGTTAACAGCAGATGGTTTATAATCTTTATCAACGCGAATTTTTGCAATATTTTAAAGAATATATTTACCGGTTAAAACCTAAAAAAAGTTAAGCAAAAAAAGAGAGAGAAATTTCCGTTCGCGAACGTTCGACATTAAAAAAATGGCAATGGCGAGCTTTAGCTATTTTCGTCGTGAAACTTTTTGTAAAAACAAGATATTACGGAAGCTTTGAAAAAAAACTCACTCTTCTAAATCATTTGGAACAAATGCAACATTTTTTCTTTCAAGCTCATATTCACCACAGACATCAAATGCAAAACATGAGTCATTTGTATTTGGGCCATTATTAATCATTGTAAGAGTGAATGGCTTATCTGAAATCTCAATGTTTCGTAAAATCAATGATCAATTTTTATCGAGCGTTAATCGAATGAATTTGTGAAGAAAATTTTGTTCTCAAAACATCGATTTTATGCAAAAGATTTTTGAAGGTAACAATAATTTCGTAATTTAGAGAAATGTACTTTTATGAGATTTTTGTTTTGATTCAAACTAAACAAAAAAAACTGATTTTCGATGTTTTAAACCAAAGAATCTAAGGGACCCATTTTTAAGAATTTTAAAATGCAGATTTTTAATTTTCGTAAATTTTAAATTATTTTAATGTGAAAATAACACTGCTTGAAACTACAGTATATATAAAATTAATTTGCGGCATGATTGTATTCAGTAACATTTATTTTTAGAAACTTTTATTAAAATTGATTACTGCAGTATTAAAATGCTGAATTTCACAAGGTTTATTCTTGCAAGTTTTTTTCCACACCTGATTGCCTTCAAAATTTTGTTAATTTCTGGAAATTAATAATTTTGCATTGACATTAAAAAACCATTACACAATATAGTCTACATAAATATTTTTGGTTTTAATTCCTTTTTTTATTCGTATTCAAATTCAACGACGAAATTAATGAATTAAACGATGACACAATTCAAAGAGCCATTACAAATTTAAACTTTGGTTTAAATTGAAGAAATATCCAATTGTAATTGCTTCATGTGCGCAAGGGAAATCTCACGTTTGTCATTTAATTTAAATGATTGACTAATTAATTAATTAACTCATTTAATTAATTCTTTGAAGGATTTATTAATCATAAAAATTTCTCTTTTAATAAAGATGTTATTTGTAGCCGTAAAAATATTTTTACTAAAAACTTAAATACAAATTTTTATGCTTAAATACAAAAAAAATTTTTACATATTTTTAAGATAAATTTTTTCATTTTAAGATTTTTTACAATGGATTTTTCAAATAATAATTTAATTCCCATTTTTCTTGGAAGTGCTTTAACAGTTGTTGCATTTTTATCATTTTTTATCAATAGTTTTGTAACTTTTTTTTTTATTAAAAGTAATTTAATTAATTCTTCAACGAGCAGCAGCTTTTATATTTTATCATTTTCAAATATTTTGGGGAAAATTATTTTTGCTTCTTGTTATCTCTTTTATCTTGGACCAAGTTCAATTGCACAGGTTTTTAATTTTTGAATTTTATGGGTGATGGAATTATGGGAAAAATTTTATAGGATTTTTTATTTCCGGATGGAAAAGAAAATATTTTTTATAAAATTTTGGGATTTTTATGTCATGTTTTATGGGGACAAGATATGATTATGGAAGCTATAATTGCACTTAATAGGTTTGTATTTTGAAGAATTCGTTTTTTAAAATATTGGGACGGAAAAACTTTGAATTTAACACAAAAAAATTTTGAAATTAAATAAAAAAATTTGAAGTTGATTTCAGATTATTGGTAATTGTATATCCAAAAACTCAAAGCATTTTTACTTATAATAAAACAATTTTAATAGCTCTGAGCAGTTATTTTAGTGCAATTTTATGTGCAATTATTGGAGATTTATTACTTCCATGTTGTCCGTAAGTTTTCAAGATTATCGAAATTTTGATTCATAAAAATAATATTTTACAGAATATACATGAATTACAAAGCATTTTCCCAAACTTTTTATGTTACATCATTTAATTACAGCAGTTTTTATATTTATTTACCATTAAATGCTATTTGTTCATTAATTGCTGGAATTTCATATATTTGGGTAAAAAAATTATAATTTTTTAAAATCAATAGTATGTTTTTAGTTATACATTCATGTTCGATTAGCCCGAAAAAAGACAATTTCGATAATGCCAAAATCCATGCAAGAAAAGCGAAAATTACAAGAAATAAAATATGCAATACAATTTTCATTTGTTACCATTTGGGGAATCCGTAAGTAATTAAAGGAAGCGGACCCTTTGATCCATTTTTTAAAAAAAAAAGGATTTCGAAATATTTCTTTTTTTTCCAAACCATCGATATTCGTGATCAGGGTGACTCTTGAAACGAAAAAATATTTCCTTTGTTAAAAAAATAAAAACAATGGAAGCTGCATTTTCGTTTCAAGAGTCACCCTGATCACGAATATCGATGGTTTGAAAAAAAAAAGAAACATTTCGAAATCCTTTTTTTTTAAAAAATGGATCAAAGGGTCCGCCCCCTTTAAAAGAGCCTAAATAATTTATGTTAATTTCGATTTTGAAAAAGTGATTTCAATTTTGAGACATTTTCAATTACAAAAAAATCAAAAATTTTAAAATTTCGATTTTGTTAAATTACAAAATTTTCAGTTCTCGATTTTAAATTGAAATTACAAAACTTTCGAAATTCCAGTTTCAAAAACTCAAACATTTTCAAACTTTCGATTTCGCTTTAAAACTAATTTTATCATTTTTTTTAGTTACATGGAGTGCAATAAGAATTTGTGGATTTGTAATCCCAAAATCCGAGCATCCCCTTTCTTCAATTGTTTCATTTCTTGTTTTAATTCATATTTCTGCAAATGCTACAGTACTCCTTTTATTGAACAACGACGTACGTGAAATCGTAAATATTCTTTTTAATATTTTTTATATTCAAAACGTTTTTGATTTTAGGTCAAAAATCGGTTTAGAAATATATTTTTAAAACATAATTCAAATTTAATTCATCCAACAATTACAACTATTGTTCAAACTCATTAAATTTTTAAAATATTATAAATTTGCAGATGATTGAATAAATCGCAAAAATATCACAAATTATTTCTAGCTTTTCTTTGTTAAAATTATTTATTTGTGTTGAAGTTATACAGAAAAATATGAAGAAAAAAATTTATTGATAAAGACAGAAAAAATTCAAAAAACATAATCAATCATTTTTTATATTTTTTGGAATATACATTCTTAGTAAACGCGGATTTGAAAAATGTTTTTTACCCCATTCGAAAAAGGCTTCTTTTCCCATTTCTTCTATTTCTTCACAGTAAAAGATTTTTTTCCGGAAAAGTTTTATATATAGTTGATTAAGCGAAGAAATTAAAAAAGAGCAGAAAAAGTTTTTGCAAAATTGAAAGTATCATTTTAGATTGCATAAATTTTTTAGAAACTAAAAGTTATAGTTTTTAAATGAAAAAGGTTTTAAAAATGTTTTAAAGAATTTTATTATTAAAAAAGCGTTTTTAAAAGAAATTTTATTCCCGAAAATACCTGTCTTTTGCCAAAGAAGATTACTTCAAGTAATCTGTTTTGTTATCGTTCTACGCCACGAGGAGGCAACAGGTTATAGTAGAACAAAAAATGGAAAAGACTTACGTTTTAACAGCTGCATTGAAGGTGTTGATTTCTTCCATTTTTTTCTTCTTCCATTTTCTTTTTCTTCCATTTTCTTCTTCTTCCATTTTCTTTTTCTTCCATCAATAAAAAATAACAGCGACAATAAGGTCCGTCAACCAGAATAAAGGCTCGTCAACCTGGGGCAGTGCACTACCCTACCTACCTCGCTCCAAGATACAGCTTTATGTGTTTTTGAAATCTGAACCGGTGGGCCCCCCAGTATAAGAGTTGTCCAACACAACCACTGCACTTTTCGCTTCAGGCGTAAAGAGATTGGCGGATTTGACGGGTATATATAGACGACTATATGCTATTCAAATTAGCATATCCATTACATTCTCATGGGAAATTTCTCATGAGAAAAAACTTGAATAACGACTGTTCGCAGTGAAAATATGCAAATTTCTAAGCTGCAAATTTTATCTCAAAAAATGACCTTTTACCGCTTTTTTGTTTAAAATAATAACACCTATGATTCTGTTGACTTAACTGACGGAATTTTTCTTTAGTTTAAGGATTGAAATGAAGTTTTGCATTTACTCGACGATTATTTTTTCGACATTTTAAAGAAATATATAAATTCATGTCATTTGCATAATAATATTCACAAAATAGTGATCTATCATTTGCATCAAAAATAGCCAAAGTACCTTTTAGATTTTCTTTTTTTGTTTGGACAAAATTTAAAATTTGGTAATTTTCGAATTCCTTTTTCATCAATTTTCAATTGTTTCTTTGATTCTTCTTTAAATATTACATCATTTCTTTCAAGACGTTGAAATTTTGATGTCTGAATTGAATCAACATTTATTGGTTTACAAATATGTTTTCGTTGATCACAAACAAAATATTATTTTCCATTCATCAGTTTTTGGTAATAAAATTTTAAAAGATTTCTTTAATTTGGTACAATTTAAACAATTAGAATTTTTTGAAGTTTTTGAATACAAAATTGAATAACATAAATTTGAATTCGTTTCATGAAAGATTACAATGTTCTTAGATTCTGGATTTGATTTGTTTTGATAAAAGAAATATTTTTGGCAAAAATTTATGTTAGAAAAATATGTGAGAAAACTAAAATTTTTCATCTTTTAAAATGCTCATTCAACATTTGTTAACAATTTTTTGGGCTTCATTTGACATAACCTAATTAAATCCCTCCTTTTTCAATTTCGTTTCTGATAAAACTTAATTGGTTTCTGAACTTTCAAAAAACAAACAGAAATATCTTCTTGAAATCGAAGAGGAGGCTTTTTGCCTCCAAAAATATGCTTTTAAGCTTCTTAAAAAGCAGCAGCTTTTCCCATACATTTCTTTTTTTTCTGCTGCAATTGAAAAAAAACTTTTAAAATATTCTAAAGTAATTGCACTTTTGAAAAATTTTCAAAGAAATTTAGAATAAAAACAGAAACAAAAAGAAGGAATGAACAAGTTTAAAAGTCTTAAATTTTCTAAAAAAGCCGCTTCCCACTTTTTTTTGCTTTGAAATTCATTAACAAATATTTTCTGGAAGACAAACGTTTTTTTATGAATGGCTAATTAACTTTTTTTTTCTTCAAACAAGTCAAATTTAAAGCTGACGTCAATTTGTCAAAAAGAAAAACTTTTTTCAATGTTTTTTTTGAAAAAAAGTTGTTTCAGCTTTGAACGAAGCAATTTTTGATTGAAATTTTGAGTGTTTGTTGGATTACGTTTTTACCTTTAAAAAATTGTTTTTTATTCGATTTTCATTTTGACTCTTTTTAAACATTTTTTTAAAAAAAATAATTTTAAAATTTGTTAAAATCATAATCTGTAATATTTATGATTTTTAGAAGCAATGATTACCTTATTTTTAAAATAATACAAATATTTCCACCTTTAAAATCCATGATAAAAAAAATGTCCGCAACATTTATTTCAATAATTCTTGGAACATTTTTAACAATTTCATCATTTTCTGTACTTTTATTAAATATAATTGTGTTAATTGTATTATTTAAAAGTAGACAGATTACATCATTTTCAAGTGGATTTTATATTTTAGCATTTGCAAATATTTTTGGAAATGCATCTTTTATGTTTTTATATGCATTTTATCTTGGACCAAGTTCTATTTTACAGGTATTTTTAAAAAAGTAGACGAAATCGAAATTTCGATATAAAAAAGTTTTTTACTTTTGAAAAATTCAAATTCAGCAAAATTTTTAAATTTTAATAATTTGAATTTAAACAAATCACTTCATTTTTTTATGTTTGAAAAAAATTTTAAGGATTATTTATTTCAAAATGGAAAAGATAGTTTATACTTTAAATTAATTGGTTACATAATTCATGGTTTATGGGGGCAAGATTTATGCATTCAAGCTGTTGTTGCTATTAATCGGTAAATAAAATATATTCTTTCATTTTTGACATAAATGTTTTTAGAGCTTTAATGATAATTTATCCAAATACAGGAAAATGTTTCACTTTTAAAACAACATTTTTATTTGCATTTTTTACATATTTTCTTGGATTTTTTGCTGCATTTATTGGAGATTTTGTTCTTGATTGTTGTCCGTATGTTTTATTGTGTGGGATTTTATTAAATTTTAAAGGTTTTACAAAAAATCTGATAAAATAAATTTTATAAATTTTATACGCTCTAAAAATATAAATATTTATTGCATCATCGTGATAATTTTTTCGGATCTTTCAAAGAAAACTGTTTTGGAAAGATTGACTCTATGCTTTGTGTTTTGAATTTTTATTTTTTTAAATATTCTAATGTTAAAAATAGAGTTTAAAAAACAAATTTGGCTAATTTTCTGTTATATACTTTAACGTAATTTGTCCTTTGGGAAAACTAAAATTATGTTTTAGTTATTTATTCATATACTTTAAGAATCCCTTAAAAGAATGCATTAAAAAACTCAACAAATCAAGATTTTATCAAATGTAAACAGTAATCATTTTTTAGGGTATATTTATATTATAAAGCTTATACTCATACATTCCTTGGAAATAAATATAATATTGCTGGTTCATATCTTTATATTCCATTAAATACAATTTGTTCAATTATTGCTTCATTTTGTTATATTTCTGTAAAAAATTTATTTACTGAAATTTACTGGTATTTAAAAGTTTTCAAATTACAGATATTTTTACATGTAAAAACAACTCGTAAAAAAGCTTCAAAATTTATTACAAAATCTTCTCAAGAAAAACGAAAAATTCAAGAATTGAAGTATGCATTTCAATTTGCACTTTGCACGTGCGGATGCATTTGTAAGTATCCCATTTTAGTGATATCTAAATTTAAATCGATTATTTTTCATAATGAACAAATTTAATCACATTTATCTTTTTTTTAGTTACATGGATTTGCTTAAGAATTTTAATGATTTTTGTCCCAAATGCTGATAGCCCAATTTATATTATTATTTCATTTTTTCAAATTATTCATTCATCTTCCAATTCATTAGTATTTTTATGCTTTAATAACGATGTTTGTTTATTCAACGGTTTTTTATTAAAAAAGTTATCGATTATGTTTCTTTTTTTTAGGTTAAATATCATTTTAAAAAAATGTTTTTCAAACAACATTCTCTATCAGAAATTAATACCTCCATATCAACAGCAAAAAGTCAATCACAAATTTTAAATGATTGTTAAAAATAGTTTACGGGTACTAATAAAATTTATCTTAAAACCTATCAATTTACATATAATATATGTAAATTGATTACCTTATTTTTAAAATAATACAAATCCAATGGTTGGAATTGTTGTCACTAAAAAATCAGTTATTAAAGTCTTTTGATGAAGGAGATTTCAACTTGTAACAAATTGAATTCATACAAAAACGGATTTTTTTAAGCTACAGTAATCTGAAACCCAATATATCAATCCTTCCTCGTTCATCTCGGTTATAGTTTAAATGTGAGCAAATATTTATATAATTTTTCCCATAGTTAATTACAAATAATAATTATAATAATTAAATGTTAACAATCAGCAATAAAACAAAGAAAAAGAAAAAAGGCAATGAATAAGAATCACTTTTGATGATGAAAAAAGCGATAAAAAATAAAAGAAAATATTTTTAAAAAATTTTGTTGTAGACAAGAAAGACCAAATAATAAATTAAACATACAGTAATAAAAATAATATATATTTCTTTAAACCATAGATTCTTTGCAAAAAAAGGAGAGTAAAGTGAAAAAAAGGAGAAAAAGCATTAAAACCGAAAAAAATTAAAAGAAGAAAAAACCTAGATTAAAAACCCCGGAGCAAAAGTTAGTATCGTATATATTTGAAACAATCAGGAAAATAAAAATAGGGCACGAAAACATTGACAAGATATTATCACAGAAAAAATAAGTTGAAAATGTATGAAATCACAATCTGAAAAATTCTTTTGGTTTTAAATGTAATAAATGAAACAGACAAACCTATTTAGTTGCGGACTTCAATTTCTCAGCCAAAAATTCCATCGCTTCATCCAAGCCTTCACCTTTTAAAGCAGAAGCTTTAAAAATTTGAAATTCACGATTTCTTAATGCATCTAATCCAAGGGCACGATATACATCAGTTGGGGATAAACATCCAGGAATATCTTGCTTATTTGCTAATACAACCAAAACAGCATTTTTAAGTTCTTCTTCTTCCAACATTGATACGAGTTCCTAGAATCAATAGGTTAAAAATGAAAGAACGATGATAAGCAAAAACCTGTTTAGAAATACCAATTCGATCTTTATCGGCTGAATCAACAACATAAATAATTGCATCAGTATTTGAATAATAGCATCTCCAATATGGTCGAATAGAAGTTTGTCCACCCAAATCCCATACTTGAAATTTAAGATTTTTATATGTTACTTGTTCAACATTAAATCCAATGGTTGGAATTGTTGTCACTAAAAAATCAGTTATAAAATAGCATAGATTGAGTTAAAAAAATAAAACTAACCAATTTCACCAACTTGTAACCGATATAAAATTGTTGTTTTTCCACAGCCATCCAAGCCCAAAATAAGAATTCGCATTTCACGTTGACCAAATAATCCACGAAAATAGCTCATTACTCCACCCATGTTGTTTCCTTTTGTGTTATTTAGTAATGATTTAAATATTAATATTTGTAGTAATTAAAATGGAATACAAAAAATAAACACCAAAATCTAAAAAATGATGACAAAGATTAAAACGAAACTTTTAAAAAACGTTGCAGCAATAATTACTTAAAAATAAAAATTACTTGTTTTAAGTAAAACTGGTAAAAAAAATATTTAAAAAGTAAAGTAAATATATTATTATCCGAGACGTTGCATTTCAACGTTTTACACTTGTCAAAAGTTTTCGTTGCAAGAATTTTTACATCTTGTTTGTTTTTTTTGATTTGCTTAAAAAAAAATACCGTTCTTTTTTTAAATTATTTATTTTTACAACAAAAAAAATTCATCAATTTAAAATTAAAGTTTATTATTTTCAGGTTGTTCATGCTTTGGATAAAAAAGTTTTCCAGTTTTTGCATAATCTTGTAAAATTTTTGCTGGTGTAAATTCTTCTTTTGAATATGCATTACCGAAACGTTCCATTACTTGGATTATATTTTCTGCGCCATAGCTATCAATAAAACGAAAAGGTCCACCTTTAAATGGTGGAAAGCCAAGACCCATGACACTTGCAATATCACCATTTGCCTAAAAAAATTCATAATTTTTATAATAATAAAGGTTAAAATTACCGGTGAAGCAACAATTCCTTCATCGAAACAAAGGCATGCTTCATTTATAAAACGAGAGAGGGTTCGCATTTTACATTCTTCTGTTGTTGATGAACATGTTTCATTTGGTTTAAGTGATTTATATCTTTTAATAAGTTCAATTGCATCATTATTTATTTGGGGTCTTTGTGGATTATTGTAGTCATAAAAGCCTATAAAAGTTTTTGATATTTTTTACAAAATATTTCAGTAATATAAAAGTGATTGATTAATTATACCAAAAAAAATTCGCAAATTTCACCAATAAAATATGTATAGTTTGAAAAAGTTCAACATATATTATATTTGTTCAACTGCTTCAAATTCAAACACAGCAAAAAAAGAAACATACCCAAACGAGTTTTTCTTCCTAAAAATCCAGCTTTAATCATTTCTTCTAAAAGTTTCATTGAATCATTTTGAATTCTTTCTGCCCTAAATAAATTCCTTGCAGCTTCAATAATCAAATCAATTCCAATTCCATCAATTAATGAAACACAACCAATATGAAAACCAGCGGATTTTGTTAAATCATCAATTTCAACCGGGGAATATCCTTCTTGAATTGATCGAACAATTTCAAAAGCCAATGGAATTAAACATCGAATTAAAAATGAATAATTTTTTAAAGGAACAATCAACTTTTTTTGAATAAGACCAAATTTTGCTGAAGTTTTAAAAGTTTCTTCAGAAGTTGAATTGGATGTAATTACTTCAAGAATTTGAGTTTTTTCTATAGGATTTATATAATGCATTCCAATTGTTCGTTCACTGTTTAATGTTTCAGAAAATAATTTTTCAATAGAAAATCTAGAAGTTGTTGAAGCAATGATACAGCTTTCAGATACATTTGAAACAATTTCATTTATAATTGAAGAAGACAAATTTTTTCCTGTAGCTTCAAAAACAATTTCAACATCTTGAAATTCGTTATATGAAGTTGTAAAAGTTAAAGATGCAAGAAATTTGTCATATTCAGATTTTGTATATCGTTTTCGTTCAAGACCAATTTCAAGGTATTTGGTGATTTCTTTTTTTGAAGTTTCAATGGCTTCATTTGAAATATCTAATAAAATAACTTTAATTCCTTTATCAACTGAAACTTTTGCAATTCCAATCCCAGTAATTCCAGCACCAACAATTCCAATTTTTCTGAAAAATGATTATTCTAGTATTTTCAAAAGGATAAGTTACAGTAATCTAATTGCAAAAATGCAATTTTTTTCATTTATAAAAATTTTATGGAAACGTTTTTTTATCCAATAATAATTTTTTTCCTCAAACAAAAAAGCTCTCAAAAGCATTTACAACTTTGTATTTCCACATTTTTTTCTGTCATATTTTAAAGTGCAACAATCAAACCTAAAAAACTTATCAGTTTTAATTACGCAGTTTTTTTGTCTTTTTTTCTTTTTTACCATTTTTAACCTTTAATCTTTTTTTCTAAAAAACAAAAAGATTGTTTTAAAAACGTTTTTGATGCTAAAGGCGATATAAACCATTTTTGTTCAACTTCAATATAACGATTTGTTAGAAAATCGGAAAATTTCTTGAAGCACATTTAAATTTTTAACAATTAAAGCAAAAACTTACTGAATTTTTTTAACATTTTCTCCATATTTATTTTTTTTGCAATCCGTTGAAGCATTAAAAATTCCAATTAGTGCTTCAGCTTCAGATGACTTTGAAAGTTTTGCAAAAGTTTTTGCTTCAAATTCAAACCCTTTTTCATTTCCTTCAATTAAACCAATTCGAATACTTTCAAGAATTTTTAACGGAGCTGGATAATTTCCTTTTGTTTCATCAAAAATTTTATTTTTTGCTGTTCGAAGTACGATAGTATCAAGAAGGGGACGACGACAAAGAAAAAAATTTGTTATCCTTTCACTCAAAGGTCGAAAGCGTTGAATTAAAAATGTTCCATTTAAAATTTCTTTTGCTCTTTGAATTGCAAAATTTTCAAGATTTTGATGGGTTTCTAAATCAGATTCTAAAGGTTCACGAATTTCATCGATTAATCCAATTTCCTTTGCTTTTACAGGTTTAACTGGTTTTCCTAAAATTTTAGTATATCAGGGTTTTGCAAAATCGAAATTTCGACTTGGAAAAGTTTGAAATACCGAAATCAAAATTTTGGGATTTTACTTATAAACGAAACAATAATTTCAACATTTCAGTTTCGAACAGGAAAAATTATTTCGATTTCGGCCTTTTTTTCCGTTTTATAAAAAAAAATCGGTTTCGAAAAAGCCGAAGTCGAAATTTCGGTTTCAGGTGGGAAAACTTGTTTCACTAATTTCGATTTAGCCGAATTTTAATGTTTAAATTTCTTTCGTAACGAAATTTCTTAATTTTAACATTTTTCAAACTCAATTTTTTCAAACGTAAATTTTTGAAGCTTTTACATAAAAAAAAGCCATACCTGTTAAAATCATTTCTAAAGCATTTGTAAGGCTAATAATTTGTGGCAACCTTTGAGTTCCTCCAGCCCCCGGAATTAAACCTAGCAAAATTTCTGGCAATGCAAATTGGGTCTTTTTATCATTTACTGCAATTCGATATTTACATGCAAGCGCAAGTTCCAAACCTCCACCAAAACATGTTCCCATAATTCCAGCAATAATTGGCTTTTCACTTTTTTCTAGCTCTTTCAAAAGCATTTGTGCGCTTCGAACATATTTTTCTGCTTCTTTTTCATCTTTAAAAGTATCCAATAATTTTATATCTGCACCAGCAATAAAACTATTATATTTTCCTGACATTATTACAATTGCTTTTATTGTATCATTATTTTCAATAAAAGCTGTAACTTTTTGAAATTCCGTCGAAACTTCTTTTGTGAAAGAATTTTCCTAAATTTTACAGTATCTTTTTTTAATATAAGATAAAACAAAGTGTATTACTTTTGCATTTGGAACATCAAGTTTAACAACTGCAATTCCATCATTAATGTTAATTAATAAAGTCGCTAAAAATTAAATTTAAATTTTTTATTAAAAATTTGACAAATGCATACTCAAAGAAGAATTGAAAGTATCCAAACATTTATGTTCCATCATTTGCCTAAAAAGATTCGTGTTTAAAAAGTTTAAATAAAACGCTTAAAAAATAAATTATCAAGAAAAAGCAGAAAAAAATCTGGTCATATATCTGTCAATTAAAAGTACAAAAAAACACAGTGTTCAAAACATGTAGTTTATTGTATTCAATTTTGTATGCAATCGATGTTTTTGATATCAAAATATTTTTCCACAATGTAAAAACATCCTTTTTGTTTGCATACATACTGTATCCTAGATTAATGCACAACGATAAAGAACCTTTCTAATTCGGCAAACACAATTTTTTATATAAATTTTTATTATTTAAAATTCAAAACAACAAGAAGAAAATAAACTTTTGTAACTATAAAACTCAACAAAAGATGTTCAAGACAAGCAAAGAAATCGAGACACCAAAAATAATCAACAGATTATAAAAATATAATTGACGAAAGCATTTATGAATCATTAAAGACTGTGCGATTTCCACGTGGTCCACCTGATTGATTCTGACGTTGTTGTTGTTTCGCTTGCCATGATGGATGAATATTTCCGCCTCCGCGTCCACCACGATCTCCTCCACGACCACGAAATCCACCTGAAAAAACAATTCAATAAGTTTTTGGACGTTCAAACATTAAATATTTACCTCGGTCACCACCTCTGCCGCGATCTCCGAATCCACCACGTCCGCCACCTGGACTTCCACGACCACGGAAACCACCTACAAAAAAAATTATAAAAGTTTTTGGTTACTAAATATATTTACCTCTATCACCACCACGTCCACGGAATCCTCCGCCACCACCACGAGGACTACGATCACCAAATCCACCACGTCCACCTGGACTTCCACGACCACGGAAACCACCTATAAAAAATATTTAAAACGGACCCCAACATTATAAATACAGTACCGCGATCACCACCTCGTCCGCGATCCCCAAATCCACCGCGTCCAGGGCTGGAGCTGAATCGCCCACCGCGATCATTACCAAATGATGGACGATCTCCACCACGTCCGCCTCGACCTAAATCGAAACTTTTAAACTAAACGAAAGAATAATAAAAGCTTACCACGATCACCACCTCGATTTCCTCTTTGCATAAAACCACCACGTTTTTCACTTGAATCACCTGCAACTTTTCCTTTCCAAAAACCTTTAGTTTGACCATCATCGGACTTCTTTTTACTTGGGAAAGTTTTCTTTTGATCATCGGAATCACCACTTTCATCATCATCAGCACTTGCAAATTCATTATCATCATCAGATTCTTCTTCATGTTCTTTGAAAAATTTGCTTGATGTAGCAGGCTTTTTAGCTTTAGCAGAATCATCAGTTTTCGCTTTCTTTGCTGGTGGAGTAGTAGATTGCAATGATTTATCATCTTTCAAATTAACCTTTTTAATAAAAGCTGAAGGTTCAGAAGTGGGAAGTGGACGCTTCTTTCCAGCAGCAGCAGGTGTACCAGCAGCAGGAGTGGATTTTTGATTTTTCTTATCCAAATTTGATGAAGTTGCTGGGGCTTTTGATAAAGTTGCAGATTTCTTAACATTTTGTGGAGTAGGAAGATCCATTTCCATTTCGCTATCATCTTCATATTCTAATTCATCTTCACCTTCATCATCTTCTGCTTCTTCATCATCAGAGCTTTCGGCAACAGGTGCTTTCAATGCAGTTTTAGGAGTAGCAGGTTTTCCATTTGCAGCTGGTACTTTTTCATTTGATTTCTATAAGTAAAAAAATCAGTAAATTATAATAAATTTCTCTTTAAACTAACCTTAACAGGCTTAGCAGATGGAGTTTCTTCATCACTATCGTCTTCAATGTTTTCATCTTCACTAGGAACTTGTTCTTCTTCCTCATCGTCATCTTCAGCTTCTACTTGTAACAATTCATTTTCGCTATCTCCATCTTCAAACATGTCTTCAGCATCTGAGTCATCTTCAAAAAGGCCACTAATTTGTGGACATTCAAGTAAATGTTTCTTAACAGTGCTAAAATGTTTTAGAAGAACTTTTGCAAACTTTTGATCAGATGGCAAAGTACTTTTTTGACTCTTGTTGAGTGACATGTTGACTTGTCTAAAAGTACGACAATGATATAATGTAGCACAAATCAAGTTAATCGGCTTTTCTCATAAAAATCAAAAGAATTTCCCGATAAAAAACGTTTTAAATATAAAAAAAGATATTTAAAAATATAAAAAAGTTTTTAAAAAAAAAACAACGGTTTTAAAAGTAAGCCAAAAAAAGCGACAGATAAATAAAGTTTAAAATCGAAGAAGGAAAAAATGAAAAAGAAGTCAAAAAAGTAAAGGCAAAAAACTATGTAAAATTATATACTACAATTATTAAATATGCCGGAAACAAGGGACAAAATGTGCTATAAAAGTTGATTATATTTTTATTAGAGGGATATTTTCACATATCAGAAATCAAAAACTACCAAAAAGAAGTAACTAGTAATAAGGTATAATAAGGTACTGTTATGACAAAAGTAGTAGCATAATTATTACCAAAACAAACAATAAATAAAGCTTTAATATGTTTCTCACTTCGTCAAAAGTTTCATAAAAAATTGCCTTTTAGTTTTTTTTGGCCGCTCGAATGACTGTCTTTCCATGTATGAATTCCTGCAACGAAAAAAATACAGCGGGAATTTCAAAAATATTTTTATCTGCAAAATTTTTTGTGAAATTTTTTTTCGAGGATTTATTCATCAAAAATTTTTTAGTTGTTACCATTTTTTAAAATAAGTTCTAACAATGACTTGGAAAACTTCAGCATTTGTTGAAAGCTTAAAGAAGCCAGTTTTGGTTGTTGGAGCTGGTGGAATTGGCTGTGAATTATTAAAAAATCTTGCTTTAACAGGTTTTACCAAAATTCATGTCGTAGGTTCTAACCTTATTATTTTTTCTTTTGATTAATGGATATATAATTTTTAGGTTGACTTGGATACAATTGATATTAGTAATCTTAACCGACAATTTCTTTTCCGGAAGGAACATGTTGGAAAATCTAAGGCTGAAGTTGCAACTGCAGCTGTAAAAACGATGACGCCTGAAATTGATATTACATTTGATCATGGATCTATTACAAGGTTTGTTGTTGTTACTATTTGATTAACATTAATATCATTTTATTTTTAGTGAAAAATATGATGTCGACTTCTTCAAAGGATTCACCTTTGTTTTTAATGCTCTTGATAATAAAGGTAGCACTTTTTTCTTCTTTATTTTTATAAATATTAATTTATTTATAGCTGCTCGAGCACATGTAAATCGACTTTGTCTTGCTGCTGATATTCCTTTATTTGAATCTGGATCTGCTGGATACAAAGGAAATGTTTTTGTTATTATGAAAGGAAAAACAGAATGCTTTGAATGTCTTGGCAAACCTGTACAAAAAACGTTTCCTGGTTGTACAATTCGAAATACTCCATCAGAATTGATTCATTGTGTTGTATGGGCTAAAAGTGTTTTTAATCAACTTTTTGGTGAAGAAGATCCTGATGATGCCGTTTCTCCAAATTTTGAACGTGAAGGTGAAAATGGTAATGCACATGGAAATACTGAAAATGGTGAAGAAAAAAAACCTGTTGGTCCATCTTTGCGTATGATTGCATCACAAGCTGGCTATGATTCTAAAGAAGTTTTTAATAAGGTAATCTTCTGTTTTTAAGTCTTGCATTACAGTTTACTTTTTTAGTTATACGATAAAGATATCAATTATCTTTTAACAATGGAAGATTTATGGAAAGATAGACGACCACCAAATCCACTTTCTTGGGAAGGTAATTCAGCTGCTGGAACTGAAACAATTACAAATAAAATTTGGCCAATTCAAACATGGGAAGGCATTTTTACTGAAGCTGTTGAAAAGTTGAAAAAAAACTTTAAAGAAGCTGAAGCAAGGGGAAATGTTTTAGTATGGGATAAGGTAATTTTTCACGATTATTGAAAGGTTTACGGTAATCTTATTTTTTAGGATGATGATGTAGCAATGAATTTTGTTTCCGCTGCTGCAAATATTCGAGCACATATTTTCCATATTCCCATGAAATCAACTTTTGATATAAAATGTAAGCAAATTTTTAGTGCATTATTTTCCTGGTATACTGTAACTATTTTTTAGCAATGGCTGGTAATATTATTCCTGCAATTGCAACAACAAATGCAGTTGTTGCTGGTATGATTGTTGTTGAAGCAATACGAGTTATTCGAGGTGGTGCAGCTGATCTTCGCGCAGCATATACAAATCCTGTACCAATTGCATCTCGATTGGTTTCATCTTCGGCTGCAAATCCTCCAAATCCAAAATGTTTTGTTTGTGGTGGTGGAAATACTGAAGTAAAAATTGCTGTTAATCTTGAAGCTATGAAAGTTTCAACATTTGAAGAACAAGTCTTAAAGAAAGGATTAAGTGTTATTGAACCAGATATTATTGATCTTGGAACAAATAATGTTATTATTTCAAGTGACGGGGATACTGATGGAACAAAAACTTTATATGCTGTTGGAGTACGAAATGGTACACGTCTTGATTGTGATGATTTTAAGCAAGACTTTAGTGTGAAAATTCAAGTTCAACATGAACCTTCTTTTGATGCTGTTCAATTTGAACTTCGAGAAGATGAACCAATGAAAGAAGAAGCAAAGGAAACAACTCAAAATGAAACTGGTCTTATTAAAGAAAGCATGGAAATTGATGAAGTTTCACATATGAAAAATCTCAAACGTGCTGCTTCAACTAAAATTGATGAAAATATTGAATTACCTACAAAAAAGCAAAAGATCTCAAATTAAATGTTTTTATACTGTTTTGTAATTTATTATTTTATTTTATACCGTTGTTGTGGATTTTAACTGTTTTTTTAAATATATTCTTTCAATATAAACAAATGCGGTATTTTTTTGATGAAGTTCACTATATTAATGTCGACCCATGTCTTTATATACTCTGTTTTATTGTTGCTCCATCGTGATTGAAATGTTATTTGAATTTAAAATTTTTAACAGATTTTCTGCTACCTTTTCTTGGTTGTGGAGCACAAACTCACGTACAAGTAAATAACAAAAATTGTTAAACATTTTAACAATTATTGCATTTAAAAGGAATCTACAGATTTAATCTGTGACATTATCTGACGAATGATAAAAGGAAAATGGGCCATACCCGAAGGTTTTTGCAAAAATTTAGTGACCACCCTTTTTTGAAGGGGGTTTTGTTGAATACTTTTTTAGTTTTTTTTTGTAGTTTTTGTTTTTTTTTTTCATCCCCCGAGGGGGGCCCCGAAAAGTTATCCGATAAATTTTACGAGAAGATTACGAAAAAAAAATGTTTTGAAAATTGCCGAAAATATAAAAAAACCAGAAACTATGCTTCCCACTCCATTGCATCCTCCGGTGGGTCATCAACTCCCATAGGTGTTTTCGGACCAACATCGGGTATTCGTGGTTCTGAAGAACCAGTTTCTCCTTGATGGTCAATATTGGTCACTTCTGGAGGTTGATTTCCTCTTCCGTCAACAGCTGGAGGGTCAGCTGCTACTGGAAAAACATTAATTTTTACTTCAATTTGAAAATTGCTCATGATTGGAACGGTCACTGTAGAAAATTTTTTTTTTGAGATAATGAAAAAATTTTTAAAAATTTTCTACATCAAAATTTTCATCTCGCGTTTTGTACTTTCTCCATTTTTGTTGCTCTCGCACAAAAGATGATCGATGCTATTTTTTTTGTCAAACAATTGAAAATTTTAACAGATATTTGCCATCAAACTTTGCAATATTTTTTCTAGCAAAAACACTAACAAAATAAGCTAGAAAAATTGTTTAAATTTTCAAATGTTTAAAAAATAAAAGCAAAGCATTTAATCTTTTTTATGCAAGTACATACAACATGGAAGAATTAGACATTTATTAACATATATAAAATATTCAAAAAATATAGTTGAAAAAATAGTTAGCTTCAGCTCTGAAGAAACACTGATGTTTTAGTGAAAAAAAGGAATCAATATTTTTGTTTTTGGACTCGTTTTCCAATGTTTAAATCGACCTCCTTTTTGGATGTTTTTCGCTCAATGCAAAAAAATCTCTACCAATCAAAATTCAAACCTTTATTGAGGAATACTTTTTAATTTTAATTATATCGTCTTTATAAATTTTGTTATACAGTATTTTTATACCGTTTTACTTTATGGATTGTAAACATATTGAATCAAGCAGATAATTGAACGTGTTTCTGTTTTTACAAATTACATTTCACAGTGTTTTTTCCAGTATAATAATAACATTGAAAGGATGTCTTCATTATAAATCAGAGATTTTAACATAATTTGGTTTTTAAATTGAAGTACATTTTTCAATTAAATCTGGTTTAATTAAAGTTGTAATTGTTGGAACAAATCATATTTAAAAAATACTCCGATAAACAACAGTCATTCAATAAGTTTATTCAAAAAAAATTTATAACAGAAAGGCAAGAAAGTCAATATATCTGAGGTTACTGTAAAAAAACATGTCCAAAGTAAAGTAATACATCCCGAAAGAACAAAAAGTTGCAAGATTGATATAAATACAAATATGGAAAGTTTAACCGCGTACACCGACTTTATTAGATGTTGCTGAACGATTAACAGCATTAAGATTTGAACCAGATAAAGGATTATTTAAACTTTTTAAACACGAACCTTTTTAGGCAAATGATGGAACATAAATGTTTGGATACTTTCAATTCTTCTTTGAGTATGCATTTGTCAAATTTTTAATAAAAAATTTAAAATTTAATTTTTAGCGACTTTATTAATTAACATTAATGATGGAATTGCAGTTGTTAAACTTGATGTTCCAAATGCAAAAGTAATACACTTTGTTTTATCTTATATTAAAAAAAGATACTGTAAAATTTAGGAAAATTCTTTTACAAAAGAAGTTTCGAGGGAATTTCAAAAAATTACAGCTTTTATTGAAAATAATGATACAATAAAAGCGATTGTAATAATGTCAGGAAAATATAATAGTTTTATTGCTGGTG
Source organism: Panagrolaimus sp. PS1159 (assembly GCA_963922195.1). Taxonomy (NCBI): domain Eukaryota; kingdom Metazoa; phylum Nematoda; class Chromadorea; order Rhabditida; family Panagrolaimidae; genus Panagrolaimus; species Panagrolaimus sp. PS1159. The sequence goes on from CAWUHW010000005.1 coordinate 2,134,066, forward strand.
CAGATATAAAATTATTGGATACTTTTAAAGATGAAAAAGAAGCAGAAAAATATGTTCGAAGCGCACAAATGCTTTTGAAAGAGCTAGAAAAAAGTGAAAAGCCAATTATTGCTGGAATTATGGGAACATGTTTTGGTGGAGGTTTGGAACTTGCGCTTGCATGTAAATATCGAATTGCAGTAAATGATAAAAAGACCCAATTTGCATTGCCAGAAATTTTGCTAGGTTTAATTCCGGGGGCTGGAGGAACTCAAAGGTTGCCACAAATTATTAGCCTTACAAATGCTTTAGAAATGATTTTAACAGGTATGGCTTTTTTTATGTAAAAGCTTCAAAAATTTACTTTTGAAAAATTTTAAATTTCGAAATTTCATTACGAAAGGAATTTATTCATTAAAATTCTGCTAAATTGAAATTAGCGAAAAAATTTTTCCCCACCTGAAATTTTCGCTTTTTCGAAACTGATTTTTTTGAGAAGTAGACACTTCGTTATCAGGACACTTCGTTACGGACAGTTCGTTATCGTTATTGTCACTTCGTTAAGGACACTTCGTTATTAGGGACACTTCGTTATTAAGGACAGTTCGTTACGGACAATTCGTTTTTTGGGACAATTCGTTACGGACAGTTCGTTATTATTTTATTAATATTGCAAAAACATAGGTTTTAATATTTTATGCCCCCTCCAGAATCAAAATAAATCAAAATGCAATGGTTGTATTATTATTATATGTTTCATTATTTATATCTATGATGTTATTGTTTTAACAATAAAAATGATGAGATCCACAACTGAAAATCATAAAGAAATTTATTAGTGTATATCAAAAGTCATGTCATGAATATGTACAAAAAAAGATGAATAAAAAAGATTAATTATTTCCAGCAGCTTTACCAAGATGATAAAGACGTTTCCAAATTTCATCAGAACGTGAAACAGCAGCATTAAGTTGTAGATTTTCAAGAAGTTTTGCTCGATGATTTGCAATAAGACGTAAAGCATTGACAGCACCAATTTCACAATCAAAATGAGCATAGACAGCAGCTATTGGAACATTATTGACTAGATTTGATATTGCTGCAGGCTTATCACGAGTATGTTTTATCTTTGCAAGTTCATTTCGACGCACTTCTTTTCCACGGATAAGATTCAAAGGTTGAGGGTTACAGTAATGCCCGTGATTTTCAATTTCAGATTCAAAACGATCATCTTGTACATTAAAAATAAGACAAGGAATTGGTTCAGTATCTTCAGCTGAAATATATTTAAAATTACAAAAAATGTTTCAAAAAACTTGAAAAAAATTACCGTTTTTTTTCTTTTTATCATAAATTGATCTGCATTGAGTACAGCAATATTTTTGAAGTTGTTTTCCTACAGTTTTTCCATATTCATTTCCATATTTTGACCATGTGAAACAATGTTCAGGTTGATCTTCTATTAATGTAATTTTGATTGATTTGTTCCCCGTTCTTTGAGAATGCAGCTTTAGATTTTGATGAATACTTCTGCGAGCCATAATAAAAAAAGAAGAAGCAGAGACAGCAACTGTATAAGAACCGTAAAACGGAGCACAAATGAAAAGTTAAACGAGATCATGGATCTAAAAATTTGTTTATCCGCTTTCGTCCGTTTTTCAAAAACAAAACATCAAAAAAATATAATCAATATTACATTCAATCAAAAAAATGCACGGATTTTTACCTTTTTTCGTAAACAAAAAATCAATTTCCTCTTTGCTTTGCCAGAGTTCATCCTCCTTTGCAAAGGCCTTTGTTGCAAATCGACTCCATAAGCGCGTCGCAAGCTTTCAAATAGTGTCTCTTTATTCATTGTTTACTATTTTTGTGATTTATAACATTACTAATAAAAGTAAAATCAATTTATTTTTATAGAATAACGAAGTGTCCGCAATAACGAATAGTCCTTAACGAACTGTCCAAAATAACGAATAGTCCTTAACGAACTGTCCAAAATAACGAATAGTCCTTAACGAAGTGGACATAACGAAGTGTCTTTAACGAAGTGTCCACTGGTCATTTTTTTTATAAAAACGAATATGGCATTTTTTTGTGTAAAAAAAAATTATTAGTTATTGAAGATATTCAGTTGACTAAATTAAAGATAGAAAGTTCCCAAAAATTTGTGCTGGACGGTCAAAGTGGGATTCAAACCCAAGATCTTAGGAATTAGCTCTGACCATTGAGATATCCAACCACGTGTTCAAAAAAACAAATGATTTTATTTTACTTTTTAAAAAAAAAGATTATGACTTTTCAAAGTTTTTATTTTCGTTATCGATGAATAATATTTTATTCGAAAAACAGCAACAGGAACTTGAATAAACAACTTAATTCGCTCAAAATTAAGGTTTATTTTTTACATGAAAAAGCCATTCAAGAAAATTGTTTTCCCGTCAAATTTTCTACGGCAGAGACTTTTCATGAAAGCTCTTCACTAATCTGTGATATAACATTTATTTATTTAACAAAATTACAGAGGGGAAGCTGAAAAAGAGCACAACCGCATACTCAAAGAAGAATTGAAAGTATCCAAACATTTATGTTCCATCATTTGCCTAAAAAGATTCGTGTTTAAAAAGTTTAAATAAAACGCTTAAAAAATAAATTATCAAGAAAAAGCAGAAAAAAATCTGGTCATATATCTGTCAATTAAAAGTACAAAAAAACACAATGTTAAAAACATGTAGTTTATTGTATTCAATTTTGTATGCAATCGATGTTTTTGATATCAGAATATTTTTCCACCCTAACAATTTAAAGACATCCTATTTGTTTGCATACATACTGTATCCTAAATTATTGCACAACGATAAAGAACCTTGAAAAATAACTTTTCTAGTTCTGCAAACACAGTTTTTTTATATAAATTTTTATTATTTGAATTTCATCGTAACAAGAAGAAAATAAACATTTGTAACTATAATACTCAACACAAAATGTTCAAGACAAGCAAAGAAATCGAGACACCAAAAATATACAACAGATTATAAAAATATAATTGACGAAAGCATTTATGAATCAGTGATGACAGCACCAGGTAAAGGACGTCTGAAGAGAAGAATGTGTCGTTCAGGACCATGAACCTGAAAAAAGTAATATTAAAGAAAGTAAATAAAGAAGAAATTGTTACGCGACCATATAATGCTGCCAACCAGGAGATTGTTGAATACCAAGATTACGCCATTCTGTTTCAGTCATGAGTTTATTTTTTGGAACGAGCTTTGCAATATGTTTTGGAACATGAACATGTCTAAAAAATACAAAAATAATCATTAATATGGGAAAAATAATGGTTTACCTATATTCATAAACGTCATCCTCGTATTTGCTAGAGTAATAAAATTCGTCTTGGCTCATGTTTGCAATGTTGAAGAAACTAAAACAGCTTTTAAAAAAAATTTAAAAAGAAAAAAACGCGGGAAAAAAACAAGGGCAAAAACATCGGTTTTAAAAGTAAAGAAGCGAGAGAGATAAATAAACTTAGGAAGATAGACGAGAAGGAAAACATAAAAAAAGAATTCAAAAAAGTAAAGGCAAAAAACGATGTAAAATTATATATTACAACTAAAAAATATGCCAAAAACAATGTATTGTTAAAGCAGCCCTTTAAATTAAACTAATATTTACGTATTAGAAGTAGAGGACTACCAAAAAGAAGCACCTGGTAATTATTATATGACTAATTAGTTAATGTTGTAACAAAAGAAGTAGCATAATTATTACCAAAACAAACAATAAATAAAGCTTTAGTTTAAACTCACAAAAAAATTGCCATATAATTTTTTTGCCCGCTCGAATGACTGCCTTTTTTTCGTTGCAGGAATTTATGCATTTACAGCAAAGGCGGCGGTGTAAGCCAGTGCTGTTCAAATCACTGTGAAAAGAGAGTGATCTCTAAAAGCAACAATAGAGAAAAAAAGTGAAAGTGAAAAATCTCTATTATGCAAAACAGTGAACAATCTCTTTCACTGTTTTCTTCACTGTGACTTCACAGAGATTTTCACTGTTTTTAAATTTTTTCGTGTCAAGAGATTTCAGTTTCTTGTTCAACTTTTTTTCCAAAAATTTTTTCTGATTTTTTAATGTAAAGATTTTCTTTTTGATGGCAAATTTATGATATTCAATTAAAAAATTTTAACAAAACAAAAATTAAATAACAGATGATTGTGCAAAAAGCTGTAAAGAACGATATAATACAATTTTCAAAAATTTATTACTATTTTTTAAAAAAAATCTTGCCTGCCAATAATAGTTTTTCAAATGATATATATTTTTATAATTTTCCTATGTATTTTACTATTTTTTACCGTATTATTATTATTTAAGAAAGAATAATATCGTAGTTAATTTGATTATATATTAATATATATATATATGTATGTAGAAATAAAGTTTAAAACTTTTAAAACTTTAGTTAAAATAAACAAAAGTGATATGAAATGTTAAATAAAAAAATTTTAAACAAGCAAAATAACGGAGTAAGTTTAAAACTTAATTTTTCTAGCAAAAGCATTTGATTTTTTGAATTAAATTTTCGATAATTAAATTTTGCAAATTTTTTAAATTTTTGTTTAAAAATTATCAATTACAAAAAATATAAATGCTGTCTTTTTTCTAAAAAATTGTTCTATTACTGAATTCATACATTTTTTCATTCAAGTTACAATTTTTATTTTTTTCTATACAGTATATTTTAATGAAAAAAGCACAAAATTACTTTTTTTCCATTACCACTTCCAATATTGTTATACTGTATGCAACAGCTGCAAAAAAAATATTTAAAACCCTATAAAAGTAAAGATAATTTATTCAAAGTATTACAAAATCTTTTTATAACAAATTCTATGCATTATTTTTTATCTCCTGTAACCATATGAAATTGTTCTACCCAAGATTTTTCCAAAATATATTGACAAAAAATATAATATAAATTTGCCATCAAAAAGAAAATCTTTACATTAAAAAATCAGAAAAAATTTTGGAAAAAAAGTTGAACAAGAAACTGAAATCTCTTGACACGAAAAAATTTAAAAACAGTGAAAATCTCTGTGAAGTCACAGTGAAGAAAACAGTGAAAGAGATGGTTCACTGTTTTGCATAATAGAGATTTTTCACTTTCACTTTTTTTTCTCTATTCATTTTTTTGTGAAGTGAACTCTGTGATTTCACAGCGTAGAGATTTGAACAGCACTGGTGTAAGCAACTGGGAAAATTTTTGTTTATGTAATTTTATTTTATTTATTTTAATTATATTAAATCTTAAAAAATTTTACAAAATTAATGTCTAATGTTTTTTACTTGTAACAAAAAAATAGTATATGCGCTGTGTAACTGTTTTTTTAGTAATTGGAGCAATTTTTTTTTCGGTGAATGTAAAAAAGCAATGGCAATTATATGTAATAAAGTTCAAATGTGTTAAAATATAATTACATTTTCAATTTAATCCTTTTTTATACCTCATAATTATTACATTTATCAGTAATGAGTTAATAATAATCGTCAGTAAAACTTTATAATTATTTTGGATTATTTCTTTCTACACTTTTAAGTAATTTTAACAGCATCAAAAATAATTTTACTATTAAATCATTGTTTTTGTATACTTCAAACATTACAATATATTTGGAGTTAAAGCTTATTACTACTTTATTGATAAACATTAATAAACTTTTGTTTATTTATTAGTGTAAAAGTTGATGTTTTAGCTTTTTGCAAATAGTAAATTAAAATCTTAAAAAGTTTTTCGTTTTTTGCATTGTTATAACACGGTTCGTTTACGCCGCGTTTTTTTGTAAAAAGCAGTGGACTATTAAACCATAGTTATTGTATACTTCAAAAATTACAATATATTTGGAGTTAAAACTTATTACTGCTTTATTGGTAAAACCAAGCAAACTTTTGTAGAAAGATTATTAGTTCAAAATTTGTCAAAGGAGTCTTTAGAATAAAAACTTAATGAATGAATGAAAAAAGCGAAGATTATAAGAGTTCTATGAATGAAAAACAATACAAAGGAAGACCTTCTCAAATAATTATTGGTTTTCTTTAATTTGTTTAAATATTTAACAGTTTGTAAGAAGCTCTAATTTAAGTTGTTTTACTTAAATACAAATTTTAAACAAAAGCATTAAGTAAAAAATATATCAAATTCAAAGTTTATCAATATAATATTAACTTAAATTAATCGTAAAAACTAAAATAAAATTAGTTTATCATTGTTATATTTTTTATTGCTAGTGATAAAAATGAAAAAAAATAGCAATATTAAATAAATGAAAAGAATTTTACTCAAAAATTGATGGTTTTAATTTTTGTAATTAGTAAATTAAAGAAAAGATATTTTTATCGTTAAATTTTGCTAAACACTGATAATTGATTCAAAAGCTGTAACACTGCTATTATCCTTGACATTTATGTTTTAAAATCATATTTTTGTTGAAATTTAATTGGTTAAATGCGCTTTCAACTGTAAAACAACAAAGTTTATTGGTCGAACAAATGAATTATAGTAAATTAAAACTTTGCATCCATTTTCTACAAATTTTTTCTTCAACCATAATTAACCAAAGAAGCTGGCTTTTTTTGTTTACTTCAACTAAAACTTGACATTGTCTCACTGTTTCTGGCATTCCTTTGATTCCTTTGAGTGGCATAAACAGGGGATACAGTGTCTATTGTCATGATGACTCAAGAAGTTTTAAGTACCGGTCTGACATGATAATGGAGATAAAGAACCGGCAAATGAAGATTTACCAGTTTTTATAACTAAAGATTCTGATTTAACAGAAATTGCATAACTTGTATTTAATCTTGAAAATAGGTGATTAAAAAATTTCTTTATTTTTAAAAAAAAAACATTATTTTTAGTCATGATGACTATAAAGTAACGTATGCTATTCCTGATTCGCTCTTTTTTTTTGCTCGTTAATTATAGTTATCGAACGAATCTGTTTTTAATTATAATTAAACAAATAAGTATTCAAAGATTTTTCCAGTAATTAACTCAAGAAGTTATTACTATACAGACCAAACAACAATTGTTGAACAATATTGATTATGCACATAATAATTTAAAATATTGCAGCATCATTTACCATATTACTAATATTTTTAGTGAGAATGCTTATATCATTGACAAGGTTTTTAGTTTATACTATAAAACCATTTCTCATTTGACATAAAAAATTTGCCCTTTCATACAACTTCTACAACTAATATATTGTTAAAAAATGGTTTGTCAATGTTTATCACAAGCTTATTGTGAATAAAAATAATTACTTAAAGTTAAAGAAATGATAAAAATATTTATTAATATACTTTAAAGTTGATATTCTCAAAGATTTGATTATATTTTCTATATATTTGCCTGAATAATCGATAAAACTATTAATAAAAGTGTTAAAAAAGGTGTTACTTTTTATTTATAGTCCAAAAAATAAATATATTTCAATATTTCATAAAAAATAAAAAAAACTAAATTAGTTTGTATTACTACTTTTTTTGCTACATCTGCTACAAGAGGAACTGGATTTGGAGTTGCTTTAATTTCTTGATTACTTGGTGATTATACAGATAAAGTTTAAACTTTTTATGTAATGTGTGTAGATTACTGTAGATAAATAAATTATTTATTATAAATTATTAAATTATATTATTAAAACTGTTTGAATTACAATTAATATCGATAATTTCCTTTTTCTTCATTTGTGGCTTCACTAGGTTCAACTTCAACTTCGGAAGCAGAAACTTGATTCATAGCAGGAACAAAAATATGTGAAACTCCACAATCTGAAGGGCACATGCCTTCTGGGATTCCAGGTTCTCCAGGTGGTCCCCAACCACCAGCTTCTCCGTGTCCACCAGAATATCCCGGAGGGCCTTCTGGGCCAGCTTTACCAGGTAAACCGGGCATTCCAGAATCTTTAGACGATTTTCCATGAACTCCTGGCCGACCTTTTGGTCCAATTGGCCCTGGTGGGCCTTTAGGTCCCTTTAAACCAACACCAGCGAATACAGTACCTAAAATATTTGTCTAGTTTTTAAATGAATAAAAAACAATTACCTCCTGGAATTCCAATTGGACCTAGGGCACCTTTTGGCCCAGGTCTTCCTGATAAACCTTTGTCACCTGGAGGTCCTTCAGGGCCAGGCTTGCCAGGATCACCACCCATGCCTGGGTGTCCAGCAAATCCAGATTCACCTCGTTCACCTTGATTTCCACGGAGTCCAGGTGGACCACCAGGACAAATTACACATGGATATTCAATTCCACCATCATCAATTTCAATATCTAATCCATCCTCTCCAGCTGGACCCGTATTTCCTGGCATCCCTGGAATTCCATCATCTCCAGATGCCCCAGGAAGCCCAAGGGGACCTGTTGGGCATGCAAGCGGAGTACATCCTTCACAAACTCCTTTCGCCCATGAAGAAGCAGTCGAACGAGGCTTTCGAGAAAAATATTGTACAGAATTTTTATTATCGCTAAAATCTCCACGTGAAATACTTTGCATAATTTCCCAAATTCCATTTGATTTTGCCTTAAATGATTTTTTGTTGAAACTTTTAAAAATAATAAATAGATATTTTTTACTTTAAACATTTCACTTCGAGCAGAAATTTCAATTTTATCCATTGAAATTTTTGTGTATAACATTGGTACCGTAATTAAAAGGGAAACAACTGTTGCAGCACTTAAAATACAAGTGCCAAGTGCAACATTATAATAAAAATCGTATTTCAGCATCTTTTTTTTTACAGAATTGAACTTTAACAGAAATAATGAGTGAAATGAAAATAAATAAATTGGATTTAAAACTCTCCCTTTTTATTCTATCAGTCGTTTTTGAAGAAAATTAGGTTACCAGGTTTAAATTCAAAAACGCCTCCATTTTTTTTAACAATGAAAAAAACAGATTGAATTAAAACGAAAGTGTTCAATCCGGAAATTTTACCTGCATTTAAATCCGTCAAAAAAAGAGAAAAAACAAATTTGGGTCAGTTAATTAAAAAAAAGGGTTCAGTTTATGGTTATTTTTTTATTATCAAATTAAAAATAAATACAAAATTAAGCGAAACAATACCCCCCAAAAAAACAAATTAAAAATTGAGATCATCAAAAAAGCTTCAACAAAAAAATTCTTCTTTATTTCTTTTTTCTATGACTTTCAACAATTTTATTAAATTCATTTGAAATGGTTTTTGCAGCTTCATGAAAATTGCTTTCATTATCACGCCATTGAGTTTGTTTTAATAAAGAATAAATTTCTTCCAGTTCTTCCATTGGAATATCATTTGTTACATCTAAAGCATTGACGGCTTGAGCAAAACATTTTGCAGCTTCTGAACGAATAATTGGAATTTTTGATTTTAATAGCGCAATTAAAGTTGATGAAGCAATTTCAAAAGTTTCTGAATTTAAATTTGTTTGAAATACAGTTGTCAGCGAGAAAAGTGCTGCTTTTCGAACAGAAGTTGGTCCTCCATAAGCAATCTAAAAAAAAGAAACATAAAATTAAAAAAGTAAATTTTTAACAAACCTTTGAAATTCTTTTTACAATTTCAACAAAAGTTGGATATTTTTCTGGTTCTTGTTCAATTTGAGAAAAGCATCCTTCAGAAAATAAACGTCCAAATGCTGTGACTGGTACTAATAGTCGAGATAACCTTTCTTGATGTTCATTAAAGATTTTCAAAAATACTTGAAATAATTGATTAGCTTTCTAAAAAAATATAAGTTTTAAAAAGTTTGATTTACTTCATTTGAAATTTGAAATCTACAGTAACCCAAATAATTAAACTGCAGTAGCTGTAATCAAATAAACTACAGTAATCAAAGTTAGACACAGCTTAAAACTAAATATTTCTGCACAAAAAATTACCTCCGGATTATTACGGTAGAACTTTTCAAGTTTAAATAAACCTTTTTCTTGTGTCCATGAACCAGTTTCACCACCTATAATATAATTTTCAACTTTTGCCATTAAAAAGATTTCTTACCAATCGAATTAATAAAACCACGAAGAATTGATTCATGATAAAATTCACAATTTAATAAAGGTGCCAAAGGTTCAAATGCATCAACACTCCATTTAATATCTTTTTGATTTACAAAAATTGAATACAGCTTTTCTCTTTCAACAATATTTGATAAAACATGCCGTTGAAGAAGATCACGTAATTGAAAAGCTGAGAACTAAAAACAAAGATACTGTAATTTTATGGAAAATGTTTTTTTTAAAAACATACTTCACGAAGAGAATCAGTTCTTTCACAACATTGTTCAAGGATTAATGAAATAATTTCATCCAGACTTTCTTGTTTTAATAATTTTGCTTCTTTAAGTAATGGAAGAAATTCAACATATGCAGAAATAGCTGCACATCGAATATACTGTCCAACAAGGCCTTGAATAGTTTTTGTACTATCACGAATTGATCGTTTCAAGCAAGAAAATACTGTAGGAATATCAAAATTTGTAATACCAACTTTTGAAATAATTCTTTCAATTGAATTTAGAGCAGCAACTCTTGCGTCTATCCATTGTACAAACTTTTCACTAAAAATTGAAAGCAAATAATTGTATAGTATGAAAAAAGTTTACTCTCCAACAACAGCGATAAGTCTTTCAACAATTTCAACAGCGAGCAATTTATTTTCTGTAATATTTTCTTTTAATAATTTTGCTGGAATTCCACCCAATGCAATTGCGGCTCCAACTCTTGTAAATTCATGTTCTTGTGATTCAAGCTAAAAAAACATAATTAAAATTTTTAAAAAAGTTAGAGACAAACCTTTGGAAAATATTCTTTTACAACATTCATAAATTTTCGAGATCTATCAATATCCAAAGCATAATATTCCATAATATTTTTGATTGCCTTTTTACCAATTATTCGAACTTTTGGATTTAAATCTCCAATAATTCGATCTGCAATTCGATGCCATTCTGCCAATTCTTCATCATTTAACGGCAATTTTGTTGCAGCAAATGATTCAACAAAACTTCCAATTGCTTTTAACATTAATAGCGAACCATGAACCACAGCAGATTTATACATATTTGTAAATTTTGGAATAACTTCTTTAATTTTTGTTAAATCAATTTCCTCCACTTTGTACATTCTTGATTCATAAAGACCTTTTAAAACTGAACCTAAACAAAGGAGTGATCCTTGTTTAACATCGACGTCTGTAGAAAAAAGTCTTTCATAGAATTTTGGAATTAAAACATTTACAGAATGAAGTGGATCAAATTTGACTAATCCTTGAATTGCATCAGCTGCAAGAAAACGAATTTTTTCATCCCAATGTCCAGAGTAAACATTTAACAAAGATTCCATCATTGGATGAACATACTTTCCAAAATTTGCAACTTCTAAACAAAGTGAAGAATAGCATGATTCAATTCGGGCAACAGCTTGATAGTCAATCATTGTAGATAAAACAATTCCCTCAGGAAATTTATCAGTTTCTTTTGAAAAAATATTTCGACCAACATTTTCCTAAAAAAATTACTGTAGTTATGGGAATAAAAACCAATACCATACTTGAAAGGCAGCTCCTGCGGCTCTTCTCACATTAACAGATCGATCAAATAAAGCTGTTGAAACAAGTTTGAATGCCAAATTCTTTAAAATTTCATATTCTAAGGTATCTTTTCCAAATCCACGTGCAAATGCCCAACAAATGTAACATGCTGCATCTCTAACATTGACAGCTGTTGCCTTTGCAGAATCATCAAATTCTAACGCCTTACAAACAAGTTCCATAACAAAGGGAAGACGCTTCGGCAAAATACAACCACGTTGAGAAAATTCTGCAATTGCCATACATCCGCCATGCCAATCACCAGCCGATGACATTGGTGTAAAATTTGTTGCAAAAACTTTTTCAACTAAACAATCTGCAAATGTTTGCGGGATTCTTGCTGCAATTCGACCAATTCCTTTTGCAGATGTTGCACGAACAAAATTATCATTATCACGAATTCCTCGCAAAAGGGCTTCAAGAATTTTATTTACCTAAAAAATAAGTATTAAAACGTAAAAAAGACTAAAAACAAACAAATCTTTCGAGTTCTGGTTCCAAATCTAAAATATCCTCTTCTTCTTCATCATCAACGATCTTCTTTGATGCAGATACTGCATTTTCACTTTCTTTAATTGTTGCCTTCAAATTTTCTTCCAATGATCGAACACCACATTTATATCTCCATGCAGCAGGTTTTGGTTTTAAATAAATTAGTGCAATTCGTTGAAGAAGTTTTACAGTATGCATTCGAGCTCCAGCATTTTCAGATGACAGTAACATTGAAATATTAAGCTCTTCAAAAACATGTTTACCATATTTTTGTAATTCTGGACGTTTTCCCTTAAAAAAATATTAAGGTAAATTCAACAATATTAATACTATTGTAGTATACTGTAGATTTAGACAAAGAAAAAAGCATACAAACCTTTTTAAAGATCATAGAAAGTAGAATCAAATCAGAAATTTGTTTTTGAAAATTTAATTTATCATCTTTTAAATTTGTTAAACATTCATCAATTTCTGGCTTTAATATTTCAGTATTATCAGCATGTCGAGTTAAAGTTTCAGCGAGAGTTAAACATGCATATTTCTAAAACATTTTAATCTCTAAAAGTTTCTACCATATAAAAGCATACCCCAAATATTTCCCTTAAAGCATTTAAACAATCTCGAATTCGATCAGGATAACTTTTTTCACCTTTTCCAGCAAAGCTATGAAAATCAAATGGATTTCGACATACAATAATGAACCAAACCAGCAGCATATTAATTGCTTCATTTTCAACAATATTCAATCTTTCTTTTGAAACATAATATTCAAGAATTGATAAAAGTTTTGGCAAAACAAAAACCTATAAATAAATTAAAAAATTTTAATGTATAACCATGGGAACGGATCAGTAAAAAACAAACTTCATGAGGTAAAAATTGAATAATAGTTTTATATCCTCGAACAGTTGTAAGCCGTTTTAAAAGGATTAATGCAAGCAAAGACTTATGTGAAAATCCAGAATCTGGTGTTTCAGGAAAATGAATATTTTCAACAATTGTATTAAGAAGTTTCACAAGAATTGAATCAAGCAGCGACGGTTCAAAGTGATATAATTCAACAAGAAGTGTAAAACGGCTTATCTATAAAGTTTTTCATAAAATAAAATGTTTCTAAAAAGATATGCTTACATTAACCCCTGCAGTGTCAATATCTTCAAAATTTTGTATCCCTTCAGCTAATGCCATAATTTCATTTGCATGATTTTCATCGAGTTGTAATGGAATACATCCAATTACTTCATCTGTTGGAGCAAATCTAGTTTGTTTTGACATTCTTTAAATATTAAAATACAAAAAAATACAAATAAACTTCAAATTCTGAAGCGCAATAATTTTTTACGAAACAACGAAGTCAACCTTTAAATAAGGAAACCAACCCACAAGTCGCCGATGACTGCTCTATAAACGCCATATAAAATTTATAGCAAAAATTGGTTCAAAATTTTATTTTTTCAACTCAAATTTTTTCAAACACAACATTTTTAAAATTTATTCATTCATTTTCTTTTTTTACTTTTCCTTTTTAAAAAAAAGCTTACTGTTAAAACCAATGGTGGTCATGGAAGGTTGAAACTTCTATTTGTTTGGAGATTCATATAAGGTTTCATCTATAAATAATCGGAGAAAGAAGAGCAATTTGAATTTCGATGTTGTTCTAAATTCAAATTCGGCTATAACATATATAAAAATCTTACTCCGGCTTCTCCCTCCTTCCTTTTTCTTCTCGAACCATCAAAAATAGGATTTTTGCTCTAAAAAGAAAGACTTATATGCAAACAATACGCTATAAAACAGAAGACAATATAACTTCTGAATAAAAAAAAGCTTAGTTCTTTATATGCTGCAATTTTCAGCGAAAGCTTTCAAGAATTATCACATATTCTGTAACGCTAATCCATGTACAATTTATACTCGAGAAAATATTTCAACTAGAATTAGTCTTACAAAAGCTCTTGCACAAATGTGGTTCCAAAATCGAAGAGCAAAATATCGAAAACAAGAAAATCAAAAATGGCCTTATCCTAACCCCGAAACCTAAATGTCTACAGCTTATCAACAAAGATTTCCCCAAAATACAACCATAGTTAAATAATAACTTTTATTGAATAAAAACAATCAAAAAAAAATTATATAACATGTTAGGTAATATAACCATTTCATCCATTTTATGCAGAATCAGCAATAGTAACTTCAACGTCTACTCCAGGTTCAATTGAAATGCTGGTAATCTTTTTGAGTACATCACTTGGACAAAAAAAAGAGAGAATATGAAATAAAAATGCTTTTATCCAATTTGTTGTCGCTGTAAGAGAGAATTCTTTCTTTTGGATTTTGCTCTGCTCTCAAAAATTAAGTAATTTTTTGGGGGAGCGTGAGGATAAACACTCCTGCAGATAGCAAAACCCTATTCAGTGCTCAATTCAACTATACAAACAGGTTTCGTTCAAATCGAAAAACAAACGGTTTGCATGTCAAAAAAATCAGAACTTCTTGGGACATCCTGTATACCTTATCTGTTCTTGTTATCGTCCACTATAGAACGTTTTTTTCCGAACACACTCCAACATTAAACGACCGACTCTTTTTTTCAAAAAAATCCTTTGGAAAAAAAGAGTTATCAATTTTCTTCTGCTGCTCATTTTTTTGCATGTTCTCTTAAGGCATTTATATTTTTGGCAAAAAAAAAAGTCAGTAAATGAAAAATAAATTCTATAGTGCGTCCATTTCCATAAGATGGACGATTAAAAGATCTGGATATAACATATTCATTGTCACTAGCAATCACAGCGTGCTGTTTGTTGCGTTTTTAACTTTTTGCCAAAAAAAATTTTTCTCAAAAAGCATTCTTTTTGTTTTTGATCGCATTTACTTTGTATTAATTTTTTTTGGGTTTTTTTTTGTCTCTAAGGTAAAAAAAGGTGAGAAATCTGATAAAACGATATAAAATTTACCCAAAAGCTATGGAAATATGTGTTTTTCAGGTGTTTGAAAAGTAACCTATATTTCAAAGTGCCAGAACAATATTTTTTAACGGTGTTTTATAAAATCTGAGATTACAGAAATGATCAGCAGGATCAAATTAGTCAAATGTCCAGTCAGAATTTTTTTTGGTCTTTAAAAAGTTGAAATATCTTATATTCTATATTCTATACCATCACCATGCACTACGACATCATTTATTCTAAAAATATTCTTCAATAATTACTCAAAATAGCAATAATTTAATCTAAAATGATCAACTAAATGAATTTTAAATGATAGAAACACTTCTTAAATGAATATATTCGCAACAACTATACTCAAAGTCATCAACATCTCCAACATCAAAAAATTAATTAAAATCGACAAAATATCATCAAACAATGATTCTTGAAAGGCTGTAATAGATGAAAAATGTGTTCCTGACATAAATGTAAGTATTAAATATATTAACTTGTATTAATTTTGCAATTTCAGGTCATTTTTTGCATATCAACAATGTTGCGTATATACTGTAATCTATGAATACTACTGTGGTTTGATGAAAGAAGTCATATTTTGTATCTTATGTAATTATAAAAAATTCTGGAGTTATTTTATACTTAATGTAACACAAATGAATAACTTCAACGTTATTATTAATATATAAACCACTTAAACGTCATTGATTTAAAGCATATTATTGATAAACAGTTTTAAAGCTACAAATCACACTTTTATAAAAGCCAATAATAGCTTTAAAATTTCACATGTTCCTAATATATGAAAAATTTAACAATAGCAAATCAGAAAAATCGAATTCAGGTGTCCACAGTAGTATTCATAGATTACAGTATATACGCAACATTGTTGATATGCAAAAAATGACCTGAAATTGCAAAATTAATACAAGTTAATATATTTAATACTTACATTTATGTCAGGAACACATTTTTCATCTATTACAGCCTTTCAAGAATCATTGTTTGATGATATTTTGTCGATTTTAATTAATTTTTTGATGTTGGAGATGTTGATGACTTTGAGTATAGTTGTTGCGAATATATTCATTTAAGAAGGATTTCTATCATTTAAAATTCATTTAGTTGATCATTTTAAATTAAATTATTGCTATTTTGAGTAATCATTGAAGAATATATTTAGAATAAATGATGTCGTAGTGCATGGTGATGGTATAGAATATTGAATATAAGATATTTCAACTTTTTAAAGACCAAAAAAAATTCTGACTGGACATTTGACTAATTTGATCCTGCTGATCATTTCTGTAATCTCAGATTTTATAAAACACCGTTAAAAAATAATGTTCTGGCACTTTGAAATATAGGTTACTTTTCAAACACCTGAAAAACACATATTTCCATAGCTTTTGGGTAAATTTTATATCGTTTTATCAGATTTCTCACCTTTTTTTACCTTAGAAATAAAAAAAACCCAAAATAAATTAATACAAAGTAAATGCGATCAAAAACAAAAAGAGTGCTTTTTGAGAAAAATTTTTTTTGGCAAAAAGTTAAAAACGCAACAAACAGCACGCTGTGTAGCAATTTATAATTTATTTTCGAAAACGACACAAATACTTCAAAACCACATTTCAAAATAAGACATAAAAATTTTTTACTTATAAAATGCCTGCAAGAAATTAATTTCCATTTTGAAACTCAAGGATTCTGACTCATTATGAAAAAAACAGATTTCAAAATATTTTTCACAATTTTCTTTGAGCCGCATATTTTGGACGATTTTATTTTCAAAAAAATTGAAGATAAACTTCCATCGGGTTCCCATATTTTGACGACATTCACATGTTAAAAATCCTTTGTAAGGAAAATAACTCATTTTTGGTTTATTACCAAATGGCGTAATTCCAATTGAACAATATTCTAATTTAGATGGAGGCGTTTCAATGAAAAAATGAATTGGAGATCCAGGTTTTACAGTAATAATTTTATCAATAAAAAAATTTGCAGCTGCCGGACAAATTACAGTAATTGGAACATAAAACAGTGGACCAAATGAAGGCTTTGAATAATTAATTCCATAAATTTCGGCATAATTTATACTTCCTTCTTCCAATAAATTTGTATCAATTTTAACATTGAAAGAATTATTTTTGAAAGTTTTTGAATGTTGAATAAAATTCTTTCAGTACATTTTAAAATCCAATTTTTATCAACTTCCAGATCAATATTTATAAGATAATCTTTTGATAAATTTTTTTCATTTTTAACAAAAATTATTCCACGTTGATTTGGTTCATCCAAAAATCTTGGAACGATGGGTTTTCGAGAAAAATAATTTACAAATTTTTTGATAAATTCAAATGCATCAAAAATTTGAATAATTCCGTTTCCAAATTCTAGCTTATTTGCATTTTTTTTATTAGAATTTGGAAACGGATTTGCCAATGCAAATTTAATCATTGAAGGGGAATATGGAATTCTGTTTGCTTTTAAAGCTGAAAGTAAGCATGCAATTGTTCCTGCAGCATTTAGCGTTGCTGAACTTGTTCCTCCAGAAATTCCATTTTTATTTGAATACCATTTTGGAAAATCTATAATTGCAGCACCTGGAGCAACAAAATCAAAAAAAGGACCTTTTGAAGATACAGCGATGGATAATTTTTACTTTCATGAAATGGAATTTTCTTTTTCATTTCTTCCGTAAAAACTGAACCAATAATAAATATTTGATCCAAAAGCTCTGAAAACTTTGATAATGTTAAATATGTTGAAAAGAAACATTGTCCTAAATTTGTTGCTGCTTGGGTTATAATAATTCTATGCTCTTCAATCATATTTTTTACTATTTCTATAATGGAAGGTGATTGAAAAATTGATGATATCAATTTTATGTTCAATACATTTTAAAAGCTAAAAAAGATTATTTTAAATTTTATAGAAACTTTAATAACTATTTACTGCTTCTTCAATATTTCTATATAGTGTTGAAATAATTTGTGCTCCAGGAGCTACTCCATTTTTTTCTGGATTTTTATCTGGAATATATGCAGCTGCAATATGGGCTACAATAGTTCCATGAAAGTAAGGGGGACATTCAATTTGTAATAAATTTCCATCATTTAAAATATTTACACAAAAAATTGATTTATTTATTAAATATGCAAATTCACCACTTTCGCTGTAATTTGATAAAACTTTCACGCCTTCTAAATTTGCAAAGCAATTTTGTTGTTTGTTCTTTTTATTAATTTTTTTAAAAAATGTGATATCAATACATGCGTGCCAGCTTTTGCCATCATTCCAAACAATGCAATCAATATCTTTATTTTTAAACAATTTTTGGTCAGTGTTCGTGGTGTTTTCTGCAGGAAAATTTTTAACTTTTTTAAAAAATTTTTAATTTTTTTAAAAAAATTTTTAACTTTTTTAAAAAAATTTTCAACTTTTTTAAAACACTAAATTAAAATTTTTTATTACTTTTTACAGTTTCAATGCCTACCTTTTCACGATGTTTTTCCGTTATTTCATATAATTTTTCAAAAGGTACACTTCCAAGATGCCATTTACCAGATGGATTTTCCCATGTAGAAGGAATCTAAGGTTAAAGTTGTTTAGAACTTTTTTTTACAAAAAAAAAGCAAACTCACTTTCATTTTACGACCTGTTAATTCAATAATAAAGTCTTTATAATTTTTTTCAACAATTTTTGTTGTATTTACATTTAACATCGGTATTCCAAAACATGCAATTATTTTTGGAAGTCCAGTTGTTGTTTTTTGCATTCCAGGTAAACTTTAATCAATGACAGCTGAGTCGATAATAGCCTTTTTTAAAAATCTGTGTAATTTGTTACATGCAAATTTTCGGACATTAATATTTTTTTAGAAAGATTATCAAACATTTTAACTTTCTTTCAAAAAATAAGAACTAAAAATTCAGAAAACCCGTTTACTTTTTGTTCAGATTTATTTTTATAAAAATGTTACGAATTTAGTATATTTAATTGCTATTACAAAAAATATACGGTAGTTATATTATACATTTGCGGTATAAACAGATCAAAAAATATTTCAGCAGCAAATTTTTACATAATATTTGTTTATTTTTTAATTTATCAACTGATTTTCAGCGGCCTCAGAAGGGTGAGGGGAGGGGAGCAAATAGGGATAAAGTGCTCAACACTCAATGTTTGTAAATGTTGTGTTTTGTCAACATAAAAAACATTGCAAACCAAAAAAAAAAACTTTACATCAAAATTTTCATCTCGCGTTTTGTACTTTCTCCATTTTTGTTGCTCTCGCACAAAAGATGATCGCTGCTATTTTTTTTGTCAAACAATTGAAAATTTTAACAGATCATCAAACTTTGCAATATTTTTTCTAGCAAAAACACTAACAAAATAAGCTAGAAAAATTGTTTAAATTTTCAATTGTTTAAAAAATTAAAATATAAGCAAAGCATTTAATCTTTTATGCAAGTACATACAACATGGAAGAATTAGACATTTATTAACATATATAAAATATTCAAAAAAATATAGTTGAAAAAAATAGTTAGCTTGAGCTCTGAAGAAACACTGATGTTTTAGTGAAAAAAAGGAATCAATATTTTTGTTTTTGGACTCGTTTTCTAATGTTTAAACCGACCGCCTTTTGGGATGTTTTTCGCTCAATGCAAAAAAATCTCTACCAATCAAAATTCAAACATTTATTGAGGAATACTTTTTAATTTTAATTATATCACCTTTATATTTCATTTACAGTATTTTCTTTTTTTGTTAACATATTGAGTTTAGCAGATAATTAAACGTGTTTCTGTTTTTACAAATTACATTTCACAGTGTTTTTTCCAGTATAATAATAACTGACTGAGTGCACGCTAAGTCAAGAATTAAGAAATTTTTTTTCTGCAAAGGTTTTAAAAATGATCAAATTTTAATATTTACAATATTTTAACCTTAAGTTTTTAAACGATGTTTTTTGTTCAATTATACCGTAACTTTTTTCTTTTAAGGCACATTTTTTTAATTTATTGGTTTTTTGTTACCGTTCCATTTTTTCTGCTCTTCTTTTTTTGATTAATCCTTGTCCACCGAAGAAAATGTGGACCCACTATTTTCTTTCAATCAGTAAAGTAAAGCAATAAACCTTTTCTTAACGCGAAGGAAGAGAAGCTTTTGTTTAAACTGGCAATTTTCCAGCGATTTCCTCCTTGATTTTCTTTATTAAAGAAAAAAAATAGTGATGGTTATCGATGTGATCATTCTATAGTGTTCTATAATTTTTCTCCACTATAAAAATAAATTGCTTTTTTAGGAAATCAAAAATGCCTCGAATTGAAACTGATCCAAAATTGGATTTTGCGGATGTTATGCTTCGACCGAAGCGAAGCACCCTCAATAGCCGATCTGAAGTTATTTTAACTCGAGAGTAATTATTTATTTACTTTTTTATTTATGAAAAGATTTCCCCCAAAATTTTTTAGTTATGATTTCCGTCATTCAAAACATCATTATGAAGGAATTCCAATTGTTGCATCAAATATGGGTTTGTAAAAAATTAGTCATAGTTTTTAAAAATGCCAAATTTTTCTTCACAAAAATACTCCCCCCAACAAACCACAATATATACATTTCATAAAATCTTTTTTAGATACCGTTGGAACATTTGATATGGCAAAAACTTTAGCTGGTCATACCCTTTTTACAACCATTCATAAACATTATTCAATTGAAGAATGGGAAAATTTTGCCAATAGTATTAATCGTGATCCAAAGGTACACTTTTCTCCATCCATCAAAAAATCCCATATATCCCTTTTGTTATAGATTCTTGATCACATTGCAGTATCAGCAGGAACATCAGAATCAGATTTTACGAAGCTGACACAAATAATTGATAAAATTCCTGAACTTAAATTTATTTGTTTAGATGTTGCAAATGGATATTCTGAACATTTTGTTCATTTTATTCGAAAAGTTCGTGAACAATTTAATAAGCATACAATTTTTGCTGGAAATGTTGTTACCGGGGAAATGGTGGAAGAGTTAATTCTTTCTGGAGCTGATATTGTTAAGGTTTGTATTTTGTAGCAGCCAACAATCCAGAGAAAAAGCTTGCTTATCAACTGATAAGGAATTTGAGAGATTTTTTCTGTTTGAGACATTTGTAATTACTGTAGTAAATATTGTATGAACATTTTCAAAGACATTTAAGTTTGCGTATTTTTTTATAGGTTGGAATTGGCCCAGGATCAGTTTGTACAACTCGAAAAAAAGCTGGTGTTGGATATCCACAATTATCTGCTGTTCTTGAATGTGCCGATGCTGCACATGGCTTAAAAGGTCATGTAATGTCTGATGGAGGATGTACAAATCCAGGAGATGTTGCAAAAGCTTTTGGAGCTGGAGCAGATTTTGTTATGCTTGGTGGAATGCTTGCAGGACATGATCAAAGCGGTGGAGAAGTTATTGAAACTGGTGGTAAATTTTTATTTACAAATTCAAAGAGTTAAAAAAGCCATGTTTAGGTAAAAAGTATAAACTCTTTTATGGAATGTCATCTGATACTGCAATGAAAAAGCATCATGGATCTGTTGCAGAATATCGAGCATCTGAAGGAAAAACTATTCAAATTCCATATCGTGGTGATGTAAATACTACAATCTATGATATCCTTGGTGGACTTCGTTCTGCATGCACTTATACAGGTTCTGCAAAATTAAAAGAACTTCCAAAGCGGACCACTTTCGTCTGTGTTGCTCGACAAACCAATGAAGTTTATACTCGTTTTGAAGTTTAAATATCATGTTTTTTTTTAAATTTTGCTCCATAGGGATATTTGATATTTTTGTGTCATAAATTTTTTTATGCATAATTTACAGTAGTATACTGTAGTTTTTTTTTCTTGGTAGCATTTTTTTATTGAAAAAATAAATACAATGGTTAGAAACTTTTGATTTAACAATTAACAAAAAATAGATAATTATTTTAAAAAACTGTAACATAATTATTGTGTTAATTAAAAAAAAGCTATTTTCTTTCAAAGTGAAATTTTGTTAGAAATTTTTGAAAACATTAATTTGAAAAGATATAAATAAATTAGTTTTGTAATATTAAAAGAACTCGTTTTTTTTACTGGATGAAGTTCAAGAAAGTAGCCAGAATTACGGTATCCCTTTTAGGCACATTTAAGGGTCAACTCGGATTTTATATATGTACCTAAAAAATATAGGCTATATTACAAAGCTATTATTTTTAGGTAATAAAAAATAATAGCTTTCCGACAATGACTCAAATCTTTCGTTCTATATTTTTAGTAAAAAAGCACCAGTGGTTCATAAATTTTGGCGGGAAAAAAACTGTTAAAAAAAATATATAGACTTTTAGATTTTTCATTTGTTCAAATTTTTTCCAGCTTTTTTTCTTCATAATTTTATCAGTTTTTTTCTTGTATAATTCATTTTTAAAACTCGTAAAATAGCACCTGAATTTCATAGATCTGTTTCAAAAACTTCAAAGAATCATAAAATGTTTGATTCATATTTTCGCCAATCATTTTCCTTACCCAATTCCATCATTTATCAAATTACACAAAATCCGTGGAATCTAGCCCGGTTATAAAAAAATAATTTAAAGTTGCAAATATTTTTTTTCAAAAAATCCTTTTTTTTGTTATGTATTTTTATTAATTTTAAAATCACAAAAGCTTTGAAAAAATAGATATTTGTAAAATAATATAAATTTGGGTTTAAAAAATTGAAAGACTTGCAAAAAAATATTTTTTGAAAGCAGCAAAAAAATGGAAAGTGAGAAAAAAGAAAAACATTTGTTTGAGTATGGATAAAACAAAAAGTGAGCGACATGGATAAAGATAAAAATAATAACAATAAAAAACAAAGCATTTTTGAACAATTTAAAAAAAGGCAAAACGGAATTTCGATAAATCGGGTTGAGAAGTTTCAAAACCCTGAAACAAATAATATATTTGCAATGGAAAAATTTTAAGGCCAACTTTTTTAAAAAAAGGGATAAAAGATAAAAGGCCAAAAAATGGATAAATGAAAAAAGTTTAAAATTTTGTTTTGGGACATACTTTAAAATAAAATAATACAATAATATTTAGAAATTTAATATATGGGCACATATGTGTGTGTTTTAAATGATTTTATAAAATACATTTTGCAAGAATCAGGCATAAAAAGAAACTTTTTGAAAGCCAATAAAAGCTTGAAAGACAGATATGTGAAATCTCATTATTTTAAATATGAAAGAAAGACTTAGAGTTTTATAAAAACTATATATTTTTTTAAAAAACAACTTTTATTTTTACAAAGTTGCTTCTGATAATGCAACGACTGTAGAAATTGGTGAAGAAAGAATTGAAGATTGTTGTTGCTGCTGTTGTTCTTGGGCAATTGAAGCATGACATGTTGAAGCTGCTCGTAATGGAAGAGTTGGAAGTAAACCCATTTTAAGCTTTTGAATAATTTCTTCAAATTCTGGTTCACCAATATGATTATTTTCAAAATGTTTGATATAATCTGATAGCTCATGACAAACATATAAGCATCGAGTACATTTATATTTTTGCCGCTTTTCTGATACTTCATCCTAAAAAGTGATACAAAATAATAAAATTATTGTTAATGGAATTATTGTTAAAAACTAACAGTATCAATAATTCCATTAATGGCACTAAAATTTAATGATTGATTTGTTGCAGGTAAATCCATGTGATGGGTATTTTCATGATATGTTACAATGTCATGACTATTTGCAGAATAATCACAATATCGACATTTAAATAAATTATTTCTTGAACCATGATATTCTTGATGATTCATAAGTGCTACAAGGGTATCACATCGAAATGAGCATTGTGTACAATAATTCTAAAATAGTTTAAAATATTATATTGGATTACTGTATATATGTTTGTGCTAAGAATTTTTGCACAAGATTTCAGATTTTGTAAGACAACATCAGAATGATGCATTACTAACACAAGAAATTGTGTGAAATAATATATTGATTACTGTTGATTTTCGTTTCAAGACATTTCAAAAAATGTTTTCAAAAATTTGGGCATCAGATTGATGCAATAACAGAAAAAAAGCTAAAAAACTTACCCATTTTCTTTCAACCTTTTTTCGATTAATAATTTTTGATTTTCTTCCATCTCGATCATCATTTGCTGCACGTTTCATTTGAGTCATTAGGCGTTGTTGTAAAAGCTAAAATATTACATATTTAGCATACCGTTATAAATCTACAATAAAAAACATACTTGAACATGTTCCATACGATGTTGTAAAAATCGATCTTGATATGCAGTTTTAAATGAGCATTGTTGGCATTGAAAGACATTTGTTGCATTTGGAGAAATTGTTTCTCTCTCCATTATAGAACCATTTCTTCGACGTTGTGCAACCTTTTTTCGAAGTTGTATTAACATTGTTTCAGGTAATTGTGGAGCATGTACATTCATATGTGAATATAATGCATCAATATTAAAACAACTAAATGTACACATTGCACATTTTTGTGGCCTTTCACCATCATGCATTCGAGTATGAAATTTAAGCATTTTTGAATCTAAACATGTAAATGGACAATGTTTACATTCATGTACTTTTTCATCATCTTCTTCATCCCTTGACGAAGATTGTTGAAGGGAAGAATCAGAGAGTTGTCGCTTATGCCTTGGACGAATTGCTGCAGGAATTGGTGGGAGCTCAATTTGAATATTATTTTTATATGGTCCATTTAATTGTGGCATTTGTTGTTGTAGTTTTAATGGAGTTCGCTTTATTGGAGATTTATTATATTTTCCACGAGTTGTTGGACCATTACCATTTGATGATAGTGGAGATTCAGTATTATTTCTTGTTGTTTCACGTTGTGATTGTAATAATGGTGGTGGATTTGGTGAAGAAGCTCCACCGGAC
The DNA here is from genome assembly GCA_963922195.1 of Panagrolaimus sp. PS1159. Classification (NCBI taxonomy): domain Eukaryota; kingdom Metazoa; phylum Nematoda; class Chromadorea; order Rhabditida; family Panagrolaimidae; genus Panagrolaimus; species Panagrolaimus sp. PS1159. Next base: position 2,159,064 of record CAWUHW010000005.1, read on the forward strand.
CAATCCATATCAAGCTCAAAATCTTGTGCAATTGCAATTCCAGGAAGGCTATTTGTTGTTGATCTCTCTTCAGATTTATCTTTTTCACTTGAAGTTGAAGCAATTGAAGTTGCATCTGGAGTTCGACGCTCTGTTCCCATTGAAGAAATATCTGTTGTTGTTCCAGATTCTACACTTGTTTGTTTTAATGTTGTTGTTGTTGGTGCCATTGTTGTTGTTGTTGAAGTTGTTATTACAGCATGTTGATCAATTGGTGCACCATTTGCACCAACAACAATTCCATGTAACATCATATGATCATTATATGATTGAATTGAACCAACACCAAATTTACATATTTCACAATTAAATCTTCCAACTTTTTTATGCTTTTGTACATGATGCCATTGTTTGCCATAGCTATCAGCCATATATGGACATGCTGTACATTTATATCCACCAGGTGGGGGCTCATTTTGATGTGAATCAATATGTTTTGGTAAAATATCATCTCGATCAGTTGCAAATGTACATTTTGGACATTTATATTTTGCTATTCGATTATGATATCTAAAAAAAGAAGAAGGATATTGTAAATCTCAAAAAATGGATAATGTAACGAAAAAATCTAAGAAATTTTTTAGGTCAAAAACGAATACTAAATTCTCAAAAATTATTAAATGCAACTAAAAATTTTTTTCAAACTCATATTTGTTTTTTTTGTTTTTCTCTTTTTACTTCTTTTTTTTCGTGTGTTTATCAAACAACAAACAAAAATAAAATTGGTAAAACTCTTTTTTAACGTCCATTCGACCACCAAAAAAAACTAAGAGAGAGAAAGTTTAGTCGACGTCACAGAAAAAAAAAGAAAAAGAGAAGAACAAAAATCAATCAAAAAGTTGAGAAAAGTCTTTTTTAAATTAAACACAATTCTTTTAATTTTACAATAAGCAGTAATAATTTTTACCACCCATAAAAAACAATATCAAAGAAGACATTATTTCGAAATTTGAGTTTTTCTATTACTGTAGCTCTAGTAAGCGAAAAAAAAAATCTACATTAGGTCAAAATTCTTACCTAAAATGTTGATTCAACGTTGATGGATATTTTGCTTCAAAGGGGCAATGAGAACAACGATAAAATGGTGAACCATTATTTTTAAGCATTTTTCTGCCCATTACTTGTTGTCGGGTATCATCCCATAGCTTTGCAGTTACAACTTCCTTTGGCAAAAATTCTGATTCTTTATCCTTTTCTGGAAGCTTTTGAACCATTGGTTGATTTGGAGTTGGGGTTGAATCTTGCTCATTTGTAATTGATCCACTATCTTCATCATGTAATGCAATATGTGATTTAAGAGCATTTAATCGCATTGTTGAATAACTACAATACATACATCGAAATGTCCCACGATCAGAATGCATCTTTTGATGTGCTTTCATATCACATCCGTGTTTAGATCGATATGGACAAGATGGACACCGTAATGATAACTCCTATAAAATTAAAAATTATAAATGTATTTAATTTTCAGGAAAATATAAGTTACAACAAAAGAAATTTAAAAAAAAAGATGTCATCAAAAAAGAGGGAAACTTTCAAATTTATCAAATCAATACACACACAAAAAAGACCAAATGAAAAAAATGAAAAGAAATCAAACAATTGTTTCCGTTTTTTCTCATTTTTTTCGAGAAATTTTTGTGTTGTTTTGTTTTTTTTATAAATTTTAAGCACTTTTTTAAAACCTAATAAAGAAAAAAGAAGATAGCTAAAGTTGAATGATTTTTTAATATAAAAAATACAGCATTAAACGAATTAATATATGTGTTATTTGGCTGATTTTGTTGCAGCAGCCTTTTTTCACATTTTTATGTATAAATTCAACAGCAGAAAAAAAATTCTTTTTTTTTTTGATGGAAGAAGAAAAAGAGAGAGGGGAAAAAAGAGAGAGAAACGCCCTGCGCCGCCGCCGCTCAACTCAAAAAAAAAAGCAAAACACGCACAACATTTTTTTTTCATAGTTTTTTTAACGCAGAATTTTTCTTGCTTTTTTTCAAAGAAAAAATTGAGCCTTTTTTTAAAAAAAATTGAAACTTACAGGTTTCTTTGATTGTTGCGGTGTTGCAGCAGCTGTAGTAGTTGTAGAAGGTGTTGTTGAAGTTGCACCGGGCAAAGATGAAATTGAAGAAATTTCAGATTTGATAGTTTGAATTGGAATTAATGTTGTATGAAGTTGTTTATGCTTGTTAAAGCTTTCAATTGCTTTACAGGAATACGTGCAAATTTGACACTAAAAATATTTATGGAATCGGTTTTTGTAAACATTTTTTTTTGTTGCACAATTTTAAAAGGAAAAAATTTTGAGTAACAAAAAAATAATGTGGACTTTGAAAAAAGAGATCAGGCAAACAAAGCAATCAAAACAAGTGTTGACCAAACAACATTGATTCATGAAAAAATATTTATAGACAATTTATGACAGATTATACTTTTTGATAAAAGTTTTTTTAAATCAAGAAAGCTTATATTTTGTCACGTAAATGACAGTAATAAAAATTATAAAAAAAATTGAATTTCAAAAATGTTTTACAATTCAATTTTGTTTTTTTAAAAATATATTATATTTTAAAAATCTTCAAAAATTTTTAATTTTGGATGAATTTAAATTATTTGAAATCACACTTAATTCAAATTTATATCTTACCTGAAAATCTGATTTTTCGTTATGCCTTTGTGTATGACCATTCATCTTTTCTTTATTATTTGTTTTATATGGGCATTCAGAGCATGTAAAAATTGCAAGCCCTGCAATTAATTCTCCAATCATACTTTGTGGACCTAATGCCTGAAATAAAAACATAATGTTTATGAGTTTTAAAAAAAAGTAGAAAAAAACTTACAGCGACATGGCCAATAAATTCTTGTGGATTTTTATTATCTGCATATAAGGTATCCAAACTAAAAAAATGATTCATTTATGACAGTTAAAAATGATCGATCATAAAAAATGGGACAAATGTTACTATTGTTTGGTATTACAAAAGCCTCATTTTTTAATAAATTTTAATAGATTTCAGATCAAAGCTTAAAACATTAAAAGATTATATCCAGAATAAACTATCGGCTATTAATGAAACAGCCGATAAAGCACGTGGCTTTTGCTTTGTTTATAATCGGCATTTTTCAAAGGGTAAAAAATAAAAGGGCGAGATAAAAATCAGATCCAAAAAATATGCAAGTGTATAAACTTTTTGAACGCAAAATCATTAAAAAAATGTAAAATTTACACATTTTTCTTTTTCAAAGCTATACAAAAACAGCAAAGAAAAAAAACAAATTTTAAAAAAGTAAAAAAATGGGACTTTTTGAATTTGTGGCAAACAAGAAAAAAATCCACCCTCATCCAAAAATTTTAACTGCATTTTTGTTAAAAAAGTGGCAGCTAAAAAAAAGAATTGAACACTTTTGTTTTAAAAAATCTTGCATCAGCAAAAAATAGCTATGTTTCAAAAAAAAAACAAAAAACTTACAATTCAGATTTTCCAAATCTTTCTTGAACCATTGCTTGACAACTTGGACGAAACATTCGTTGATTTGAAAAATGCCTTAAAGCATAATGAACTCGGTAATGGCCTTCTGAATGGCATTGCCTTCCACAATATGGGCATGTTCGATGTGTAACACAATTTAATTGTAAAGTTTTTGGTAAAAGTTCAAGAAGTTTTGAATTTTGCTAAAAATTATTGTATTTTTTAGCTTACATAATTTTTTTTGATTTATAAAACTTACTTTTATTCTTCGAGCTTTCTTTTTTTGTGATTTTGTTTTTAGATGCTTTTTTCGGCAATGCCGTTCAAAACGAAGTCGAAGACGAGTTTCAAAATCGCAATCATTACATGAAAGAAGTGGGCGTTCAGGATGAAAAGATTTTCGAATAATTTTTACAGGAATTAATGGAAGTTCTTGGGATTCTGAAGTCATATATACTGGGGGCCAAAGTTCTAATGCTTGTTTACCATGTAAAGCAAGATGGGTTCGAAGGTATGAAAGAGATTCAGCACTAAAAATGAAAGTTTATTTATTTTGTTACAATAAGTTTTTTTAAAAACATTTCAAAAAATTTCTGTATTGATTGGTTATTGTAGTTACACTAAAGCTTTATTTAAATTCAACAAATCTTGGATAAAGAAATCATTAAAAACACGTTAAAACATTTTTTCGTTTTTAAATTAATTATTTCTTTACATAATTTGTTTCCTTTTTGAAAATCTTTGATTTCACATTATTATTTACTCCCTCACTTTTCTTATAAACCGATTAAATGTTTTTTTTTTGCTTTCAAATAAAATTAATAATAATGAAAAAAGAAGTAGTTTTTTCAATTCTCATAAAACATAAAAACTCTTCCTCTTTTTTCTTCCATTAAAAATTGCTCTCCCTTGTATTTTCCTTCTTTTCAAATGACTCATATTTTAACAATAAAAAAACTATTTTAATTACATAAAAAAATATGTATAAGTTTTAAACTTTAAAAATTAAAACATAATTTTTAGGAAGAATTCTTTTTAACATTTTTTTGATACTTTGCTTCTTTCTTTTTGATTGAATCCAAAATAATGAAAAACCTGTCAATTATTTTTTCAGATGTGATTTTTCATTGTTTTTTATTGCTTTTATTTTTTTTTATCAGAAAAAAGAAAGAACGAACGCTTCCATCTTTTTTTCCCGCAGAAAATGAAAGAGAGAGAAAAAACCGGAAAAGCAAATGTCAAAGCTGTTTTTTAAGGGAGTGTTAGATTTATCGAACGAAAAAAAAGAGATAAATATTTTTTCAACAACGAAGAAGGCGTATAATTAAAATTTTAAAAAAAAGGTTGTACTTACCGAAATGTACAATTTGGGCATTGATAACCATGTGCACGAAAATGTCCAAGCTTATGTGGAATTAAACGAGCAAATGTGTGAGTTTTCTAAAAAATCCATTAATAGAATCAATTGAATTTTAAATTTTCTAAATTTACATAACAACACCAGGGACATGGAAATGTACGCTTTGGCTTTTTTCCATCATTTCCAAGAATATTGTCATAATTAAATGGTGATGGCTTCTAAAAAGTGAACAATGAAAAAATCAAAAATTTTGATATTGAAAACGGGATTGATCTTTCAACGATCATATTTCCTGATTCAGGAATTTTTCTGCATCTTGAACAGATATTCACGTATCAGGGTAATCCAACAAAAAAAAACTGTCTTTTAAAAATTAGAAAATTTTTTTTTAAATTTCTTGTTGATAACTTGCTACTACCCTCTTGAAGTACCCCTCTCCAAACAAAATACCCCCCCTTCAAAGCTAATTTAATCAAACCCCCAAAAACCAACCTTAACATCAACAGATTTCCTCTTTCTTGCTGGAGCAGATTGTCCATGAACTCTTTTATGCTGGCGCATAGTCTTTCGATTTGTACATGAAAAATCACATGAATGACATGGAAATGTTTTATTTGCACCATGTAATTTTAAATGATTTGTAAGACCAACACGAGTTTCAAATTGTGCCGGACATCTTGGACATGGATATTCATTTTCAGACTACAAAAATATTTTTCCTATATTGAAGTATCCCTTTTTTGGAAACGTACTTTAATGGTAGTTACTGCTGTTGCAGAAGTAATTGGGGTATCAGAAGTAGTAACTTGATGATTGCTTTTAATATGATTAATACGATGATAATTATTTATATGTGATTCTGCATCATCTTCTGAATCAATGGAATAACTAAAATCATCAAAAACTGTTGCCTTCCGCTTTCTTTTTCCAAGACTTTCAGGAGTTGCAGTTTCTTCCCGCGAATTTGTTGCTGCCGCAGCAGTTGATTTTTTAATTGGATTCTTTTTTAAACCATTTGGTATTATCACTTCTGTTTCTTCTTTAATGCTTTCTTCTTCTTCTTCACTGTCTTTTTGTTGTTGTTTTGTAACTGTACAAATTGGTGAATTCCGAGGTGATGCTTTTATTACTGAAGCTGCTGCTGTTGTTGAAGTTGCAGCAGCAGTTGATGTTGATGGAGCAGGTTGTGGCTGTGGAGGTTGTTGAATAGAATGTTGAATTGTAAAATGTGTAATTGCAGGTGAACGAGATCGTCCATGATGAATTGCAGCAACATCAAGATGAAATTTATTCCTTTTTGATCTTCTTAAAGATGATGCTGTAGTTGCTGCTGCCGTAATAGCAGTATTGTCCGGATCATCGGACATTTTGTGCTTAACTGAAACAAAGGAAATGAATCAATGATAAAAATAGAAGGGTGAAGAAAGGAGAAAATGATTGGCAATCGATACCAAAAAAATAATGGAAAAACGTTGCTGCAAAAACAAAAAAGCAAAAAAATTTTTTTAATTGAAATTTAGAAAACTAATTTAAAAATATAGCATGGCTAAAAATTGATAAAAATTTTAAAGAGTAATAAAAACAGTAAAGTAGTTGATTCTTGGCATAATATTATGACATTTATGAGACGCTACATAAGTTTTATTATCGCAAGATACTTAAGTGGCACACGATACATTAAAAAAACATGTTGAACTATCTCTTTATTTTTTAAAACAAATTTACCGGATCAAAACAATGTCAAAATTGTATTTTTAACACAATTATCCCTTATTAAACCCTATAAATTAATTGAAAACCAATTATAAGGATTATCCATCCTAAAAAATATTTTTTGGCAACATGCCAATTTTCTCCTTATGTCTCAAGTACTAATTAGTGTCTGCCGTCGCCGTCGAGATTAAATACGTTCTTGCATAACTTTGTTTTTAATAAGGTCAATTCTCATTTAAAATCCTGAACACTAACTGCTGCAAAAAAATTATCCATGAATCAATCAATTTTATCTTCTTTTCCCGAAAATGTTTCCGCAGTGCTTGACAGAGAAAGAGAAAATCTAGTTTTTTTTCGTGTTAACCTTTAAGCTCCTTCCTAAATACCCAAAAACACAGCCCTCACCGGAAGAAATTCCTTTTTGACAGATCAAGGGACGACGACAACACGAAAGAGAGAGATAACCCCATTTACCCTTTAAAATCCCCCTTTTGATGGAATCTTTGAAAGCAAAGAAGAAGGAAGACTCAAAAGCGCATCATCATCCATTTTATTCGGGTATTCCTTTGCGCCACCCTTTTTTCCCCCCGAATAAAATAGATATATACCATTGAAAAGGAACGAAAGACGTAACATCATCGATCGATCGATCACCTCCTTTTTTATTTCTTGATAATTAGAAGAAAAGATAATTATCAATGTCTCTCTCTTTTAACATCGATTATCAACAAAGAAAAATGATTATTAATGGATATTTCCAAAAGACTATATCCCCTTTTGAGGAATACTTTAATCACTCAAAAAAAATATGTTTAAACATTTTTTTGCGCGGTAAAAACCCCTTTTTTGGAACGATCAGAGTTCACGAACTGCCACTTTTTTTTCCTTCATTCATTCAATTTTCACGAGTCACACTTTTTTTTAAAAACTCAAGCAAAAAAAGAAAAGAGAGAGGCATTGAAATATCTTTTTTTATTTTAATTTAAATAGTTTTTATCGTAGCTTTAAGCAGTTTAATATCTCAATTATTGTCTTTAAACTTTGATATACATTTTTATACAATTTAATCAGCTGATTTTTATATTATTATTAGAGAGGATAAAAGAAAGAAAGAGACACAAAGAGAGCTTCAAACATAATAGTAACATCGAGGAGTACTTCGAGCAAGAAAAAACGAAAAACGCATGACGCAGAAAAAAAAAGAGAAAGAAAGAAAAGAAAAAAGTATACATTTTTTTTTCTGCCTTCTTCGGACAAACTAATATATAGAAGCCCTCTCTCCAAAATCAATATAATACGACCGACAACCTTTTTTCTTTCTGTTACTTCTTTAACTTCAATGCTACCGTACACACACGGACATGTATATGTGTATGTGTGTGCATGCATGCGGGAATGTTCAGCAGTTTTAAAAAAAAAGCAGGCGTGTGTGTGTGTGTCTCTTAAAGAGAAATATTTGAAGGAGTAAAGCATTTTTTCTTTCCTCCCAAAGTCAGCCGGTTCACAGCTGGTCTGTCTCTCTTCGTGTTTCTTCTTTTTCTTTAACAACAACAAAAAAATGACACTGCTGTTAGGGACAAACTCTTTTGCCTTCTTTTTTTATACTACAAGTTTGTCAGAGAGGAAAAAATATTTTAAATTAAAAACTATAAAGTTTGTCCCTTTTTACTTTTTTTTTCACGTTATGTATAAAAAAAGAGATGAACATTCATTTGAAAAAAAAGGCGTACATTCACATACATACAAGCGCATGTCCGCCTTTGCTTCTCTTTTTTCTCCACAAAAAAAGCTGGTTGGGGCCGAACGAAAAAATAAATATTTGAAGGGAAAAAAAAGGAAGGAGAAGTTCGATGATCGGATAAGCGTTGGCGAGTTTGAAATGGATCAAAAAAAAGAAGTGGGGGAAAGAAAAGGAAGAAAATCATTGCTTGAGGGAGAAAAAAATGGTTCATGGAAAAAGAATGAAAGGGTGGCTTGTTTCAAACAGAGTTGCAGGAGAGGAAACAAATATGGAAATAAAAATTATTATTAAATAAGAGATTAAAGATTATGGATGAAAGTATCTCTCAAAACAGAAAAAAAGGGGGAAAAACATATGTGTAAAATACTATAAAGGAAAAAAAGGAGGGGGACATTGATGTATTAAAATCTGTAGTTTTTAGATTTTACAACTTAATTTTGATATTTAAAAAAATATAAGCTTCCGTAAAAGTTGCAACAAAATTTGATGCCATGAATGAATGGCATAGTACAAATACATAAATTTTTATACATCCAAAACGATAACTTTGAAACTATCAAAAAGTATAATTTGAAAAATTTTTAAACAAAAGTAGAATCAAGCTACAAAAAAATTTTTTACAATAATCCTAGAACTATTTTATTACGAAATTCCACTGTTAAAATTACAGAAATTTTAAGATATCTTTAAATCTCAAATTAAACCCATTCAATGTACAAAACTATGACTGTTTCATAAAAAAATGAAAGAGGGACAATATTGTGCAATAAAAAAAGTGTATTACACATAAGCTTTATTTTTAACGTGTGTCAGGTATTTTTTAGCGGAGGAAGATTTTAAGCATTTTTTGCGAGTCTTTAAATAAAAATGATACACACATTTTCGTATAGTTTGAATCAAAAAATTTCAGAGAAGTTCCAAAATCGGTGCAAGTCCCAAAATATAAAATATGCATAAATATGTGCCTTCTTTTTATGATTGTTCAAAATTGGCTTTAATACACAACGTGCTGTTTGTTGTGCTTTAAAAATGATCTTCTGAAAGCCAGAACTTTTTTACCAGGTCAGATAAAAAACTTCTGTCTTAACATTTTGTATAACTCAATGAGACGAGCAAAATGTTAAAACAGAATTTTTTTTTATATGACCTGTTCTGGCTTTCAGAAGACCATTTTTAAAGCGCAACGATCGGCATGCTATGTGTGTGTGCCTTTTTTTATGATTGTTCAAAATAGGCTTTACTATCCATGAATTACCACATTTTATTCAATTTGAACATTGTATGTTTGTACTCCTAACAACCCTTTCTACCTTTTCATTATCATGTTTGTTGTTGTTTCTTTTTAATTAATTTTTTTTTCTATCACAAATTTTCGCTCTTTCTTTCCACCATTTTTTGTTCTGCTTTGTTTTCATTTTTTCTTGTTTTTGCTTTACCGCTTCTTTAAAATTTTTGTATGCATTTTTATTTTATTTTAAAATGTCACATGTTTGAAATTCTTTCTTTCTTTTTTCTTTCACAATCAACGTTTTCTCTGCCGCGGCCGTCGAAGTTTCGGACCGCTGCTTTTTTTGGACCAAAAAAGTGAGAAAGAAAAAAGAGAGAAGATTGGAATGTTCGATGACCACTGTCCATCTTCTTCTTCTTCCACTACCTTCCACTACCACCACCACCATTATCGTCGTTGAAATATAAAATAAATACATATGTGAATTTTTTTTGATTGTCTCTTTTTCTTTTTTTTGTGTTTTCATTGAAAAAAATAGTGTTTCTCTCAATATTTTTTTGTCGTTCTCGTCACTGCTGTTGCTTTTGCTGCTGCTCTGTCTAGAGATATTCGTAATCTCTCTCTTTCTTGTTTCTCTCTTGTTGGGCCTCCCCATATGTCTGTCTGCTTATGTCGTATTTCTTTCTTTTTTTTTGTTTGAGGGTGGTAGTGGAAAAATACACGCGTCAAGAGGAAGCAAAAAAAACATAAAATAGTGTGAAAGTACTTTGAAAAGCAAAAGCATCAGCAGTACTTTTTTCAAAAAAGAAAAAATTTTAGAACACATCTTTTTTTGGAAGCTTTGCTTTCTTTTTTTTCATCAAACATTCAAAAAAAATTGTAGTCCTCCTTCTTCTCGTCTACAGCTACTATTATTTTTTTGCCTTCAGACATGCTTCTTTTTTGAGAAAAAAGGATTTTTTTGGCTCCGAACCAAAAAAGTAAAAGAAAAGAACATTTTTGTGGTGGTCATTTTTTTTGCTCGAGAAATTTTTTATATTCGAATTTGTATTTTTTTTTAAATGGCCTTGAAATTTTTAAAAAAGGGATGAGATGAGAAAGAATGTGGAGCAAGAAGGCACGGAGCCCTACTTTTTAGGTGGCCCTACTAAACTATATGGAAGGTTAAAAAAGTGGAACTTCCTTGTACAACGACAAAACCATTGAGAGAAAGGTGATGATGAGGGAGTTTCCTTCGAAGAAAAGGGACAGGTGAAAAAAAAGTGATACGTCAAAGCAGCTTTAATTCGTATTATAAAAATAAAGGAAGCGGTTAAGGTTAGTCTGATGTTGTAGTGTTGCTGTTCTGTTAATGTGTGTAGTATGACAAATATATATATATATTATTATTAATTTAAAGATTAAATTGTATTACATGTTTGAAAAAATGAGTAACAAAAAGATTAAAACAATTTAAAAAATAAAAAAACGAAAGTAAGCAAAAAATGGGAATAAATAATTATTAAAAAATAAAATTGATTCTAACAAAAAAATGCTAATAAATAATAAAATAAAAAGAATCGATTTTATTATTATTAATAAAAAACTCGAACTAAATAAAAAAGCTTAATAAAAATTTTCTTTAGTAAAGTTGTTGTAATTAATAAAAAGACTGTTCATTGAATTAAAAAAATGTACTGCATTATACAAACGCTACCGTATAAAATCTATCATTTCATTTCACCCGATGTAAAAACTTTAACCGGCATAACATTTGATTCAAAAGTTAACCCAAGTTTTTTTGACCTTTAAAAAGCAAAAGATTATTTTATACAAAATACAAAGCTTGCAACAGACCCTACAATTTTAACCCCTTTTTATTTCTTGCAAATTAGCAAAATTCAACGAACCAAAATGGCCCCTGAATCTTCTATAAAATAATCTTACAAAAATTTTCTGCCAAAGGGGGATATGCAATTTTTGCTGCATTCTGTTTTTTTGGACAAATTGGCTGAAAAAAAACTTGTCAATATTTGAACCTATATAAAATCATTCGTTATCCTTGTTTTTGCTTTTCTCAATAACAGAAAATAAAAGGTTCAAAGTTTGGCACAACTTTTTTTTAACTCTTTTTGGTTGGAATTGTGCCAATGACTCAAATTTATTGAGACAAATGCCGCGAAAATTTATGGAGTAAATGGAGAACCGTTGGCCAAATTATTTTATAACAAATTTTTCTTATAATTTTTTTGTAAACTTTTATTTTTGATTTTTTTCTTTTTCTTTAAAAATATCTTCATTTTACGTTTTTTTGCTTATAATAAAATTTTTCTTAAATCATGCAAGAAAAATAACCTTTAAGAAGTTTTTGCATAACCCAAAAAATATTTGTTGCTTATAATGAAATTTTTTTTCTTAAATCATTCAATGAGAAACCTCTTGAAGGTTTTTGTATAACCCAAAAACTTTCTTAAGCAAAAACCTCTAAAGATTTTCCAGAACTATTTTTTGTATCACACAAAAAAATGATTAAAACCAATTCTGCCATGCGCTGTGACATGGCAGAATTGGTATTTTTCTGATGTGCCAAAAAAGCCTCCTTTAAATGTACTTTTATTTTTTATTATGATTTTATCAATAAACTTAATTTGCATAAATTTTACTTTTTAAGAATATTGTCAAATTCAGATTTTCAGATTCAGATAGTAAAACTTCAAAATGTTATGGTCAAATATAGCCTCAAAAAAGTGGTGCAATAAATGTAAAACCGATAAACAAATATTCTTCAAAGGGCCATATCTTCCACAAAATTGGTCGTTACCTGATTCTTTAATTTATAATTTAACAAAAAATCCTTCAAATGCAAAAGTTTGGCAAAAATTGATTCAAACTTGCAAATATTTTTTTGCCAAAAATCCATTATCTGTAATTCATAGATTAAACTTTAATTTTAATACCGTAAAATGGAGTGCTTTTTACAATTATTCAACAATTAAAATTGATGCAACAAATGTTAAAACAAAATTTTGGATAACTGATGAACTTTTTACTCCTAGGGGGATTGCTACAAATTCTGTGTCTTTGATAATTTCAAAAATTTATCAAGTAAAGAATTTGTTTCTCGTTCATCAAGAAATTTCATGGAATGAATTTTTATTAATTTCTTCAAATGTTAAAAAATGTTTTTTGGAAGAAATTATTTTAAGAAATGAAGATGAAAAAATTGTTTCATTGGAAAAGTTGATTGAAGGTCTTCCAAAAATTGAAAATTTTGAATTGTGAGTTTTTTATACAAAAATATTCAAATTTTATATACCATTTTTAGCTATGATAATCGAAATGCTTCATGTATAACAAATAATACAGCAAAAAAAACTTTAACAAATTTTACATTTTTCAAAAGTTGATAAATTTCGACTTCGAAACATTCCTGAAACATTTGATATTGAAACATTTTTTGCTTACTTAAAGGTTCATTTTTTATTAAACTCTTAAATAACTTTGCAATTTTTTAGAAAAATACGCACACAGAATTTTGTCTTAGTTTTTGCAATTCAGTTTCAGAAGATTATAAAATTCTTGTTAATAGAATTATTAAAGAAATCCGAGAAACAATAAATCCGGATTATAAACAATGTTTTATTTACATTCAATGGATTTGATTATAGTATACTGTAGTTTAAAAAAAGATGTTTCTAAAGTTAAAAATAAAATTGGTAAAACTTTTTTTTTCTGTTTTTAAAATAAAATTCAATTTGACTGAAAAAAAATTTTGGGACTTAATTTGCAATCAGATTTTTTCAAATAAAAAATAATCAAACATTCAAAAAGATTGTAAAAAATTGTCTTGAGCCATTATGATACTGTAGATAAAAATTATCTTCAGTCTTATTAGTTTTTAAAACATAAATTCTTTTATTAAACTGAAATTTCTATCACTATACATAATTATTCTAAACTATTACAAATATATACAAAATCAGTTTAACATTTTTTCAATTATTCTTTTCCATCAGTATTAACATTTTCATTTTGATCATTATTTGCATCACCGGATGCATTATTTTTATTAAGGATATCACTTTCACCATCAATAATTTGTGAAATTTCTTTCATTGCTTGATTAAATGCTTCATGATTATCTGCATATACGTGATGGCCGGCAGCAGGAATTGTTCGAACATCAACATAACAATTTGGACGTTGGGCTTGTATTACAAAGCCTGAACCCGCATCAATCCATGATCGTGAACCATATACAAATGTAACAGGGACACGAGAATCAAGATTTCCAAAACTGTAAATTAGCTATTAATTAAAGATATATGAAAATAAATAAATTACCGATGAAGCATTGGTCGTCGAGCCCATGCAAATCCCTTTGTCATACTTTTAAAAGCAAGTTCACCAGTTGGCTTTCGAGAATTTATTTGATAAATATATTCATAAATTGCATTTGGATCTTCAGCAATATTATATCGAATTCCAAGATCTGGACGCATTCGACGAATTACAGCAATACCTGTAAAAAGAATATTTGTAAAAATAAATAGCAGCAAATAAAAACTAACCATATGGACCTGCCATTCTTAAAGAACTTAATGGATTAAAATATGCAGCAAGTTTTCCAACAGCTCGAACCCATATTGGCATTTTCATCTATAAAATTTATCATTAAAACACATATAACCCGTTGAAAAATCTCTTCTTACTTGTGTATCAGCATTTGGTGCACGATCTGGAAAACCCCATGGATCAACAAGAACTAAATGCCGAACCCGGGATGGATGTTCAAGAGCATATGAAGAAGCAAGATATCCACCAAATGAATGTCCAACAAGTACCATCTTTTCAATATTCATTGCTTTTCTCCAATCTTCAATTGATTGCACGTATTCCAATTCAGCTAATGTTGCATCATCATTAAATGGAGGCCGAGAAGATCGTCCAAAACCAAGTAAATCAATTGCATGTACAGGTCTTTGTGCAGCTAAAGCATCCAAATTTGCTGCCCAAATTCCAATTCCAGCTCCAAATCCATGCAATAAAACAAATGGTATCTTTGATTCTGAGATTGATTCAGCTCGAGTAGAAACTGTATAAATACTTGAATTAAATAGCTTTACTGGAATTAAACGTGATAATACTGCAGAACCAACTCGGCCAAGTAATGTTTGTTCAGCTTTAATTAATTTCTTACAATCAAATCTATCCCATCCAATTAAACTTCTAAAAACAGTCATTCAGCAATATTATACTTCCAACATAAGTTTAAGTGATAAAACTTACAACCATCTTGAACCAGAACCAGCTTCTTGTAATGCAATTTCATGTTCAACTTGGTCTTCAATTGCTGCACGTAATTCAAGATCAGATGGTTGTGTAACAGCAGATAATCCATCATAGGATGGTGCTGTTGGAATATCACTTGGTTCAGATGTTGTCGATTGACTTGTTGTTGCCATCTTTGTTGTTGTTTGATTCCTCTGAAAAAAGAGCATAGTGAAAAATAAATGAGTTAAAAAATAAATAAAAATCCACGGGAAAAATAATGGCAATGTTTTACGCGAAAAAAAGAAGTTGGAAAAAAGTGAATGAAAGTTTTTGCATAAAGTTTTTAAAAAAACTGTAAATAGGATTCATAAAATTTTTTAAAAATGACTTTGATTTTGGCCAATCTATTATGGTTACTGTATCTTATAGTGATATAAAATTTTCCGCTTAAAATATGTGGCTTTAGTTACAACAAAATAATTAATGCATGCAGTTTTATGAAATACTTTAACAATAATAACCATCATTACAGTATATCAAAAGTGATAAAAAACCTCATTGCTTTGAAAAAAACTTTGCCTAATTTTTCTTTGCACATTTTATTATTCTTTCCCTCGGTCAAAGTTAGACCAATTTATTTTAATTTATTTTTTTTTGAGGTTTTGCTTCCTTTTAAATAAATAAAATATAAAAAAGTAATCAAAAAAACATTGAACGGCGGCGGCATTTTTCAAAAAAGGTCAAAAAAGAAAAAACCCCCGAATATATATTTGCGCAATCAAAATCAAACAAACCATGACCAAAAAATATATATTAAAATTAAAAGACGGAACAAAAAATCGCGGTATTTTTTCCTCGAACACACAAAAAATATTGTAAAAATTAAGTTGTAAAAAAACACGGGAAAAATGAAAATGGTCAAAAATAAAAGTGAGTTTGCAAATTTTTAAAAATATGCTTTTTATGGCTCAATTTTCTTTTTGATTTTTTAAAAGCAGCCGAAAATGAAAGAAAAAGTAAAAAAAATTAGAATTTGGCCAAATTTTATAAAAGAAATAGCTAAAAAAAATAAAGAATAAATTTTATCCATTTTATCCAAAAATATAGACGAGCAAAAAAAATATTTCTGACTCACAAAAAATTTTGAACCACAATTTTTCTTATTTTTTTCCTGTCTAAAATTGAATGAAATACATTTTTTTCGAAATAACAGCCGAAACACTGAAGGATAGGAAAGGAAAAAAAACAAGTCAACAAAAAAAAGAGAAAAAATTGATGATGAAGAAATTGTTGTTGTTCTTCGATGCTTTAGCAAAAAAATGACTGACTGAATTTTTTAAGTATTTAAAACGCAAACCAGCAGTTTCTTTTTGTTATTTACAAAATTAGTTACAATTGAATGTTACAAAAAAGCAATTCTAAAAATTAAAAACGATAAAAAAATGATTACTTTCAAGCATTTTCCAGTTTCATTTTTTGGCAGACAAAAAAATGCAGCAGATCCGTTCAAACTACATTTTTTGGAGCGAATATTTTGGACTTTAATCGACATTGAAAATTTCATCAATGAAAACGGAAGTCTGCGAACATATAAAAATTTACAGTCAAAAAAAATAGTTCTAAGTTTTAAAACTGATACAAATGTTATATTTTAAACGAAATTAAATCTAAACAAATTTAAAATCGATTTATTTTTTAAACTTAAAAAACCGCTAAAAAACAACCTTACATCCCGTGAGAACAAAACAAAATGCAGTCGCTCTGAATGACAAAAGCTTTATAAAAGAAAAAAAGTTGTCTCTAAAATGTGCTCAAAAAAGAATTTTAAATATTTTTCAAGCACAAAAGAAGCACACTTTGACGTTTTTTGTAGTTTGTGTATTAATGGCAGGGGTCAAAATTAAAAATGTTGATTTTTTTATGCACTTTGATATCAAAGAAATTTCGAAAGGTAAAACATTGATTCGTTACACAAAATAATAACTGTATTTTATTGTACACTCAATTATTTATCTTTATTGGTTTTAAAATTTTAGTTTTAAGTTGGACTATTTTCAATTTAAATTTTTTTAATATACAAAAAACGAAATATAAATTTGAAACGATAAAATCGTTCCAAAATCTTTAAAGATTATTGTTTTTACGTAAAATCAAAAGTACTGTATTTTTCCTAGAAATGTAAAAATGAACAAAAATTTTTGGAGCAAAAATATATTTAAAAAAATCAGCAAATTTTATCAGATTTCCTTAAATATATTTTTGTTTATCATCAAATTATTTCAATATTGTTCAAAAAAATTTAAATACTGTATTTGTAAAATTTTTTTGAATTGTAAAAACACATGTTCATATACTTTAATAAATATTTTTGTAATTATAAATTAAAGAGCACAATTCTTGATTATTGTTAACATTTATATTTTTTTTATTTATTTCAAATATCAATGGATATAAGATATCTTTGGGGAATACAAATTTAACAAAGCAAAAAATTTCATTTTTTGTTTCCGTTTCTAAGGTGTATTAAAAAAATACACATCAAAAAATGCTTTTTTATTTTTGAATAAAAAAAGTAATAATAATTACATATTTTTTTTGGTAAAGCAATGGAGGAAAGAAAGTCAGCTTCAACTTGTATTTAAATATTTAGTACACTATTTATTGTTATTGTTTTTTAAAATTTGTTTTTTTTGCCATGTTTTATTAAATTTCATGCAAAAAAGTTTTCTGAGTGTTTAAAAAATGGTGTATTATTTTTAGAATTGTCGTCACTTTTTTTACCAAACTTTTATGATTCATTTTACTTGTTTTTAGAATTATATGCCTTTTTGATTTTTTAAGGATTGGGTGTGGTTCAAAAAAAAGTAGTTGTCAAAGAACTTGAACTCAAACTTGGCAACCTACATTTTTTATATAATTAAATATTTATAAAGAGTTCCAATTTTTATTTCGGTGGTTCAAAATAAATCTGAAACATGTATATTGGAGTTTCGAATTTTCATAAAACTCCAGTTACTTGAATTATTTTATTTTCTTTTTTTAGAGGTTTTCTAAAATTTTCATGAAAATATTCTCAAAGTTTCTGGATAAAAATTTGTATCAGATGTCTTTCACTTTCAAAAAAGCTATTTTTTTCATTTAATTTTTATTTAATTTTTTTGCTGGCATTTAAAATTATCTATTTCTTAGAAATTTGCTTCTGATAAACACCTGTTAAAAGTGAAAAGAAAATTATTTACTTTTTACTAAATGACAACCTTAACATTGGCAATTTCTACAAATTTTTTCTCGAAATTTTTCTAACATTTTGTTTTTTATTATTTTTAAAAAACTTGCCTTAAAAATCATAACTTTTTCAGTTTTGCAATATTAATATTATTGTTTTTTTGTTGACCCTGACCTTGTCAACACATTTTCAATTTCAAAAAAATAATATTATTATTCTTTTTTCTGTTTTTGACCGTTACAGAAAAAAACGGCTTTTAATTGAATTTTTGACACCTTTTTTTGTGTTGAAAAAATATTAATTTATTTTTTTGTAACACTTTCAAGATCAAATTTTTTTTCGATGGCTGTTTGAAGGTTTGCCTTTTTCATTAAAGATGTTCAATGAAGTTGAACAGTTTGTACAAAACCCATTTTTTTAAGGTTTTGCAAAACTGCCAAGGCTAACATAAAAAGGCAAAGAAAAAAATGAATTCTCTCAAATATATAACAATCAACTTCTTTCCTTTCTTCCTCCTTCTGAAGGACAACAATAAAAAAAAGGAAAGAATTGAATTTTTTTAAAAAAGCGTTCAGCCTTGGCAGCCAAATTTCTGCTGCTCGATTATTTTTGTGTGATTCGATCCGTGAAAAAAAGGAATAAAAATAAAAAACAGTCTAAACTTTTTTTTTCTTCTGAGATTTGAAAGAAGAAAAAAAAAGTGATGAAAAGAAGTTGATTGTTTTATTTGAGAGAATTCTCTTTTTGCCTTTTTTTCTTCCTTTGAAAAAAGAAGAAGAGAGAAAGGCGGAGATTCACGAAGCCCGAATCAAACAAAAAAATCAAGGAATGGCAGCAGCGATTGTAACGGCTTGTTTTTTTTCTTTTCAAATGAAAAAAAAAGATGGGAGGCAATAACTGTAAAAATATATGAATGAATCAAAAGAAGGAAATAAGGAAGCGATGGATGGGATTAAAAAAATTGGATGATCGTGAAGTTCTTCTTTCTCTTCTTTTTTTTCTGATTGCGTCTAAAAAAATAATGAAAAGAGGAAATCACTTTAGAAAAAAAAGTTGTGAAAATTAAAAAAAAATAGGGAGGATAAACATGAGTGACCACTCAATTTTATATGATTGTCTGTTGCCTTTTTTTTGTAGTCAGTCAATCGTCAAAAAAATCATGTAATCTAATAATTTTTTGAATTAAGGCAATTATATTTTTTCGTAATCTTTAATTGTTTTTATTTTAAAGAAGAATTTTGTGCTTTCCAGTTCTAGAGGAATAAAAATGTTTATAAAAGCTTTTAAAGCTTTTAACGATGATTCACTTTTTGAAATTATGTTCGTTGACTAATATTCTATTCTGAATCAGAACATTAAAAATTTTTTCCTGAGGGGTATACGGTAATAAATGATGTAATAATTTAATAATTTAATTTAATTTAATCTAAGAGTTTGTGTAGTTCTTTCTTATTTAGTAGATTAAAAATAGATTTTAAGGACCCTGATCAGGAAGTTTGAAACTTTTTATTTCCCAATCATCTAACTTGAGTAAGTTGAACAGAATCTTACCTAAATTTTACTTTTTTTTACCGAATATTTTAAACATCCCCCAAATTCCACCTTCCCATTTAATTACTCCAAATTACTGTATTCTCTTTCACGTCCAAATAATCCGATCGTAAACCGGTCTCCAACCTTTTTAAGCTTTATTAATTCCCTTAAATAAATTTGTTTACTACTAAAAATCCTTAAATCTTTAAAAAACTGTGTTAAAAAACAAGTTTTTTAACGTCCTTAAAATAACAAAAATTAATTAATTCATTGTCCTTTTTGGCTAATAAAATAAATACAGGAAACATGTTTGAACGTGTTTTGATTTGATTAACTTATTTCTATGTATAAAGCTTTTTATGAATTTTCTTTTTCATTTTCTGTATTCTCATTCAACTCTTTTTACATGCCTTCAATGACTTACATGGCCCACCTCTATTTTTGATATACCAAATATGTATTTTTATTAATAATACACTTTTTTAAATGAATACTTTCTTTTGGTAAAAAACTAATAAGTATGCTTTTTTCAAATATAAAAGCAGCTGCCTTTCAAAAGGCTTTTTTTTTCAATTTTTATTCTAAAATAAAAACTTTTTTCCATTTTTACAGTTGTTATTATTTTGGAAAAATGGTAATGGAGAATAATTTTAAATTTTCTATTATAAAAAAATTGTGTCAAATTTTATCGAACAAATGCTTACAAGACAAGTTGAAAAATTTTTTTCAATATACTTATTTTTGCTACAAAAAAAAAGATTTTGAAGCCATTTTTAAAATCAAAAACTATTGTGAGCTGTTTTTTTGTTATCAAACAAAAAATTTATTAATCCCATTATCTCTCTTCTACACTTTTCATTCAGTTCTATTTCTTTTCATCTGCTTTGCTTCTATCTCTATCGATCAACTGCCACTCTTCTTCCGTCTATGTAAAAAACGTACTTTGGTCACTTTTTTCCTGAAATCCAGTTTCTTTCCCTTCCGTTTTTTATCCTTTCAGAAAAAGAAATAGAGACTTCCGACTTTATGCCTTTTTTTCCAGTAAAAAAAATAGTTTCTCCCATATTTTCATATAATAAACTTCTCCTTTTTTTATTACGAGGTTAATGGTGTAAAGCATTAAAAAAAAGAGAGAAAACGAACGCGTTCAAAAACTTTTTCCGTGATTTTTGTTTTTGTAAAAATAATAATATTTTTTGTACAAATAAATTTTTTTAGAACAACAATGATTTCATTCAATTTTGGGTTATCAAAATATCTTTTTCTTATGTTATCCATATCATTTCCATACAAAAGCAACAATGCACCAATTTCAGTAAATTTAAATCAAAAATTATGTTCCTTTAAAGCTGGAGATTATTCTTTACAATGGGCTTTTGAGCCACAATCAAAAAATGTTGTATTTGTTTTAAAACAAAAATCTGAGTTTAATAATTTTTGGACTGGCGTTGGATTTGGTGATCGAAAGAAAGTAAGCATTTTGGCATTTTTGGTTGTCAGACGAACGGGGGGTTACGGTAGTTTTTGTGTTAAGAAAAAACTTTATAGCCTAAAAAAATCATTTTTAATTGTTTTTTTTTTAAAATTAGATCTTTTTTGAAGTATTTGATTGATTATCATTTTTCAAATCAGATTTAATATATGTGTTTTTTTGGAAATTTTTTGTAAAAAATGGAACGTTTAAAATTAGAACAGAGATCCGTTTTATCATTTTATCATTTTTGATAAAAACTAAAAAATCCTTTTTGCAGGGAAATATTGATTTTATTGGAGTTTTTGTTAAAAATGGTCAAATTGGAATTGCTGATACCCATATAATTCCGGATAATGATGGAAATCTTATCCCAGATCCATCAACAAATGTTCAATCCATTGCATTTGATTATCATAATAAAACAGTTACAGCAAAATTTGCTCGAGCTTTAAAATCTCCAGATGATAAATTTGATCAAAGTTTAGATGGCTGTCAAGTAAGATAGATTACGGTAATGGAAGAGTTAATCCAATCATAAATTTTTTTAGATATTTAATTTTGCAATTAATGGTGGCTCAATTTCTCGTTCTGGAATTGTACCAGATTTTGATGAAATTGCAGAAAAGCGAATTTGTGATATTGATAAAAATTGTGTTGTTGATATTCGGCAACATCTTAAGCCATCAACTTCTGAATCCCCTGAAAACATTGATACAAAAGCAATATTTTCTGATAAAAATGTTAAAAATCGTAAAGATGATACTACTGTTGTTGAAGACGGTTTGGCTTCAATGGTCATGTATTGGGTTTTATATTCCCCATCTTTAGACATTTCAACATCTGTAGTACAAACAAACAAAAATAATAAAAAGATTACAAAACCAGAATTTGCTGAATCTGTTGATATCTCAGGTACTGGAGATCCATGCAGTTTTGCCGGAAATGGATATAATGTAAATTGGACATATAACACAGAAACAGAAATGGTTGAATTTAGTATGAAACATCCAATTCGAATGGGAAAATGGTGGAGTGCCGTTGGAATCGGAGATACAATGGCTGTAAGCTTTTAAATAATAACCAAAATTCAAAAATTTGTTCTTCGATCTTAAAAAATTATCAAATTTTGAAAACTCGAAAATTTCGATTTAAAATTTATTAAAATTGATAAATGCAAAAATCAAAATTTCGAAATTTGCATATTTTTGAATCTTGTTTAAACGATACCCAAATTATATTTTTTGCAGGATATGGATATTGCAATAATGTTTATTTCAAGTGGACGACCTAAACGAATTCGAGATTATCTTTCAAAGAGTTATGGCGTTCCAGATGAAGATAAACAACAAGATTGGATTTTAAGCCGGCATCGAACAAAATCTGTTGATGAAATGATTGAACTTGGATTCTCTAGAAAGCTTGAAACTACTGATACCGAAAAAGTATAAACAAAATTTTTTCCTTTAAAAATTCAATGTTTTTTTTATTATAGGATCGAAGCCTTGATGGTTGCGTTTTATTCCAATTTGCTGCAAATGCTGGACATTATGGTTCTGGATTTGCTGTTCGAAAGCATGAAGAATGGCCAGATCTTTATAAAGCATGTGATATCAAAAAACATTGTACCAAAAAAGAATCAGCTTCCAAAGAAGAAGAAGATGGAAAAGAAGAAGAAATTAGTGAATCAAATGATGATGAAATTATTGATGAAGCGGATGATGAAAGTGGTGAAGAAAAAGTTGTTACATTAAAAAAGCGAACAGAAGCAAAAGAAAAAATTGAGAATCGAAGACAACTTGAAAATACACAAACAGAAAATGATGATGGAACTTCAACAACAAATGTTGTCATTCAATTAAATGGTGCAGCATTTAGTACTTTAAATCCATCTGAAAATGAAGAAGGTAATAAATTGGAAAAAGGGAAATTTGCATATTGTAAAGTTATAAATTTAGGTACCACAGAAGCATCAGCTGAAGGAACAACAATGTCGTCTGGTGAAATTGTTGAAGCTATTGTAGGTCAGGGAACGACATCGGCCTCTGAAAATGTTGTTGAAAATCAAATGTCAGCAACAACAGGTGCATCTGGGGATGAAACTTCTGAAGGCCAAGGAACAACAATAGCATCAAATGAAGTAGTAGTTGAAGGTCAAACAACAGCTTCTGGTGGCGAAGCAGCTGAGCAACAAAGTCAAGAAACAACAATGGCATCAGGTGAAAATGTTGAAAATCAACAGACAGCAACAACTGTATCTGGTGATGAAACAGTTGAAGGTTTTCAAGCTGTTAACAATGTTGTAACAGAGTCCCTAAATACAACAGCTGAAAAGGGATTAACACCTATTTTTGATGATGCTGTTCCAGCAACAGAAGTTTCAAACAATGAAGGTAAATATAATCTAATGAAAATTAAGAAAAAAAACCTAATAATTACAGTTGCATCAACACCGACAACACCAACTTCAGAAGCATCAGCAACACCGACTACTGAAACAACAGAAACTACAACATTTCCTCCAAATGTTACACAACAACCTGTACATATTATTCCAATGGTTGGAGGAGAATTAAATTCAACAATGTACATTCCAGGAAGAGATGATGATCTAAGAGTTGCTCCAGAAGGCGGTGAAACAACAAGTCCAGCTGGAGAAAATGGTCAAGGAAACGGAACTTCTTCTGAAGCAGGTGAAGTAACAACTTCTGAACCTGCATTTGGAATTCATAGTACCGTTCAAGAACGACCAACAACAATTTCTAGTGGTGAATTAGATTCTTCAAAATCTGATGTAACTGGTGCTCCAAAACTTACTGGAGAAGGAACAGAAGGTGCGGAAAATGCTGGAACAGATGCTTTACCAACTTCTGGAACCCTTGTAAGAAATGATAGTACAGATCTTTTTAAACTTCCACCCGTTACACCTCCCTTTAACAGCTTAAATTCTACAGTATCGCCAAATTTTGCATCTGTTGAATTTGAATCTACAAACGAAGGAGAAATGTCAACATCAAAAGGCAGTATATCAATTGGTAAAAATCAAGTTGAAACAATTACTGTACCTTCAAACGTTAGTGAATCAGTTGCAGAAGCTGGTAAAACATTAACAAATTTTGCTGATGCTTTAAATAATACTGTTATTGAAGTGAAAGAAACAACTGCAGCTTCAGAATCCGATAAAACAACGAATATTGATGGAAGCAAAAATGTTGGTAGTGAAACTGATGAAGGGATTACAACACCAGGAGAAGTTGAAATTGTTGCTGAAACAACTGCAGAAAATTCTGAAGGCGGTGTAACAACTCCAGCTGTAAAAGATGAAGGAGATACAGTAGAAAGTACAACATTGTCATCTAAAGACACAATTGTTGAAGGCGGAGAAGCAACAACAATCAGTGATGAAAATGTTGCAGAAGGCGGTAAAAAAGGAAATAAAGGAAAGGGAAAAGGAAGAGGTAAAAATGGAAAAGGAAAAAATGCAGATCCAACAATTGCTTCAAGTGGAACAGAAATTGAAAATGGTGATGTTACTGTAAGCTCTGATGTTACAACTGCCGTCCCTGGTTTCAACAATGTCGAAGAGACTACAATTGCTGATGATAGTGATTTAACACAGAAACAAACAAATGGTGTAGAATCAACGATTTCAGAAGGCGCTGCTACAGTACCTGTTGACAATCAAATTGCATTAAATGAAACTGATGTAACTTCTGTATCTTCAGTAAATGTTGTAGGAGGTATTGTAACGACCCCAGCTTCAGAAACTACTGACACAGCAGAGAATCAAGCAGCAACAACAACAATTGATAGTGATGCAAATGGATCAACCGTTGCAATTGGAACCTTACCAGAAATTAGTACCCTTGAAGGGACACAAACTACTGCAGCCGGAAATATTGCAACAACAAAAAGTGTTCAACTTGTTACTGGTGGAGATTCAAATGAATCTGGGGATACAACTGAAAATCTTTTGGAAGTTTTATCAACTACAATTGGAAGAGTTGGAAATGGTTTAAGAGATTCAGCTGTAACTGAACCTTCTTCATCATCAGTAGCAACAAATAAAGTTACTTTACCTACTTCAAATATCCAAGAAGCAACAACCCAAGCTACAAATGAATCCCCAAAACCTGAAGCTTTTACAACTCCAGAAATTGAAGGATCTGGTGAAACTTTTTCTTCGTCTGCAACATCAACTTCAGATACCGCAGCAACAACTCCAATCCCTGGACCTTTTGATCACCACAAACAACAATTGATTAATGAATTGGGAAAAGAAGCTGTTGGAAATCCAAAAGAAGGCTGCGGAGAATCTCATGAAGATTATTCACAATGTACAACATACTTTAAAAATTATCTTGGAAGAGTACAAATTTGGGCAAATGAAAATAATGAAAAAATGGAAGACCAATACGGCAAAGTAAGTTTTGTTAAAAAATTAAAAATTTCGATTTTGAAAAAACCAAAATTAATTTCAAAAACCAATTTTTCAAACTACAACCATAACGAAATATTTTTCAGGCTTGTACATTGCTCTCTCAAGTTCAAAATGTTACAACACTTTGCTGTTCAATTTTTGTTGAAACTTGCAAAGGAAAAATTGAATTTTAATAATATTTTTAAAAATGGAAAACATTCATTTCAATGGAGTTACTTGATACTCAGCAATTTTCACTCTTCTTTTTTATTTTTTTAAACTTTTATTTTTTTTATTATTATCGAAAAATTACATTTCAATCTTTTTTGCATTTCATATCTCATGACTTTTTTTTCTTATCTTTACAGTCTTTTTTGGTTTTATTCCTTTTTTTGCCATTCCAAGGTTTTATAAAAATATGTTCCTTTTAATTTGTTAATAAAAGTTTTATAAATTTTATAGTAATTTTTTAAATTATTTTTAACAATAAATTTCTTAAATAATTTTTAGCAAAAAAGGAAAAAAATTGAAATATTTTTTTGCTACCTACTGTATTTAGAACATTTTGCCAAAACAGCCGCCTTGAATAAAAAAGCAAAGTTGAATAGAAAAGAATTGCGAAATCAATGAAAAAAAATTTGCTCTGAAATTTTTTAAATCTGAAAAAGCGTTCTTTTTTTTAAAAAATGGTTGTGTATTTTATTGTTTTTATGTAATTTATTATTAACATATTTTTTAGGAAGTTGAAAAAACTTTAAAGGATTTCGATTATCCGACAAATGTTGAAACAATACATCCATTTCTTGTTCTTATGCTTAAGGTAAGCTTTAAAGTTGCAGTCAGTGAAAATCATTTTATATTAAATGTTGATGATTTTATTGAAATACAATGTTATATGTGGATATTTTTTTAGAAAAAAAAGAAAACTCTTCCAAAATCTGTTTCACAAAGTATTATGGATGTTAATACATCATTGAATTATTCAAGATCAACAATAAAATTGAATGATAGCGAACATGAAATTGTTGAATCAATAGATGGATATCAAATCGATGGTGAAGACTTAACATTTGATTCATGGAGTAAATTTTCTGGATCGGATGATAAAGTTGTTTGTTGCAAGAGTAATCGACAATTTAGAAAAAAGTTAGTGGCATTTTTTATTGTGTAATTATAACAACTATATTTTTTAATTTTAGGATCAATCTCAAACCAAATGTTTTAAAGCTTCAACCTCCTCCGCCTCCGCCTCCACCAACTCTTTTACATCTTTCAACAGATCAAAGAAGCCCATCAAAAACTGGAGTAAAGAAAAGAAGAGTATACAGTTCTCTTGAAGAAGGTGAAATTGCATCATGGTCAAGCAGTGATGACGAAAGAGATGCCGTAACTGCTTCAAAGAAAACTAAAAGTGCCGAAAGAAGAGAACAAAAACGTCCAAATGTACAAAACAATCCTCAAAGTGTAAAGCAAAGAATGGAAATAACTTTTAATAATAATATACAAATTATTTCTCGCAAGTTAGTCAATCGCTACGAATAATTTATGGTCAACATAATGAAAAGTCAAAAGTTTTTGAACAACTTTTATCTCATATTTTTCTTTTGTCTTCTTTAACATTTTGTTTTTCTTTCATTATAAATTTTTATTATAATCCGTTTTTTAAAAGTCAATTTTTGTTTTAAAAATATTTTGTAGCTCTTGTTTTCTTATTAATGAGCTGTAGCTTTTAAAAAACCGGATTGGATTTTTTTGAATTTGAATAATATAATAGTCATCCATATTTAAATTGAGAAACGCCGTTTATGTCGTCTTCAAAAAGCAAAATTGCTCCTAGAAACATTTAAATGCAATTTCGATCTTTTTTCATTCAACAAAAAATCTTCTTGTTTTTTTTGTTGTTTGTTGAGACAATTAAAAAGGATGCTGCAAATCACAAGTCAATTGTTCCGCTCTTTTTTGACGTTTCTGAAATTCATAGAAAAAATGTTGATCAACGTTGAGTCACTAAAATTTAGTGTTTCATTTATTTTTTTTTGAATCAAAATTGTACATCCTTTTTTGTGGGTGGTGCATTAATGGATATAAAAAAGTCTTGTCAGGATTTTCGAGATATAATACAAGGATCTTATACAACAGATTTTTCACTGTATTTAAGATTTAACAAAGTTACTAATGCAAAAACTTAAATTTTCAATTATATTAATTGGGATATATTGTAATCCAGAAATCCAAATTCTGTGAAACATTTTTTCTATTTTTTTTTGATGAAACATAAAAAAAATAGAGGAAATCATTTACTTTTAAAATCCGACTTTGATTTATCATTTTTTTTAAAACAAATATCAGAGAAGATTGAAACCATTATCCGTCTTCTTTTTTATTCTTCCAAATTTCTCTTTTTTTAGGAACTTTTTCTTTTTTCCTTTCCATCCATGAAGTCAAATCTCGTAACTACCTACTCTGCCTTAAAGGGGTTAACTTTTTTTTCGGATGCATTTTTCTTTCTTTGTCGATCATACATCGGACATTGGAATAAACTATCCATTTTTCTTCTTTTTTTTCATTCCTGAAATTTGAAAAATTGATTTTGACGTAAAAATTTTTTTTTATAACTGAAAAAAGGAGAAAGTCAGTCGCTGCTTTTGTAACCGTTTCTATTTTCATTGATATTTTTTGCGCCATAATGACTCAATCCATTTTTTGTTGTAATATTTGGAAGAAAAAATCGGTCAATTTTTTACTTTCATTTTTTCGCTTTCTTTGAAAACTTTTATGATAGTAATTAAGGTTATTGTAATTTTTCGAGATATTTTGTTAAATAAATTTTCTTTAAAAACATCATTTAGACTTTATTTTAGCAATGAGATATAGTAATACCCCTGAACAAAGTCCACCACGATCATTAAAAAGTTCGCCAGAAATGCGACGGCATTCATCAAATGGCCTTCGAAGATCATATCAAATGGATATGAAAAATAAAATTCAACCATTTGAAGAAAATAATCAAAATCCAATTCCATTAAAACAAATTCCAAATAATTATGAAGAAGTTGAACAATATTTTCCAACCCGAACTGAACCAATTCATCCAATTCGTGGTCCACCAAATTTTAAAAGTCAAGAATTAATGAGACTTTCTCCAATGGCATTCTTTTTTACTGGTTTTATTCCACCCATGCTTGGCGCAGTTGGTTCAATTATTGTTGCTTTAACATTTCATAACGATGAAATAAGTAATTATAATTGGCAATGTGGTGTAAGATTTTTTGTTTTAATTTTTTTAAAAACTTTTTTTTAACAGTAGGTCAAAATTGTTGCTTTATATAATATAAATTATATTTTTTTTATAAAAGAAACAACAAAAATGCAACTTGTTTCTGTTTTTTTTTTAAAAAAAGCAAAAAAAAAACAGAAGCGCTCTCTTTTTTGTTCCCTGTGTGTCCGTGTTGTACATGGCCACTTTTTTTCTTTCCTGCAGCACCATCCTCGGTAGTATAGTGGTAAGTATCCGCGCCTGTCACGTGCGAGACCCGGGTTCAATTCCCGGCCGGGGAGAATCTTTTTTTTTTTAAATATCCGCAAAACATTAATTTTATATTAACACATGTTTAATATAATTTTGTGCATTTTTTAGCATTTTTTTTAATTAAATATGTTATGCTGTTTTTGGCTTGAATTTAATTTTTTTTGAGAAATTTAAGAAAAAATATATATATAAAGCAAACAAAATCTTTTTTTTTTAAATATCCACAAAACATTAACTTTTTACTTTAAAACATTTTTAACGTAAATTTTTTGCATTTTTTTAGCGTGCTCGACTCCCTTCCTTGTCAAGAATAATAAATTTACCAATGGAAAGAATATTTTGGCAATTTACATTTTTATTTCATATCCCTTTAAGATGTGTTGAAATGGGTGTTGGATGTAAGTATATACAAAAAGTATTATTATTAAATAATAATTGTTTTTTAGTTTATCGATATGAACGTTTAAGGTCAGTTGAATGCAAATCTCCAAGACTTTATGAATTTTCTCGATATATGTATGTTATTTTGGGAACTTTGGAACTCATTTTTATGATTGCTCTTTCGGTTGTTGGTGAAAGAGAATTTATTCGTAAGTGTTTTTTTTTGCTGTAGTAATTTTGGTATTAAATTTAATCACAAAATTTAACAGTAAAAACGTTTTCGTGTTATAAAATTCCAAAAAAATGAAACTAACAAAATCGAGTTTTGCTGATTTTTAAAAATTTAATTTAGTTTTTTTTTTTTTCATTGAAAATTTTTAAAACTAAAAAAGTTAATTTTTTAGAATACCATGTAATATTCTTTTATTTATTTGGAATGTTTGCAACCGGATTCTTTATTGCAAATGTTGTTTGTCATGCAAATTCATTATATTACCTAAATCCATATGTAAGTATTATCCTCAAAAATTTATCCATAATCAACATTTTTTTCAGGGAAGACTTTCATACAAAATTAAAATAATTGTAACAATTTTATATTTTGTTTCAATTCCAATTTTATTTGGTGCATTTGTATTATATTGGAAAAAGTGTATTACTTTTAGTATGTTTTTTCTCTCTGAAATTTATATGAAAAAATTTAATTTTTAGTGTATGATATTTTTGCTATTACCGAATATGTGGATGTTTTCCTTTCAATCATTTATCACAGTTGTGCATTTTATGATATTCGACATAAAGTTATTTTCAGTATTCGGCATGTAAAAAATGTTAAAAAAGATTAAAATATTTTTGTTTGTAATTTCTTTAATTTTTTGGGTATAAAAAGATTATGCAGAGTTCTAAAATAAAATTTTTTCCATTCTTTTACCATATATATAGTAAAATATCGATTAATCCTTAACAAAACAAGTTACAACTTCAAAAAGTTCCATATGGGATTTTTGTTGATTGATTCAAATCTTTGTTTTTCACTTTTTTGGTTCAAGTAATTTTAACCAAAAAAGTGAAAATTACAGTAATTTGCCCGACAACTGCAAATTTTTTCAATGATAAAATTATTATTGTAAAACCTGGATAATTCATTTTTTCATTAAAACGTTTCCTATTGAATTTCAATGTAGTTCAATCAAATTGATGCCATTTGAACCAGGGGTGTGCGTTCGGTCAGTCTTGACTGACTTTGACACAAGTTCGTCGGTTAAGCATTGACTCAGTCACGCTCACAGCAGGGTCAACTTTTTTGTGACCGAATGCCAACGCCATGTTTTTTGATGTTGAACATGTTTATTTTAAAACATTAAACACAAATTATCATCAATAAATTTAATCATTGTATGTTTTTTTAATATTACTTAATCATGAGAAATATATGACAAAATGGTTATAAATCACCGTTTGCATTTAAATGCAATAACGGAGAAATGCGAGCAATTTTTCGTTTTTGCTCATTTTAGAGTAATAGTTTATTTTTTGAATCAGATTTTTCTGAACATCAGTTAAATTGTTTTAGTATTTAAATCATATTAGTATGGTCCTAAAGATATACGACTATGTGTTTTTGAGAATTATCTTCGATCCGTTCCTGAAATATCGAGTGATTCATGTAAAAAATCACGTTTTTTCACTTTTTCAAAGGGGGGACCAAGGCAAAATCATAAAATTTTCAAAAAATTTTTTTTCTTAAAATGGTTGGAATATGTTTATAAACACCTAAAAACATCATTCTGATACTTTATTTTTGTTATAAAAATTATTAAAATAGAGTAAATATGTTTCAAGATGAAGCATACTGTAAGTTTAACTGTATGACATTTTAACAACTTTTTACCAAAAATAAAGTATCAGAATGATGTTTTTAGGTGTTTATAAACATATTCCAACCATTTTAAGAAAAAAAAATTTTTTGAAAATTTTATGATTTTGCCTTGGTCCCCCCTTTGAAAAAGTGAAAAAACGTGATTTTTTACATGAATCACTCGATATTTCAGGAACGGATCGAAGATAATTCTCAAAAACACATAGTCGTATATCTTTAGGACCATACTAATATGATTTAAATACTAAAACAATTTAGTACTCTGCGTTGATACCACTGCTT